>OZ005660.1:218431814-219129814 GCA_963930645.1 Salticus scenicus | reverse complement strand
CAAAATGCTTCCACAGTTTAACTATTCATTTTATTAAATACTAATTTAGGGCTGATTGTAACCCTGTCTTAAAAATCCTGAAAGTATATGTATGTATGTATGTAAATAAACCTAGTATGTATGTATATATAAATAAACCTAAGTTTTTGTAAATGTAGAAGAAATTTAAAATACAATAGATATTCCTAAAGTTTCATTTTTTTTTTTTTTTTTAACTTCCTCTTAGTCATATATATAATAGAGAAAATATTATTTTTTAACAAAAATTTAAAAATCAAATGTTTGTTATATATTTACACATTTCAAGGTCCCCTGAATTTGAAAAACATGCTTTTAGCAGTTGGTCTGTGTGTCTATTATCAGCATATCTCAAAAACAAATTGCAACAAGAAGTTCAAACTCGGTACTATTCTAAATCTGTATTACACAGGAAATGCTACATTAAACTTTTTGTTGACATCAAGCTAATGATTCATGTACAGGGACATCCAAGAAAATTCAAACACATTACGTCTATAGGTGAAATTGAAGATAAGTAAAGTTTAACATCTATAAGCTGCAGTAAACCAAATGAAATGAATTAGGTAGGCATAAAAGCATATTTCACATAGAATATGGTATGAAAATTATTCTTTTACAGGGCTACACAAAAGAAATAGAATTCAGCGGAACAGTACTAGGAAATTCATGTAAATGCATTTCAGGCCCTGATATATGTTATTAATACAGTATTATATTTAAGTGCACAATATGGTGCGTGCAAAATGTTTAGAAAAGATACAGAGGGCTACGAAATATGAAGGGAAAATATTTTTTTTATTGAATATGATTAAAGGAAGTGCTTTGTTATAACATTTTACCATGTTAAAGTAAGATGGTCAGAAATTAATTCCCCATACCATACTAAGCTTTTAATGCATCTAATTAGACATTGTGACAGTTTTAAGTACAATTATAAATTACCTTTCCATTTCAAATTTGTTTCATGTGTAATACGTAATAATTCTTTTAGCATAACATGACTAAATTTTAAAAGTAAATTTACAAATGAAAGGGAAACACAGAAAAATCTAGTATAGTATGCTAACTCTAATTTTTGGCATAATTATTTTAATATCTGAATGTGGAAAATTAAGTATTTATTATACAAACTGAAAACACATTCACCAAAATAAATAAATTAATTAAAGAAAAAAAAAAAAATCAAGCTCTAAAATACTTGTCTTTAAAAAAAAATCAAGGTACTTTTAAACATCATGAGAACTGTGTGTGCTATTCTAGTATCGAATCTCGCAATGAAAGAAAACTAAAACGATAAGAATGACTCCAAGTCAAAAATTTTACAAGATTACTTAACTGCATATTTACTGAGCTGAATTTTTTTTTATTTTTCTTTTTTATTCAAATTAAAGGTACTAGATACTACAATCCCTCATCAAATTCAGCGACTGCAAACAAGCTAAACAAAAAATATGCAAAGTTTGTTGTCTTACTTTCTAGTTTGAAAAAGCCAGAGGGAAAATTACTAATTACACACACACACACACACAAAAAAGTATTTTGTAAAAAAATTGTACTTGTTACATTCTTTCTAAACAGGATACAATTTAGTATGATAGGATTTATTTTAATCTATTCTTCCATATAAAGGCATGCAGTAACTAATAAGTACAACACTTTGAATAAACGCTATGAAATGCAATAAACTCGCCTGAGTTAAACTGCGAGTTTATTGTATTTTATGGTATTTATTCAAAGGGTTGTACTTATTACTTTAAAACGCCAGTTCTGTGGTGATTTCTTATTATGCAATAATTGTATTTCCTTCCCTAGCATCAGTTACTAATATCCATTTCTTAAAAGTACTTTGACGTAGCTTAAACTTATCAGCCCCTTGGCGGCTTTTAAATTTTTATTGTCATTTTGAAGATAAAATAAAATGGCTATTGCAATTGCATCAATAAAGACCTTGGCAAGAAACGTTCGAACTAATTCAATGCTAAATTTAAAATTTTGCAAAGGAGTTCTGAAATGAAACTGTTACATTTCTTTGGGACGATATTTCTCAATTGTATTTTAATTATTAAAAAAATAAAAAATCTTTGTGCATTTTTAATTTATTTATTGACCTAAAAAAAGTATGTTCACTTATTTAATTATTTTTGTCATCAATTTTTGAAAAATAATTTTAAAGTTAAAATGGGGTTTTTACTTAATATTTTTTAGATCAATTATCCGAAGGAACTGAAAATATGGCGTTAACTAGATTTTATCCTTATTAATAAGTGTGCTAATTTTGACAAAATCGTATAATCCAGATAGACAATGACAAATGTTCAGCATTGTATATTTTAAATAAAAACAAAAATGCTTGCATATATTTATTCAAGGTGTAATACAATAAATGGCGACAACGCAAAATTGCTGTCTGAAAGAAATAGTCGTACTAAGTTTAGACCACTCTCTACAACTTAATACTTTTAATCAGGAAACAATTCTCCTCCACATTTGGCCTGACAAATTTTTAATGTTTGTACGGAAGTTAAAATAAATACATGTTTTACATTTCACTGGCACAACAAATTATTCCTTAGTATTTTTAAACTATTCTGTAAAATGCATTAAGCATTGTTTGAAAATGCAGTAAAGTCATATTTATTTTAATAAATTTACGAAATTTAAATAAAAGTCAATATTATATCAATGTTTATGATATTATTATTCTTTTAGAGTGCTTGTATTTTATTTTTTTTATATTAAAAGAAAAAAATAATAATTATTTCCATTCAAATAAATATAACTTTCGCAGAGAATAAATTCCATCCTAAAATATTAATTAGTAGTAACATAAATTTAGGAAGTAAATAAATATAGAATTCATTAATTTATTATAATTACAATTTAACACACAAAAAAAATTCTTTAGAATTTTAGCTAAATGCATAAGCAGTATTTTAGCTTTTTCGAAAGCTAATTTAATTCTTAAAATAAATAAATAATATTGTTGATTTATTTTTCTTAACTTGCTTATTCCCAACTTCGTTTTCCATTTCATTTGTCCTCTGATAAATTACTCAAGAACCAAGAACCGTACTTGTGATTTAAGAGTCAGTAAAAATTTGTTTCGATTTTAATAACAGAAAAAGAGCTATGTCATCCCATGTGCAAAATGAAAAAGTGATTAAAAAGGGGAGTATTGAGCAATACTAAATCACTGAGCAATGCTTCTAAGAAGCAAATTCTGACACACTTTTAAATATTTTTGCATTTAAATTCAACCCTTAAAAATTGAAATTAAAACCTATATTAAACATTTATAGCAACTAATAAAATTTCCGATTTTTTTCATATGAATTAAAGAACGCAGTTCCATATTAATTTCTTAAATTATTGATATATACTGCTCAATTTTTTCTAATAGATATCATGTACCAAGATGTTATATAATAATTCTGATATTAAAGCATAAAACAGAGAGTAATAAATAAAAACACAAAACAAATAAATGTATTAATATGCTTACTTCAGAAATTTCAGGAAGATCCGGTCATTTGCTTTTGCAGAATCCAGTGACTGTTCGTCGATATAAACAGACGCCATGCATGATTTGAATTTTGATTAGCATAATCGAGATTGCGAGGTCATAGAAAACGATCTGCGCGTGCGCGGGATCAGCAACTGGCGCTCTCAAATGTCTCAAACATTACATCTCAGAGACAATCAACCGTGATATCGCAGAGATGTTTTTTTTAAGACGCACTGAGATGTGATGAAGGTAAGACGTTGCGATGTACTTGAGACGTCTCTGGAACCTAGTGTGCTGTATGGGGTGGACCATTATCGGATCTGACTATGTCAGGTATTCCATGTCGGGCAAAAATTGACTTGCAGTGTAGAATTACTTCACTGGATGTGAGCCTATCTAGTTTTGCAACTTCCGGATAACGAGAGTAAAAATCATTCAACAATAAATACCAGTTGGAATTAAGTTTGAAAAGATCCATGGCGAGAATTTCCCATGGTCTTTAAGGGAAACTTGTTGGTTTTAGAGGTTCAGAACAATTTCGGGCTTCCTGTATGCATGATGGACATTCTCGTACAAGTTGCTCTGTTTGCTTGCTGATGCCAGGCCAATAAACAGCAGAATTAGCTAAAGCTCTACATTTGTTTATTCCCATGTGACCTTTATGGATCTTATTTAAGATTTCTTGTCGAAGACTTTCTGGTACAATTATCCGTGCTCCTCTCGTAAGCAGGCCGTTTTGAAGTGAAATTTCATATCTCAAATGCCAAAAGGGTAGACATGATGGTTCTACTTTATTCTTTTCTGGCCATCCTTCTTGGGGGTAAGTGATTAACATCCTACATGTTGAGTCTATTTCTTGTTCTGATTTCAGCTGCAAAAGTCTTTCTGGAACGATAGGTATGACTTCAGTAATTTGATTGATGAAGACTTGAACTTCCTCTTCTAATTCGAAGTTTGGGACCTCCTTTTGGTCAGGTGCCCTTGATAACGCATCAGCCGCGAGCAAGTTTTTTCCTGGAGTATGAAAAATGTTGAAGGAATATCTCATCAAACGCATCTGCAATCTTTGAATACGTGGAGTAAGGTCATCTAAAGATTTAGTAGTTAGTATAGGGGCTAGAGGCTTATGATCAGTCTCTAGAAAAAATTTTGTACCTATCAAATAATTGCTGAACTTTTCGTATGCCCAAGTGAGTGCCAGTGCTTCTTTTTCTATCTGAGCATAACGTTTCTCTGCTGGGGTTAAAGTTCTGGACGCATAGGCAATCACTTTCAATGAAGAATCTTCTTGTTTCTGGCATAGCGTAGCACCAAGTCCATACGAGGAAGCATCTGCTGTCACTATTGATTGTTTGTTTGGGTCAAAAATTGTAAGTGCCGGTTCTGATGACAGTATTTCCTTTAGCTTTTTTAATGCATTTTCTTGAGGGGCATCCCAAACAAACTGATTTTTTGTTGACAGTAATGAAATCAAAGGTGCCATAGTATCTGCAAATTTTGGAATGAATCTTGCTAAATAGTTGGCCATTCCTAATAGCTGCTTAAGCTCTGTTTTATTTGTTGGAGATTTGAAATTTTGCATGGCTTGAATTTTCTCTTGATCTGGATGTATTCCTGACTCATTAATTACATGTCCTAGGAATTTTATAGACTTGACAGAGAAACAACATTTTTGTTTGTTAAGAGTTATTCCAGTTTCTTTAAGACGTTTCAATGTTGATTTTAAGCGTGCATCATGTTCTTTCTGATTGGATCCCCATACTAGGATGTCATCCATATGACATATTATACCCGAAAGACCCTCAAGAGCTTGAGACATTCTCCGTTGAAAGTGTTCAGGGGCAGATGAAATACCAAAAGGTAACCGCAAGAATCTGAATCTTCCGAAAGGTGTGATGAAGGTTGTGAGATAGGATGATTCTTCATCAAGAGGTATTTGCCAAAATCCAGAATTAGCATCTAATTTGGAAAAAATTTTGGCTCCAGCCAAAAGAGATAAATTGTATTCTGTAGTTGGTAGTGGGTGCCACTCTCTCCGAATACTTCTATTAAGTACTGTCAGGTCAACACAAATTCTTACATTGCCATCTTTTTTTCGTACAACCACAGCAGGTGAACACCAATTAGTGGGTTTCTCGACTGGTTTGATTACATTCATTTCCAGCATTCTTTTAATTTCAGCCTTTGTTTTGTCTAACAATGGTATTGGTATTCTGCGTGGAGATGTAAGAGCATAAGGCTTAGCATTATTAACTAATTCAATGTGGTAATGTCCTTTCAGCAGTCGCAGACCTTGAAATAGCTTTGGAAATTCCTGAGGAGGATCAAAACTACTGATACTTTGTACATAATGTGGCTGTATGTTAGGACCTAGGCCAAACATTTTGATTGCCGGTTTACCTAACAAACATGTTTGAAGATCACGTATAATATAGATTTCTTTCCTACAGGTTTTGCCATTGTATTCCAAGTTTTCAACTAATTTCCCTATCAATTTTAATGGTGTTCTATCTGGGCCATAAATTACCTTATTTGTACTTTTAATATGGGCATTTTTGAACATAGATTGAGCAATATTACTAGGTATCACAGTGTGATCAGCACCACTATCTATTTTAAATCTAATGGTTTTCCCCAATATTTTGATAGGAACTACCCAATCATCATTATTCTGATTATCAGCCATTAGGCCTATGAATCCAGCCTCACAATGAATTTTATTTACTCGTTTCATAGAACCCTGACAGACTTTTTCCCAGTGCCCCTTTTTCTTGCACTTTCGGCAAAAGGAATCCTTGGCAGGACAAAACTTTCTATCATGAGGTAATTTTCCACACCATTTACAATTTTTAACATCAGAAGGAGATTTATAATCTTTACATTGAGTACTCTTTTTAGTGAAATTATGTGGTGTTACCATTTTCTTTTTATGCATTACAGCATTGATAGATGCATTGGTTACTAATACAGTTTGCTGTTGTTTGACTGATTCTGATAAACGAACCTTATCGATAACTGTTTGCAAAGTTAATTGAGAGTCGAGTTGTAACTTTTCACTAAGAGATTGATCGGTAATCCCGACAACGATGCGATCTCTGAGTAACTCGTCATGGAGATTACCATAATCACATTTGTCCGCTAGGGCATACAAATCAGTAATAAAATCGTTAACAGACTCACCTTCTTTCTGTATTCTGCGATTAAACTGAGCTCTTTCAAAAATTATGTTTTGTTTCACAACAAAATGATTATCGAGGTTTTCGATTACCGTTTTAAAATTCTTTTTATCGTCATCCGAGATGTTGAGCGATAGAAAAATATCTTCAGCTTTGTCACCCATTATATAAATCAGAGCATCCACTTGCTCCTCTTCGGATTTCTTGTTTAAGCCTGAAGCTGTGCGAAAACGTAAAAATCTTTGTTTCCATTTCGGCCACTCAGTTGGCGTTGAAAATGGGATAGATTCTGGCGGTGAAATATGATAAGCTGAAGCTGTAGTGGTAGTTGTCATTGTTTACCTTTAAAACGAAACGAACGCCGGTGAAAACGAAACTTTCAGAAAGAGAAATACTAACTTTTAACCGCTGCCGCCATGTGTTGTGATGTATCTTTATGATACAACCGAGCGTAAATAATAACTCTTATTATTGGTAGCATGATTTAAGATTCATTTAAGAAGCCGTGTTTAAGAACACACAACTTTAATGGAAGTAAACAAACACGTACACGCACACAGAACAAGATACTTACACAACCGCCAGTTACAGAACAGGTTACAGTTAATATACAAACACGAGTTGAGGTGTAATAAACATATGCATATAGTTCAGATTTCAGTCTTATAGTTTATAGTTTTTATGAGTTAATACCACAAATATTATGGTGTGTCACACACACGATTTTCTTCTACCCTGCATTTTAATGCTAAGATAGATATTTTGTGCTTTTTAGTTCACATTTCTATATAAGTGTGTTCTTTACTTTTTAAAAGTATCGTTTTATATTATTTTTATTTGAAGTCTGTTTAAATTTATAGTCTTATTTTTCATTTAGAATCTTTGTTTACATTTGTAGTCATTGTTCACATTTTTAGTCTTTGTTTACATTAAAAATCTTTGTTTGCATTCAGTATTTGTTTATATTTGTTGTTTCTGTTTACATTTTGAGTCTCTGTTTACATTTGAAATATTTATTTTGTTACGTTACGATTCCGACTTGCCATTTCCGAACATAGTCAATGTCTCTCATTGAAAGGGATTAAAGTGTTGAAAAATACCATTTGTACGACGAAAATTTGCAGGACCGTGCGTGCATGTTGTTTCGTCCTCTTTGACTTGATAAGCTGAGAACACCCGTACTTCTGTTCCGAGGAAATATCTACCATGGATGTAAGAACAGAAAGAAAAATATCACTGGAAACTCCTACGGCGTTGTGCATGAATCTGAGAGCGCCTGTAACTCGATTCCGCGTTAATCACTACCAAGGACGTAAAAACCAAAAAATATCACTGGACTATCTATCCTCGCTTTGCATGAATCTGAGAGCGCACGCAACTCGGTTCCGTGGCAATCACTACCACATACGTAAAAACCAAGAAAATCACTGGACACCCCAATTTCACTGTCCATGAATCCGACAGCGCATGTAACTCGGTTCCGCGGCAATCCCTGCCACGTACGTAAAACCAACAAAACATTACTGGACACCCCTACTTTGCTGTATATGAATCTGAGAACGGCCGCTATCCGTTCCGCGGCAATGACTACCACGCACGTAAAAAAAAAAAAAAAAAACATTAAATAAATAAATAAATAACTGGACTCCTCAATCTCGCTGTACATGAAATTGACACCGCACGTAACTCGGTTCCCCGGAAATCCATACCACGTACGTAAAAACCAAAAAACTTCCCTGGAAACCCCCACACTGCTGTGCATGATTCTGAGGGCGCACGTAACTCAACTCGGTAATCACTGCCACGTACTTAAAACTGAAAACAAATCACTGGACATCCCTACCACGCTGTGCATGAATCTGAAAACGCTGTTAATTTGTTTTCTCAACAATCAGTGTCACATATGTATATATTTTTCGTGCACATAAAAAACAAATCAAACTATTCAACACCTTTACTGTGCTCTGTAGGAATCTGGCAACGCATGTAACTCGCAATATTCTTGAATTTTTACTTTTTTCGTTCAAATGGGAAGAAAAATCGCGCGCAAATGGGAATTTTTAAAATTACTTAAAACTGATAAATTTGTTGCCAAAGTTCAACTTGGCTACATTTTCGGTCAATAAACATTAGGGAGTGGGCTAAGTATAAAATATTCCTTGTAAGGCAAATTCTTTCAACATTTCAATCCCTTAAAATAGGACTTTGCCTATGTCTTGAATTGGCACGAAGATAAGAAATGCATTTTTCAATGGTTTTTTTCAAATTCGGTATGTACACTGTTCATATAGAGGTCTCAACCAAGATTATTAATCAACTCGATAGGGTGTTCGTGTTTCAAAATAACGGCTCCTTAAAATTTTCCAACTCACATAAAAACGTATTTATGAACATATTTGTCTGAATCTTGATATATGCACAACTTTTATGAAGATCTCAACCCAAACAATTTTTATTAGTGAACTCGATCCCTCAGTTTGTTTCAAAATTGCAATTCCTTCAACATTTCAAACTCAGATAAAAAATTTATTTATGAACTGATTTGTCTGAAAATCATTATGCACATAACATAAGTTTACTGATAAGCTGGATGTACCTTTTTTTTCCTAAATGGCAGCTGCTTCAAAAGAACAAAGAAATCAGATTGAATTATAAGAGTTTAATCGCACTGTTTAATTTTGCTGGGCTGCTGTCAAAGAAAAGTATAAAAGTAGTGGTATTAGTACAGTACTTGCACTAGCATAAAACGTATTACTACATATTTGCAGAACTCGTGCCTACATGACTTGGCTACATTTTCGGTCAATGAACATTAGGGAGTGGGCCAAGTATAAAATATTCCTTGTAAGGCAAATTCTTTCAACATTTTAATCCCTTAAAATAGGACTTTGCCTATGTCTTGAATTGGCACGAAGATAAGAAACGCATTTTTCAATGTTTTTTTTTAAATTCGGTATGTACACAGTTCATATAGAGGTCTCAACCAAGATTATTAATCAACTCGATAGGGTGTTCGTGTTTCAAAATAACGGCTCCTTAAAATTTTCCAACTCACATAAAAACGTATTTATGAACATGTTTGTCTCAATCATGATGTATGCAAAAGTTTTATTAAGATCTCAACCCAAACAATTTTTATTAGTCAACTCGATCCGTCAACTTGTTTCAAAATTGCAATTCCTTCAACATTTCAAACTCAGTTAAAAAATTTATTTATGAACTGATTTGTCTGAAAATCATTATGCACATAACATAAGTTTACTGATAAGCTGGATGTACCATTTTTACTTTCCGAACACTATAGTGAGGAAAGTATTGTAATCATGTCAAAAATCCGAATTCGGGATTTTGATGTTTCTATACGTTTTGAGGTCCCCTGAGTCCGTTTTCACTATTTTTACGATGATGTATGTATGTGTGTGTGTATGTGTGTATGTGTGTATGTGTGTATGTCTGTGGGTGAACACGCTAGCGTCTAAACGCTTCGTTCGATTAACCTGAAAGTTGGTACGCATATTGTAAGTCACCATAGTACGAACCCTATAGATTTTGGTGAATCTAGCACTTATAGTTTTTTTACAGGGACACAAAGAAAAATTCTTTATCATTATGGCCTATGGGAGCAAAATCTTAAAAGTGCGATAGCATCTAAACGCCCTATTCAATTGAGCAAAAATTTTATACACATATTATAGATCACAAATACTCAATCTGTATAGATTTTGGAGAATCTAGCACTTATAGTTTTTTTACAGGGACACAAAGAAAAATTCTTTATCATTATGTGTATGGGGCCAAATTTTTAAAAATGTGATAGTGTCTAAACGCCTTATTAATCCGAGCAAAAAAATTGTACACATGTTATAGATCACAGTTGAACTAACTGTATAGATTTTGGTGAATCTAGCACTTACAGTTTTTTTACAGGGACACAAAGAAAAATTCTTTATCATTATGGCCTATGGGACTAAATTTTTAAAAGTACGATAGCATCTAAACGCCTTATTGAATTCAGCTGAAAATTTATATGAGTATTATAAATCACTGTTGCACTAACTATAAGCATTTTGGTGAATCTAACATTTATAGGTTTTTACAGGGACACAACGAAAATACTTTGTCATTATGATCTATGGGCTCAAAGTTCAGTAGCGTTAAATAAAACAACGTGTAATAGATGGAGAAAAATACTCAAACACTCTATTATGGTTTTCTCTCTTTTGTTTGTTTAAAAACTACTCTTTCTTTACTTTATCTACAAAACTGTTAATTACTCAATGTTCGGAAAGTCGAGTGGAGTCACTCCAGATTTTTTTTTCTAAATGGCAGCTGCTTCAAAAGAACAAAGAAATCAGATTGAATTATAAGCGTTTATTCGCACTGTTTGCTGGGTTGCTGTCAAAGAAAAGTATAAAAGTAATGGTATTAGTACGGTACTTGCACTAGCAGAAAACGTATTACTACATGTTTGCAGAACTCGTGCCTACATTGTTCGACTAACAAAGGGTCGTGGTTTTTATTATTTACTAGCTGCCTTTGGCGATCAGCTGATTCGTGATCCTTGAAAAATCTGACTTTATGAAACTCCCGCTCGGTGGCACGTGGAGTGACTTTTTACCGTTTCAGGTCCTACAACTTATTGACATATAGTGAAAATAGCTTTATTGAAAAATTAAATCACAATAAATTCCCGTTCTGTAGAGCCTGCGGCACCCTTTCCCTGTTTCAATATCTGAAACAGCCTGTTCGCTCACCGTGTTATGATTTTGTTATGATTTTTCAAAATTCCGACTTTAGCAAAGTCCCGCTCGGTGCCGCCTTATCCCCGCTTTCAAACTTACAACAGTCTTCTCACTCATAGCGCAAATAGCTTTGAAATTTTTAATTGTAGCAAATTTCCGCTCCATGGCGATTTAGGCGTCGCTTTACGTTTCATGATTTAAAACAGCCTGTTCGCTCATCATGTAAAGGGCCTTTGAAAATTCTGATCATGGCAAATTAGCAATCCGGTGGGACGTACGGTCTCCCAATCTTCTCCATATAAATAATTTACTCATAATCATTATTGGAGATATTGAATTATTAAAATGTCGCGCCCTCTAGCGACAGAGATTTGCAATATGAACTCTTCAATTACAATTTAAATGACTTTTAAAATTAGTTTTTGCCTATAAAATTATGTTAATTAGAAGCTGAGATACAAAGGTTACATAAGCATTGTTATAAAAAAATTGTGCCTGATATTTTGTATGTTTTTTTTTTTTTTTTTTTTTTTTTTTTTTTATCTGAAACTTGAGTAACTGCGAGTTGAATAGTGTTAAAAACCCTTAATACGAAATGTGAGCGGAGTATTGGAATTCGAAAGCCTGCATCATAATTAGAATTTGAGATATTGTAATAAAGGTGCTCTGGCTTTTCCGTGGTTTTCTCTGAAACTCCCGCACGGAATTTAACGACTTATATCAATTTAAAAGTCCGCAATATTTTAAATGATGTGTTATAAGTAATTTAATCATAATTAGAATTCTACATATTGAATTATTAAAATATCAAAGCGCCCTCTGGCAACAGAAATTTAAAACATATACTATTAAATTCAAATGGCTTTTAAAATGATATATTACTTATGAAATTACGTTATTTAGAAGCTGTGATACAAAGGTAATATAAACATTTTTATAAATGATTTTTGTCTCACTTATCCACGGTTTTCGCTAAAACTTGCGTAATTCCGGGCTATATAATGTTAAAAATCCTTAGTACTAAATGTGAGCGGAAATTGAAATTCGAAACTCTGCAAAATATAAAAGTATAAGAGCGTTCTGCGTCTTCCGTAGTTTTCTCCGAAACTCCCGTTCCTTTTCCACATTTTTGTCCCTCTGCCCCCCCCCATTTTTCGTCCCTGCTAATATATTTACACTTGAAAATATCCGCAATCGATTTATCTTGCCTTAATACTTAATAATACCAATTTCAAAGGCTGTAACTTTTTTTTTTTTTTTCTTTTTTTTTTTTTTTTTTTTTTTTTTTTTGCCCCTTCGCCCTTAAACCCTTCAATAAGCCTTTCCTAACAATTCTACACTTTCAAAAATATTCACAGTCAAATAATCGGACGTTAATACCAAATATAACGAAATTTGACCGGCACATCGCAATTTAAAATACTACAAAATTTCCTTTCTAATCCTATACATTCGTCTGGCAGTTGAAATGATGTTGCCACCTAAAATTCATACTATAGTTAATTTTAAAAAACCTAATTGTTGTATCTATAAGTCGCTTGCACAGTTAGATGCAGAAAAAACGCCCCTTTCTTTTGGTACCGAATTCGTAACAATGGGACTAATTTTTCTAATTTATTTTCCAATTTTTCTGCTTTTAACTCCGTTAAAATATCTATTTTTATGCAATCGTGGTCAATTCTCAGTCATTGAGATCGTTTTTTGATTAGACATAGATCGACATTTTAATTAATATCTCCACAACTAATTAAAATTTTTAAATTATTTGAATTATTTTTTCACTATTCCCTCGGGAAAGCTTCTGAGCCACTGTATGTCAAATTTTGTACTTCTACGTTCAATACGTGCTGAACGTATAGATCCACAGACAGAGAGATGGACAGACAAACAGAAAGACAGACAGACATCTTCTTTTATTATTATAGATTATTCTTCTTTTTCGACCTAACACAGTTATTGCCATTTTCTTTTCTATTTTAAACTATTTAAATGGCAACATTACATGATATTCAAGATACAAATTTGATTTTTTTTCTTTCTTTTTTTTTTTTTTTTTTTTTTTTTTTTTTGTGCGATTACTTATTTTTTAAGTTGTGCTTTTAGCACACATGTATACAGATTAAACATTCAAAAAAACTGACAGTCATATACACGAGGCCACCAAACGCGACATTATACAAAAAACAGAGCTGAAAATTGAGTTTTAAAAAATACTTTGTCTATCGTATTAGTATGACAAATTATTTTTTATTCCTGAGCAGTTTTCGTCGAAATTGCAAAATGTAGTAAAACATCTACAGGAATTACAGTCTACAGATTAAACAATTTCGCTTAATTTTGAGTAGCCTTTTATATTGTCGAAAAGTTATATACATAGTCCATTGTGTAATTTTGTCCTATATGAAAAAGACATGCATTAATTTCTAGAATTTCAAATTATAACCCCAATATATCCAAATGCTTTTGATTAGCTCTCT
Organism: Salticus scenicus; assembly: GCA_963930645.1. Taxonomy (NCBI): domain Eukaryota; kingdom Metazoa; phylum Arthropoda; class Arachnida; order Araneae; family Salticidae; genus Salticus; species Salticus scenicus. The sequence continues at coordinate 219,115,893 of OZ005660.1, read as the reverse complement.
AATCGAATGATTGATGCTTTTCATACCATATTCTACACGAAACGTGATTTTATTTATATGAACTAAAAAAGAAAGTAAAGTATGCTCATGTAATTTTATTAATCGCACAAAATGTAGATGTTAAATTGCAACTACTAGAAATTTTACCCATATAAACATAATGTATTTGAAAATTGAATTATCTTTGTTGTCCCTGTACACGAACCATTTTTTCGATCGCAACAAAAACTTTAGTATAGATCGCATCCCTATATAATATAGATTTAGAAAAAAAAATACTTCTTGCTATTATGTTTTCTTGAGATATACTGCTAATAAACACGCAGACCGACCGAAAAAAAAAAAAAAAAAAAAAAACTTATTCATTGCTCTTTAAAACGCGTAAATATAACAAAAACTCACTTTCGAAAATTTGACCGCAAAATAATACATTCTCTATCATTTATATGTACGTGAAAGCTTAAAAATTGAGCATTAATGTCATTAGTATAAAGCTAAATTTATTTTGTTATTTTATGTAGCAAATTCCCAATTTTGTTTAGTTTTTATTTATTTGTGAGTATATGTGTGTGTGTGTTATATCACAATAAATTGAAATTAATATAAAATGTTCTTATTTATGTATTCTAATAAAACTGGATTTATTATTTGAAAATATTTGAACCCTGAAATTTTTCATGTAAACTTGAAAAAATTAATATACGTATATTTAAAAAAAAAAAAAAAAAATTACCTTAACATAATGTAAAAATTATGAGTACTCCTTTCTATTTTTTTTTTTTTTTTTTTTTTTTTTCTTTAAAAGAACAAACTTTTTATTATTTTTAAAAATATTTTTTTGAATAGAAACATTACTAAATCTAAATAACGCGTATTTTGAAAAACAACGGTTCACAAACTACACATAACGTGTGAAAAGCAAGCATGCAAAGAATGGCCACTCTGAATTGCAGCCGAACCATCAAACGAATTATTCATTTGTTATAAACAAGAAATAAATCGCTGCAAGTAATCGGAATATAGAATATATAACGGCCAAGTAAACTTTTACCGTTAAAATCACTCGAAATAAAATAATCGAGATAATCATTCGCGCACGCCATTAAGATTAAAAAATCATTCGAAAGAAAATAATCGATAAAATCATTCGCGCACGCGCATAAAGGATATGATGGCAATCGAGAGAAAAAATAATCCGAGGATGGTTGGGTTTTACGTCGCACTAGTGCTGCGCACATGGGCAATTGGCGACGGTCTGGGACACACCCCTAGAGGTAGTCCGGAGACATGCCATCACAATTTTGATCCTCCACGGAAAGGGAAAAAATAATCGGAATAAATTAATGAATGAAATGAGGAATGAAATTAACGAATGTTTCCAATTAACCGAGTTAATCAATTATTTCACACGAATGACGGCACATCTCTAAATTGAGGACAAATTACCGTTTGTCCCCAAATCAAAGTAAATTTCGAGGACATTGAAAACTCTATTTGGGGACTTTTTAGAGGAAATAACAGACGAATAATACGTATTATTAATAAAATGAACTCTGATTTACACATTACAAAATGCTTTGAAACACATTTTTCTATGAAAAATTGCTAAGCCTAAGGTATGTCTATCCAAATTAAAATATACCAGTATTATCAAAATAATCAACTCTGTAGAACCCATTTACACCTTATTATATGATGATAGGCGAGAACACAAAATAACAGCATTTCATTTTAGTTTTCAAAATCCCCACTCCCAGAAATGCAGACATTATTCCCGATTATATAAGTACAAGAAAATCATTTCTTTTTCTCTCCTATCGATGTGTGAATGCAATTTGTACTGGTAATATAAATGCCATTTTTGTCAAAATTTCATTAAAAAATTTTATTTTTCACTTAACATAAATCTGGCAAGATAGAATTTTGTACTGATTAGTAGTGTATGATTATTTCTCTGTTCATGAAGTATGAGGTTTTATATTTCAAATTTAAAAGATTATCCAATTACTTGTGCATTAGATTGCGATTTTTATTGAATTGGAATGGATGAGTTTTGCGTCGCACTAGTGCTGCGCAATGGGCATTTGGCGATGGTTTGGGACTCATCCCCTAGAGGTGGTCCTGTCCCGGAGACATGCCATCACAATTTTGATCCTCCACAGAAGGGACTGCGATTTTGGAGGAAATATTTATAAAAAATCTATACAAATATTTAAATATGGTGACATTTAGTGTTCCGAAGTAGTCAAAGAATTTTTGGGGACTAAAAAATGAAAAAGGTCAAAATTCGAGGGCAGTCCTCGAATTTCAAGGACTTTTGGTCACCTTATCTTACTTTAAGGTTTAGAGCAGCCAGAGCAGCTTTCGCTGGCAATTCACTAGCACTGATCTTCAGTGTTCACTAGAAGGGGCTTGTAAGCAGAGTATTGATGTGCATCGTCTTCTTACTTTATTATTATACTATGATAGATACTTAACTACATATTCATGTAGAGGAAACACAAAATATTTGAGACAAATTTCAAAATTAATTTAATTGTTAGAAATATGTATATACAATATCTACCTATAAATGCGAAAGCAAAGTTGTATGTGTGCAAAAAATGCTGTAAAAGATTTTCAAATAAAGATAATCTCACGAGACATCTGCACATTCATTCATCAAAAAACCATATGTGTAAAGAATTTTCTAATGGGATTTTCTGATGACAGCAATTTAATGACTCATTTTCGCGTTCATAAAGAAAAAAAAATGTGTGTATGTAGAATGTTCTAAAGGATTTTCACGAATAAGTGATCTTAAGCGTCATCTTCGCGTTTAGACAGGAGAAAAAAATGGCACATCTTTCCGTTCATACAGGAGAAAAACCACATGTGTGTGAAGAATGTTCTAAAGGATTTTCTCGTAAGAGCCAATTGATAGCACATCTTCGCGTTCATACTGGAGAAAAACCATATGTTTGTGAAGAATGTTCTAAAGGATTTTCGGAAAGTAGCGGTTTAAGAAAACATCTTCGCGTTCATACAGGAGAAAAACCATATGTTTGTGAAGAATGTTCTAAAGGATTTTCGGAAAGTAGCGGTTTAAGAAAACACCTTTGCGTTCATACAGGAGAAAAACCGTATGTTTGTGAAGAATGTTCTAAAAGATTTTCAAGAATAGCTGATCTGAAGAAACATCTTCGAATTCACACAGGAGAAAAACCGTATGTGTGTGAAGAATGTTCTAAAGGATTTTCGAACAGTAGCAATTTACGAACACATCTTCGCGTTCATACACCAGGAAAACCACATGTGTGTGAAAAATGTTCTCGAGGATTTTCTGGAATAAATGGTCTAAAGCGTCATCTTCTCGTTCATACAGGAGAAAAACCTCATGTATGTGAAGAATGTTCTAAAGGATTTTCTTGTAAGAGCCAATTGATAGCACATCTTCGCGTTCATACAGGAGAAAAACCATATGTGTGTGAAGAATGTTCTAAAAGATATTCTGGCAGTAGTGGTTTAAGAAAACATCTTCGCGTTCATACAGGAGAAAAACCACATATCTGTGAAGAATGCTCTACAGCATTTTCAGGAATAGGTTGTCTAAAGAGGCACCGTCGAATTCACACAGGAGAAAAACCGTATTTTGTGTGAAGATTGTTCTAAAGAATTTTCTGACGGTAGCAGTTTACGAAAACATCATCGCGTTCATACAGGAGAAAAACCTGTGTGTGCGTGAAGGATTTTCAAAAAGAGCTAATCTAAGGAGACATCTACGAATTCACACACGAGAAAATCCGTAGTGTAGAAAGAATTTTCTAAATTTAACCATCTAAAAAATCATCTTCGTATTCGTTTCGGAGAAAATCTGTATGTGAATGAAGTATGTTCAAATTTATTTCCTCAAATGAGTAGTTTAAAAAATGAACCTCGCATTCATACAGGTGAAAAAGGAGAAAAGCGTTGGAGAATCAAATATAAGAAAGAAGTTAATGTAATGCTTCCTAAAAAGTCATCTACGCACTTATACGCAAGGCAAATAATACACCTAATTACCCACACAACACAATTCATCCCGATTACGTTGACATAACATAATCGGAATCAGACATAACGTAGCAATACGTTGAAATTTGCTACTTGCTTTGGTAGGTTTTAGGATAAAATGTCACAAGCAAATTTGTAATATGGCCCCAAATAGGATTTTGTTGGCATGTAATATTAACCAACTTGTTATGTAAAACATTCAGAGCTTGTCCAATTCATGTAAAATAAACCAAATCTGGATGAAAATGAAGATTGTGTTTTCAGCCATTTCATGTAATATGAACCAGATCTGGATGTAAAATATACATCCAGATCATATCTAATTCATGTAAAATCTACCAATATTAGATATGGAATATACATTTAGATTTCATCCAAGTTTCAGAGAAATTACGTAATATTAACGTAATTGATGCATTTTTCTTTATCTTTTAAGCACTTTAATGCAATTAAACGGATAAAAGCATTGACCCCATGCAATACAATTCATCCTGATTATGTTGATATTACAACATAATCAGGACATACAATTGTTGATATTACATAATCGCGATCAAATATTACGTTACATAAATTTGAAATTTGCTATCTGCTTTGGTAGACTTTAGGTTCAAATGTCACAAGCAAAGTTGTAATATGGCCCCAATTAGAAGTTCATTGGTACATAATATCAACCAATCTATTATGTAAGACATCCAGAGTTTGTCCAATTCATGTAAAATCAACCAAATTTGGATGTAAATATGAACCAGATCTGGATGTAAAATATACATCCAGATCTCATCTAAATCATGTGAAATCTACCAATATTGGATATGAAATATACATTTAGATTTCATCCAAACTTTATAGAAATCACGTAAAATCAACATAACTCATGAATTTTTTTTTCTTTCTCTTTTAAGCATTTTAATGCACCTATGTTAAACAGGGGAGCCAAAAGCATTCACTGTGTTTGAGTTTAACAAATATTATTGACTCTTTCCTAGTTCTAGTGGTTTCGGGATTTTGTTTTTCTTGTCAATGGACAGTTTAGCACTTCGATTTGAAGTTTAACTCAATATGATATTGGCTGCTTAAAACATACCCTCTCCTATGGAAGATTTAGGAGAAAATTCGAAAAAGAAAACGCTAACATTTAATAATTCTTTGCGCATTGTTTATTTGCTCAATAGAATTCATAACGAGATTGAGTAAAGTTTTTGTTGTTGTTGTTCGACAGATTAATTGCATCATTTTCAACTTTTTTCTTTTTTTTTAAATAAAAGTTTTATACCAATATCATTAATTAGTAAAACTGTTCTATAACTTGATTTTTCAGTTATTTTTTCTTAATAATTTGTATTGCCATGCTTTGTATGTCATGAAACACAATTTGGCGCTGCCAAACAATGTGTTAATTTAAAGTGTTATTATGATTGACGCATTCCGCTTCGTTTATTTTTGCATGCAACATCATGATTAATGCATAGTTCCCAACAACCTAATTGCAGAGATGGAACACGGGCACAGAATTCATACCACTTTGAATGTAAGAAAATTTTCTGCTTCTTATATCAACGATATTATAGTTAGAGAAATTTCTTAAATAAATAAAGGTATCAATTCTGCGCAAGTGTTCCATCCCTATGATTCCATAGTTTTATTCCAGCTTTTTTTTTTTTTTTTTTTTCGAGTAGTTTCTTGTGTAATTGTAATTACATTTGATGAGAATTACTAAAAAATTCAATGATGTAAAGAAAGGGACAGGCATTAACAATGCTACAAAATATAAATTTGGTGGTTGGCACTTGGCAGTCTATGGGTAATGTATACGAACTTACTGGGAAAACTTAATTCGCTAAAAATCTTTGATACTAGAGTATATGTAATTACAAGCAGTCAGATAAATGTGAATTGTTAATGGTTTTAAAACAAGAAAAATATTTCTAAGTTTGTGAAAATATTTTTTTTTTACTTGGATATTTTCATTCTTAGAAAAACTTATACCATGTATATTTCAGTGATAGAAAATTTATGTAATGAATAAGTGATTCACGAAAATTTTATAATATCGAAGGTATGTGTGATTTAAAAAAGATACTGATTTTCCTGGAATTTAAATGTGGTTATTTTTTGCAATACCGTAGTATTTAGTTGCGCGATACTGATCTAACAGACTTCTTGTAGAAAATGGAATAACATTTTATTCAAAAGTTATATTCCCCGGACGACTATTCATGTGTTGTATTTCAATAATTTATGAATGCAATATTTTTCTTTCTACTAATCATACAGTATATTGCTGTTAATATTATTATGTACTTACTCGCCACATTATAAACTCCATTCTTATGTAACTAAAATAAAACTAACTAATAGAACAAAAATTGGCAGTAATATTAAGGTCGTCTAGCAAAGCTAGACGATGAATTTAAACTGTAAATTTTGGAAAAGGTTTACTTGTTAACTAGATATAATGAAACAGGAAGAGATTTTCAATGATAATGAAAAAGCAAATTCATGGAATAAAACATAGAATAAATAGTTTGCTTGTTAACATTTAAAACACAATGTCTAATTACATGAATGTTACAAATTGCCCCAATATTTTGTTTGAACTTGCCCCATCGGATGATTTTGAACATTTTGTTTATTTATAAAAATATATAACGATTTATACAAAAAATTAAGCATGCATTTTATATCTTAACACATAGACAAAATAAATAGCTATAAACATTTTTTTAATATAATTTAACATTCCTTTAATCAAAATTTATGAAATATGTTATTTTCAAATAACTAGGGAAAATGAAGCACGTGTGCAGAACCTCCCATTAACCATTTTTGCGGAACACTGATTGTGCTTACATAATAAAGCGCATCATAAGAATTATGTTTATCGGGATAGCTAATCAAGAATGTTACAAACTATTTCATAAATTGCGTGTTACTTCTTACCCCTGCTACAACGAGCCCCACGCTCTCCTATATATATATATATATAGAATTATTTTAATACTTTGAAATGTATTAAAAAAATATTTATCGCAGTTATGCATTCATGTGTGTCTTAATATTTATATACCAGCAAAGTACACAATTTGTAAACGTGTTATGGGAGAAAACATCTGTGCGAAATTTGTACAGTTTTCGCGATAACGTCACCTTTTATTTATCAGGACGTTAGAGAATTTACGAATATATTGTGTTTCGTTGCTTATAGAAAATATCTTACAGGTCATCATAGCTGCCAATTTAGTACCTTTTGGACATTGGAAAAATTTAATAGAATTATTTATTTTATTTTATCTGCGAACTGTAGCGGTTTTGAATGATTAAGTAAAATAATAAATATATAAATATGCATTAAAATTTTGCGGTAGTCAAAAAGTGTTAAAGTTTGCAACTATACATATCATTCGCGCAGTTTTTTCTTTTCTTTTATTTATTTTTCCTTCTCGCGTTAGTCATTAATTTTTAAAAGTTTTTTCTTTCTTTCTTTTCGCCCTTTTTTTTTTTCAATGATGGAGGAAAGATGAATTTTTAACAGTAGCTCTAAAAGCTGTTGACGTAAAAAACACACCGACTTCTTTGAAAAAGCTGTAGTAAAAGCGCAGGAAACGAAAATGCTAAATATTAATAATTATTTGCAAGTGCAGCTCGTCATAGCTAGTTTATATTAGGGGGACCGGAAAATAATGTCGTTTTGAATTAATAAAATGAAACCGGAAATTTTTGTTTAACAGTGTTTACATGGTACTTTACAAATAACCATCTTATAAGTTACCTAAGAATATCTTAAATTTTATCCAGGATAAATTTCCGATGTCAGTACTTTAATTCAAAACGACATTATTTTCCGGTTCCCCTAATACAATAAAATTCATGTCGAGTTGGACATATTTCTTTTAATTCAACAGCAAAATTGTAAATACTTCCTTTACTAGAAAACAAAGTATTTTTGTTCGAAAGTAGTTGCGGGAAAAATCGAGCGAATTATGCTTGACTAGATTTTTTTTTTTTTTTTTTAACTTATTAAAATTCTGTATAGGATCCAAACGCATGGAACACAGTTGGCGAGTTCTCCCGAATTTCCGGAATAATTTAGACCAGAATTTTATTACAGTCTGCTTAAAGATCTTAAATCTTCTAAAATTAAGGAGTTTCTTTAAAGATGTAGCGCTCATTTTAAAACTGTAAATGTTGACAATTACGATGAAAGAAATGGTTAACCTTTCTAATCGTTTCTAAAAAAAAAAAAAGTTTTATACCTAAAACGTTTTCAGAAATAAATTATTTATGATAAGTGTGTATTGTTTAGGACTAGTGCAATTTGTCTTATTTCATCGTCGATAAAAATTACAAAATGCAATAGTTCTGAAATTTGTCATACAGATATCAGCTGTGTATTTTTATCTTTCAAATCTATCTGTCTAATTATCTATCTTAACTATTAAAAATTTTCGCTATTGAGGTTATAGATAATCCGTAACATTTTGGTAGCTGTGTATAATTCAGACTCAGTTTGTTCTATAAACCTAGTAAAAAAACTAGAAGATATATTTATATTCAACACTGCCTTTTTTCGAACCAATCAAATAATCCCTCTTGGTTCGCGTTAATTTCAACTTTATCCATAGTGTTTAATGGATAAATTAACGATAATGCTGCTGCCCTTAATGAACTAAAAATTTTCCCCCAGAAACAGTAGCCTAACTCATCTGTTTTAAAAGGGGGTAATCCTAGGCTGTTATTTCATATTAATTCAGAAGACTCCCATGCCAACCGTGAAAATTTAAAAACTGAAAATCTTCTTTATTATGCCATTCAAATTCAAAGTTATCTTTGTTTTCCACAACTACTTTCTTTCTTTCTTTTCTTTTTTTTTTTTTTTTTTTTTTTTTTTTTTAATGTTACACACCACGATATTTTCATACAAATGGTAAAATAGATAAGATTTCATTTTTCTTTTTCTTTTTCTTTTTTTTTTCCTTACGGGCATGGCTGCCATGAGAAACTTATTTATATCCGTTTCATATTACTATTTCCAAAAAATAAAATTTATGAAATACATATTTGGAGATAAAATTTATCATACATAGTTTGCTCCATTTTGCCTGCATAAATTTATCACAGATTTTATCAGGGGCCGTAGTTCCCGATTACTTTTTTCAGGACACATTTAAAAATGAGAAACTTTCGTTTCTTTGCCACAATTTTCTTTTTACAAAAATCTTGATTATATTTTAAAAGTAATATTTCGTGATTAAATAAGACAAAATTATTGTATACCGATAGCGGTAGCAAAAAAGCTATATATTTCTTATTCTTGAATGTGTTCTGAAAAAAAAAAAAATAAATAAATAAATAAATAAAGCGAAAACTACTACCCCTATATTATGTAACGAAAATAATAATAATAATAAGTCGTCTATGGTAACCCTGTATAGGTAACTTTCTTTCCTTCGAACATATCTGAAATAAATATCTATTCTCGCTTTGAGAGGGAGATAAAAAAGTAGTTTTTATAACTTCATATTTTTTATAGCATTTTCTATATCCATGTCAGGTTCAGGACTGTATGATTGACGATATCATTGATTATTAGCAGTAGTAGTCCATGTTCTTCAAACTCTTCGAACAAAATTATTTTTAGGGATAAATGAGGAATATTTTAACAGAATATTGTTCGTGTATTTTAAAAATGAGAAAATTTATTGAAAAATAAAAATGAATTGTACTTAATAATAGTGTTGCAATTAATAACAATTATTATTGCAATTATGGTTAATTGCAATAATATCGTATGTGTATATTATTGCCCAATTCTATTAATATTCTTTCTGTTCTAATTTCCTGTGAAAAAGTTCGGATTATTTTTCGAATGAAATAACTTGAAATTTTATTAGCTAAAAATAATTTTAAATTTATCATATAATGTCATCCGTTCCTATAATCATACTTTCTTCGCACAGATTTTGATCATCATCATCATCGTCGTCGTCGTCATTATCACGAGATATTGAGGAGTACCTGTGGTGATCGAGACCACCGCTTACCTCCACCTAAAGTTGTAAAAAGCTTGATATAATGTTGCAGAATCAATCAATATCGGTATTCTTGAAAGGAGTGAGTTCAAGTAGACCTTGTCAGATAAAACCCTTCGAAACGGCAGACCTCGGAGACATGCAAAGGGCCGTCGCAAGTTGCTCTGCCGCCCTCAGGCAAGCTTCAATTTGCCGCCCCTTCATACGCTGAAATTTTGCTTAGACGAATTTTTATAACTTGAGTTTTTCCGTCAGTCAAAGTTTTTATAATGGTAATTCCATTTCCCCTTCTTAGTCACTAAGACTTTGGTTTAACGAAATTAAGTGTACGTAAGACCGTAACAAAACAAAATGTTGAAAAAAAATTACGGTCTTCTTCTAGGTTTATTCTAAAATTTTCAGCACTTCCCTCTCACTTTCGCGTGTTGTCACTTTTTTAAAATCCGCAATTTTAAGTTGACTAATCAAACACTGCAGAAAAATGGATTTAATTTAAATTAATTTAGTCACACGAAACTTTACACAGGTTCATAAAACAAATAGAAAATATATTGTCGAATCTAATGCAGGGTGACCAAGGTCCTCATTTTTGAGGACTGTCCTCATTTTTAGACATCCTTCTCAATTTTGAAAATTTCTAATGAGGACTACATTTGTCCTCATTTTCCGAGAATTGCTAACAATTTGTGTATTTTCATAAATTAGATTTTCCTTTCACCAATCCTAAAATATTAATGCTTTTTATCTTTTAGTGTTGTATCTAGATTGTTGAAAATACTCTTTAGACCTGGGAATTGAATGAAATTTTGTGAATAAAATATTATTATGCAGATAAAACCATTGAAAAAATACTGCGCCATGAAAAAATTCGTACCATGAAAAAATGCAGAATTATATATCACAAAACACTTCTTAATCCATAAATCTGTAATTCACGTGTTCAATTTCAGTCAGAAAATCTAGTCAGGTTGGGAGAGCTTATTTACTTTATTGCAGAATTTAAACACACAAATAAAATTACTATTTGCAGTATTTTTAAGAAGAATTCACAATTATAAATTAATTCAGTAATTATTCAGGTGATAATATTGTTTCTCCATAAAGGAGCCAAGATCAAGATATGTAAATCATAACTTTTCATGTTCAAGAGAAAAATAAAAATACTTCCTGTTTAAGACAGGCCGAGAAACTAAACTAAAAAAAGTAACATTCTCAAAGAGAGAAAAAATCACCTCTCATTTGGCAAAGAGCCACCTACGAGTCGGGGGGCTGAAAGCGTGAATCGAAAGTACGATCCACGCTGAAACATGCTCCGCCCCCATGAACGGAGGTTCATGAAAATATCCTAAAAAGTACAATAACAACATTAGTGTTGTCACAGGTTTTCATTTTCTGTCTTCAACTGCAAATAGATAAGAAAAAAAGAGATTAATATACATAATGAAACATTTTAACTAGATGATTAATATAGGTGGATAAATACAGGAACACACAAAAAAAAATTAAAATAAAATAAAATTAAAATAAAATAAAAAGTTCAAAGTTCTAAAATTACAGGGGAGATAGTTTGGCGATCGGACGCTTCAACTCTCCATAAATAGTTTTCAATAGAACTACACGAATCTTGCCATCTGCTCCAGGAAATAATTTGATTATGCGACCCAGTTTCCACTTCAATGGGGGCTGATTATCGTCTTTTATTAAAACCAAATCGTCTTTCTTGAAATTTGGTTTATTTATTAACCATTTTGATCGCCTTTGCAAGTCTGATAGGTAATCTGAGGACCATCTCTTCCAGAAACTTTGAAAAAAATTTTGTAGAAGTTTCCATCTTTCTAGCGGGGTTAGGTAAACTGAAGAATAGTCAGGTTCTGGTATTGAAGTCAAGGCAGTGCCTATGATAAAATGTCCTGGAGTTAGAGCATTTAAGTCACTGGGATCATTCGAGAGCGCAACAAGAGGTCTCGAGTTCAAGCACGATTCAATTTGAGTAATTAAAGTAAGGAACTGTTCATAAGTTAATATTTGTTCGCCAATAGTTCTTTTTAAATGACGTTTCATCTGTTTTATTCCAGCCTCCCAAAGTCCTCCAAAATGGGGGGCTGATGGGGGATTGAAATTCCATTTGATTGTTTCTTCGGACAAATATCTGTGGATCTTTTCGTCAGAAGAGATCAAGGACATCATTTTTTTTATTTCGTTGTCGGCACCTACAAAGTTCGTTCCTCTGTCTGAAAACAATTCTTCAGGTTTTCCTCGTCGAGCAACAAACCTCTTCAAGGATGCGAGGAATGTTTCAGAGGTGAGATCACTGAGTATTTCCAAATGAATTGCTTTTGTGGAAAAACAGATATATAAACAAATATAACTTTTATAAGATCTAACACCTCGGCCCTTACGAGGTTTGATGAGAAAGGGGCCTGCAAGATCAACCCCGACTTTCGAAAACACTCGCGATGGCACTACACGAGCAGCTGGAAGATCACCCATTAGTTGAGAGGCTAAGTTCGATGTGGTTCTAAAACACTTCATACAGTTCCGCAGATTTCTTTTCACGGCGTCTCTTGCATTAATTATCCAATATTGTTGTCGCAGGACTGAAATTGTTAACTGGGTTCCGCTGTGAAGATGTTTTTCATGAAAGTACTTTATAATTAAATCTGTAATGTGATGCGTTTTAGGAAGTATCATTTGGTGTTTTTGACTCTCAGGTAGGTTTGCGTGTCTTAATCTTCCACCAACACGAAGAATTTCATTTTTGTCTAGAAAAGGGTTTAAAGAAAGGAGTTTGTTACTAGAATTCAGGTTTCTTCCAGATTTTAAAGTCTTTATTTCCTTTCCAAATTCATGTCTTTGAACCAACTTCACAATAATTTTAGTTGCCTCATCAAGTTCTTGTATAGTTAAAAAGCCAGTATTTCATACAGATCGACATTTAGTATTTTTTATAAATCTAAGACACCAGGCTGTAACACGTCTTAATTTAGACCAAGATGAAAACTTATATAATAATTCAAATTCATTATTGCCATGAGTTAAAGAGCAAACAGTAGTTTTCCGTTGTTCTCTCAAAATCTCTTCTTCAGGTATTTTGACTTCATTTTCCGGTAGTGGTGTCGGTAAGTGCTCTTCTTTCAACCAGATTGGTCCCTTTAACCATTCTTCATTCTTCAACAATTCAGCTGCTGTGCAACCATGAGATAGCACATCAGCTGGATTCTTAACCCCTGGACAAAATCTCCACTGATATGGGGCTACTAATCGTTGAATTTCACGCACTCTGTTCTCTACAAAGGGCTTCCAGTTACTAGCACTTCCTTTGACCCAATAAAGGGTAATTGGGAATCACAGAAGCATAGTATGTTTTTGACGGGAATCGAGAATAGCTGCCCAAGATAATGAGCTAATCGAGCTGCTGTTAAGGCTCCCATCAATTCAAGTCGAGGCAAAGTAAGTTTTTTGAGAGGAGCTACTCTGGTCCTTGACATAATAAATGAAGTTTCACGGGAACAAGGATCACGAAAATAAGCTACTGTACCATATCCCTTCAAACTGGCATCGCAGAAAACACAAATTTGAATAGTTTCAGGAGTTAATTTTTCAAAATTCGTAAAATATTTTCTAGGCACTTCAAAATTTTCTAAATACTGTATTTCACTATGCCATTTCTTAAATTTTTGTGTTAAAGCATTAGGTAAAGCAGAATCCCAATCAACACCCTGCTCCCATAATTCTTGCATTAGAAATTTAACTCTTATTATAAAAGGGGAAATACACCCTACAGGGTCATACACCTTTGCTACAGTTTGTAAAACAATTCTCTTAGTGATAATTTCATTATCAAACCCTTCTAACAGAGATTGAAAGTCTATTCTTAACGTGTCATTATTAGTTAACCACATTATTCCCAATATCTTAGAGATATTTCCCTCATTTATTTCTTCATCAACGTTTATTCCATGTTTTTCCCACAATTTGCTTAATTCGTAAGAATTGCTTTTAAATTTTCTTAATGTCATATTGGCATCTTTAAGTATTTTCACAGCACCAGACGATAAAATAAATGCTTCATTTACAGAATTAGCGCCATGAAAGAGATCATCAACATATAAGGAAGTATCAAGCATATTAACAACTTTCTCAAACAAGTCCTTGTATCCTTTTATATGATGTTTAATGGTAGCTGAGAGCAAAAAGGGTGATGTTGTAACACCAAAAGTTACACGAGTCATGCGGAAAACCTTTAATAGAGGATTTTTACTATTTATATCCTCAAACCATAGAAATCTCAAAAAGTTTCTATCATTTTCTGCAACCTGTATTTGCAGAAAAGCCTTTTCAATGTCACAAACAAAGGCAATTTGAAGAAGGCGGAATTTCAAAATAATATCCAAAATATTAGGATTTAAATTGGGGCCTGCAAATAAACATTCATTTAAAGATTTTGCTTCCTTTTCTTTGGAAGAAGCATCAAACACTATTCTGACCTTTGTAGTGGACTTATCTGTTCTTATCCCGGTCTGTGGGGCATATAATATACACCAGTTTCATTTTTGTTTAATTCACACTCCTCTATTATACCCATTTTCTTTTGTTCCTCAAGAATTTTTTCATATTCATTTTTAAGCCATTCATTTTTAGACAGTTTTGTTCTCAAACCCCAAAGTCTATTTTTGGCTATTTCTATATTCGATTTTAATTCATTTTTATTTTCCTTCCACAAAAATTGAATTTAATATCTTCCCTTAACAAAATTTAAACTTTCATTAAAAGAATTAATAATTTCTATATCTCTCTGTGACAGAGAATCATTCTTACTGTCACATATTCCAAGTGATTCTAAATCCCAAAAACGCTGCAAATCAAAACTGTCAAATTTATTGACAGATACAAAATGCGAATTAATTATTTCTGTACTATTATTATTCAATTTCCCCACTACGGTATATCCGAAAATAGTATTAGCAACATATAAATCATCACTAATTTTTTCAATGATACCTCTCTGTATTTTCCAAAAATAATCCGCTCCTAGTAATATATTAATTTTGGAATCACTTAATGAATTGTCTGCCAATTTCCAGTTTTTATTTTTAATATAACTTTCAATTTCTGGTTCGCCCCTTGGGCTTTTCAAGGGAGTCGCGGTTATTAAGTGTGTAGCTAATACTTCAACATGGATGAGCCGACGAGGATTTATTTTGCTACGCAGTTCAATATTAAAAACTTCGAATTCCTCTTCTTTACCTTTATTTATGTCAAAGGCAAAAACAGTTAGCTTTTCTTTTCTTACACGGGTTAATTTTAATTCGTGAGCCAATTCTTTAGTAATAAAACTTTTTTCACTTCCGGAATCCAATAAGAGTCTGACAGTTTTTGATCTAGAATTAGATTGTGCTATTACGCAACATGTTTGCAATAACGCTGCCTGATTACTATTTTTCAAATGTGAATTCGATACTATAGTGTTCTCTACTACATCTGGTTTCAAGTTTTTTGAAAAACAAAATAATTTGTTATGATCTGTTGCTTTACATTTTTCGCAAGGCTGCGATTTCACTCTGCACTGTGATGACAGATGAGATTTTAGAAAGCATTTATAACACCTGCCATCCTTCTTTAATTTTAACCTTTTCTCAACATCAGTTAAATTATTACATTCAAGAGAAGGATGATCATAATTCTTGCAAAATATGCATATATTTTTAACACCTACATTCAATGAATTCATTTTATTTGAAAATTTTCTGTCATTAATTTCGGCTTTATTTTTATTTACAATTACCGAAGCATTTTTATAATTAATCATACTAAGTGATTTTTCACGTGATTCAAGTTCTATTTTAAGAAAATTAATTAAGTCTGTCACATCAGACTCATCCGTCCTTTTATCACTTTGCCTGTAATATTCAACTACTAGATCGTTTGACAATAATTTTAATAAAATTGGATTCAGTAAATGACCGTATTGGCCTTTTGTCACCCCTAAATTAGATAAACTGCGAATATTTACTTCACAAGCGTCATATAGCTTTCGCAAAGCAGTTATATTTGATGAACTCCTTACACATTCTAAGTTTAGTAATTCATTCATGTGAGCATTAATAATAATATCCTTTTGCCCAAAACGTGACTTCAACATCTCTATGCAATTATCATAATTTTGCTCCATAAGTGAAAACCCTTCAATAACATTGTACGCTTTGTCAGTTAAAAGCGTTTTCAGGTAAGTAAATTTTTCAATTTTTGTAAGATTTTCATTTAAATGGATTGAATTTTCGAAACAATCGAAAAATTCGTTCCATTTTTCTATTTGGCCACCAAATTTTGGTAAGGACATTTTCGGCAATCTTACTGCCGAACCAGTTTTTGTTTGGGTTTCACTGACAGAACAATTTGAATTATTTTCATCTTTATTATTACATCTTTTTAATCTCAACTTAATTTTGCATTTGGCAGAAATTATCTGCTCGCCATATTTATCGCTGGTCGCGATATCTTTTTCATATTCTTTAATATCTACTATTAAATTTTCTACTTCTTCATTTAATTTTTTTAATGCAATTTCTCTTTCACATATCATTTCCTGAATTTCAATCATTTCGTCTAATTTTGTATTTTCTATATCATCTGCTAATAAGTTTTGTAATTTATTTATTAGTTTTGTTACATTAGAGCGTTCCGTAAAACGCTTAGCTTTTAATTTCTCTATATTCATAGCGAGCAAATAATCAAGTAAAAGAATAACAATCTAATAAATGATTCAAAATCTAATTTGATTTAATCAATGTTATAAATAATAATAAAATTTTGCTTACCTGGTTCAATATCCAGGCAGCTATCCAATAATGAATCCGGAATTCCAGTCATTATTATTTCTGTTTCGATTTCAAATCTAAATCCAAATAAATTAATTTCTGAATGTAATTCCAATATCAAGGGATTTCACTTATCCCAAGTTTCGAGCACCATGAAAAAATACTGCGCCATGAAAAAATTCGTACCATGAAAAAATGCAGAATTATATATCACAAAACACTTCTTAATTCATAAATCTGTAATTCACGTGTTCAATTTCAGTCAGAAAATCTAGTCAGGTTGGGAGAGCTTATTTACTTTATTGCAGAATTTAAACACACAAATAAAATTACTATTTGCAGTATTTTTAAGAAGAATTCACAATTATAAATTAATTCAGTAATTATTCAGGTGATAATATTGTTTCTCCATAAAGGAGCCAAGATCAAGATATGTAAATCATAACTTTTCATGTTCAAGAGAAAAATAAAAATACTTCCTGTTTAAGACAGGCCGAGAAACTAAACTAAAAAAAGTAACATTCCCAAAGAGAGAAAAAAATCACCTCTCATTTGGCAAAGAGCCAACTACGAGTCGGGGGGCTGAAAGCGGGAATCGAAAGTACGATCCACGCTGAAACAACCATTATCTAATTTCATTTGTATATGTAAACATGTAATGCTAAAAAAGTATTCATTCTTCAATTTTAAATGTAATTTTTTATTTTAACTGAAAATTTTGTGAATTTGAAAATTTCAAATCCATTTTATCTCTAAAACTAAATCTAATTTGGGTTAGGTTGTGGGGATTAAGGCCAATTGACAGCACTAGGGTCGTAGGCCTGACGAGGAGTGCCCTCGATCTGGGTCTTTCTAAGGGGTCCTAGCCCGTAGTTATGCAAGTTTCGGAGAAAACCATGGAAAACTCCGAACGGCTAGATCGACGAGCGAGACCTGGGATTGAACTCGGCACCTAACGTCTACCAACTTTGAGCGCAGATTCGCTCTGCTGCTGGTGGGCTAATATCCAATTTGTACAAATTTTAAGTATATTTTTAATTAAATTAATGTGAAATTCCCTTCTAATCTTTATTTATTTTTTTATTTTTTTTAGATTAAAATTTTAGTTTTTTTAGATAATGCATAAAAAAATCTGGAGTGACTCCACTCGACTTTCCGAACATTAAATAATTAACAGTTGTACAAATAAATTAAAGTAAGACAAACGTGAAAATCATAATAGGGTGTATGAATATATTTTTCCATGGTTTAATTTGTACTTACTATCATTTCAGCCCATAGATCATAATGATAAAGAACATTTCTTTGTGTTCCTTCCCTTTAAAAAATCTATAAGTGTTAAATTCACCAAAATCTATGCATTTCATGTGACTGTGACATATAGTATGAGTATAAATTTTCAGCTCTATCGGATAAGGCATTTAGACACTATCGCACTTTAAAAATATTGGGCACATTGACCACAGATAAGGAATTTTTCCTTGTGTCCCTATAAAAAGTCTTCAAGTACTAGATTCACGAAAATTTATACAGTTCGTGCGTTATGACTTGTAACATGTGTAATAATTTTCAGCTTAGACGTTTGAGCGCTATCGCACTTTAAAAAAATTGTGGTCCATATGTCATAGTGATAAAGAATTACTTTATTTGTGTCTCTGTAAAAAAAGAAAAAAAAATTCTATGTCCTACATTCACTAAAATCAATAGGGTTCGTTCTATGGGGATTTACAAAGCGTTTAAGCACTATCGTGTTCACACACACACACACATTATCGTAAAAATACTAAAAATGAACTCAGGGGACCGTAAAACGTGTATAAACACTAAAATCTTATAGTCAAATTTTTTCATGATTACAATACTTTCCTTACATAATATGTTAGGAAAGTAAAAATCGCTTAGTTTAAACTTAATAATTCACTTAAAATGTTGTATCTCAAATTCAGTGTTTTATTTTTCTTTCACACTCATGGATTCTAAATAATTTTGTCTCTTTCTTAAGGCCACCCATATAGAACTCCATATACTCCATATATCTCTTATTTTTGTTTAAATTAGCAATATCCTGTCAGTAATAGCTTTTTTGTTGCATACCGATAGGACTCGGTCCTAACGTACTCATCTGTAGTCTCCCAATTAAAGCTTTCTCAGAATATATCTGTCTATAGTAGGCTAGCCGGAATCGGACATCGGACCCATGCAAAGATAGTGCCTTATTCTAAGCGAAAAGCTTTGTGCTTTCACATTTCTCATACTGTCCTTTTCACACATTTTGTTCGATTTATTGGTGAATTTTACTAGCAGTAGTTTTCTCAACCAATTTAGAATATTTCGTGAGGAGGGGGTTCTTTATTCATTTTTCGTACTTTGTTTTAATGATTGGAGTGCCGCCCTTAGACAACTGCCGCCCTCAGGCATTGCCTGAGTTGCTTAATGCCTAGCGGCGGCCCAGTGCATATCGAGAACCTCACTCAATTTTAAGAGAATTAATATACACTCTATAACAAAAAAAAAAAAAAAAAAAAACGACGCACCAAGAAGTGGGGACAGAAATTGGTAGATGGGGTGGAATGGGTGGTCCGAATGGGACACAAATTGGTAAATGTGATGCAGATGTGGAAAAAAAATTGATTACAGTTTCAGAAAATTTGAATGATTTAATGAAGAAAAAGCACCTCACAAACTAAACAATAACGCGTTGGTCAACTTCTGGCTCTTACGTACGCAGTTATCCGGCTTGATATTAATTGATAGGGTTGGCAGATGTGCTCCTGTAAAGTAACGTGCTAAATTCTGTCCAATTGTTGCGTTAGACTGGTAAAATCCCGAGCTGGTTGTAGGACCCTTTTTATGATGCTCCAAACGTCCTCAGTGGAAGAGAGATCCGGGGACTGCGCACAAACCCACTGAGCCGCCTATTAAAGGTATTTGAAGTCACTGAAACAGTTGCACGTAGGATCGACGATAATGATGAATTGGCGATTAATTCGATCAAAACCTGTATGTATGTCAATTTGTGTCCAGTTTGCATTATTCCTTCTTGGTGCGTCACTTTTTTTGTTATAGAGTATATATATATATATATATAAATACAGTGGAACCTGTCTAAAGTGACCATCCTAGGGACCGGCTAAAATGGTCACTATACGCAGGTGGTCACTTTATAAAGTCTCTTTAAAATTGAAAAATGGTCACTTTAATCAGGAAAATGGTCACTTTAGTCAGGTGGTCACTTTTACAGGTTCCACTGTATATATATGTATATATAATAATAGCAAAAAGGAAATAAATCATATAAACATTAATGTTAAAACCATAGCTGCCAAGTTTTTTATTTTATTCCGGAATGTTGTTATTCTCACTGTAATCTTTTTACGGTAATTTTCATTATACATAATCGTAGTTATATTTTGCATGAAATTTTTCTACACTGAAATTTTTACGGTGTGAAAAAAGACGGGATTAGCAACATTTCGGAATAAATTAGAATACTTGGCAGCTATGGTTAAAACGATAGTTCGAAAATTGCTGGCTGTTATTAGAGCTGTCAAAACTTTTATTTATTCCGGAGCATCTTTAGCCCTGTATTTATTTCGCACCACTTTATTTATATATTTTTTTCTCCTATATATAACTTGCATAAAATACGAAAATATTACTCTTAAATACAAAGTGGTTTGAAATAAAGGCGGGGCTAAAAATGCTCCGGAATAAATTAATTTTTTGCGAGAGCGTGTTTTTGTCTTTTTGACAGTAAGATTCGCCTGTGCGCGTTATTCTCCTAAGTTACAATACTTCAGGACATTTTTTTTTAATTCAAATTTATAATACAAATTGTTATACATCATAATTATACTCTTTCTAATCAAAGTATTTGTATCCATAATATATTGATTGTACAAAATATAATATTGGGTATATTCTTAAGAAATAAATAACATCCAAATTGCGAAAGAAACCCCCACTGGCGGAATTACAGATTTTCAATTGACGTCAGGGGTCGCGAAAGTGTTAAAATGTTGGCAACTGTGCTGTTAGAAATCGAAATGCCTAAACACTTAATCCTTTAAAAGAGAAGAAAAAAAAAAAAAAAGAAAGAAACCCTCTAGAATTTTAATTAGGTCTTTCGGAAAGAGAAAAAAAAATCCTTATTCTATGCTTAAATTTTAATTTTTAGGACATAATAAATGCATAGGATTTTTTTTTAAGCGAAAGAGGCTGTTTTTCAACAAATTACACATTTACGATATCTTCAACCTTTTTAGTTATGGGTGATTATACACTCTATCTCTAAAGTGAATTCAAAACTGTAATTAAAATACTTAAAGCCCCTTGGTAATACCTTCGACAGCGACAGTCTTTGAACACACTTGCTGCGCTCAAATAACAATTAAAAATAAATGAATAAGTAATAAAAAATTAAGATAAAAAAATTAAGAAAAGGAAATTAAGAAAATGAGATAAAATAAAATAAAAAATAAAAATCACTTTTTCTGAGAACATATGAAAAACAAAAAAGTGCAGCGGTTATTCTTACTTACGGTTATTTTAAATCTTTAGCCATGGCTGTCAACTAGATATCGCTGTATGTTATGTACAGTGGAACCTGTAAAAGTGACCACCTGGGTAAAGTGACCACCTGACTAAAGTGACCATTTTCCTCACTATAGTGACCATTTTCCAATTTTAAAGAGACTTTATAAAGTGACCGCCTGCGTATAGTGACCATTTTAGCCGGTCCCTAGGGTGGTCACTTTAAACAGGTTCCACTGTATTTAAATCATGGAGCTTATGTTTAACTAAATCAAAAATATAAAATAAACAAGCAATTATTTACGATCTTATAATTTTTTTTTTTTTTTTTGCTGAAGTTTTACACCAAAATAATTTGACAGATTATGTATTATATATTTTGATTTCAAAGTAACATTACGTTAAATCAGGATAGCCTTTAAATGGTCTTGATATCGCTACTGTGCGTAGCATTGATACTTTAAAACGGCTTCCACATTTAGATTGATTTCAAACTGTTTAACCGAAATTCGTTTGACATCGAATTTTTAATTTAACCCTTTCCGGCGCAAGATAATTCTTGCTCCTTTAAATTACGCTGCCACCGGAATTCGTGAACTAAATTAAAGTAAAAGAAATTTTGAATTTTAAGGTTAAAAAATCCGGCCTTTACTCTTACTGATATGTTAAAACGTAAGTCTTTTCAAAAAATTTTCTGGGATGATTTCTTGCAGTTGAGAAGTGAAATTAGGTGGTATAAAATATATCCCACCGCGCATGAAAGGGTTAAAAATAAGGATAATAATAGGTGTAAATCAACTGAAACTGAGTAATATGATTTCTTTTTTTTTTTTTTTGTTACCATTCTTTTTGAATAATGATATATATAGTATTGAATCACAACAGATTGTTACAAAATACTATGAAGATTTCTGTATTGATATGGTATTAGAAAAGAAACAGAAATTTTTCATACCTAAAAATAAAAAGTTTTGCAGCTATGAACAAAACAACACAATTTTTTTTTCTTTGAGTATTTCCAAATTAAAACCCTTCGAAAAACGCATAATGTCAAGACGGTATTTTAACTCCAAACAAGTACGTTGCAGCATGACAAGATGAATTGTTCCTATATCCATTGCTTTAACTGTACAATACTGTAAACTTTTTTTTTTTTTTTTTTTTTTTTTTTCGATTCGGAAAACCTTTTTACGAATAGTCTACTAAAATACTCTTCATCGACTGTTTGATTGCACTAGATTCCCGAGAGACGCCATTTGCAATGAATCAGTCGGTACGTATCCTGCAGCATAATTTAGAATGAAAAACAGAAGGTAAATAAACTAACTTTTTGCGTTGCATTGTCTATAATCTGCAATAAATTTTGTTGTAGACTTGTATTTTTAAAAATAAATTTGAAGTAATATATTTTTTTGGCATATACAGCATTGTTTCGTTCTTAGAGTGGCATACAACTAGTGTCTGAGAAGTTCTGCTCTAAAAATTTAGAAGACGGGAATATCCGGATTTGATGCCAGGGTCTCGCTCGTATGAATTCTCCGGGTATTTTTCTCCAAAACTCGCGTATTTATGGGCTAAAATCATTTAAAAAGTTGCATACCTGCCAACCTTCTAAATAATAACCGGAATAATGACTGTACTCCCCCCCCCCTTTTTTTTTACACCAGTTTTTTTTTTTTTTTTTTTTTTTTTTTAAGAGCATTTTCTTTTTATTTCATCGTAAAACACTGATTAAATGAAATCATGATTAAATCATAAATGAGGAAATTTATGATTAAATAAAAGAGAAAAATACTCTCCAATGAAACTGGTGTGAAAAAAAAAAAAAAAAAAACCTGTACTAACATTACTACGGAATATCAATTAGGATGTTGGTAGGTTCCCGTACAACCTAGGAATGTGAGAAACACTAAAATATAAATAAATAAATAAATAACTCTTCAGAAGTGTATGAAATTTTGAAGTTTAACTAATGTATTCACATAATATTGAGTTTAGAATTCTGATTTTAAAACATTTAGATGTTAACAGAACTAAATATCTCCGCTCTTTCCAGGATATTTTAAAGTATGAGAAATTTCCGCTACTATTGCTATCAGAAATTTAATATAATAATTTCTTTCCTAATTAATCGCAACACATTAGCATAAGAATATAAAAAAGATTACTGAATGAAAACAGTAGTAATTAAAATGACGAAAATTTCTACTAACTTCTACGTTTTTAGACCACCGGGAAATTTTTATCGATTTTTTTTTTTTTTTTTTTTTTTAATATGTATATCTGTAAAAGATAACACTGATTAAATGAAATTATAATTTTTCTCAAAATTTTCCGGTATTTAAAAACCGTAAAAATTGGCAATATTCTAATTAATAATCCTTAGTTGTGTTAGTACCTTCTCCTTTTTTTACTCCACTTTACGGTTAGAGTAGCTCTCGCCGAATTTATTTAAAGTTAAATAAGAAGAAAAGTACTCTAAAGAAAGTCTAGTGGAAAAAAAAAAAAAAAAAAAAAAAAGCGGTAACTGATCAATCGCTGTTGCCAATTTCAGGAATTTTATTTATTTAGTATCTACCACTAATTTTTAATTGTAATGTTGTCTACTGAAATCGAAGATTAATCGTTTGTCATATACATCAACAATCACTTCTCAAAATTATTGCAGAGCTGCCAACCAAATCCGGCAGATTGTTGGTACCACCCCTTTTCCTACACCACTTAATTTTTAGAGATGAATGAAGAAAACAAATACTTTAAAAATTTAGTGGTGGCGAAAAAAGGGCGTTACTAACAAATTGCCGGATTAGGTTAGCAGCTCTGTTATTGGTGATTATTAAATGAAAAGTTCCCTAAATTTGGCAACACTGTTAAGAATACTATGGAATATTAATTAACACATTCGCGACCGCTGACGTAGATTCACGTCATTTGAAAATCTGTAACTCCGCTAGTGGGCGTTTCTTTTGCAATTTGTATGTTATTTATTTTTTTTAATTAGATACAATATCAATATTCACAATTGTACAACCAATATACTATGGATATAAATATTTTGATTAGAAAGAGTGTAATTATAGTGTATATCCATTTACAATATAAACCTGAATATGAAAAATTTTGTTCTGAAATATTGTAACTGGAGAGAAAAACGCCCATGTTTTTGTCAAAAATACAAAAACATGTGTTTGCGAATGTGTTAATATATTGGAACCTATGCATTACTGAAAGTGTCCTGAAAGAGGGTGGAGACTTCGAGCTCTGAGTTAGAAATATAGGCTGGTAAATTAATAGAAAATTTTAATATATTTATTAAACTTTTAGTATGCTTTGCATTAAATATAACTGTTATAAAACGATATATCCCCATTCAGTATATACCTATATTCAACCGATACAGTGAATCGTTTTTGTTCTATCGGTCATATCAATGAATCATAACAATTTGAATTGACAGGGTTTATCACGAGGTTTCACCAAAATATCTATCGTTAAATTAAAAGAATCTGGCTTATTTGCTTGGACCACTTTGAATGGTATATGATAAATCTCTTACATTTTAAACTGTAATGGTTAAATGAATTTCTTAAATTAATAAATAAGTAAATAAAATTATTAGTTTAAAAACGTGAATGACGTAAATTTAAATAATATATATTTTTATGTTTATGCAGATAAGTATAAGGGTAATATCATAAAAAGAAATGTAGTGTCAGATACACAAAAATACTTCCTCTTCCGTCGCCTACTTTCTAATGAAAATCGCTAACTTCTTAAATCATACACACACACGGTTAATTCCAAGTCAAATCAAATAAAAAAAAAAAAAGCATTTTTAACTTTCTCAGATTTGTGTTAAACTTGGCTCATTTATTTTTTTTATTGAGAAATGAAAGTATACCAAATATTAAGTCCCTAGCTCTTTTAGTTTTTGATTTACAGGGGTGTAAAAATGGGTGAAAAACACGAATTTTCGAAATTCTTCTACTACACATGTACACATCTTATGTTCCTTAATTAATTTCAAGGTATATGATTCCTATATGTTTAGCAGTCACTAATACGATCAAACAATCTTTCATTATCAGATTTTCCCCCTTTTGAACAACACCTGCATTTCGAGTTGTTTATGGCTTCCCAGAACGTTGGTCACTTTTTTCGATGTGCAGACACATTTTAATCAGTTAAACAACTTCTTAATTTGTGTAACCCTTCATAGCATCATCTCCAAACTTTTGTTGAATCTTACGAATTCTTTCACTTTTAGAATCACCAAGCGTTTGACAAAATTTGATGCGGTACGTCTGCAGAAGTCGTTCATTCATCTTTAGAGAAATAAAAATCAGACAAACATACATAACAGCACCTCAAAGGGGTGCCTGCAAAAAACGACTGATACACTGGAACGCGGGGGAAAATTTCAAGCATGCGCATTAATCTGTCTCCTCCCACTGTGCGCAATTGCGCTGCTTTAGAATCTTTACTGTGCGAGGAAAATTCAAGATCAGGAAGTTTTAGAGCAGGCCTTATATACTTCTAAAAACATATTTTATTGAACAAGCCAAGTCATATTTCTGTACATGAAGGACTGTATATCTAAATAAATAGGGAGTTAGTGCTTATCATATAACGAATGTCATAAAATACACTTTTTCAAAGAAATCTATTCAGGCGCGAAATATCGCAATCGCATGAAAACAGCCATTGCTTCTTCTTGACTTGGTACAGCTAGCTTATATGTTACCCGGTAAATAGCGCTACCTGTTTTGGAGAAAACATATGTGGATTGTTTTGCTCGCTAGAATTATTATAGGCCACGTTCCCTAAGTATCAATGAAACGTATCAACGAGAGGTATAATTTGTCATTGTTGTTACATTAAAAAAGGAAAAAAGTGTTTCATACCAAAATGATTAGTTAAAATACGATATATATATTTTGATACTATTATCAAATACGTGGGTTACCGTAATACACACTTGCCAACATACTCATTAATATTCCGTAGTATTGTTAGCTCCGCCTTCTTTTTCACACCGGTATCTTTTCAGAGTATTTTTCCTCTTATTGGATTGTAATTGAATTTCAAGAATATTACTCTAAAAATTTATTGGTGTGAGAAAAAGGGCGGGACTCACAAGACTACGGAATATTAATTAGGATGTTGGCAAGTATGGAATATAATTCTGAATCACGAAACGTTGCTTAGCAATGCAAAGCATCGAGATAAATAAATGTAGACGTGTGGAGTTTAGTTTAAATTAGGAAGATTCGCAATGCGTGTAATTTGGTCTTACTATAAAGAAAGGAAAACAAAATATGCATTCTTTATCTATTCTGTAATATATATGTTTTCATAAGGAGTAAATATTTGTATTTTTTTAAAGCTTATGGAAAAAATAAAAATAATTCTAAATATTTGAAATATTTATTATAATGCCATGAAATCAAAAATTTTTAATAAAACTGAAGTTATCTAATAGGACTTTGTTCTTTTTGAATAATATCTTATTTTTTGCACAGAATGTTCAGAAACATTGGAAATCGGGAATTTTTTAAATATGGACGTTTTTTATTTTTCTCTCACTAAATTTCGAAAAGTTGGAGATAGGACAAGATCTTTCTGACATTTTAGTATTTGTTATAAGGTTTCTGAAATAATCTGTACTCTGCTTCAGGGCATTTTTAGTGAAATAGTTTTAAAAGGTTGCATTTTGGGGTAATTTCATATACTACTGATTCCTGCACGTAACTGAGGTATTGGTTACATTAATTTAATTAGTAAATTTTAAAAGTTTCTTTATTGTACATTTAATACAAAAAATTTCTTTATAAGATTTCTAAAAATTATTTCTGAGCAGGACGTTACAATATATAGGGGTATAGGTTTACCTATTTGTCTACTTTTCATTGTTTCAACAGGGGTTATGATAAAAAGTTTCTCCCTTTAACAGTTTTTATGAATAATTCAAGGTTCATATAACGGGAAATGCTGCGGGATGTAGACTTTTTTCCGGTAGTGTTTTTGGTTGTTTAAAGTGTTTAATATGTTGTTGTTTTGATTGATATAACTTTCAATAGTTTTGAAATCTTGTTAATTTTTGCATCGCACTTCTAGGCTGTCGTTATTTAATTTCATGATCGGATTTTCTTTATTTACTTTATCAAAAGTTTTCGCAAGGTTTTTTTTTTTTTTTTTTTTAAATCCAATAATTGTAAATTAAAGTGAATAATGATGCTTCATTCATTGTTTTGGTATTATAATCTAAAGCTACATTAATTGTTCGAGACGCAGATCCTTGCCATGTAGATTCAATTACCGTAATTTCTGGTAAATACCCCGCAGATTATATAATCCAGTTCTGCACCAGAAATTTCAATTGATAAATAAATTTATGTTTGTTCGAGCTCTTCCTTCGAAAAAGTATAGATTTCTCTCTTAAATAAAATTTCTGGTGCAGAAATGACACATCTTAACTGCGGGTTATCTACCAGAAATTATGGTACTAAGTCATAACCGCCAATGTTTGCCCCAGAATCTTTTAAAGATAGTTTTATTTTTTAACTTCGAAAACAAAAATCTTTTATTTTAACTTTTCCGCGACCGCTCACGTAGATTCACGTTATTATAAAATCTGTACAGGGGTCGTACTCTCTGCCCTTTTTTCAGGATACTCTCAGGGATGAAAATTTTTTTTAATTTACTGCTACTACTATTTTTTTTTTCTTGCAATAATCTCTACAATGTACAGACATGGCACATTACTATAAATATATCCATAAATATTTCTTCATAAAATTAATGGTGATAAAAAAGGCAGAAATTTCTTATCTTTAAGAGTGTCCTGAAAAAGAGCGGAGAGTACGAGCCCTGTCTGTAAGTCCGCCTAAGGACGTTTCTTTCGCAATTTGCAGGGTATTTATTTCTTAAGCATATACCCAATATTCATATTTGTCCAATGAAATATACTATGGATACAGACAGTTTGATTAGAAAGAATATTATTATAATGTATATGCATTTGTAACGTAAATGTGAATACAGAAAATTTTGTGCTAAAATATCGTAACTTGGGAGAATAACGACCACAGGCGGAACTTACTGTCAAAAAGACAAAGACATTCGATCATGAAAGTAATAACTTAGTTCATGAATTTTGTTTTCTGCCTTGTTTAAATGAGCGCATTCACTGTGCGCTTCAAAGATCTAAAAATTACGCCTTTTCTTTCCGCTAATGTTGTTAGGTGGTCAAAAATGAATTTCCCCAACAGTTCTCAAATTTCGTCAAATCAAAAGTTTTCTTCTTTTTCCTTTCCTTTTCCTTTTCTTGTTTTTCTTTTTTCCTTTTTTTTTTTTTTTTATTGCCAAATTATTTTATGTTAAAAAAATAACTTTTCTTGTTAACAAATGATTAGTAAATTTAAGCTCACATTCTCCACCAAATGAAAACTTTTATTGAAAATAAGTCCAATTAACCCACTAGTTTTCGAAAATTTTAAAATCTGCATGACCTTGTGAGCGTATATTCTTAAGAAAACAACCTACGCGTTTTCCCCTAAAAAGCTGTCCACTACAATCCTGTCCCTAAATATCTCCTTAAAAAAAAAAAAAAAAAAAAAAAAAAAATCACTTAAACGGGGAAAAATCACGAAACCCGGCAACCGGTAAGGCTGTTTTTGGAAGTACTCTGAATTGGACTTCATGTGACATTTGTACAAATATAGGTATTTTTTATTAATTAAAATTGTTGCGGCATAATAAATTTAACAGATTTAAGGATTATACGCAGGAAATTATGGCAGTCTTTTTTTATATGTAGATGAGAAATGCCATGTTAAAATCAACATTACTATTATAATATTTAAGATATAATTACAATTTTTAATTTATTGTTAAATTTCAAAATGCACTTTACGCCTTACTTTGTGACTCAGATTTCAAAATTTGTTTTCACAGATAGCTTTAGAAGATTTTAACAAAAGTTTGTTGGAATTTTCAATTCACAATCGTAATTCTGCAAAAAATAACTCCCTTTTTTTGTGCGTGTGTATGCATTTTTTTTTTTTTTTTTTTTTTTTTTAAGTTTTGTTCTAAAATGCTAAAACAGTTAAATAATTTTTATGAAAATTAAAAAAAAAAAAAAAAAAAGAAAAGAAAGAGAAAAAGAAAGAAAGGAAGAAAGAAAGACGAATAGAACATTATAAAATTCCCGCAAGTACGTAAAAATTTGTTTTGAGAAAAATATCTGATTAAATTTGCAATAGATTCAAAATTTGTTTGCAAATATAAACCCTTATAACTCAGAATAGAATAATGGGAATTGAAAAAATCTTTTTCATATTCATTACTGCTGCTATGTTGTTTCATGTAATAAAATTGAAATAGTAAACTTGAGTGCGATTTGGCTATTTTGAAGTTCCTGTGTCAAAGCTGATTACAGGGAAAGCAATGACAATCCATTTGACAGTAGCTTGCAAGGTTTTTTGAATGAAGGAAGAAAATACGACTGCAGCGATCCTATGAGGAAATGTAAGTAATACATCCAATGGCTGAGTGCATGCCTAAGCCTTGGCGATACACCAAATAAATAAGAATTTTTAAGAAAACACCCGCAAAATAAGACCCATGAAATGACCCAATGAAACTATAACTAGCTCTTCAAACATTAATATGCCACGTCATTGTCTGCTAACTTCTTAAAAAATAATAGTAATTTTATTTCGAATATCCATAGCGTTGAAAAATGCCCTTTTATGTGGTTCAATGGTTCGCATTTCTTGCCTTGAACTCTAATTATAACTTAATTTTTCATCATTCGCGTTTTTTTACTTTACAAACAATGCATCTTCTACGCATTGTACAATTTTGTCTAGTGTTATTTTTCGATTAAGCTTCTCTTTCAGCTTTTTATACGAAGTCTGTTACAGTATTTTAAAAATAAAACTTTATAATTACTGTATAAACTACAATATTATCAGTGCTGTATTAACATTT
This sequence comes from Salticus scenicus, assembly GCA_963930645.1. Taxonomy (NCBI): domain Eukaryota; kingdom Metazoa; phylum Arthropoda; class Arachnida; order Araneae; family Salticidae; genus Salticus; species Salticus scenicus. Next base: position 219,085,484 of record OZ005660.1, on the reverse strand, counting down.
AAATTATACATATGGGATATAAAATCATATTTTAATTTAAAATTTCCCTATTCATATACTTGGTACACATGATTTCATTTCCAGTTTGGGACTGCATGGATACCCTCGTATCTGGGTCAGTCGATGATGGGGCGCGCTTGCGTGTCACCTGTCTTATAGTTGGTAGTTATTGCGAAAGTAGGTCAATAGTAATCTATTTAAAGAAAAAATAGTAACATAACTATAGAATGATATTTTTATTCTACACTTATCAGATATTTTGTTTATTTATTTATTTCGAATTATTATTTTCTCTTTTTTAATTTTGTAATGTTTGCGATAGGAAGATATGAATGTGTTATAACGGCTGGATAACAGCGTGTTCATTGTCTCCGATCTTAAATAGTAGAAAATTTTAATATGGCGTAAATGATGACAAGTTTCTAAAAAATTTAATTTTCTTTATTAACCTATACAGAAGAGAATACAAGACCTTTCACAGATTTAGACTCAGGTAACTTAAATAGATTTTAAATCTGAAGCGACGATAATGTAATAAGCTCTCCAGACTTGGAGTTACTTAGCAGCATCTAGCGGATTTAACTGACGTTAGCATTATCATAACACTCCATTGCCAAAATACAACCCACTAAACACCATTAAACAAACTTCTTAAATTCGGAAGACTCTTTTTTTTAATAGATGGAGAATGATTCATTTAGTTTTTTGCAAAATATCCATCCTTAAAGCAGGGGTGTTTGTGACCCCGGAATTTGCACCTAGAATTTTTTTAACAGTGATATTACTGTTAGTTTTCTAGTGAAGTTTAGTAATTGAGTATAACCAAAATTATAATTTGTAATTTCTGATGGAAAATAGAATAATAAACCTGGAACTCAAACACTCCTGCTAAAGTAGCTATAATCACCTGAGCGCAACTTCTCACATCTCCAATGGAAGCAAAAGACAAATTACTTTCGAATAACTGGCAAACTTATTTTACACAAATCCACACTTTATTGCTCAACACGTTCACTAAGACCATCACTATCTAACGCTGGATAAAAAAAAAAAAAAAAAAAAAAAAAAAAAAGATCTTAGAAGGAGAGAGGAGATAATGAAGAGTCAGCTTCTCGATGGCTTGAAATTATTTTTGACAAAAATCCACAATTAAATGTGTTTTGATAGCTCGAAACTATAGCTAAAGTAAAGGATTATTACAATAAATCAACGATATCTGTAAATTTTTTATTGTTAGTATCCGACTGAGAATTACTCGATTTTTTTTTTTTTTACCAGAACCCAGTTTAGTAGAAAAAATGTCTGATATGAGCATTTTCCATAGCATAATTTCGTCATCTGTCCTCTCTCTCTTTCGAGGTTCTCTAGATCTAACTGGTGACTCTTACAACACAACACTCCATGGACAGCTAGATGCAATTTCGAGCATTTGAAACTTAAAGAGATTGTGTGAAATCTCACACTTTACAATCATTACGCATTTTTATGCTTTAGTGTAAATTCAAGGAATGTATAACCATCTAATAATTTAATTTAGCCGGCAGCATTTTTTAAAGCATTAAATATTATCTTTAAGCCTTTAAATTGACTGCTTGTCGGATTTGATATGATGGAGAAGTTCCGATGAAAAGTATAACTAACAAAAGTAATATTTTTTGCTTTATACATTCATTTATGTTATTTTTTCCTTTACCACGTAACAATATAATTTATAAATGCACTTGTATATTTTTAAATTATATAGTTACGTGTAAAGGAAAATTGTTTAAATATCTTAAGTTTTTTTCACATTTACAAATTGTTCAAGCATCTATTTGCATAATTGAAATTTAAATAGTTTAGTAATTATTCTAATTTAAAATATATAACTTTATGCAGTTAACCCCTTCCGCTCCAGGCTAGCTGTAGTGTGAATATGTGAAATACCAGATTATAATTTTGAAATAATGCAATACATAACGAAGTAACAATGGAAAGCTGGATGTAGGAAATCAAAGTCCCTTTTCAGTTCAGGCAGTTGCTCAGGACGTGCATCGGCAAAAGGATCCGACATAAATTTCCAGTCACCTGCTGTAAGTGGTGCATCATCACTGTCATCGCTTTCGCCGTCTTCACTTGTTGTAAAGTCATCATTGGAATCTTCAAGTTCGTCATAATCGTGGATATAATCACTATACGAATCACTAGAATCAGACATTATTCACAGTTTCAAACACCGGCAAAACACACAAAATCGAGGAGCGAAAATTACACACAACCGCAGCCGCGAGAAATCAGGAAACAACTGGCGTAGCCAAAACTAATAGGTCACCGAGACTACTAACGCCATTTAGTTGTCAGCAATGAAAATAGAATTTCAAAATACCATATGACAAATAAAATAACTCTCTCTGATACCCCAACAATGTTGGGCTTATTGTATCGTATACTTTCTTTGGACGTATGCACGTACGTCCATGGTATTAATGGCCATTAACACTAGACGTACGCACGTACGTCCCTGGAGTGGAAGGGGTTAATATTAATATACGCATTCAGTTGAAAGAATATAACTTCAACTGAATGTATTAAAACTTTCACGACCGCATGTTTTATCTTTTTTATTCTAAGCTCCGCCTGTGAGAGTTGTTTTTGTCTATTACACTATTTTAAATAAATGTTTTCTGTATTAATACACTAAGCGACAAAAAAAGCCGCACTTGGATATTTTCCATTTTTCTTTCTGTAATCGCTAATTTTATTGCTTCAAAAGTAAATTTTTTAACAGATTTTATTACATTGTGTTCCACGTGCAATTTAGGATTGAGCCAAGTGTTAAAAACAAGATGCAATTGTTCGGAAAATCGTAATTTTAGAAAGTATTTAAAAAATGGCAAGAATATGGCAGTTAATAATACCACAAAAAATATTAATTTTAGAGCGAAAATCAAAAAAATATTTAATAAGTGGGATGTTAAAATGATTAAATGTTAACAAAATATTAGTGATCTGATTTTTAGCAAGATATAACATTTTTTGATTGTTTAATCTGCACATTTATCCTTAGGCGGCCACATTACTCATCTAGTCGAAATGACCGTAAGTTAAAAAGACAGTGCTAAAAAAATCAGTTTGTATTACATTTAGAAAATAGAAGGGATTCAGAAAAAGTGTTTAGTAACATAATTTATCTAAATACTGTGCAATAACAATTAAACAAAGCAGGTTTAATTGCCAGAAAATATGAAAACAAATCCATTCTTAACGAAAAGAATTAGAAAACCAAGACTTTAAAGGGTTAAAATTTTTTTTAAATGATTGGGTTAATAGTTGGGCTGAAGTGGTCTCTCTGATGAGTCAAGTTTAACTTATTTCGAACTGACGGAAACAAGCAGATCTGATCACGAATATATGACCGACTTAATGAAAATTGCGCTTTTAAAACAATGACATATTCTCCGTACATTATGATACGAAACTGCCTAGTTTTTCAGTGAGTCTAGCAAATTTTCATGTTCAAGGGATCAATCAACCCGAAATAAAACTTGGCCATTAAAAAACGGATACCTAATCGACTACTTTGAAGGTATTTCAGACTCTTTCATTATCAGCATTTTAAGATTATAATGAAACTTCTTACATGGCGCCTGTGGTTCGTTTATTTGATTCAAGTTGTTAAAATTACCTATCCATTCTCATAATCATCTATAACTTTGTAAGTTATTATAACTTTTTTTACTTAAAATTAAATCCCACAAAATATATCGCAGGAATTCTTCTTTGTTAGACTTGAAAATTGTCTTAATCTCAATCAGCTCGAAAATGTTTAGTCTTTAAAAGAGGGTGTGGATTGGAAATTTGTAGCGTACAACTTTGCAAGAACTAGAAAAAATATTTATGACAATTATCCCAGTGAAATTTCTGAGTTTTATGCTAAAAAACTGTAAAATACTATGCCATTGCGCATTAGAGCAGTAGTTCTATATAAAGGCGGAATTATCCAATCCATAATACATATTTCTATTAAATACTTGCTTAAATCTAACAAATAAATAGTTTTATTTCATACACTAAAATAGTACTTGTTTATTTCATATAATAGATCCTAATAGAATACAAAGTATATGTTTATTATATTACGTTTAAAAAGAAAATTTTCTGTAGATTTTTATTAGATACTTCATAGAGTGTAATAAAACGAATTATTAAATCGAAAATGTACATATGTATCATGTTTTGACTTCCATATTATACAAACAGAGCAATTTTATTTGCTGCAATCATTAGTTTTTAAATTATTAAAAACTCTAAAAGTATAAGTCAAATTTTCTGCAGTGCGGCTTTTTTTTTTTTTTTTTTTTTGTCGCTTAGTGTATTTATAATATATATGGATATACATTACAATTATACTCTTTTTAATTAAATTATTTGTATCCATAGAGCATTAATTGTAAAAATGGGAATATTCGGTACATTGTTAAGAAATAGTATAAACTATGTAACCTAAAAAAACGCCTGCTGGCGGAGTTACAGATTTTAGAATGACGTAAATTCACGTCAGCGGTCGCGAAAGTGTTAAATTGCATAAGAACGATTTCTAATTTCGTAGCATTAATTTTGGAAGATTTCTGATGGCTCGTACGCAGAAAGAAAAAAAAAAAAACACTAAACAGCCTGACACGAACTGAACTTCTAAGTCCCACTGCCCATTAGCGATTTCAACACTGCATTTATAGCATTGCAACCACGGAGTAATAAGACAGGAGAAGAAGGTAACGCTGAAATTTTGTGATGTTGTTTTCTAATGTTTACAGATGGCGCCAGAGTGCAATCCTTCCTTCTCTCCAGCTTCCGCAATGTTATTCAATGGGAAAATGTCTCGTTTTAAATATTTTTTTAAAAATAATATCAAGCTGAAAAAATTTCGATTGAAAGCAAATTTCATTAAATAGAGTATTCTAACCAACATGTTTTTTTTAAGAGCCATTTTATACTAATTTTACTTTGAAAGAAAGCTTTTAAAAAATGACGATTCTTATGAACCGAAGCTAGCTAAAACAGACAATTGGGAGGAAGGAGAATGGATGAAATTTTGTAAAGAAAAAAAATAAACTTACTTTAGGTGCAGAAAACACGAACTCGGACTTTATTTTTCTCCTACGGCCTTTTTTTTTTTTCTTTTTTTATCATTATCATAGCCTGTTTTACAACTAGGAACGAAGCATTTATTTGAAACATCTGAATTATGCAGTTTTAAGAACTTACAAAGAAATTAAATTGCTTAAAATAAAAAATTTTAAATGTACTCCAGCAAAATTCCATTGAAAAGAACAGTATATTCGCGCCGAGGTAGGGAGGAATGACAAGTGGCGCCCTTAATATTTACCAAAAATTTAGATCACAGTTTCGTAGCTTTCTCCCATTGGACCTTCAACTCCTATTAATATTACTCCGTGATTGCAACTTGACGAAGTATGACTTCGAAATTGTTCTGAGTTTGCTCTGCACTTAAATAATCTAAAATTAAGTATTTTGTTTATGCATTGTGGTATGAGTTTATATTTTTTATTTAACTGTTTTAATACTGGGATAATTATTATAACTATCTGTTTATATACATATATTAGTATGTAATACCATAAGTGCTAACACTTTAATTTATTCCGGAGTATTTATATCCCTGCCTATATTTCCCATCACTTTATTTGTAGAGAATTTTTTTCTAACATATAACTTCGACAGAATAAGAAAAAACTGCAAAATAAGTGGTATGAAATAAAGGCGGGGCTAAAAATACTACGGAATAAATTTAAATATCGGTATATATGATTACAGTATCATACCAGCAGAGAAAATAGCAGAAATAAATAAATGACTTGCTTTAGCTTAAAAACATATGGTTATGCACAGTTAACAATGAAACAATTATGAAATGCATTAAAAAAAAAAAAAAAAAAAAAAAAATATAGTGAAGCACAAGAAATTTTTTGTATTAAATATTGAAGCAAATGTCAGATTATATTATACGGCAAATTCAGCTTAGGAGTCAACTGGAGATTTTTAATTTTACTTATGAATTTACATTTGAAATCTAATTGACAATTTCTTAAAAAAAAAAAAAAAACTGGACTGGTTTTCTAGACTTCGAAAACCAATAGGTCTTAAAAACATTAAAACTGAAATTTCATTTTAAAACTAAAGAATTATAACAATCATTTAGGCTTATTTTTAAATTTTCTTTACACCAACAGACATTATTTTAATCAAATAAATGTCAAGAAAAAGAAAAGAATACTATTATTATTGTTATAGTTGCAAGTTGTTCTACGCTTGTTATTCAATGTTTTTTTTTTTTTTTTTTTTTAAGCTATTTAAGGTGCGGACGAACGACTATAAAGGCGAATGAATGTAAAATTTAATCTTTTGAATATTTAAGTCTAAAACTAGACAATTTAACAAATATTTTTAATTTTTTTAAATTAAAATATTTTATATGTACAGAGCTGCCAACCTAAGCCAAAAGATTGTTATTACCGCCCCTTTTCCCACACCACTTAACTTTTAGAGTAATTCTCTTCAAATGTATTTACGATGAAATGTGCTCTAAAAAAATATTAGTGTGAAAAAAGGGGCAGGTACTAACAAACCTCCGAATTAGGATAGCAGCTATATACAGTCGGCTGCAAAATTATTCGAGCACTAGCAATAATCCCTGTCTAGAAAAATACACTTAATACTGCTTTGTTAAATAAATCCTTATCGAGTCATGTTCTTAGTCAGTCTAAGAACATGATTTGACAAGGATTTATTTAACAAAACAGTCTTAAGTGTACTTTTTTAATATAGGAATTATTGGCTAGTGCTCGAAAAATTATGCTGCCGACTGTATATGTATAGTTCTATTTATTATTTCAATATTTATAGTATTTTTGATTTTCTATAATAATAGTGGTAATAATAAAATTTTAGAATTCTTTTAGATATAAAATTAATTTAATTAAAAAAAGATCTTTTAAAAGAACCCTCTTAATAGTATGAGGTGCCTTTTTCATAGTATTGGTCTCCTTCTCCGTTATTTTTGTTGCTCCAAGCATAATTATTAAATCTGATTTTAAAATTCTCTCCGCCTCGATTAAATTTCGCGAATTCGGCGTTATATTTGCGTAATTAATTATTGCTTGTAAACTCAAACTTGCCGTCATTGTAGTATTCAAATATGTTTTCCGCCAGCGACACTCGTCCTTTTAAGTTCACAGCGCCCTCTATAGTTCGTTTTAATCGCGAATATTAAAGTTACTTCTGAGAAAGCTGTACTTCTTACTAGGGAATATTATGGCATACCAGTTTCCGAGACAAACTCTAGTAGTAGTACAGATTTTTTTTTTTTTTTACAGAGTATGTTATGTTCAGTATAAAATAAAGATTCTTTTCAAAATGCCGACCATGAACTTTAATGCATCAGAAATATTTTTGCAAGTCCCTCTACACACATTAGTTGCGATAATTATACCATTTTCAACAGAGAATATCGACATACCATAGAAAACTTGATTTAGGTATAGCAGCTCCAAGCCCTTCAATAAATATTATCGGTAAAAAGATCTAGAACATAGAGGTTAACAGACAAAGAGAAAGACAAAACGAAGTCATACTCATTCTTAGAAGCTTTTAAAACTCATTTTTATTTATTTTCTTAATGGATTTTTTCTGATGACTTTTTTCCGCCATTCAAAGGTGGAATTAACCCAATGCAGAATACATATTTTTATTAAAAAATTGTTTTGATCTAACAAATAAATAGTTTTATTTCACATATTAAAATATAACTTGTTTATTTTATTAAATAAATCATAATAGAATACAAAGTGTATGCTTATTGCATTATGTTTAAAAAGAAAGTTTTATGCAGATTTTTATAAAGTACTTCGTAGAGAGTAATAAAGTGAATTATTAAATCGAAAGTGTACACAGGTACCATTTCATTCCTTTGGTATTATATAAACATGGACAGTTTTATTTGTTTCAACCATTAATTTTAACGATATTGCAAATAAGAAAAGAAAGGTATGTCATTTTTTCTACAGTGCGTCTTTTTTTTTTCTTTTTTTTTTTTGTCGCTTAGTGTATATAATTTTTATACTTTTTGTAAAAAAAAAAAAAAAAAAAAAAAAAAATGCTAATAATTATGATCAATGATTTTCCAGTAAAAAAATTAAAACTCAGAAAAAATCGGCTTACAAAAACGAACTGTCCTCTAAAATAGAGGACATCTGTTATCATAATCTACATTATCGTTTTCATCTTTCTCCGATCATGTGGTTGAAGCACTTAGTTGACATGCAGCCATCGTTCCAATTTATTCTAGAATGTTTTGTGACAAATTCCAGTTATGCACAAAACAATTATTTGCACGTTACGGTTCTGCATGTATTTAAAATAAAACAGTTTGTCGTTTAAGTTTTCATTCTATTTCTATGGGATGTTTTAACAACACTAAACATACTGAAGTCTCTTTCTCTATATCAGCATTATATCATGGTAAAACGAGCAGCACCTTAACGAAATCTGATAGTTTATTGAATGGATTTTGAAAATTTGCATCTCTATATAATTTCTATACAGTGCTAAAAACACAAATTTTGCCATGTCCTATGAACAGTTTTAAATGTCCCTACATTCATGATAAAGTTCTTGCTTTAGTATTGAGGACGACCGTAGGATGTACTTTTAATCCTCAGGCTATCATGGGCATGTCCTGAGGAAAAAAGAGTACCTACAAGAAAATCCCCATTCTGTCTTTACATTTTGAAGATAACTGCTAAAAGTCCGTGCGCGTAAGGATAAATCCTTACAGTTGGCCCCAGTGCTTTTATTTACAAACATCCACTAAAAAATCCGCTAAACTTTCATTTTTTTCCCGTTGACTGTGTCAAAAATCCATTATACAACACTGCTGTAAACAAATGGGAGGTACTCACTCTGAGTCCGAGATCCAATCAGATGGCTTTCTGGAGCAGTAGAACAAAACTCCAGTACGCTTGGAAATCTTGCTCTTTGCGTTACCCATTTTCCACCTCCCATTTTACACACAGGGCTATCTATGTTTGTGTGTAAATACGTAAATGGTTATTGGAATATCTGTTTTGAGAAAAACTTTTGAAAAAAATTTCCACACATATATAGTTATTTTCCTCTTTGAGAGTGCACAAATATCTATTTAGATACTTCTTCTTTCAAATTCCTTTGCAACACATTTCATGCATACAACTTTTTTTTTTTTTTTTCTGATTACATACCTATTTAAATCTCCTTTTTCGAGAAAATCTTTTAGCACTCACTTTACACATATATAATTTTTCCGAGTTGTTAGTACGTTAATGTATATTGAGATTACTCTATGAGAATCTTTTACAAAAAAATTTACACACATATGGCTTTTCTTCTGTATGGTAGTGTAAATGTCTAGCCAGACATCTAACCAGTGTAAATAGTGTAAAACCTAATTCACACACACGACTTTTTTTTAATGTGAATCCGTAGATGTTCTATTTTACCCTTTTTTTTTTTTTCTTTTTTGAAACATTTAGAACAACACACTTCGCACACATGGCTTTCCTTCTGTATCAGTTCGGAAATGTCTATTCAAATTGCCCCTTGCAAATACTTTCTACAACATATTTCACAAACATACGGCTTTACACATGAAAATTACACATTACATAAATGCCTAAATGTCCTTTAAAACTCTTCTAAGAGAATCTATTAGAACATACTTTACACACATATGGCTCTTCCCTTGTGTGAGTGCATGCATGCGCATTTAAATCAACCTTCTGAATGTATCCTATAGAACCAATTTCACACGCATATGGCTATCCGCCAGTGTAAGTGCGTGATTGATAATTTATTGAATTCCATGTAGAAAACTCTCTAAAACAGATTTCACACACCTATGGCTTTTCGCCTGAGTGAGTGCGTGCATGCACATTTAATTGATAATTCCGACAAAATCTTTTAGAACACATATCACACACGAATGGCTTTTCTCCTGTGTAAATACGTAAATGCTCATTAAAATGAACCTTCTGAATGAATCCTTTAGAACACATTTCACACACGTACGGCTCTTCGCCAGTGTGTATGTGTGAATGGGAATGCACATTTACAGGCCGATTCAGAGTACGTACGAGCGGAGAAATGGCAGTGACAACGCCCATCTCTGACGTCATTTTGACGTCAGCGTTTCCGGTGAGTGAGAAATAGCAATTCTGGGGCTCATTTTCTCTACTCCATCGTTGTGTTAAATGTCTCGTTTGTTTGCATCGCGGACTCGGCTGGTTCTATGTTGGCGAGAACCGAGAAGCAGCGATGGAGAAGTGTGTATTGACTCTTTAAAAAAGAAATTTGCGACAGATTTTGTGAAGTTATACTGCGTTTTTTAAGAAAATAATCTTTCCATATTATTTTTTTATTTATTTTAACTATATTTTAAATGTATTATTTTGTAAAATTATAATCGAAAGTTAGTTTTCAACATTATTTTTAACGAAAATGATGAAGATGAAATTTCATTTTTTAGACTGAATGGCTATTGTTTTGTGAATGTGGATATTTAAAATTTTGCCATATTCATAAGCAGTAGGAATTCAGTCCTTTATCTTCAAACTGGATACGATATTATACTGAAAGAAGTATGCCTCTTCTGGGATGAAAATTCAATTATATACCAAAGTATCACCAAGTTGTAAATAGGTAAGGAGAAGTAAATATTTTAGCATTAAGTAATAACAATGTTCATTTACTAATTCTATTTTCTATCAGTTCTATTTATGAAATACATTAGTTAAACAACTATTGACTTTTGAATTACCATAATGACTTTTTGGGAAGTTTGTTTTTTAAGCTTTTTTCAATAATAATGAAATCTAGTTGTGAATCTGTTTTATAATTGGATCTTCTCCCTTCACACATATTATATCAAATTTTATTGAACGATCATACATTAAATTTTTTGCAAAACTGATATTTACAAAATTTATTGCTTTAAAATTCAAATTTCAATAAATTAAAAGATGAAGAAAAAAAAAAAAAAAAAGAAACAGATGGTTTGCATGATTTATAAAACATTTTGCATCTGTACCCATTTGTTACATTTTTAAACCTCCAACTTCTCATCCTTGTTTCAATACAACAACAACAAAAAATACACTTTAAAATTTTTCTACTTATTTTTTAAAATGTACTTGGTTAATTTTATATAAACATGTAAATCAATCATTAATGCTGATTACACCTTATTCATTAGAAAACGTGGTTTTGTGCCTCTGAATTATATATAAATTTCATTATGTTTTGTGATATATAAAGATAATATATTATACTTTAAAGAAATATTTACATAGACAATTATCTAGAGAAAAACACAATTATAGCAAACTTTCAAATGGCTTAAAAATGCTAAAATGTCAATTTGGTGACTTTTGGTTACAATTTTGAAAACTTGTTAAATGATGTATTATACTGCACCTGTCCACAAATTTATACATATTTCAGATTTAAGAAATAAAAAGACTTTATCAATTTTCAATTAATCAAAGAGAAAATTGTGTTTTAAAATAGATTTTGTACACAAAACTTGAAACACACTTTTTGTTATGAAACACTATGTTGCATAACAAAATCTTGAGGTTGTTGTGAAAGGTCACATTTGGCAATAAATCGCTTGCTTTATAATGATAAGAGATTCCATGTTTTGGTTATAATGCATCTTTCGAGAATATTGAAATTTCCAAAGAAAGGCATGAATGATGTTTGATATGTTATGTATATTGAATGTTATGTTTGTTATTTATGAATGTTATGTTGGTTATGAATGTTATGTTTATGTTTTATGAATGATGTTTATTTGATGGATATTCTTGAAATATTCCGACAAACTATTATTTACATGACAAAAGTTGTGAAAAAACTATGAATAAACAATTTTCAACTACTGTCATCTTAAAAAAATCAACCAAGTCATAAACACCTTTTAACTTTTTTGGAAAGTTTAAATAAATAAACAGCAGCATGCTTAAACAATATTTAAGTTTACCATCATAACAAGATAATATATATATATATTTTATGATACAAGATATTAAATAAAAACATATACATACTACTTTCATACAAGCAATGACTGTAAGAGATAAACAGACATGCAAATTGTTTTGTAAATCATGCAAACCAAATTTTCAAAATTATGTTGTATCTCAATTTCATGTTAGATTATTTTGTTTTTATAGAATTTTCTCATTTTGAATGTTTAATTTGCCTTATAATGTTTTAACAACAACTCTCTAAATATCATTGTTATAGGTTTTAATAGATATTTATTTTGCATCCCAAATAGTTGTTTTCAGCGCTTTTCAATATTAAGTAGTTTCATCCACGTAGGTGCTAATATTTAGCAATTTATTACTTTCTGGGGAGAAAAAAATGCGATAAATATCTAAGTATTGGAACCTGTCTTAACGGTTGCTACAATAATCTTTTGACAAACTTGTACACAGCGGTAATGTTAGTACTAGAAGAAATTTCATTTTGGTCAATGGAAGTTGGAACATTTATTTATTAGTTATCTTGATACTGCATTACACGACTATTGTTTTTAGACAGTGATTTTAGCATTGTGGAAATTTGCATTACTCCCCTTGAATCAAACAATTTTTAAGTTTTGTTAAATTTCAATTCTCTATACAAAATTACACCGCTCAATTGATCACTACAAAAGTTGGTATCAAATTCTAGTAATGCTTATTTTTCAGTTCAAGCAATATTAAATAAAAAAACACAGGTTTAACTTCAAAATTATTAAAAAGTTAAAACAAGTTGATTCCTCCCACTTTCAAAATAATGCATCCAATTTTTTCTTACGTGAAAGGAAATATATATATATATATATTCAGTTTAATAAAATTAATATTTCTCGACAAGATTATACTAATGCAATTGTTACAGCTATTTTAATTTATCCTCAAAATGGCAACAAAAATTTAAAAGTCACTAAGATTATCCTATACTAAAATTGTAATATAACATTTTAAGAAATGGATATAGTAACTATTTAGAAGGAGCAAAACACTGTTATGAGTTATTTCATGCTTTTGTATAGAAGAATAGGCTTTGAAAAAGTCCTTCATACTGAACTAAACTCCATCTTGTACAGAATTTCATATTTATTACTCAAAAAATAATAATAGGTTTGTTTATACATGTATATTTACTTTTTTCCCTCTTTAAGTACAGATTTTTGTTAATTTGAATTCCAAATGATTAAAATGTGTATGAGACTTAAAATTTGAAATTAAATTAATGTGTTTAGTTTCTATCAATACACAATAAGGCTGCAAAGCTAACTATTTATTTATTTTTAAATAAACTTCCATTCTATTTTAAATGCTTCCCTTGTGAAAAACATTTAATGTCGAAATGATCAAAGCCATTAATTTCATAAATAAACCTGGTAATCAATCTATTTAAATATTATTTTAATTGTTTTTTAACTTAATAGTTATTTTATGTATGTAGAATTAAATATTTTGACACACATGTAATGCATTATTCAATCATCTGAAAATAATCATTAAAATCTCATATGAATAAAAAAAAAAACTGGATCCAAGAAAAATACTAAACTATGATTCACTTTATTAAGCTGCAAATAGGTAAGAAAAATTACTGATATATTTTTGTATTATTAATCAATACAAAAAACCCTTAATGGGTTAAAAGTTTGTGACGCAGCTACTTTATGGCTATAAGACATTCAAATACAGGTCTTAAAAATGACATATTTTGTGTGAAGCTTTGGTATTAAAAAAGTAAAGCACCATAGTAGAATAATAAGATATACTTTGATAAATTAGTGACTTTTATTTCTATTTTGATAACTTATACAAGATTTTGCTTAAAGGACTTTGTATAACTATGTTAAGAGAAATATGGTTTCACTCGGTGCTTTCAGCATTGCTAAATATAATATATGATACTGAATACTTTTAGTAAATAATAAAGAATTATATTTGGGATATTTGAAATAAATTCTTTTCTTTAATTTAAATAATGAAAAAACTTAATAATTTTCATCTGATTAAAGAGAAAAAATATTTTAAAACAGAATTTTTCTGTTCAGTATTTTGAACTGTAAAGATAAAGGGTTGCATTTGACGAAAAATTGTTGGCTTGTCATGTATATAGTAATATGTAGAGTTGTGTATAAAAATGTTATAAATATGGGTATAGAATGATTTCATCTAGTGTCCACACCAAGCATTATATGTATATATATATATTATATGCAAGTATTATATGTATATGTATACATATAATTTTTCTTAAAAAAAGTTATACTAATGCTACCAGTTTTATAAATATCAAGTTTTCAGAAAATTAAACATGAAATATAGGAAGATGAATATATTTAAATTATTAAATTCAGGTATTTTCATTGTTGTAATTATATTTGGGAAAAAACACAGTTTAGAGGAACAGAGGAAAAAGCAACTTTTTTAATTGTTATAAAAGCTAAGCTTTAAAATGAATTGAAAAACTGATGTAAAAAAAGACACAGAATTAAAAATTTTGGTTACAATTTTGAAAAGTTGCTAAATGATGTATTATACATATTTCAGATTTAAGAAATATAAAGATTTTATCAATTTTCAATTAATCAAAGAGAAAATTGTGTTTTAAAATAGATTTTGCTTCTCTTTGCTTCATAACAAAAGTCTTGAGGTTGTTGTTAAAGGTCACATTTGGCGATAAATCGCTTGTTTAATAAGAGATCCCATGTTATAATGCAACAGTTTCGAGAACATTGAAATTTTCAAAGAAATGCTTTAGTTTATGAATGATGGATATTCTTAGAATATTCCAACAAACTATTATTTACATGACAAAAGTTATGAAAACAATTTATGTAAAGACATAAATTGTGAATAAACAATTTTCAACAACTGTCATAAAAAAAATCAAACAATTTATAAATACCTTTTAACTTTTTTGGAAAGTTTAAATACTATATAAACAAACATCAGTATGCTTGAACAATTTTTAAGTTTACCATCATAACAAGAGAATAGTTTTTTTTTTTTTTTATGATAAAAGATATTAAATAAAAACATATACATACTACTTTCATATAAGCAATGAATGTAAGAGATAAACAGACATGTAAATTGTTTTGTAAATCATGCAAACCAAATTTTCAAACTTATGTTGTCTCTCAATTTCATGTTAGATTATTTTGTTTTTGTAGAAATTTCTCATTTTGAATGTTTAATTTGCATTATAATGTTTTAACAACTCTCTAAATATCATTTGTTATAGGTTTTAATAGATATTTTTTTATAATAGGTCATTTATTTTGCATCCCAAATAGTTGTTTTCAGTACTTTTCAATGTTAGGTAGTTTCATCCATTTAGATGCTAATATTTAGCAATTTATTAATTTTTGGGGAGAAAAATGTCTAAGTATTGGCACCTGTCTTACGGTTGCTACAATAATCTTTCGACAAACTTGTACACAGCAGTAATGTTAGTACTAGAAGAAATTTCATTATGGTCAATGGAAGTGGGAAAATTTATATTTTAGTTGTCTTGATACTGCATTACACGACTATTGTTTTTAGACAGTGATTTTAACATTGTGCAAATTTACATTACTCCCCTTGAATCAAACAATTTTTAAGTTTTGTTAACTTTCAATTCTCTATACAAAACTATTATTGGATTTTTTTTTTTTTTTTTTCTCTCTAGGGAATGAAGTATGAGTTTTTTAATGAAAAATAAAATTTATTATTAATTTTTAGCTAAATAAAAAAATCAACAGTAAATTGTAATATAAATAATAAGTCAATTTGGCTTCCACTCTGAATTCATGAAATTATTAATTTTTATTTCAATGAAAATAAGTACTTTGTTTTTATTATTTAAAAAAATAAAGCACCATAGTAGAATAATAAGATATACTTAGATAAATTAGGGACTTTTATTTCTATTTTGATAACTTATACAAGATTTTGCTTAAAGAAATTTTAAGATTAACACAAGATTATTGATATGTATACATTTTAGTGTATAAGTAGAAACTCTCAAAGCACATTTTTACTTGTATTTAAACAAAGATGAGGAAATGGAGGTTTAACAATGTAACAAATAAGTATAGATGTGTAAATTGATTTATAAATCATGTAAACCATATAATTTTTCTTCAAAAAAAAAGAAAAAAAAAGTTATACTAATGCTATCAGTTTTATAAATGTACAGTTTTCAGAAAATTAAACATGAAATATAGGAAGATGAAAGTATTTAAAATTTTTAATTCAGGTGTTTTCATTGATATTATTTTGGGGAAAAAACACAGTTAGGAGGAACAGAGGAAACAGCAATTTTTTTTTAATGTTATAAAAGCTTTAAAATGTATTTAAAAACTGATGTTGAAAAAGACACAGAATTAAAAACTTTGTAAGCAAACACTGTAAATTTTAAAAGTTCATAGCAATTGTTGTGTTTTATTTAAACTTTGTATACATATACAAAGTAATGTGTATATGAATATACTTTGTATATATATGTAACATTATTTAAAACAAAAAATCTTAATATTAAGAAGATGTATAAATAAAATTTTCATCTGAAATTTAATAATCAACAAGAATATATAAATCATTCTCCTTACCTATTTCCAGCTTGTAATTAGATCTTGATACTTCCTAATAGTCAATTTTCTTTTAATTATTATTTAGAAGAAATGGTTTACTATTACTCACATTTGAAGATGACTGAATAATTAATGTTCATGTATGTGACAAAATATTCATTATTCACACACACAAAACAATAATATTTCAGTCTTAAATTACTAACTTACTTCATAATTACTTCGTAAATAAGCTTATTTATCAAATATTTGAAAAAGTAAATACAGAGTAAACACAGTCAGATACTTCCACAATTGAATTTCTACAACTACGCAGCATGCAGACGGTGTTTTTGATAACAAACAGTATGCCGATGAAACCTTTCCTATTGGTTATATGGCTACGTTTTCGGTAATAATCGGCTATAATCGGTAAAACTGACGTCATTTTTGGGAGGAGCTAGCGCGCCTTCTCGCTTCCTTTATCAATCAGCTGACACGACTCGTGTGCGAGTGAAAACGGGCCCCGGAATAGCAATTTCTCCTACTACCGAGAATAGCGATGGAGTAGAGATGCGCGTTTCGGCTACGTCACGTCTCACTCGCTTCTCCACTCGGCCGCGCTGTGAATTGGGCTGTAAATGTGCTCTTGGTAGAAAATCCTTTAGAACAGATTTCACACACGTATGGCTTTTCGTCTAAGTGAGTGCGTGCATGCACATTTAAAAGATCCTTCCGACAAAATCCTTTAGAACACATATCACACATGAATGGTTTTTCTCTTGTGTGAGTACGTAAATGCGCATTAAAATGAACCTTCTGAATGAATCCTTTAGAACACATTTCACACACGTACGGCTTCTCGCCAGTGTGTATGCGTGTTGCTCTTGGTAGAGAATCCTTTAGAACAGATTTCACATACATATGGCTTTTCGCCTGTGTGACTGCGTGCATGGAAATTTAGAATCTTCCTTGTACAAAACTCTCTAGAACAGATTTCACACACGTATGGCTTTTCGCCAGAGTGAGTGCGTGAATGTATTTTTAAATCACTCTTCTGAGAGAATCCTTTAGAACATATTTCACAAACATATGGCTTTTCTCCTGTGTGCGTTCGTAAATGGTAATTTATTGCACTCCATGTAGAAAACTCTCTAGAACAAATTTCACACACGTATGGCTTTTCACCTGAGTGAGTGCGTGAATGCACATTTAATTCATGCTTACGAGAGAATACTTTAGAGCATATTTTACAAACATATGGCTTTTCTCCAATATGAGTTCGTAAATGCGCATTTAAATCAACCGTCTTAATGAATTCTTTAGAACACATTTCACACACGTACGGCTTTTCGCTTGTGTGTATGCGTAAATGCACATTTAAATTATTCTTGTGAGAAATCCTTTAGAACAGATTTCATACACGTATGGCATTCCACTTACGTGACTGCATGAATGCGTTTTAAAACTAATTCTTTAGGGGCTCTATTTAAAACTAGAGATGTGCCGTCATTCCAGTGAAATAAGCATGAAGGTAGAGAGAAGGAGGAATTTCCTCTACGGCGATTTCCCGCAAAAATGGGCCTAACGCGCAAACCACCGCATAGTGGCGCTGATGTGAGTTCTTATGCCGTTTTTGTATTAGCATCTTCGTGAAAGTTACATTTTTTTAAATATTAAATTAATTATTTGATCGCAATATGTCCAGCTCTAGAATATGTTTTGTGTATGGGTGCGACACAGGATATAGGAAAGCCTTGAAGAGAAATAAAGAACAGGAATTGAAGAATCCATCAATGTTTTCTGCTCCTAAGGTAAGCGAGCTAGATGAATGTTGTTGAGTAAATATTTACGTAATATTAAATTTAAATTGAATGAATATTGATAAATAAGCAAGGTAAATATAAGTTATTATGTTTCGATTTTTTCCAATAGTCTTACTGAAGATCCTTCAATCAAATTTCGCTTAAAAACTGCATAACAAAACTGACAGGATTGCTAAGCCTTTTAAATCTACATCTGAAAGGTCTTGTTTACGTTTGTCATGCAATCATAAAAAAAAATGTACTACATTTAAAAAATGTTTTCTGCATGAGAAAAGAAAGTTTTTGATATTTTGAGTGTAATGTTGAAATGTCTTATTAAATTTTCATTAGAATTCTTAAACAATATTGCCAGGGATTAAAATATGTAAATATGGTTTTTAGTGCGAACGATTAAAGAGATATTTACGTCTTTCATTTTATATATTATTTTGTAGTTATATTTTTATTGCTTTTACAAATGACTTGAATTATTAAGTAATTTGGCCGTAGTAAATTTTGCAGGAAGGATCGTTGTTTTTCCTACTTTTTATAAATTTTCCTTTCACTAGACAAAACTAGGAACAAAACTAAATTAAAAATAGACGAATCTGGACATAATATAAGCAATTGAATGAATTATTTATGCTTGATGCATAAATAATTTATGAGATTATTCTGTCAAAGCAATAAATTGTACTTTAAACTTAGCAATCGATCTTAAATTTGCAATCGATATATTTTCCCTTAAATTAATAATTTGAAAAGTAGAAGATGTCATTTTATTTATCAATTAAAAGAAAAAAAAAAAAAACCTAACTACATAGTGTATTGTATAGTTTCCTAAGTAAATCTGTTGCTGATTATTATTATTGCATTATCATGTAGATTTAAAGAGGGGGGTATGTAAATATGTATATATATTTCATGTTCTATAACCTAAAGTTTAAAAACAAAGGACAGAGACTATTTTCAATGAAAGTTTTTATGAACATGTGATTGTATAATTACCTTTTGTAAACAATTACCTACAAAATTTTATTTTCATTAATCATATTTTATTTATTTTTTATGTTGAAAATTTTGCCAAGTTCATCTTTATTTGAAGAAACAATCTTAAAAATAATTTAAATTGATTATGTAATGTGTACTTTGCATGGAAATCTTTTATTTAACATTTCTAATATAGGGAGTAAAAAAATTTATAAATATAAGTGGAATGTGTTTTAATAATTTATATCAATAAGTCATTTCAATGCATTGTTTTCATTTTTATACAATATTTTACTTAAAATACAAATTTGTTATTTTTATAATTTATTTTTTATCTGAGAGTTTAAAAAATGAAATTATATGTTTAAACGTTTGAGAATTTTATATTTATATACCCTATATCAAGGTCTGGCTTTATATGAGTACTATGTATTTAGTAACAGAGTAAAAAAGCGGCTACATTAATTTCTTAATCATTCTAGATAATATGAAATTAGGCCCTTTTTTTATTATTATTCTATCTACTAAATTTTAGTTTGGGCAAAATAAGGATCATATTTGGATTCATGATGTCATTTTACATAATAATCAGCGGGAATGGTATCGGGACACAATTTTTTTTTTGCAGAGCAGTGTTATTTAAAATGCTGCCCGAATTTGCATTCAGAAAATTAACAGTAGTGTAATTATTTTTTAATCACTTTATTTACTTTTTAAAAATTTCGCTAGAAATAAATATATAGAATATTGATTTTTGTATAACTGTAAGTAATATAAAGTTTTGTACTTCGATTAGCTCATTAGTTTTTTTTTAGATTTTATCTGTAACGAAAGCCTGACCAGATGAAGAATAAAGAGAATTTCTAATTTTTAAAGTGGGCTTTGTCTGAATGAGAACTGATTTGTTATGTTAGTTTTGATGTATTGACGTAACAAATTAGGTTCTTTTTCGGATTTATATATATTGTGTCTGCTCCCTCCAAAAATACTTTTTCAAGAATTGAACGAAAATGACTAAGAAAAATCAATTGCCATGTAGCTGGATAGTATTCACAAGGATTTGAAGCTGAATGAGGGCTATTATGCTGGAATAATTTGAAGAGACAGCTTTAGTATATAATAAACAGAAGTGCTTAAGAAGAAAAGGAATTGCGAAAACTTTGGATTGTCCTATTTATTTTTGTAAGTATTTTACTTTTCAAGTTGTATAGTTTTTCATTACTCAATTATTTAGCAGTTCTACACAAGAATCAGGTGAGTATTTCGAAATATGAATTAATTTGATAATTTAAATATAAATTTGTCTGTTTTCGTTTAAAAAAACTTCTGCATAGACTCTGTAAAATGTCAATTTTTAAAAATCAATTAATGAAACTTGCACATTTTTGTGGTTGATTGTCAAATAAAATTTAACATTCTTGCGGCTTGTTTCTAAAATATAGATATTTCATCGCTGATCAAAATAAATTATATTTAATCACAAGTAACTGCTGAAATACCTTTTTATATGTCTTGTTAGCTGTGGCGTTTCATGAATGATTTTTTTGGCAGTCTCGGCACAGGTGCCTGGAAATGATAGATGGAGTATTTATTTGTTGTATTCAGTGATGCTGTTATTGTGTGGAAAATCGAAGACAGGACGTGGAAAATTTATTGTGGCGTGTCCCAGGGGACGCATAATTTTCATTCTTAAAATTATTGCATTTGTTTCTTAACAGCAACCACTTCCTACATAATATTAGTTTTAAGACAATCTCAAAAAGAGCTGGTTAAAAATTCATAAAGAACTTTTTTTCATTTACAATAAGATAAAATTTCAATTTATATCTTTAATAGGGCCCGAAATTTCAACTCAGATTACACTCGCCAAAAATTGTTTTTACTCGCCATAAATTAGGGTTAACATTTTTTTTTTACGCATTTTGGGTTTTTAATTTTTCCTGACTATTTTAAATGCTTTTACAAATATACCTAAAATTATATATATTAAAAGTGTGCCGTATATCATCATGTTTCATAATCATCTATAATTAAAAATCCTTATAATATATTGTATTTGAGATTTGAAAAACATTAACATATCTAATAACATAAATGGAAAGATTCATTAAAGAAAAAAAAAAAAAAAACTCTTTGTCAAACAATATCCTGTGAAAATCTTTTTATTTTGAAAGATTAACTTCCTTATTTACCTATTTATTTATTTAATTTTTTACATCAGAAATGTCTTTTTTATTCGTTTTATTTTTGTAATCAGACGGAATGTCGATGTGTATAGCCTGTTCATTGTCATTTGAAATAACATTTCGGAATAACTTTTTCGATAAAATCGTTGCTTACAAATCATAACAAGCGCAAATCATTGGCGTTTCAGTGAAAAACTGGAGAATGTGAACTGTTTTTTGGTAATTATTCAACAAAATAAAAATAAGCAGTATCTTTAAAAGGGCTCTGGCTGATTTTCATGCGCCAATATTGCATAGGCAAACCTTCGCATTTCTCTTCTCACTCTTCTTGGAGAAATCAGAACGGGAGAAACGAAACTGCCGAAGAGATTAAAACTTTATGCATGCACATCATTTTTCCTTTCCTAGACTGAGACGGTCGTCGGACAGTGCACACTGACTCGGCATTCCGAGAAGAGAAAAAGGAGAGGTTAAATTATGAGGTTATAAGATCACAAGATTTTGCCATATTTAAATCTATATAAAAAAAAAAATGTTTTCTATCACCGTATCGTGTAAGAATTCTATCTATAACTTGACCAAATTTTTACTCGCCACAGTAAAAATTCCACTCGCCGTTGCCGATGTTTTGATCACGTGGTATGATGGTGTTTTGATTCAGTTCGTGAGTCGGTACCGTGAATCGTTTCACAATGCCGTGAATTGAATCAAAATGTCATGAAACAATACTTTTCATTATTATGAAACATTTTCTTTATGTTTCACTATGTTTTCTGCTGTTTGCTCACTTCGCGAGCATTAAAACAAAAAAAAAAACATCACTGGATACCCCTAATTCGTGGAGCATGAATCAGTAAAAGCATGAAAATTCATGGAACCGCGGTTACAATGTTTTCTGCTGTTTGCTCGCTTCACAAGCATTAAAATAGAAAAAAAAACATCACTGGACGCCCCTAATTCGTGGAGCATGAAAATTCATGGAACCGCGGTCACTATGTTTTCTGCTGTTTGCTCGCTTCGCGAGCATTAAAACCAAAATAAACATCACTGGACGCCCCTAATTCGTGGAGCATGAAAATTCATGGAGCCGCGGTCACTATGTTTTCTGCTGTTTGCTCGCTTCGCAAGCATAAAAACAAAAAAAAAACATCACTGGACGGCCCCTAATTAGCGATGCATGAATCGGTAAATGCATGAAAATTTGTATAAGCTGCGATCAGTACACTAGCTGCTGTATGCTTGCTTCGCAAGCATTAAAACCAAAAACAATCATCACTGGACACCCCTATTTCGAGGAGCATGAATCAGAAAATGCATGAAATATTTACTGTAACGGTGAGTATTCCGATGGTAGATTGCTACGCAAGCATTATAAATAAATAAATAATCACTGAATGCACCTAATTAAATCACGATGCATGAAAAAAATGTGTACTGAAGCAATGACTATTATGCCCTACCCTTTCTTTCTTCGTAAATTTATTAAAAATATATATATAAAAATACACTGAAAAAATTTTGCTTTAAACTTTGTAAAATCATTTAAAAACAATAAAATCTAGAATTAATCTCACTTACATATACCGCGGCGGCTTTAAAAAAAGTAGAAGAGAAGATATAAACGATCTTTAACAATTGAAGATCTTTTTGTTACGTTTCGATACAACGGGAAAAAAGTATCGATACTCTGATTCGGGTTTCGAATCACCATCATATCACATGATCAAAACATCGGCAACGGCAATAAGCAATGGGTGCCGTATACTAAAGCTTAGCCAATTTATGTGAAGACCCATGATTTTGAAAGCCTAGCGACATCACTGTTTATTAGTTAATTCATTTACTTCAAGAAACAATACAAAGTAAATATGATGACATTTTAACCCTTGCCTTTTGGTAACATATTCAATTTTGTCTTCTAAAATATTATTAGAGTAATATTCTAGCTCTAATGCGTAATGTTAGCCAATAAATTACATACTGATAGTATTATTAAATAGAATTTCATCATGTTCCTTCGGCAACACTAGTGCTAAAAATTATTAGGTACATGGTAAAGTATGTACATTTTTAACCGTTTGAGTCCCAGGGGGTATTGAAAAAACACTGTCGAAGAATCCCAAACAGCACAACCGCGCTTTCTCTAAGTAAGTACGGAAAGACCCAAGCAGCGCGATAGCATTTGTTTTATTTTATGTCGAGAAATACCAAACGGCACGATAGCACTTTGTTTATTTTACATTGATGAATCCCAATTGGAGCAATAGCGCTTCTTTTATTTGTTAGGTAACGCGATTCTCGTCTTTTTCTCATCGCTCCGTCATATTTATTGCAGTTTGCAAAGCGATCGGACATTTTCTTGCGCAAGTGTTTCTCATTGTTAATAATTGTGTGTTTCAAAATGATTTGGCAAAGGAATTTGTGTTCTCAATTTCGATTACAAGAATTCACTACTTTATGCATACAAATGTACTGGGTTTTCTCGACGTAAAATCTCAACAGCGCAATCACGCTGCTTGGAACTCAAACGGTTAAATCGATTTATCAGGCATTTAAGGGTTAATCATCAGATAAATAAACTCTTTATGTTAATGGTTTTTTTCCAGCCACCCACACATATATAGTTCAAAACTGATTGATGTCACATATTCCTAGATATATATATATTTCTTTTTTTTATGTATTTGTGTGGTTCTGTGTATAAGTGACTAATGATTTGCTAGGCAAAACAACAGAGTACTATGATATACTAACAAAAATGAAGAAGACTTTAATATTAAAACCCGAATAAACTACTACGTCAGAAACGCCAAAGAAAAATACTTGAGATGCATACAGCTGTTTCGGTAGCCTTAAGCATACAGTCTTCAGTGCAAAAAGAATTCTGGATCTGGAGAAGTGCTCGTATATATAGGAGATGGACTGAATTTAGTTCAACCAATAGGATTATGGGAAAGGTGGGAATGACGTAGTAGTTTATTCAGGTTTTAATATTCCAACGCCAAGTCTCCTGTTATTATAAGACTTAAATACTTTAACACCGCTTTAAAGGGGATACATAGGTTCAAAGACTAAAGCATATTTTGTCTTTTTTTTTTTTTTAATCTAATAAATAAGATTTTTTGTTTATAATTTTGAGCAGTTAAAAGAGCAATATTTAAACAATACATTCTAAATTTTGTATTAAAAAATTTGGAAAATTCAGCCGACATGTCCTGATTTCCATTCACCCTTCAGGAAAGTAGTCAACAAAATTTCCTAAAACCTGAAGCACTGATCTTATTCAAATTTTGTACGTTTTTTCAAATTAGAATTGACTAGGGCTTGAACGAACAATTTTATTATTATTAAAATTGATCTTATAAGGATATATGTGGGGTAAAATGCATCAAAAATGTATTGTTTTTGCATAGAACTTCTCTAAAAATTTAAATGCCTTTTTAAAAGAAAAAAAAAATGTTCAAGAACATTTTATTCCGAAGAATTGTACAAAATTTCAATAAGACTGATACATTAGTTTTTGTGAAATCATGTCAAGTGCTTTTCTAAAAGTCTCCGAAAACCAGAACCTGCTGCCTGAATTTTTATAAAATTTTTTAATGAAAATTTTACATGATATTATTTAAATGTTGTTCTTTTATGTGCTCAGAATTTTAATTTTTTTTTTTTTTTTAATAAACATATAGAGAAAATACTTTTTTTAGCCTTTGAAACTATACTTATCACTGAAAGCTAAAGCCAATGTTATTCTATGGGGAATTAATCGCTATTACAACCCTAACTAATACAGGTTTTTAAATTCATTTTTCAAATTCAGGAAATTCACAACTGTTGAAACTGGTTATCATTTTCTAAAAACTGATTTTTCAAAATTTTCTTTACAGTCAAACCCCGATCTATCATTCCCACATTGATTTTTTTATTTTTATGGTCCCTGCACAAATATTATTTAAATAATGTTAACAAAACCCACATGTATCGTGCTTAAAAAAGTCATTTTCCCACATTCATTGTTGTAAAAATTTTCTCCTGACCTCGTAAACATTTTCTCCTGAAGCTCAAGCGTTTCCATATGGCATACAAACTGGAATTACTTTTTTCTTCCAAAAATAACTTTTCCTCCCCATTTCCATTGAGGATCAAAATTGGGATGCTTTTGTCTCTGGACCATCTATTCATTTTGCAATTTCAGCATGGCGGGAAATAACCACTTTAGTAAACCAGAAAATTGTTTTGTGAAATGCGGTTACATGCGAAAAAATGATGAATATCAAACAGAAGAGCAATTTAATCTTATACCGTAAAAACTGGCAGATCGTCCACATTCGCATATGAGCCGCATCAACACAATCTTAGGTAATGAAATGATAAGTTTTTCAGAAGTGCCACACCTTCGTGAGAGCTGCACTATTTTATTTCGGTCCTTATGAAGGTGCGATGCCAGAAATCCGCTCCAGCTCTTTCATAATAAAAATAATATATAAGAAATATAAAGATTGTTTAAATGAAAACGAATTCATTTTTAATTTATACTAGCCGCCTTCGGTGACCAGCTGTTTTGTGATCCTTGAAAAATCCTATTTTACAAAATTCCCGCTCGGTAGCGAGTGCGGCACCTTTTTCCCGTTTCAGGTCCTGACACCTCCATACTGAATTTAACGACTTATATAAGTTTAAAAGTCTTCAAAATTTTAAATGATGTGTTATAAATAATTTAATCATAATTAGAATTCTAAATATTGAATTATTAAAACATTAAAGCGCCCTCTGGCAACAGAGATTTACAACATACACTCTTCAATTTCAATTCAAATAACTTTTAAAATGATACATTACTTATGAAATTATGTTAATTAGAAGCTGAGATACAAAGATAATATAAAACATTTTTATAAAAAGATTTGTGTTTGATTTATCCAAGGTTTTCTCCGAAACTTGCATAATTCCGGGATATATAATGGTAAGCATCCTTTGTACAAAATGTGAGCGGAAATTGAAATTCGAAACTCTGCAAAATATAAAAGAATAAAGGCGTTCTATGTTTTCCATTGTTTTCTCCAAAACTCCCATTCCTTTTCTACATTTTTACCCCCACCTTTCCGTCCCTCCTAATAAATTTACACTTGAAAATATCTGCAATCAATTTATCTTAACTTAAAACCTAATAATACCAATTTTAAATGCAGTAACTTTCTTTCTTTTTTGCCCCTTCATCCCCCTCCTTAAGCCCTTCCTAATAATTCTACACTTTCAAAAATATTCACAATTGAATTATCGGGCGTTAACACCAAATATTAAGAAATTTCAATGGCATATCTCAATTTAAAATACTACAAAATAAAGAGAAAACTTAATCTTAACTTTTTCTTTTTTTGGTGACGTGAGTCGTGATAAATATAATTCCCAATAAAAATGTAACTTTTTTGTTCATTCACATATTTTCATGAAAATTGAACTGTAGCTTTATAATATGCTGTCTAGGCTAAATGTTAAATAAAATGTAAGGTGAATGAAAATTCGAAAATTGCCATTTTTCCCTCTCTTGCACACCATTGGAGAAAAGTTCAGAATGTGTCAAGGGAGGAGGGTGGAAAAGAAAAAAAAATTGCGTAAGAGCTGCAGATAGAAAAAATACAACTTTTTTTTTTTGCATCTGTAGCGGTTCATCTGCCGGTTTTTACGGTAATTATATGAAAAACTTGCCTTGTAGGAAATAGTATATGAAACAAATGAATTTTTCAAATGATGAATGCTGCATTCAGTTTTTACCTAGCCATTAACTGGTACTTATAATAAAATCTCAGCGTGTTTTTTTTTTTTTTTTTTTTTCTGGAGGGGGGGGGGATATGTGTGTGTGGTAAAAATAACTCTTAATGTCAGATATAATAAAGGCCAATTGATTACACAAAAGTCCTAGTGCCTCCTGTAGGAAGTGGGGTCTTTCTAAGGAGTACTATCTTGAACACGAGGTTTGAGCGAAAACTCCAGATGTTTATAATAAAAGCTCAACAGTGAATTTTTTATTTCTGTGTGTGTGTGTGTGTGTGTGTATGTGTTATAAATAATATTCAATGTCAAATTATGAGAATTCTATAACAAAATTTAAATTTGACCATGAAAAATTTTAACGATTGTAATATAAGATCCTAGGTGTGTTGACATTGAGGCCAATTGACTACATCAAAGTACCAGAACTTTCTGTGGGAAAGGGGAGTGAGTCTTTCTAAAGGGTCCTGATTTGTACACGAGTTTCAAGGAGAACCATGGAAAATTCTAGACAAGTAGGTCAATGAGGTAGGTACATATGAAAGCTCAACCTTTTTTTTTTTTTTTTTTTTTTTTTTTGGGGGGGGGGGTAGTATGTGTGTGGTAAAAATAACATGTCAGATATCAAAATTCAGTAACACACTTTATGCATGGGAAAAAGTAAGATCCTAGATGTGTTATGGCCATATCACACGAACAATTTCGTTTAGCTTTTTACTAGACACAACATGCTCAACTTTTCCAAAAGATGGTTGAACAAGTTGATTACATGCTGACCTTGAATCTTCCCCATACACTGCTGTGTTGTGTTTAGTAAAATATTGTGCAAAAATCTATCATATGACATGGGCATTAGAGTTAAGGCAAATTGACTGTGCGAAGGTTCTAGTCTGTTCTGTAAGAAAGAAGGGGTCCTAATTGGTACACGAGTAAAGCGCAAGGCTGAGGTAGATACCAGTGGCGGATTTAAGGGGGGGGCTAGGGGGCTGAGGCCCCCCCCAAAACACTGACATTTACAATTGAATATTGCAATTGCAAATTTTTTATTGGTCTAGAATAACACTTTGAAAAATCTTAGCCCCCCCCAAAAGTCAAGTTCTGGATCCGCCACTGGTAGATACATATAATAAAAGCTCAACATGTGAATAGTTACATGCATGTGTTAAATAAACATTTTATGTCAGATATAAATAATTTCTGACAAACTAAATTGCATCAATTGTAACATAAATCTAAATTTGTTGGAGTAAGGCCATTTGATTACATGAAGGTCCTAGAGGACCTTCTGTGGGGAAAGGGAGAGGGTCTTTCTAAGGGCACCTAACTTGTACTATAGTTTCAAAGAAAACCGTGGAAAACTCCTGATGGCTAAATCGATAAGTAAGGTATTTATAATAAAAGCTCAACATGTTTATATATATATATATATGTGTGTGTGTGGTATAAACAGAGATGACAAGTTATTGCTAAAAGAAAAGATCAATTTCATACCACTATAAAGACAATATATTGAAATTCTATAACAAACTTGGAAATT
Organism: Salticus scenicus; assembly: GCA_963930645.1. NCBI lineage: Eukaryota > Metazoa > Arthropoda > Arachnida > Araneae > Salticidae > Salticus > Salticus scenicus. Next base: position 219,056,537 of record OZ005660.1, on the reverse strand, counting down.
GGTTTTTAAAAAAAAGGCACCACTATATATATATATATATATATATTTTTAACTCGCTATATAAGTTCTATTTAAAGTCTATCAGCTTTCTCTTACAGGAAAATTTTTAGGCGTCAACTTTGTTAGGTCAATTTTATATCTTCTGATCACATTATCTTAAAAAAAATAAAAAATACTTCTAATACGTGCAATAGTGGATTATGGAAGTCGTGTGGTTATTTCACACCAGATTTTCTTTTTCTTTTTGTATGTATGTATTGTATAAATAACATTAAATATCAGATATGAAAATTCAATAACAAACTTTACATTTCTGCATAGGAAAATGTATCAATTGTAACGTGAGATTCTAGATATATTTGTCATTGGCCAATTAACTACATGAAAGTCTTAATACTACCCTTGTGGGGGTTTTCCTAAAGAGTATTAACTTGTGTTCAAGGTTTGATTAAAGAAAAAAAAAAAAAAAAAAAACTATAGATAATTTCAAAGGGCTATGTTGATGAGTGTGATCTGGTACTTTTTGTTTAGAACCTTGTTCAGGATAAGAAACTCAGCTACTCAAAATCCTAGAGAAAACACAATTACAGAATATATCTAGAATTCTTTTTTCATGACATTGTAAGATGAGTACATTCCTTAAAATACATTTCTTACCTCCCCCCCACACACACATTCCCTCTTAAAAATAATAAATGAAATTTCTGAGAAGAATAAATTATAGTTAAGTTGTATTTCTCAATTTTTTGTTTTGTTTTTTAAATAAAAGAAGATATATAAATTTTTTTTTAGGTATTCATTATTTCATTATACACACGTTAGTTACAGTTCATATCAATTTCAATACATAGATATCAATTCATGTTTTAATTTATGTGCAGGGGGTAGAATATTTAAGTAGCCAGGGTTTACTTCTAGCTCATAATACAGGAAGTCATTGATAACTTATTTATTATCATAGATCTTAATTAAATTTCTGATGTTTGTACTGAATTTCAAAATATGTAAAAATAAAAAGCTTGAAAACGGAAGCGATATCCATGGTTTTTTTATATGCTTATTTGTTTGAAATTATAGAGTGGGCAGCAAAATTATTGAAGCACACATACACAAATTTCATATACATTTTTTTTAAACATGATCGCTAGTTTTTATCATATTGCATTTTTAGAAACAGCATAAGATTAAGTTAATGAACTCGACAAATATTTACCTAACAAAACAGTATTAGGTGCCAATCTTTTCCATAAGAATTATGTTAGCGTTTCAATAATTTTGCTGCCGAATGTACAGTTTGGAAAGAAAAAAAAAAATACATGTTTTAAATTACATTAACTTTTACAATAATTATTTCAATTGTATTTAGGATCTTTCACATATATTCAACAATTTCCTGAATTGATTATTAATATTTTTCATCATTCATTTGATTTGCAACAAAAAATTGCCAGTTAAATAAAATATTTATGGAATATTTATTTAGAACCATACTGTTGCTACCGCTACTAAGATCGCGGCTCGCAGGCAGCCATGTTTGTTTAGAAATATGTTTTCTATTGCTAGCGACAGGTGGCGCTTCAGACGTTACTTATGACGGAAGCGTAGCTGAAAACTCGATTTTAGGTACCATATTTCTAATATGGCGATACTATACCTTACCCTCTAATACCATGGAAATAAGCGATTAACTCTATTATTTGGAATCATTTGTTAATTTCATTCGATCATTTCACTTGTCGCTAGTTTCATTCGATCATTTTTTCTCTCGATTGCCATTCGATGATTGCCATCATATCCTTAAGCGCTTGGTGAATTATTTAATCGATTATTTTCTTTTGAATGATTTTTATAACCTTTATGCGCGTGCGCGAATGATTTTCTCCATTATTCAGGGTTGCCAACTTGGGGACTTAGCCCCTAAATTTAGGGACTTTTTGGGCCGATGGGGACTTTTTTAGGGGCTAAATATTTTTAGGGACTTTCAAAATTATGTTGGGTTCTTTTGGAAACTTTTCAAAATTTTGCTGATTTTATTTTTTTCTGTGCTTTACTTTCCCTGTAATAACTAAATACCTACTTTGGATATTTAGAGTGGTCGGCGTTAGTTCACATCCATCGGCAGTCGTGACGTCAGAAGGGGGTGTGTCTAAAGAGTTAAAAGGAATCCGGCAATTTTGCATATGGATTTTATCCAGTCAATAGACAAAGCTTAGAAAGGTCGTTTTGCGTGTTCTGTTTATGCCAGAATAATGAAATATATATGCAGAAATAATAATGAGATTTCGTTTGAGGAATTTATAATTGTTTTCCAAGAACAATATAACACGAAATTAAAAATTATCTAAATTTGTTTGCTTCAAAAGCGACAATGTTTAAATTGAAGTAAAAAATAGTACAATCGTAAAATTCTGATCCACTAGTGATTCTTTTCTAAACGTTCAGAAAAAAAAAATATATATATATGTTTTTAATTCTTTATTGACAATCTGCTTGTAATGTGTAATGATAGGTTAATTTTATTTGTGACAGACATGATATCACACAGCTTTCTTGTTCAATTTTAAATACTAAATTTAAATTTATCTTAATGAATGTTGGTGTTCCGATATATCTATATGTTTTTCTTATAAATAATACATTTTTTTTTATTTTTATTTTTAATCTAAGAAAAAAATAATTACATTTACTGAGGTAAAGATATAGCGTGACAAACATGACAACAAAGCATGTTTTCAGTAATTGATCTTTGTCACTCATTTGCTCTAAACTGAAATACATCCGGAGTCCAGAAATTTTAATTTACACACACAGGGCTTTTGTCTCATTAAAAAAAAAAAAAAAAAAAATGTATGACAGACATTACATGTATAAAAAAAAATTGGAATTATTTTCTACTTAATAAAAAAGAAATAAATAAAAAAGAAATAATGATCTATATTTTTTAAATATATGCAATGATACTTGATAGGTTTTTTTTTTTATTAAAAAAAAAGAGAGAGAGAAACGTTTGATATTTTTTATTTTATTATTATTTTCATTTTTTAAATGTCTTAATTCATTGTTGAAATCTTTGAGTTGTTGGGCAATGACAATGATACTACACAATCTGGCATATTACTGTGCTAAAACCAACTCATTTTCTATTAACCTACTGCTATAGTCCTTGATAAAGATATAGTAATTTTGTAAGTTTCAAAATTATTTTTCAGTATTTATTAACTTTTCTATATATTTTGCTTTGAAGTAATTGTTTATTGATTTATTCAAGTCTTTCTTCCTGGTATTTGATCATCATAATTATGAAATATTATTATTATATTGTAAAAACCTTTTCAAACAATATACAAGAAATATTTATATGTATAAGAACAGATCATTTTTTGTGATAAAGGAAAAATTCAAACAAATAAATTAGAAATAGTATAATAAATGAAGATTAATCCTATGAAATTAAAACAATAGACGAATTATTATGAAAAAAATACTCATTTGACAACATCTTTCTCAAGGGAAAATTATTACAAAAGGGAAAATAATACTAATATCTTTCTGATAATACCAATTTATTAAAAAATCCAAAATATTGCTAATTAGTTTGCCCAGTATCAGTAAAAACAAAATATACCAATGATTTAATGAAGAGTCATTACAAAGGAATATTAATTTAGAAATTTCTTTTTTCCTGCTTTACTTGTTACTTTATTTTAAGTGGGTGGTTGCCCCCCCCCCCTCCAGTTTCTTCAAAATTAAATAAATTTAATTTTTTACTATTCAAAAAAACTAGAAATTCAGTCTTATGCTAATGCTTCTTTTTTTTGCCTTAGCCCTCTGTTACCATACACACAAAGTTTAATATTTACGCATCTTTAATATTTAAACGAATCATTTCATTATAGAAACTATGCCAATCAAAAGCTGAAATTTTTGAAATCTTACATTATAAGAATTGTAAAATGTACCATTTTCGAAACTAAAAGGTGACCATTATCAGCAAAACTAAGAAAATGTGTTGAGTAATAATTAAGGTCAAATACACTGCATAATATATTTTTATACAGGGCTCCAGAAATTATAATTACTTTCTCGTACTTATACGGCAGACAATATTTTGTTTTGGAGTCCAATTTTTGATTTAGGTGTGTTTGTGTGCAAGGCCGACTGGCAACACATGAGTCCTAGGTCAAAGGTGGTGTGCCCTCCATGGAGGTCTTTCTAAGAGGTTCTAGCCCATGTTTATGCAAGTTTCAGAGAAAACCATGGAAAATTTCAAATGGTTAAGTCAATGTACGCAATCTGGGATCGAACCCAGCACTTCCCGTCTACCAGCTTTGAGCTCAGAGCTACTTGGTATCTGGTTGGGCCATTTTTGACTTAGAATTTTGCTACAATTGAACGTTTTGAGGTTTTCTGAATACATATATCAGACTTTTAGCTTAGAGTCTGCTATCATTATAAGTTAAAAACATGAAAATTATAGAAGTTCAAATTTGGTATTTGAAAGATTGTATGGGAATGCCACTTGAAATTTTTGACTTAAGATCTATAAGTTTCCAATAGTGAGGTGAGTAAAGTTCTGCGAATAATTTTAAATGTATATTTTAGTTTTATAACAACCATGAATGTTTGTTAAACATTCAAATAAGGTGTGAAGGCGATGATAGATCCTCCCATCCCCCCCCCCCCTTACACACGGAAATATATGCCACATTAAAGTGCTTCTATAACTAGAAAGTTAAGGGAAGGAAGTGTGTGTGTCACCCCATATTTTTTAATCAATAGCATACTAGTAATAATTAGAGTACTATTACTTAACTCAATTATTATTATTTACTATTAATTTTAAACTACTTATAATACTTTTAGAAAACTTCCCAGGACTTAATTGTTAAGATTACATATTTCAAAATTTTCTTTTCTTTGATTTAGGGAAGTGAAGAGAAGGTGCCTATAAAGGGAAAATTTAAAATTAAGATAAGTTGAAAATTGCAAAAATTTAAAGCTAAAAATTATAACTCTTATATGTGTATGTATATATATATATATATATATATATATATAAATTAAAAAAGAAAAAAAGAGAGAGAAATATATATTTCACTCTATATATTCTGCATATTTATGTAAAGTGAAAGTTCTTAGGAAATGCATTTATTATTATTATTTATTTATTTTTCAGTATTTAAATCAAAAAGTAACACTAAAATACTTAAAATATATGAAAAATGAACTTAAAACACAAAGTTACAAAATGACACAAAAATTCCAACTTCAGGATCGAACCGATGTACTCAGAGATTATAGATGGATGTGCTATCCGTATCCACTGTGCCATCGGTACTCGCTGAAATGTACGATAGAAAATAAACATGAAGGTAAACTGCTAGCAGCAACCGATGACGCAATCTACTATTTTGATCATGTGACAAGCAGTGACGACGTCACGACTGCCGATGGATGTGAACTAACGTCGACCGATCCATCTTAAGAAGTTGAAATGCAAACAACGTCACGTTGCCATATATGTTTTCCAAATATATTACTACAAAATAAATTAAAAAAAAAAAAAAAAAAAACCTTTAGACAATCAATATTTATATAAGTATAATTAAAAAATAACAACCATATTTCCAATTTTGAAAATGAAAAGTTCATTAAATTAGTTGATGAGATTTGACAGTAAAAAAATGGTTTTGCGGCAGGGGTGGACAAACGTCCCGAATTTCTGGGGACAGTCCGCATTTTTGGATATTTATCACAAAAACTAAATAAATAAAATATATAATAAAATAGAAAGAAAAATGAAAAAAAATCTGACATTGACAAATTTTAATTTAGTGCCAGAGGCCTACTGCTAAACTTGTTAATATCGACAAATTCTTCTTTAGTTAATTCGTGACGATCTAAATTCCATGATAAAGTTTTCATTAAATCAAACCAATGTGTTTCAGCTGCAGATACTGTAACAAATAACGTTGGAAGTCCAAACTGTCTTATAGCCGCAAAACAGCGTTTTTTCTCTTTTTCCCAATGAGGGGGAGGTGTGCCTTGGGGGGACTTATGTCAAAGGTGTGCCTTGGGGGGGACTCATGTCAAAGTTGGGCCTGGGGGGGACTCATGTCAAAGTTGGTCCTTGGGGGGACTTCATTCAATAAATCCCCATTCAATAAACCGGCTGAAATAGACCCTTAGCACTATTAAGAGTGACGTATAAAAATTCGACAACGCTGTACCGACTGAAATAGGGGTATCTTGGGGGGGGGGCTCATGTCAAAGTTGTGCCTTGGGGGGACTTCATTCAATAAATCCCAATTCAATAAACCGACTGAAATAGGCCCTTAGCACTATTAAGAGTGACGTATAAAAATTCGACAACGCTGTACCGACTGAAATAGGGGTACCTTGGGGGGGACTCATGTCAAAGTTGGGCCTGGGGGGGACTCATGTCAAATTTGTACCTTGGAGGGGGGACTCATGTCAAAGTTGGGCCTTGGGGGGACTTATGTCAAAGTTGTGCCTTGGGGGGACTCATGTCAAAGTTGGGCCTGGGGGGACTCATGTCAAAGTTGTGCCTTGGGGGGACTTCATTCAATAAATCCCCATTCAATAAACCGACTGAAATAGGCCCTTAGCACTATTAAGAGTGACGTATAAAAATTCGACAACGCTGTACCGACTGAAATAGGGGTACCTTGGGGGGGACTCATGTCAAAGTTGGGCCTGGGGGGACTTCATTCAATAAATCCCCATTCAATAAACCGACTGAAATAGGCCCTTAGCACTATTAAGAGTGACGTATAAAAATTCGACAACGCTGTACCGACTGAAATAGGGGTACCTTGGGGGGGCTCATGTCAAAGTTGGGCCTGGGGGGGACTCATGTCAAAGTTGGGCCTTGGGGGGACTTCATTCAATAAATCCCAATTCAATAAACCGACTGAAATAGGCCCTTAGCACTATTAAAAGTGACGTATAAAAATTCGACAACGCTGTACCGACTGAAATAGGGGTACCTTGGGGGGACTCATGTCAAAGTTGGGCCTGGGGGGGGACTCATGTCAAAGTTGTGTCTTGGGGGGACTTCATTCAATAAATCCCCATTCAATAAACCGACTGAAATAGGCCCTTAGCACTATTAAGAGTGACGTATAAAAATTCGACAACTGTACCGACTGAAATAGGCCTCTAGCACTAAAAATTAAATAAAATGCCCTGAAGATACTATTTTCTTCAGATTTATTATAAACAACATAAGACTAAGATCGTGACTCCACAAATATTTACTTGACAAAACAGTATTAGGTGTCATTTTTCAAATAGGAATTATTGCTTGAGTTTCACTAATTTTGCCAACAACAAATAAATTTGCAAGAACATTGTAAGAGGATCAGTTTTAAGACTTGATAAAACACACACACACAATGTTCTCCCACAGCAACATTAAAAATTTGGAAAAGTGGGGATAAAATATAAAAAAGGGAGTTCCCAAAAGACGAAATGTTTTCTAGAGTGCAGACAGACTCAAAAAATGGGGACTGTCCCCAAAAATCTGGGTTGGTTGCTTAGTTAGATGCGTTTTAAGTCGCAATAGTGTTGCACAAGGGAAAATTGACAACGGTCTGAGACTCATCTCTTAAGGTTGTCCGGAAACATGCCATCACACTTTTGATCCTGCACAGAAGGATTGGCTCTCCCACTTCAGCGACCCACAAAGGTATACTTTTTGATGGGAACATGAAGAAGATTGCGGCATGACAGATTTTACGTGCACCAACCACCATTAATGTACACAAAGGCCATTGGCCGGCAGGAGTACCGAACGCGCAATCTTCAAATTACGAGCCCGGTATTCTGCTGACTGTGCTACCGCAGGCCCTCCCCAGAAATTTGGTCACCCTCTTTTACGGCCAAAACTTATCGAGTTATGCAATTTCAAGTGCTAGAAATCTTCAAAATTCTGCAATCTTTGAAATTGCCTAAACCTGCTTATTCGAAGAAGAATGAAATTTTCACTGTTGTGATAACAAGATATGAAAATCTTTAAATAATATGATAATAACACTTTCATCATTTTTTTTTTTCATTTAGGAGGGACATTCTGTACTACAAAGAAGTGAGAAAAAATTCTGATTTCGTACGTTTTTGCATTCCGCAAGAAAAAATTCTAGTATCTGTCCTGTTAATTACGCTGATCAAATGTCCCCATTTTCTGGGTACAGCCTTTATTTTGAAGGCCTTTTTCTAAGTTATTTACAGAATGTAATAAATTAATTATCTATCATTGATATTTTATTTTTAGTCCTCATTTATTAAGAATGAAATAATACATCCATAATTGGGTAATTGTAGCAAATTTTAAGGCTTCTCTGTATAAAGGTACTCTGATCTGGTCATTATAAGTATACTGACCAACGTCCCCATTTTATGGGGACAAATGGGGACACCCTTTTTTTTTAAAGAATTTTCTAAGCTTTAAAAAATTGTAGAAACTAAATTATTAATCAGCAACACTTTATTTTTAGTCCTTATTTATTAGGAATGAAAAAATGCATCCATAATTTGATAATTGTAGCAATTTTTTATGCTTCTCTATTATAAAGGTACTTTGATCTGGTCAGCCTACTCTAAGAACATGATTCGACAAGGATTTATTTAAGAAAACAGTATTAAGTGCACCTTTTTGACCGCGGAATTACTGGCTAGTGCTCGGATACTTTTGCTGGTGACTGTACCTCTGGTATTCAAAGTAGCGGGGGAGCCATCTCCTCCGGGAAAGACCAAAATTATGATGGCTTGTCGCTTACGATGAGTTTCCGACCGTCTCCAATCGACTATAGTAACCAGATCAGAGGACCTTTATAATAGAGAAACGTTAAAAATTGCTACAGTTATCCAATTATGCATGCATTTTTTCATTCTTAATAAATGAGGACTAAAAATAAAATATCAGTGATGAATAATTAACTTCCTACATTCTTTTACGAGAAAAACGTAGAAAAATGCTTTTAAAATAAAGGCTGTCTCCAGAAAATGAGGACATCTGGTCAGCATCAATTGACCATAACTTAGCACTAGTGTGACTAAAAAACACTCAGCCTTCAGTAGGAGACATACCATCACAATATTGAAGCAGTAGGCAGCAAAATTATTGAAGCGCACGTCCACATTTTGCATGTTTTTGTTTGTTTGTTTGTTTGTTAATTTTTATCATCAACTTACTTTTCTATAAATAGCATAAAACTAAGATCATGACTCGGCAAATATTTACTTGACAGAACTATATTAGGTGGCCATCTTTTAAATAGGAATTATTCCTAGCACTTCAATAATTTTGCTGACGGCTGTACTTCATGTAGGGGATGGCTTCCTGTTTCAATGACCACCAGAGATACAATTTGGGATAAGAACACTGAGGACATTGCAGCCACGCCGGATTTTACGTGCACCAGCCTGCATCAATGTACACGACGCGACGGTCTTCGACAGGCTCAAGTATCAACCCATGCAATCTTCAGATTACGAACTCGATGTTCTACCGACCAGGCGGCCGCGGCCCGTCAGTAGTTCAGATACTACTCACTCATAATTATTATTTATTAATAGTCTCTATCAATTATTATCACGTCATAGAATGTTAGTTGCTATTAATCGATATAATTATCCGTAGCTTATGTTCATTTATTTATTTTTCTAAGTAACATTTAAAAATGTATGACTTTCATTAAAATTTTTTTTGCATTATTTGTAGAAGGAATATATATATATATATAAATATATATATGTGTGTGTTGAGCTATGTTTTCTGCATACCCATTACAAAGAAAGCAATGAATCATTCTTACAGTCTTTTTGTAACAACAAACTTCTTAAATAATTGTTTCAAGGACATGAATTTAATAACTAGTGTTTGTATTAGAATTTTTCGGAAGGTTTGAGAATCGAGATTTTAATGAGGACAGATATAACAAGGGGATCTGGGAAACTCCCCTAGCGTTGTCTCAGGCAGGCTAGAGAAATTTTATGCTAATTTGAGAAAGTTATATTTTTTAGAAAAATGGCAGTTTCTGTGTGCGTAATTTTTCCAATTATGCATCCCAGTGTGCATCCATGATATTAGTATATACTATAAATAAATGATGGAAAATTATTTTATTGATTAGTTTTGGATATATTCAAATTTAAAGTGTTATTATCTAGTATATTTGAAAGTTTTAAATACACCATGGATTTATTATAACATCTAATATAAAATGGTACGCAAATTTGAAACATTATTTATTTATTTATTTTTATAAAGGAAATGCACGGTTTCCTTTTAAGGAAAAGGATAAACACAAGGTATTATTATAGACTGAAACCATATGGATGTTAAACTCTTCGCAATGATGATTGTAAAAATAAAAAATTCAGCTGCGAGGATTCTTTCTTTCTTTTTTTTTTTTCTCCTAATTAAACAGTAATGCATAAGAATTACAGTCGCCAGCAAAAGTATCCGAGCACTTGCCAATAATTAAAATATCAAAAAAATACTATTCAAACTGTTTTGTTAAATAAATCCTTGATCATGTTTTTAGACTATGACTAAGAACATGACTCGACAAGGATTTATTTAACGAAGCAGTATTGATTGAGGTATAATGGAGGTATTTTCTAAATACAATGGAAAAACTTGTTATCATAGAACCCCACTAAAAATAATCTCAAGATTTTCTGCAGATAAATTTAGAGAAAATCTACAGAATATCTTAAGTTATTTGGCCCATTCTTAAGAAATTTTACAACATTTCTTTAAAATGTCTTTAAAATTCCTGAAGATATTTTACAGAAAAAGATAAATCTTAAAAATATTTTAAAATATTAGAAGAACATCTTAAGAAAATACTCATTTCTCAAGAATATCTTCGGATTATTTTTAGTGGGGAAGTATTTATCCGAAACTTTGGGAAACTTTTATAAAACCTAAAAATGTGCAGTTTCAAAGGTTTAAAAAATAAAATTAAGAAAAATACGTTTTTGATTGTAGGCATAGTGGATGTATTATCCAAATACCATAGGAACACTTATTATCATCGATGTATTTATCTGAAACCTTGGGAAAACTCTATAAGACCTAAAACAGTGCAGGTTTTAAAAAGTTTTAAAAATAAAACCTTTAAGAAACGTTTTTGATTGCAGGTATAGTGGAGGTATTATCTAAATACCATAGGAAGACTTATTGTCATCGATGTATTTATCTGAAACCTTGGGAAAACTCTATAAGACCTAAAAAAGTACAGGTATTAAAAGGTTTTAAAAGTAAAACCTTTAAAAAACGTTTTTGATTGTAGGTATAGTGGAGGTATTATCTAAATACCATAGGAAGACTTATTATCATCGATGTATTTATCTGAAACCTTGGGAAACCTCTACAAGACCTAAAACAGTGCAGGTTTTAAAAAGTTTAAAAAATAAAACCTTAAAGAAACGTTTTTAATTTTAGGTATAGTGGAGGTATTATCCAAATACCATAGGAACACTTATTATCATCGATGTATTTATCTGAAACCTTGGGAAAACTGTATAAGACCTAAAACAGTGCAGGTTTTAAAAAGTTTTAAAAGTAAAACCTTTAAGAAACGTTTTTGATTGCAGGTATAGTGGAGGTATTATCTAAATACCATAGGAAGACTTATTATCATCGATGTATTTATCTGAAACCTTGGGAAAACTCTATAAGACCTAAAAAAGTACGGGTATTAAAAGGTTTTAAAAGTAAAACCTTTAAAAAACGTTTTTGATTGTAGGTATCGTGGAGGTATTATCTAAATACCATAGGAAGACTTATTATCATCGATGTACTTATCTGAAACTTTGGGAAACCTCTACAAGACCTAAAACAGTGCAGGTTTTAAAAAGTTTTAAAAATAAAACCTTTAAGAAACGTTTTTAATTTTAGGTATAGTGGAGGTATTAAGTAAATACCATAGGAAGACTTATTATCAACGATGTATTTATCTGAAACCTTGGGAAACCTCTACAAGGCCTAAAACAGTGCAGGTTTTAAAAAGTTTTTAAAATAAAACCTTTAAGAAACGTTTTTGATTGCAGGTATAGTAGAGGTATTATCTAAATACCATAGGAAAACTTATTATAATCTATGTATTTATCTGTAACCTTGGGTGACCTCTATAAGACCTAAAAGAGTGCAGGATTTAGAAGGTTTTAAAAATAAAACCTTTAAGAAACGTTTTTGATTGTAGGTATATTGGAGGTATTGTCTAAATACCATGGGGAAACTTATTATCATCGATGTATTTATTCGAAACCTTGGGAAACCTCTATAAAACTTAAAACCACGTAGGTTTCCAGGAGGTTTTAAGAATAAAACCTAAAGAAAACTTAGATAAGGTTTCTTTTCAGGAAGTATTTTTTAGCGAAACTTCAAAGAAACCTTTTAAATACCTGAAAACCTAGATAAAACCATAAAAAAAGTTTTAGAAAACCTTAAATTTTAGTAAGGGTAGGCCGCACTATTGCACTGCCTTGGTGTTATTAGTAGATGAGACAGCTCCAATAATTACCTTGGCTGCTCTGGCCTGAATCTTATCAAGTTTCTCGAGTGCAGACACAGAGGCATGTGCCCAAATTGGTGCTGCATATTCCAGATTGGGTCTTACTAGTGAAGCATAGGTAGTTCTTAGAGTTTTGGGGTTAGCTCCCCAGTCAGTACCACAGAGACTTCTCAGGATGTTTAATTTCTTAAGTGCCTTGTGTGAAATGTTTTCGATATGCTTCGTGAACCGAAGTTCTGCATCCAGGGTCACACCCAAATATTTTGGGTTTTCCACCTTAGTGAGAGGCACGCCATCCAAGGTAATAACTGGGTTAAAGTGATTTCTATGGCTTCTATCTGTTGTGAAAATCGTGTAGTTAGTTTTTTGTGGTTTGATCCGTAGCTTCAGTTCCCTTGATTAATTCATGATACCGATTAATTAATCTGTTGAGAGAATTTTCTGACTTTTTATGTCGCTACTTGTGTGCCATATTGCAATGTCGTCCGCGTAGCATGCAATCTTGGTTTCATTGTCAATATGCTGGTGGATGTTGTTAACATATAGGAGGAAAAGTAGGGGACTGAGTACAGAGCCCTGGGAATCCCCACGTTTTCATTTCCTTAGAGTTAGCTCCATTATACTTCACTCTAATCTTCCTGTCTCTCAGGAAGTCTGCAATCCAAATAAGGGCATTGCCTTTTATTTCATGCTTGTATGCAATTTCTACCAATTTTTTCCTCCATACTGTATCGTAATGTCATGTCAAGGAATACAGCAGTAGTCTTTTCTGAAGGGCTATTTTGTAGACCGTCTATAACACTTAGAAGAGTTGGTCCTCTGTGGCTTTCTGTACGCTGTCTGATAGAAATTGAGCATATCTGTCTTATGATGAATTATTCTTTCTGTAATCTTGTAGAGAATACTGGTTAGTGCGATAGGTCTATAATTTTTACACTCAGATGGCAATTTTCCTGGTTTGAGTATTGGGATTATGATTGTCATTTTCATACCTTTGGAAGTTTTCCTATTTTCCATGACAGATTAATTATTTCTAATAAGCATTCCATAGAAGTTTCTCCAAGGTGTTTTATCATCTCACCAAATATCAGGTTGCCTCCTGGGGATTTCTTTGCATCCGATTTATGAATCGCTGTCTTCAATTCTAGATATGTGATAGCCTTAGTGAAGACTTCATCTTTCCTGTATCTTCTAGCTTCCATCAGGATTTTTCTAACGGTTTTGTTCAGTTTTTTGTCTTCTTTGCTAAATGAAAGTTTACTTACGTTTGAATAGTGCAGTGCCAGCAAGTTTTCTGCTGCTTTATTTGAGTCTGCATCAGTTCCAGAAGAGCTGATAATGTTTGAGCTTTGAATTCGCGAGCCGGGGGAGTATTTGTTTAAGGCACCAGCAATTTTCCAATATTTTGCATCTTTTCTTGGGTCTAAGCTGTTAAAAAAATCTGCCCATTTTTGACTTTTAGATTTTGCTATTTCACCCTCCACCCTTTTAGTAGCCTCAGCAAGCTTTTCTCTGTTTGAGCTTGTATTATTAGTCTTCAGAAGTTCATTCAGATTGTCCCTTTCCTTGATCAAAGAATCGAAGTTGTGATCTTTCCAATATGGGACCTATTGCTTCTTCCTTTTACCTCTGGGAATGAACCTCTTAGCAGCAGTTGTGATGTTATTTACAAAATTTGAAGTTTTTTCTTCGAGGGAGCCAGTTCGAGGCTTATTAATAAGCCTCGAACTGGCTCTAATTAGAACATAGTTTATCTAGGAACTGTGTGAAGCCTCTCCAATCTGCCTTTCTAAAGTTCCCTGATCTCTTTATCTGGTCCTCCTCATCCATTTTGAGTTTTAAAGTGGTAATAATAGGTCGATGATCACTTAGTGCACTATTCAGAATTTTCCAACCGCAGAGGCTCGATAGATGATAACTGACAGCCCAGATATTAAGAGCAGATTCTGTGCCAGTAGTTCGTGATAAGTAGGTGTTTTGTTTATTATTTAAGGTAATCAGTCCTAGATCATTAAGAATGTGTTCTACCTGTTGTCATTTTACATCCAAAACTGGTGATCCCCAAGTGGGGCTTTTTGCATTAAAATCTCCAACCATGATAATTGTATCAGCTGAGCCGAAATTAAAAGCAAAAGAAGTTCGGTCAATAGGGAGTTGTCAGTATGATGTACAGTCACCCAAAAAAAAAACGCCACCCCCCCACCTAATTTTGCCGTAAATTATCGTAGAAACATTTGACTGGTACCGATCGATTTGTAATAACGTCTAGTTTATAACGGTATAGTTACATTTTGCCTAAGGGGTCGTCTACATATTAAAACTGGCATTAACTTCATTTTTTTCAATGGCAACCCATATTTTTGACTTCATATTCAGATTTCTGAGATCAAGGCGGTTCGAAAAACATACCTATTTATATACCTTAAATCAATTTTAAATAGAGTTACATGTGAAAATGTATTAGGGGTCCGTCTATACATTTAGAAAATATAAATCACGATCTACCACCCGGATACATTATTTATTAAGTTTCACACCGGAAAAAAATTTCAGAAATGTCAATTATAAAATAAAAAAAATGACTAATTCACAGAACTTTCTGAGTTAGTTTATGAATTAAAAGATTTTTATTGGTTTCTATTGATTAAACATCAGATAGTTCACTTCATACGAAGAAAATTAAATAGCTTGAATAGATATTAAAATATCTATCAAAAGAAAAAAAAAAAAAAAAAACGATGAATGGTTTTAAATTTGTTTGAAAATTCAAAATTATTTTAACTCAAGCTGCCGTATAATTGTCTGAAACGGCGGCACTCAACCTGGTTCCCACGGCCGTTTCACAGTGACAATGGGAGTTTGTTCTGATACTGCAGTACTTTCATTTTCTTTAATTGACTTTTTTAAAATATTAAAACAGATTTTTTTATTTTTATTTATTTTTTTTTTAATTAATTAATTAGTATTTTTTTTCATGACATTATTAAAAACTTTTACATAAATCTCCACGATATTCTTTTTCTTTTATATTTTATAATGTGTAACAAATTAATATGTAAAATAATAAATCCTACTACTTAATGGGATGTTCTAAAATTCTACACTTTAACACAGATACCGAAGTGGACGGTGGGTGTAGAAAGGCTGTCTACCCTTAATCCAAATCTTCACTTGAAAAGCTTAAAATGTTACATAACTCTTTTTTTTTTTTTTTTTTTTTAAGGAAAAAGAAGAAGATAAGGAGGAGAAAGAAAGATCAAAACGAATATAAAGCATATTAAACGTTAATACCCTTTAAACACTGGAAAAAGGCGGGGTTTTGTATTGTGTGTCATTTGGGAGCTGTAGAGTGCCAGAAAATTACTTTATGTAATAAAACTTTTCATTTAAAGGGTATTTAAAGCAGCATTATATTTAATACATAGACTATTCAGAAAAAAAATACCATTCATCTGGTTCATGAAAAATAAAGAACATTTTCTGGCATTGCTCTATGTATATACATTCTTGTCAACCTATCCCGGAAGATTACTGGTCCCGCCCCTTTCCGTACATTTTTTTCACATCAGTCTTTTTAGAGCCGTGTCAGTTATCGGTGGCTGACACTGATCTTTCCATTTAGGCTATGTCAGCCGGCAGTGTAAAATATGATATAAAACTACCGAACTTACATAGTTTTAAGTAATTACTGACAATTTATTTAAAACTTACTTCATTTTTTTTTTTATAGGATTTTTATAGGATTATATCGATAAGGCCTAATGGGGTTTATTGAAACTCGATAAACATAACACGCTTCTAAGCAGCACGTGTGGCCTGAATGGGATTTCCATAAGAATTCGCGCGAAGCTCAATGAGTTAATCGTAAATGTATTTGAAGTTAATTACTCTAAAAATTAAATTGTGTACACACAGGGGCGGGAACTAACAATATTACGGGTTAGGTTGGCAAGTATGCATATATATTTTGCTTGATTTATAAAAATTTATAACACATTTTATTCTTTTTTTTTAGTATTTTGTGTTTATATCTCTCATTAAAAATAAATACAATATTCATATATAAACATTTCCATACAGTAATGTATATAAACATATTGATTAAAGAAGATTTGTTGATATTATATAATTATTCTTCTATCTGTATAGTATATTAACACAAATATATTTTGTAAATTTCGCAGCATCGAAAAACAGCAGCATAGCTTCCATATCAAGGCTTAATGTAAATAGCCACGCCTTTTCACAAATTTTCTAAAACTTTATAATATAAAGCAAAATAATTTTGCATATTTGTAATTAAATCATTTAAGTTTTGTCTTCAATAATCGATGTAGTAAATACCATAATACCATTGTGATTTATGCATACCAGCGTCACATATAGAGTCAAATAGGAATATGCAAATTTGTCTTTTTTTTTTAATAGTGTTTCAGAGGTTTCGAGTTAAACATCGAAATATTGCTTAGGAAACAATAAAAATAACATAAAGGTAAATTAAAATAGTTTTACGTCAAATTATATACAAACATTTACTTATAGAGGATACAGCTTATAACAAGTGACGGCCCCCTAACAGGAATAAAAAGTGAAATATCACTGTAACTCAAAAAATAATGTTAGGAACGAGCTGTAAATTTGGAAACCTATGTTTTTGATGATGTCCGTTCTATTCGTGCAAAAATTAACATAGGTCATAATTCATAATTTTTTCAAATATGAATTTATTAATAATTTTCATAATTCAAAAAATGTTTTTTTAGCAAAAATTTGCATGGAATATGTTTGGGTTACTTCATTCTAACGAATAAAAAAAACAGAATTTAAATATCATAATTATTTCGGAAGATATGATTTAATGTTTGTCACATTCATTTAACATTAGCACCCCCAAACTTTGACAGCTTATAACTCTATGAAAAATTGAGCGAAATATGTAAACTATACCATTTTCCGTGATGATTTGATCCAAAGAATTCCAATAAATTATAAAAAATGGGGGTTACCATTGAAAAAAATGAAGTTGATGTCAGTTTTAATATGTAGACGCCCCCCTAAGTAAAATCTAACTATAACATTATAAACTAGACGTTATTACAAACTGATTGGTACCAGTCGCATGTTTCTACGATAATTTACGGCAAAATTAGGTGGGGGGGTGGCGTTTTTTTTTTGGGTGACTGTACATTCCCAAGAATGAAAGAGCGCTCTGGGAGGAAAACCTCCAGTGCTTGTACTACCCTGACCCACGGAGATGGCTTTAAACTTGACGGCAGAATTCTTAATTAAAAAAGACAGTCCACCTACGCGTCTATCCAATCATCTATACTTTTTTAGAACGATAATACGGGTGAACATTTATTTTAAAATTTCCCCCCTTCCCTTTTCCCACTCTGTTTCGAGAACACGTTAGAAATACTGAAAATTGTAAAAAAAATTCCTAATATATTTGAGGAGGACATTACTTTAATAAAAAATTGGAGTTGAAAGAAATAAGGGGTATCCAATAGGGGGCAAATTATAAAATTAAACGAGATCAAATTCGTTCTTAGCTCACTATAAACGTCTTCTCTAAAAAACAATTTTTAGAATGCATTTTTTTTTCTTAGGATTATTTTTAAAGAAATTACATCTCATTAAACACTTCACAAAATTCTCACCATTTGTTCTAGTATATTTCGGAGTATTTTTTAGAATTACGATAAAGATATTCTCCTTCAATATAAAGACATGTCCTTTGATTCTAAAGTAACTTTGAGCTAGCGTTGCCATATCTGGCTTTTTTTGATTTTAATTCAACAGTCACCAATAATTTTGAGAAGTGACATTTGATATACATAATACACTATCAATCTCCGAAGTGGTTAGTCAAACGTTACAAATAAAAATTATTGGTGACTATTGAATAAAACAAAACTCCAAATTTGGCAACCTTCTTTTGAGCTATGAGGACACATAGGAACCTAATAAGGTAAATTTAAAAATTTTAAATAGGAATAGTATTTTTAAGTCAAAGAAAGATTTTCTGAAACAATGAAATTAAATGTGCACTTTTTTTTTTTTTTTTTTTTTTAATTTTTTATAATTTTCAAAAATGACATTTCCTCAATCAGGAATATTATTAGAAATATCTTTTCTTATCCTTTTTCTGAGATACATGTTAGAAATCTCATTGGGTTTGTCCGACGTTTAAATCATTTTTTTATATACATATATATTTTCCGATGTTTAAATTCACACTTGAAGAAATTTGTTTAGTGTAAAATTTTAGTGTCTCCCTTTAATAAAAAACAAGTTTTGAAACTGCCACTATTTAAGCTATATGATTTAATTTTCGATTCATTTCCTTACCATCTAGACAAATAAAAAATTTCTTAGAAAAAAAAAATATATATATATCACATCATAATTATATGAAAGCTTTATAAAAATAGATTGCAGTATTTTTTATTCAATAGCACGTTTAAATTTCAGATAAAAAGAAAACTAGAGTGACTCCACTCGACTTTCCGTGTATAAAAAATTTAAAGTAAAAGAAATTGCTAAATAAACAAAAGAGAAAATTATGACTGGGTCTATGAGTACTTTTCTTCATATAGTATGCTCTTAAATTTATCGCTTTTGCCCTTCAAATAACTTTAGCCATAGATAATAATTATAAATTTTCGTTGTGTCCCTGAAAAAATTGATAAGTGCTAGACTCGCTAAAATCAATAAAGCTCGGGCGATGGTTACCTATAGCATGCATTTAAATTTTCAGATCAATCAGATCGAATTTTAAATAATCTGAGCCCGCAAATCACAATGATAGAATATTTTTCTTTGTTTCCCTCTAAAAAAAAGAAAAAACTGTAAGTGTTAGATTCGCCAAATTGTAAATGATATGTGCGACTGCAACATGTGTATGGATTTTCAGTTCATTCAAATAAGGAATTTTGACACAATCACACTTTAAATAATTTGAACATATAGGGCATAATAATAAACAACTTTTCTTTGTGTCCTTGTAAAAAAAAACCCTGTAAATGCTAGAGTCACCAGAATCTTTATGGGTCATGCAACATTGACTTACAGTACGCATTAAACGTGCATCTTAATAGGGTAAAGTATTTAGACGCTAATGATAGCAGCCCGTAATATAAACCTCCTCTAGATTAGCCGTAATAATATTAGGCCTCGCCTTTTTTTCACACCAGAGTAGTTGTAGAGTGATATTCAGCAATATGTTCTCATGATTAAATGAGAAGACAATTGCTCTACAACTACTGCGTGAAAAAAAGGCGGGGCTTAATACCATTACGGTTAAACTAGCATAGTTATCAGGTCTACATAAACCATGTAAATGATAAAGAATTTTTTGAAATTAGGTGATGTATACTGACTGTATACATCAGATGTATACTGACTGTATACTGACTGTATACACCGACTGTATACTGAACTACTCAAAATTAGTCGTAATTATAAACGAATTGGTAAAAAAACTAACTCATACTGTAAAATATTAAGTGCCAATACGGCTTTTTTTAATAGTACTTTCAACACGTTGGCACGGTCATCTTCAGTACAGGAATTGGCCTTTTCTTTACGTTCATCCTGCTTTTATCTTCTCTGATTTCTTTTCTTCGCTTTAGTACTGAAGATGGCTGTACTGAAAACGATCGTTTTAACTTGTTGAAAAAACTATATAAAGGCCATAATGGTATCAATTTACTGAAGCGAAGAAATGAAATCAGAGAAGAAGAATTGTTTAACAGTTGTGAATTTTCTGAATATAAAATGGAATTTAAAACGTAATGATTTAATTAGTTAATGAGTTATAAATGGGCAAAAGTCCCCATAGAATGACATTGTCTTCGACTTTTGGAGGCAGTAAGGAGAGAATCCCCTTAATACACGTTTTTTATATGATATGGTATACAGCAGTAATAATTCATTTATATGTACCTAGAAAGAAATTTAATGCATTAAAGGGTAAAAGAGGAACATAAGTTCCTTTAGAAGTGTACTTACTTATATGCTTTCCAAAAATGTTGAAAAAATATTTTAATTCAGTTCATCTGTTAGTCTAAAGTTATGAGTGCATCAATTTTCATTTTCATATGTATATTTCGAATTTTGTAAAATATGTTTATGTAATTTAACTCTTTTTAACAATATGAGAAGTGTTTATAATTCAGTTTGTTTGCTTTTGCACCGATTATCGTAAATGAGTGTTTTCAAATGGATAAATGTTATTTCTATTTACTCGTGCACCTTTTGCTTCTAAATATGTTGTGATTTTTGTACATACTTATTAAAGAACATCAATACATTTCCAGAAAGGCTAACTTTTACTCTTTTTAACCGCCGGAAATTTTTTATATAGTTCTTCAGTAATTTTTTTTTTTTTTTTAATTAGTTTTCTCCAACGGTCTTCTGAATAGACAAAGACGTAAAACTTACCTTAGACC
Organism: Salticus scenicus; assembly: GCA_963930645.1. Taxonomy (NCBI): domain Eukaryota; kingdom Metazoa; phylum Arthropoda; class Arachnida; order Araneae; family Salticidae; genus Salticus; species Salticus scenicus. The sequence goes on along the minus strand of OZ005660.1, from coordinate 219,035,536 downwards.
TAACTCCCTCCTTTAACATTTTTTTCCCTCTTATGTAATTTTATCCAATGTTGCCATACTATGGAATTTTTTTATTGAATAGTCACCGATAATTTTGTGAAATAATATTTGATATATATAATAAACCATTAACCATATATTATGTACAGTCAGAGAAAAAAAAAAAAAAAAACTAATTTCACCGTTATTATAGAAATATGCAGCTAGTACTGATCGATCTGTAATAACATCTAGCTTATAATGGCATAGTTATATTTTGCTAAAGGGGTCATCTAAATATTAAAACAGGCATCAACTTCATTTTTTTCAATGGCAACCCCTATTTTTGATTACATATTTAAATTTCTCAGAACAAGGCGGTTCGTAAAAAGCCCATTTATATCTTTTATTTCCAATGGCAAGGTAAAAAGGTAATTACAGGAGAGAGTACAAAGGGCAACAACAACAACAACAACAAAAAAAAAACAATAATAATAAAATAAAATAATGGAACATCTGCAACAGTAGTCTATATATCTAAAAGGCCCCTCGCCTCCCAGTAGCGATCATGTAAAGAAAGCTTGGATAATGTCTTGCAAACATATTGGCGTACAAACCATAGCTGGCAATATTTTAATTTATTCCGGAGTACTTTTAGCCTCGTCTTTATTTCGCACGACTTTATTTATAAAAAAAAATTTCTTCAATACATAACTTCGATAAAATAAGAAAAAAAAAAAAACTCTTTTAAAAAATAAGTGGTACGAAACAGAGGCAGACCTAAAATTATTTCGGAATAAGTTAAAATATTGGAAGCTATGCAATATACAAAATTGTAGATAACAAGATTTAAATGAAAATCTAAGAAAGGATATTTAATTTTTTTTTTTTTTTTTTTTTTTTTTTTTTAAAGGAGATGATGTTCAAAAGCATACCTATTTTGAGTAATAAGTCACGTCTTTATACGTTTCTCTAAAACATCAAACTATTTAACAAATTCATGTTTAAATAACTGAAATTTTGTCATCAACAATCGAAATGGAAAATTTCATTCGTTTATATATGCTAGAGTTTTATAAAGAGTCAAACAAAATAAAATTAAGGAAACAAGAAGCATTTTTAAAAGTAAAGTATTGTTTCAGAAAGAGCCAGAGGGTGGGGTTTATCATTCTTTTGGAATGCCATCAAAATTTCTCGCCTGCAATGCATTAATTTCACAAAAGTTGTTTAATTTGTATCGTAAACATCGTAACCTCACTTGGAAAACAATAAAAAACAAAATAAATAAATAAATAAAAAAAATGAAATAAAATAAAATTTTTCAGGGCTGAATTTGCATAAATTGGTCTGATAAAATTTGTACCACATAACACGATTTCCTATTGCCCAGAACTAATATCTCGTGTTATACAGTAGTCTACTGTACTTGAATCCTTTATTTTAAATGTTTAAGATCTATATATTTAAAAGTAATAAGACTTATTACTTTGTTTTAAATTCTTTTTCCATAATAAATGTGGATTTTACGCCGTGTTTAGAATAATCAAAAATAAATAATATTGCGCTTTGTGCCAATAATAGATTTTATAAACTAAAAAAAAAAATCTGGTGTGAAACAACCACACGACTTCCATTACCCGCTATTACACGTATTATATGCATTTTTGAAAGATAATGTGATCAGAAAGCATAAAAGTGACCTAAAGAGAAAATCGTTAGAGCCGTTTTTGGGATACCAACTTTTACAAAAAATCAATTATTGACCGGAAAACAATAATTACATACAAAAGGATATTTAAAAGTGAGTTAATAGTGCGAGTTTGAAAAAAAATCCGTACAGCCGTTTTCAAAGGAACGCGCTTGCAAGACCTGAAATTGAGCTATTTATACAGGACGCCTATCAATTTTTCTGAACTAACCAACTATATCATTCGAAAGAACATCTAATACAGTGTTTATATAGAAAATTTGAAGAGAATCGTTAGAGCCGTTTTTGAGATACGGACTTACGGTCCCACTTCCGGTTTCCGATGTCCTACTTCCGGTTAAACTCAATTATTGACAGGAAAACAATAATTACATACAAAAGCATATTTAAAAGTGAGTTAAAATGGCGAGTTTGAAAAAAATCCGTACAACCGTTTTTAAAGGAACGCCTTTGATAAGCCTGAAATTGAGCTATTTATACAGGACGCCTATGAATTTTCCTGAACTAACCAACAATATCATTCGAAAGGACATCTAATAAAGTGTTTATATAGCAAGTTTGAAGAAAATTGTTAGAGCCGTTTTTGAGATACGGACTTACGGTCCCACTTCCGGTTTCCGATGTCCCACTTCCGGTTTTTCAATTTTCACCAAAATTTGGAAATTTCATCTGTACACCAGACGTATTTCAATTCTAAAGTTTCGTAGCTCTATCTTTATTAGTTTCTGAGCTATAATAGCCAGAAGATTCTCCACATACATACACACACACACACACACACACACACATATACATACACACTGACCAATTGCCAAAAACCGCTTTTTTGGACTCAGGCGACCTTAAAACGCGTAAATCAGGTGAAAACCCGATATCGAATTTTCAGACCGAATACAATACTTCCATTACCTACGGTAGTAGGGTAATGGAAGTAAAAAAAAAAGTCTACAATTTGAATCTGTATTAAAAAACATTTCATGCGTCATGCGATAAAATTTAAGTAAACAAATGCGAAAATGTCACAACAAGATTTAAACAGAAAATTCGTTTAAAAAAAAGCCTCATAAAAATTATTAAATATTAATTATCATAATATAAAAAAAAAAAAAAAAAAAATGTTGATTTCTTATGGATTTTTTAAACAGTAAGCCTCGCCTTACCGCGTTTCCTAAAACGACATTGTTGGTATAAATGGGTCCGCAGAGTGAAAAGCAGAGTCTTTTGAACAATCACAACATTTAATAATATATAGAAAAGTAGAATAACATAATGCGGGCATTTCTTGTTGCTCGCTTAGCAAAGCTTTCTCGTACAGACTCTTATAAACATCTCTCTCTCAGAGAGCGACGATGCGCCGTTGATTACGTAATACAGTTACGTCACATCTGACGTCATGACAGGTGGTGAGCTAGTTAACAGCTGATATGAGGAAACATGCATTGAAATCCTTCATTTCCCCCTTTTTCAATAAATGTTTCGAAAATAAAACATATTTATGCATTATAATAGCATATTAAAAATTACAGAAAATTATTTTTATGCAAGAGTTACTTAAAATAAGAAAAGTGTTAGTAAAGAAATAGAATTATAAGCAAATAATTATGGTTAATATTATAAAATAAAATACGTAAAATATAAGCAGTTAATTTCTTAATGTAAACACAGTTTAAATATATATATTTTTTTAAGTTCATCAGTCCTGAGTATTAAGTCCTATAATATCACAACATTTTTCATGTTTATATGCATTTAAACTTTTTGTTAAAATATCTGCAGGTTGTTCATCTGATGAAATATATTTAATGTCAATTAGTTTATTATTGTAAACTTCACGCACAAAATGATGACGAATGTCAATATGCTTAGAGCGATTGTGATAAACAGGATTTTTTACTAATCTCAGTGCAGATTGATTGTCGCACATGATTGCAGTCGGACTTGATACAATTTCAAGATCCAATTCTTTTAAGAAATTTCTAACATGAATTGTCTCTTTTGCGGATTCAGACAGAGACATATATTCAGATTCTGTTGTGGATAGAGCAACGGTTCGCTGCTTTCTAGATTCCCAAGAAATAGGTCCACCGGCATATTTAAAGACGTATCCTGTATATGATTTTCTATCATTTATATCCGATGCCCAATCGGCATCAACAAATGCTGTCAATGGTTTATCGTCTCTGTAATACACAATTCCTAAATTTCTAGTGCCATTGAGATACCTTAGTATTCTTTTAGCAGCTATCCAGTGAGGTTTTCCTGGATTGTTATTAAACTGACTTAAATAATTTACAGCATGGGTGATATCTGGTCTGGTAGCAACCGATAGATACATAAGAGAACCAATTAATTATCTAAAAGGAATTTTTGACATATATGATTTCTCTTCTTCTGTATTTGGACACATTTGTTTAGTTAATTTTACACTGTTATCTAAAGGTGTATTCACCACTCTAGAATCTTCCATATTAAATTTATTTAATAAATCTTCAATGTATTTCTTTTGTGTTATAGTGATGCTGTCCCTATCTTGATTAAATTCAATGCCTAAGCAATAATGCAGAAGGCCCATATCTTTCATTTTGAAAGATTCTGCTAATTTATTTCTAATATCAAAATAGTGCTCTTCACTTTTAGTGAGACAAATTAAATCGTCGACATAGACGATTATAATAGCATCAAAAGGATATTTTGAGTAATAGACACATTTGTCGGAATTCAAAGGGTTAAATTTCATTTTTCTCAATTTCTCATCTAATTTCTTAAACCACTGTCTTCCTGACTGAAGTCCATACAAAGACTTCTTTAATAAACACACTTTATTTTCATGTATATCATTTTCAAAAAATTCAGGAAGCTCCATATAAATTTCTTCATGTAACATTCCGTTAACATATGCCATAATGAAATCTAACTGGTATGCTGTGAAACCATTCTGGATAGCATACGCGATTGCAGTTCTTATAGAACTTAATCTGGCTACTGGTGAAAAATTTTCCTCAAAATCTATACCTTGTTTCTGTGAACCCTTTGGCAACTAATCTGGCCTTAAATTTTTCAATTTGACCATCTGGTTTGAATTTTGTTTTTAAAACCCATTTACACCCAATTACCTTTTTATCTTTTGGTCTATCTACAATTTCCCAAGCGTTTTGCTTAACTAAAGAATCATATTCTAATTTCATCGCGTTCTCCCAATTTTTAGCATAATCTCCATTTAGCGCGTCGATTACGCTGGGATTAATTTCATTAAATGAGTTATCAGCTAATTGAGAAGTTTCATCTTTATATTTTGTATCTGTAATACACTCCTTATGAGAGTTTTGAAAGTTCCAACTTTTACTTTTTTTAGGTCTTCCGGGACCACGTTTAAAAATAGGATTGTTTTTATTAATCCTTTCCTCTTGTTTACATATATCGCCAGCACTCTCCTCCCCTCCACTCACATCTTCTACGTTCCCCCCTTCAGAGTGGTTCGCTTCCCCCCTTTCCAAAAAGAGAAACTTTCTCCGTTGCATTCAGGGGGATAGGAAATCGATCCGCTGTTTTCCCCCCTGTCTGCGGTTTGAGTAGGGATAGGAGTTTCATTTTTAATATTACAATCATTGCATTTATTCTCAGACGGAAAAATTAATTCTTATTGATCAGTAGTAGCTGAATCATTTGTTTGAAACTCGTCTATAAATCGAACATCACGACTTATGACAATTTTTCTGGTATCCTTATTCCATAATCTGTAAGCGCGTGATTCATTTGAATAGCCAACGAATATATGTTCGTGTGACCTAGCTTCAAACTTCCCTTTTGATTTTTTATTTAGAACAAAACATTTCTGTCCGAAAATTTTAAAATAGTTAACAGTTGGTTTATAACCGAAAAACAATTCGAAAGGTGTTTTATTTTCTTTAATTCCTTTAGTGGGACACCTGTTTCTAATATATGCAGCGCAATTTACTGCTTCAGCCCAGAATGCATTTGGAAGGTTTGATTGCATTAATAAACACCTCGCCATTTCGCATAATGTACGATTTTGTCTTTCAATTCTAGAATTTTGCTGAGGGGTCATTGGTGCTGAGAATTCGCGTTTAATACCGCATTCTTCAATATATTTATTGAATTCTTCGCCACAATATTCCAAACCATTATCAGTATGCAGTATTTTAATTTTTTTCCCTAATCGATTTTCGACTGCTGCTTTATATCTCCGGAAAGCGTACTTAGCTTCATCTTTTGTTTTTAGAAAATTTACTTCAATGTAACGAGATTTATCATCCAAAAAAGTAATAAAGTAACGTGATCCGCCATGGGATTTAACATTTATAGGGCCACATAAATCAGAATAAACTACTTCTAATAATTCATCACTATGAAATTTGTTTTCTTTACAAAATGGTTTCACAGTTTGTTTAGACCTAATACATACTTTACAATCTTTTAAAGAATCTTTTTCATTAAAATTTAAATCTCTTAACATATTTTCAGATTTTAATAATTTTAAATCTTTTTCATTTAAATGTCCTAATTTTAAATGCCATTTATGAAAGTTGCTTACCTGAGTTGATGCAGCGATATCCACATGCGGCTGAAAAAAATATAAATCACCTTTTCTCGTAGCACTTATAATCAGAGAGCCGTCCTGCTCTGTGATTTTCGCACATTTTTCGGTAAATACAACTCGGCAGTTGTTTGCAGTAGCTTTTGATATAGACATTAAATTGCATTTCAATTTTGGAACGCACAAAACATTTGTTAACTTTAAATTGGTTACACCGTGATTACCGGGAACTTTTAATTTGACTGTTCCAACACCTGTGATCTCCGCTGTTTCATCTACAGCTAATTTTATAAATGATCCAATTCTAGGTTCGAAATCTATAAACAAATTCTTGTCATGAGCCATATGTGATGTCGTACCGCTATCGAGACACCACTCGGAATGTTCTTGGAAAGAGTTACTGGCTGCCATCGTGAACTCTGTACTATCTTCAACCATAAAAGATCTATCCTTGTATTTATTCGATGAAGTGAATTTTCTGTCTGAGATCTTCTTTCTGCATTCTGAGGCTTTATGCCCTACTTTTGAACAGTAATTGCATTTGAAGATTGCATAATTTCTTTCGCCATACGTGTTCTTGTTCTGCACAGGCTTTAAGATTTCTCTTTTGTTCTTTTCAGGAAGATTTTTCTTGTGAGTTGTAAAATACGCATTTGATGATTCTTGATGCTTTTTATTTTTTCTTGACTCGTATTCTTCCATCATTTTAATTTTCAGAGCTTCAGGCTGCGGCAATTCATCTCTTGCTTCTATGGCGCACCTGAAATTTTCATAGCTGTCAGGAATACTGTATAAGAGCAAAATTGATAATAGGTCTTAGGCTACTTGAATGTCCATTTCTTTTAGCTTGTCCACTATATCAAAGAAAATATTTAGGTGATCGGACATATTTTCACTGTCAGTCATTTTCTTAAAGAGTAGCTGCTTCAACAGGGTGCCTTTCTTTGCCGGTCCTCTCGATTCGTAAACTTCTTTTAATTTATTCCATACTTCATTTGAGGTGGTACAATGTTTAATATGACACAACTCACTTGGGGTAATTGCTAGGATTAAATCGGCCCTAGCTTTAAGGTCATTTTCGAGCCATTTTTCTTCGCCTTCGGCGCCTTCATCGGGCTTAATTTTCGTTCCGTTAGCATAACTCCAGTGATCATTCTTGATTAAAACAGCTTCTATCTGCAGCTTCCATGTATCGAAATTGTTTTTCGATAACTTTTCTATATTTAATACTTGCGACATATTTAATCAGCTATAACAGCTTCGTTATAAAAACAGAATCAAAAATACTTTCGATTTCAGCCCTTAGGCTTAACAGTAAGTCGCACTTTCGTTTTAGCGAATGTTAATTTAAATTTTTAAAAAGTCCGCAGTAAGATGCGTGTCTCTGGGCCCATAACCATTGTTGGTATAAATGGGTCCGCAGAGTGAAAAGCAGAGTCTTTTGAACAATCACAACATTTAATAATATATAGAAAAGTAGAATAACATAATGCGGGCATTTCTTGCCGCTCGCTTAGCAAAGCTTTCTCGTACAGACTCTTATAAACATCTCTCTCTCAGAGAGCGAAGATGCGCCGTTGATTACGTAATACAGTTACGTCACATCTGACGTCATGGCAGGTGGTGAGCTAGTTAACAGCTGATATGAGGAAACATGCATTGAAATCCTTCAGACATTTATCTTGGTATATTTATATATACCAACGACACCCTACAGTATTCAAATACAAAAAAATAAAAGGACAACAGGGTTAAAATAGAATTTTAGCATGAGAAACTAGGAAAACTTATACAACATTTAAGAAGAGCGACTTAACATTTCTGGATCGGATATATTCCTATCTTGCAAAGTAAGCCACGCCTTTACATGTTTTTTTCTAAATCTTTATAAGACAAAATGATTTTGCATATGTGCAATTAAATGATTTAAGTTTTTTCTTCAGCAATCGATGAAGTAAGTGCCATTAAGAATTATGCATACCAGCGTCACATGCAGAGTCAAATACGAACATGCAAATTAGTTTTTTTTTAATATTGTATAAGCCATGAAGGCGGGGTTTGTTTTCTTTTCGAATTTCACAATATCTCGCCTGCATTCAGCTAATTTTACCAAAATAAGCCAATTTGTGTATTTACCCGTTAGTAGTCGCTATAGACCGTGCCATCTATTACAGTTTGCGCACTTTTTATTTAACTATCATCAATAATTTTAAGAAGTGGTGTGATCGACGTTTCTTTGATTTTATTCGCGTACTATATATATCAAATGCGACTTCTAAAAATTTTTGGTGGCTATTGAATAAAACAATCTGGCAACACTGAAGGATGGGCGGCAAATCGACCAGCTAGCGACTACTAACGGGTTAAACATCGAATTGTTGCTTAGAAAAAAATAAGAATAACATAAATGTGAATTAAAATACCTTTTTGTCTGAATATACAGATATTTACTCACAGAAGATGCATATTAAAACACGTGACGGTCCCCTAACAGCGATAAAAAATAAAATTTCGCAGTAACTCAAAAAATGATGTTAGGAACGAGCAATAAATTTGGAAATCCATGTTTTGGATGATGCCTGTTCTATTCGTGCAAAAATTAATATAGGTCATAATTCATAATTTTTTTTGAAATATGAAATTATTAGTAATTTTCATAACTCAAAAAATGATTTTTTTTTTTATCAAAAGTATGCATGGAATATGTTTGGGTCATTTCATTCCCGCATAAAAAAAAAAAAAAAAAAAAAAAAAAAGACTTTCAATTTAATAAATTTTTGGGAAGATATAAATTAATTTTTCCACATTGAATTAACATTAGTATCTCCATACTTTGACAGCTTATAACTCTATGCAAAATTGAGTAAAATATATAAACTACAATTCCCGCCGCTTATTAAAATCACATTCGTTCTGAGCCTAAGTGATTTTATTAAGCGGCTGATTTTTATATCCGGCGAACGTTCCTGCCCATACGAAAAAGGTATTACTTCCCTGAATTTCGAAAGGAACTTCAAAAGGTAACGAATAATAGAATTAGTAAGCAATATTAGTTAATTTTTGGTAGATAATTAAGTAATTGTTTCTTCGAGATAATTAAACGCATTATAAGTTCAGGGATGGAACACGGGCGCAGAATTCATACCACTATCAATGTAAGAAAATTTTCTACTTCTTAAATCGACGATATTATAGGCAGAGAAATTTCTTAAACACATTCCGGTGTGAATTCTGCCCCCGTGTTCCATCCCTGTAAGTTCCCGTGCACTTTCGTTAGAGAAAACCATCATTACTTTACCGAAAGTTCACGCTGTTCTTATAAATTTAAAATTTTTCCGTTTGAACCTCATGAATTATAGTAATTTCAAAATAAGAACTAGAATTTGCCTTCTAATAATTAAAAAAAAATCATTTCAAATCAAATTTGTATGTTATTACTGCGCTTTGAAGAATACAATGCTTGAATTTGTTACGGAGATAAGTTACGGGTGTGTTTAATTTGTAACTGTGTTGCAAGTGTAAAATCTTCAACAATGAGCAGTAACAAATGATTTATTGTGCTTTAATTTTTCTATTAAAAAAAAAAAAAAAAAAAATCACAATGTGAATAAAAAAACCTTTTTCAGTGTGCATAAATGATATCTTTGGCTGTTGAGGAGATATTTTTGAGTTTATTAACCGGCGATGCTGATTTTATTAAGCGGCGGCATCAAAAGTAGTTTTTATTGATTTGATTCCGGTCCTGGCGATTTGATCAGGTTAAGCGGCTGATCTTATTAACCAGTGATTTTATTAAGCGGCGGTTACTGTATATTATTTTCTGCGATGGTTTGATCAAATAATTCAAATAAATTATTTAAAAAATGGCTGTTACCATTGAAAAAAAAAAAATGAAGTTGATGCCAGTTTTAATATGTAGTCGACCACAAAGTATAATCTAACTATACCATTATAAAATAGACATTATTAGAAATCAATCTGTGCCAGCCGCATGTTTCTACGACAATTTACGGTGAAACTAGCAGGCTTCGCCCGCTTCGCTAAATAATATTTAAAAGATTTATTTTTAACTGAATAATTGAAAAGTTTAAATAAATATATTTTCATTGGCGACTATTTTCTTTACACTTTTAGTATGGGATCGCCTTGGCAATAGCAAACATTTTTTGAACTTCTCGAATCTGTGCAACAGAACTATTATTAAAACGAATATTCTCGAAAACAATCAAATAGAAATGTTCATTCTTCGAATATTCTGGAAACAGTTGAAGCTGTCACTTGTACAGTAAAATTCTCTATTCGATGAATGGTCGAATCAGAGAACGCACGTAAGTTGTTTTCGCAGCAATCACTATAACGCACATATGTACGCTTCACGCACATGAAAACCAAAAAAAAAAAACTCTAAATCAAACAACAGTGGTACTGAATTCCCTTTGCAGATAATTGTTTTTTATTAATGATCATAGCACTGTTAAATTAATTTTAGGTAGTTAAGTTACACAAATGGAATTTTTTTTTTCAAAAAATATGTTATATTTAACAATAATAATTGGTTTACAGGGCGCTAAAATGATTCAAATCCATTTATTAAAAATTTTCGGCAACTGAAAGATTTCCAAAGCAACAAAAGAGAAAAAAATTATAGTCACCGGAAATCACAATTTATAAATATGCTATATTAAAAATTAAATTCACTGTCATGTAGTGTGTAGCAGGGGGGTGCCATTTCATAGATGCGTGAATTTTTAGCTATTTGAGATTCTTCGCGCACTACGTCATTTGGCGGGTGGATCAAATCTTGTTTACATTTGAAATAACTGTGTTTAAATTGCGTTTTTGTGATTTATTTTTTTTTCTTTTCTTTTAATCGAATTTGTTTAAATGTACCGTGCGATAATCTTAATCTACGTCTTTTGTTGCTTCTTTGACATGCTCCGCATTAGAGCACATATTTTTTTTTAAAGAATAGATTATTGAAAGTGATAGAACATTGCTGAAAAACTGTGATGTATAATAGCAATAGATAGATTGCTCATAAAATCAAATCATCATCGTGTATATTACATCATACATTTTCAAGATCAGAAGTAATAAATCAAAGGGATATTAAATTAGGAATAATTATGTAATAAGTATGTTTGTTAAATGTTTATGCTTTAAATGTTTATTATCTTTATGAAAACAAATTGTGGTATCTCATAATAAACAAAATGTTTAAGTTATGTAGTGGATAAAAATGAGTACACACAAAAATATTTCTGCAGTTCAAAATTAAATTTGCAGTTAATACAATTAAAATGAAATAAACTTGTGTGTAAAAAAAAAAAATATCTTTGGTACTTTTTTTAATTTTAATTTTTTCTTTCTTTAATCCTCTGTAGAAAGTATCTGGATAATTGAAAATTTTATGAAATTGTTTTTATGTAGTAACACATTTCAATGTAACTTTTGTAATAACATGTTAAAAGTGTCAGTAGTAGCACATGTTTTCCAATGAAAATAGTTTTAAAAATACCAACAAGCCAACATGAGCAAAATGTTTTGAAACTATTTCTGTCATACCGTATTTAAAACATGAATATAATTTTTCTTTTGTAAAAAATTGTTGATCATTGCTTAAACATTTTGGAGTATTATATATATATATATATATATATATACATAAAACACCACAGAACTGAGGTTTAAAAGTAGTAAGTACAAAACTTTGAATAAACACCATAAAATGCAAGAGTTCACAATAATTGTTTCAGGTGAAAAGAAAACATGACCCTTCGGCAGCACTCTTGCCTACTTTATTCGCCTTGATGAAGTGTTGTGTTTTCTTTTAACCTGAAACAAATGTTGCAAGTTCTTGCATATTATGGTGTTTATTCAAAGTTTTGTATTTATTAATTTGGAGTATATTTACTGACAGGGTTTAACCTGGCAAAAAAATTACTTTAGCATTTTAGCGAAAATAGGCAAGCACTATTTTAGCTTTTTCGAAAGTTAATTAATTCTTTGGATACCATTGATTTCTTTTACTTACAAGGAGCATCACCCAAGTGTCCGGCTCGGATTTCAATGAGAGAGGCGTTTCTTTCATATTTGATATACTATCAAATTTTACTCAAAAATATGCAAAAGATTTGTATTTATACAGCAAGTGAATACTCAAATGAATAATTCAGTTGAAATAATTTTCAGTACTACTATAAATTTTCATTTGTAACTTAAACATGAAAGCGCAAAATCATTTTGCTTTGTTTTTAAACTGTGCTATCATAATGTTAGACCCTCCACCAAGTATCATTTTTTTTTTCTGTATTGTGTTTTATCAACTGCCCTTCCCTCTTTTTCGGTGCAACAATGAAAAAAATGATCATCAGTATCAGTCCATTCTCATATCAGACTTTTTTGTATATTCATATTACTTTCCGCTACAGTACAGATTTTCATGCAAGACAAGTTAGCTGTATCCGAAGATCTTTTTTTTTTTTCCCATGTACATGATGCATATTACTGATTACATAAATACATATGATACATATATGCATATTATTGATTGCTGCAGTACAAAATTTCATACATTTCTTCTTTCATGCAAAGTGAAGTATAATCATCTCTCAAAAATCCACAATTCTCTGAAGTCCATATATCAATTGCAATGTAAACAAGCACTGTCACAACTGATTTGTTGATTAGTGGATTGCGAAAATTTAGCTGTATTAGAAGATAAATCAATTATTAATTTGTGCTGATCAATCACCAATCACTCAGCATATTACATGGGACGAAATAATAATTGTAATTATATATAATTAAAATACATTTGGAATTCAACAACCAAAAATTCGGTAAGTGATTTTAGTACCCTTCTAATTTCTTTTATTAAGGAACCTATTTTATTTGTAAACTTATACTAATAATTATTTTGAAATATATTGTTATGCTGAAACTTTTTTTAAATAGGGAAATAATAAATTTAATATAAGTTTAAAGTCTGACATAAATATTAAATTATCCTATTTCCAATATTTAGTTTACTTTTAATATTAAAATTCATAATATTGAAGTATTTAAAAGGTAAACAAACATATCATAATATTACAGATAACTGAATATATTATGTATTTCTTTTTAAATTGAAAATTATAAGCGTTTTATTTTGAACAAACTATTTTAAAGAATGTATTTTTATTTCATTTTTTCTCATAAAATTAAAATTCATAATTTTACTGAAATATCTTAAATGTAAACAAACAAATCTCGCTAGTACAGCAAAATTTATATATTTTAGATTTTTTTAAACAAATACGTGAGCTTTCTTTTGAGCAAAACATTTAAATAACTGCATTTTTATTTCATTTTAATATAATTTAAATTCGTCGTCTTATTGAAGTAATTCATTACAATATTGAAGTATTTAAAAGATGAACAAACATATCAATATTACAGATAACTTCATATATTGTGTATTTCTTTTTAAATTGAAAAATATAAGTGTTTTATTTTGAACAAATATTTTAAAAAATGTACTTATATTTTATTATTATTCATAAAATTAAAATTCATAATTTTACTGGGATATCTGAAATGTAAACAAACATATCGCGATCGTACAGTAAAAAGTATATATTTTACATTCTTTTAAAAAAATATATGTGCTTTCTTTTGAGTAAAACAATTAAATAACTGCATTTTTATTTCATTTCTTTTTAATATAATTGAAATTCATCGTTTTATTGAAGTATTATAAATGTAAACAAATGCATAGCAATGTTGCCGAAAACGCGAAAGCTTTATAAATTTTTATGAACTTATATGTATTTAAAATAAATATTTTAACGAATGTACTTTTGTTTCATGTAATACCGGACATGATTTTCGTTTCTGTGTAATATTTATATCAGATTATAAGATATATTTTTTAGTAAGTTAGCTCTGGGCTAACAGCTGTATATTTACATCGTAGTTTGTTTCTGTCTTCCGCCCTGTGACGTTTTACGTCTGCTTGTTTCTGATTGGCTACTCTTCAAATGGCCGAACCTTATGATAGAAGAACCTTGGTTTATTCTGATCGATAGATGGCACTTTCTCAACTGCAGTTGTTAGTAAATTATAATAGCCACGTGCATTTATTATTGTTCTTTCTTGTTGTTCTATCATTGTTTCAGGGTGAAAGTTATCAGTGGTGTGATAATTTCACCTTAGCCCACCAGAGGGCGAGCATTTCATTACAATCGCCTCAGAGAATTGACAAGTATCCTGAAAAGAACGTTGAGGAAAAATTGTCTGCAGTGTCCATTTTGAAAATCAATATAGAAGTTCTTCCCAAATCAATATAGAAATAAATATTACTGATTAAATATAAGAAGCATGACAATAAATTTTTGATCTTTTTTTTTTTTTTTTTTTTTTTTTTTTTTTTTAAGCTTTACTGATGTACTTAGTTAAATTGATGTAATTCTGATGTATGATTTAAAAGATTTTCTGTGAGAAAATTTCTAAGTACATTTATTGAAAAGATCATATATTTCTAAAATGTATTCAGTTAAATAATTTGTAAGGAGCTTGAATGCACATAGAACGCACATTCAAATCCTTATACTTGGGCTGGGATTGCGGTGCCTCGTTCTTAAGTCTTATCTTAAATGTTACGAACTTACGTAGATGGGCGTGGTTAAGAACGATCTTAACTTGGCATTGCGGTGCCTCAAGTGTAAGGCTGGGATTGCGGTGCCTCGTTCTTAAGTCTGATCTTAAATCTTACGAACTTTCGTAGATGGGCGTGGTTAAGAACGATCTTTACTTGGTATCGCGGTGCCTCAAGCGTAAGTCCTCCGCGTGTCCTCGTAAGAGAAAGCCAGCCAGCCAATGGGAGACGCAGAGCGAGCTATGTTGTGATTGCGCGCGCATCCAGTTACGATTCCACTTAAGATAGCTCTGAAGTTGTCGTAAGATAGTGAGACACTGCAATACGACTTACGTTTTGTTTACATCTTAAGACAGAGTTTGTGCGTAAGATAGTGTTGGGCGAGGCACCGCAATCCCAGCCTACGTCCTCCGCGTGTCCTCGTAAGAGAAAGCCAGCCAGCCAATGGGAGACGCAGAGCGAGCTATGTTGTGATTGCGCGCGCATCCAGTTACGATTTGACTTAAGATAGCTCTCAGGTTGTCGTAAGATAGTGAAGCACTGCAATACGACTTGCGTTTTGTTTACATCTTAAGACAGAGTTTGTGCGTAAGATAGTGTTGAGCGAGGCACCGCAATCCCAGCCTTAGTCATACGTGTCTGAATTACGTTCTAAAGGATGATCGAAAATGGCAAACTTAAATATAAATGCATGCACTGACAGAGAAAAGCCACATGTGTGTGAAATTTGTTCTAAAGGTTTTTCTCGAAAATTTAGGCTCAATATACATATGCTAACTCACACAGGAGAAAAGCCACATGTGTGTGAAATATGTGCTAAAAAGTTTTCTGAAAAAAGATATCTAATTAAACATTTACGTACCCATACAGGAGAAAAGCCATACGAGTGTGAAACATGTCTTAAAAGATTCACAGATAAAAGTGATTTGAATAAACATTCACGCATCCATACAAGAAAAAAGTCACATGCGTGTGAAATATGTTCTAAAAAGTTTTTTGAAAAAAGATATCTAATTAAACATTTACATACTCATACAGGAGAAAAGCCATATGAGTGTGAAATATGTCTTAAGGTATTCACAGATAAAAGTGATTTGAATAGACATTCACGCATCCATACAGGAAAAAAGTCACATGCGTGTGAAATATGTTCTAAAATGTTTTATGAAAAAAGATATCTAATTAAACATTTACATACTCATACAGGAGATAAGCCATATGAGTGTGAAATATGTCTTAAGGGATTCACATATAAAAGTGATTTAAATAGACATTCACGCACTCACACAGACGAAAAGCCATATGTGTGTGAAATTTGTTCTAAAGACTTTTTTCGAAAGTATCATTTAAATGCGCATTTACGTACTCATACCGGAGAAAAGCCATACGAGTGTGAAACATGTCTTAAAAGATTCGCAGATAAAAGTGATTTAAATAGACATTCACGCATTCACACAGACGAAAAGCCATATGTGTGTGAAATTTGTTCTAAAGGCTTTTTTCAAAAGTATTATTTAAATAGGCATTTACGTACTCATATAGACAAAAAGCCATATGTGTGTGAAATTTGTTCGAAAGGCTTTTTTCAAAAGTATAATTTAAATGGGCATTTATGTACTCATACAGGAGAAAAGCCATATGTATGTGAAATTTGTTCAAAAGGTTTTCCTCGAAAAAGTGCTCTGCATAGACATTTGCGAATTCACACAGGAGAAGAAACACATGTTTGTGAAATATGTTCTAAAAAGTTTTCCCAAAAAAGTAACATAACTAAACATTTATGTGCTCATACCTGAGAAAAGCCATATGAGTGTGAAACATGTCTTAAAGGATTCACTGATAAAGTATTTTTAAATAGACATTCACGCACTGACACAGGAGAAAAAACCGTGCACAATTCCATACGTATGTGAAATTTGTTCTAAATGTTTTTCTCAAAAAAGGTGCTCTGCGTACACATTTGCGAATTCATACAGGCGAAGAGACACGTGTGTGAAATTTGTTCTAAAAAGTTTTCTGATAAAATAAATCTAATTAAACATTTACGTACGTATACAAGAGAAAATCTACATGTTTGTGAAATTTGTTCTAAAGGTTTTTCTCGAAAAGATACTCTGAATACACATTTGCGCATCCACACAGGAGAAAAGCCGCATGTGTGTGAAATATGTTCTAGAAAGTTTTCTGATAAAAAAAGATCTATTTAAGCATTTACGTACTCATACAGGAGAAAAGTACTACGTGTAAAATTTTTTCCAATGTTTTTTTATGAAAGCGACAGTTTAAATAAACATTTTATCAATCGTACAAAAAAGAAAAAAAGTCTTAGCTCTGGGAAGATTGTTCTAAAAAACTGTCAAATAAAAGTGATCTAAACATACATTCACACTCACAAACAGCAGAATTTCCATATATGAAATTTGTTGTGAAGATATTTCTCAAAAGGAAAATAATCTGAAGTACCATTTACGTATTCACACGCATAAAAATCACTCACACAGATGAAAAGCCATTCGTGTCTGAATTATGTTCTGAAGCATGGTCAAAAATTAAACATTTAAATATATATGCATGCATTAACATCGGAGGAAAGCCATACTATGTGAAGTGTATTTCAAAGATATATTGCTGCCTCATTCTTAGAGGGAAAATATATATATATGTTTATTAAATTTTAATTTACCGTTTATAATTTCATAATATCGTCGGTAGATGGCGAAACCAAAAGTACATTTATCTTGTGATATTTAGATTATTATACTAAAATTATTTAATCTAAAATTTGATTGAATGCTTTTTTTTTTTTTTTTTGGTAAATGTTTTTAAGATTAAAATATGTAAGACTGTCTGAACTTTTTAAAATTTTATTTTATCCGAAAAAAAATCACTACATTTAAAGTGTGATTGTAGGATGAAAAAAAAATAATAATAATAATAACGCATGTCATCTTAAATATGAATAAATAACCAGTGAAAGATTTGGATCATTAATCTTTTTATGCAGAGGATCCATAAAACTAAAAATCTACGTTTGTAAGTGTTTTTGTGAAAAATAACGACAAAAAACAATATAATCTGATGCATAATGTTGATTTCCTGCTACGTCGCATCCTAATGGACAAACGGAATGGATTATTTCATCATTATGGACGAACTATGTAGATATTGTAAACTTGCGTGACAAATTGCATGCCTGACCAGTGATGTCAGATTGGGGATTTTGTCCCAATTTTGGGGGGTTTTGAGTCTTCTGGGGACAATTTTGGGGACCAAATGTTTGTGGGGACTGTTTTGGGGAATTGTAAAAATTTTCGGGACAAATCTGGGGTAGAGCCCCTAAATAAAATAATAGGCCGGCGCATCACCGCCATTTTTTTGCCTCCGAAGAGGACAGCATTCCCGATTCGCGTCCTTATCGCTGCCTTAAAAATTTTAAGAAATCTTGATCTGTAGCTAATCCGGTCAAGATAAGAGCAATAAGCAACAATAATATTCTTAAAAACACGTATATTTCACAGTACATTCTCAGGATGTCATTTTATTTTGAGGATATCTTATGGATGTACTAGAGTAAGATGTGTTGTTAGGGCGGTTTCTGTTTCTTTCACAAAATGTCGCCAAAACTCAAATACACAGTCTGCGAAAATTTATATTCACTTTTTGAATGATTATAGCAGTTTATCGCTTTACAAACTTCCATATCATAGTTTACTTAGCTAAAATTATGAAATATAATAAAACAAGTTACTTTAAATTAACGTAAGACGATAAAAAAAATGTTTGTCCTTTGTTTATCAGAGAAACTCGCTGCGTACACGTGCCAACCCTAAGGCAACAAAATCCCTGATGCGCCAGCTCGTATCTATAGGAGCCTTAATCTGGGGAGTTCAACTATCTGTCAATGTTGGCAACGTAATGATTTATCCCTACGACAAGGGACTTTCAGTAGCTTTATTCATGATGTGGACAAGCGACTAGCGCTAGCCAGCCTGTAGCCAATCAGAAATCGACATTATATTTTAGCCTAAAATCGATTCTGCAATTCGTTTTATCTACTATTTTGAAATCGAGAAAGGAGTCACCTGTCGATTTTTTTACTGTTCTGTTTGTTTGTGTTTTGTTTGAACATTTTTATTTTTGATGTGAAAATGATTTTATTTTTTATTGCACAGATTACTATTATTGTGTAAAAATTGAATGTGATCAATGCAGAAAAAGCTTTAGTGCAAATAAAAACTAATTTTGAAGTAGATGACTGGAAATACATGAAAATATAGTTTAATGCCATAATAGTTACCACATGCACAATATGTGGTAGTGGTGTGGGAGAGAAAAAGATAAAGGAAACTACAAAAATGTAAGAGACAGATTAATATTTATTAGCATATAATTATTTTAAGGCTTCATTAAAGGAGAATTCTTTTCTTAGTGAAAAATGAAAAAAAAAAAAAAAAACAGTGATGAATCTAAGTATAATTGATAGCACACATACATTTTCTTTCTTTTTTTTTTATTTATTTATTTATGGACTGAAAAAGAAGTTCCTTTAATGAAACCTTGAAATAGCTGTATGCTATATTTATTTATTCAATGTACTCACCTCCCCTTAGTTTATTATTATTATTACCATTATTATTAACCAAATCTAATCTTCATTTTGCTTCTAACAAAGCACTTTTTAAAACATTTTTTTACCCATTTATATTTCTGTTACATTAATCAAGACTTAAAACTATGTTTTTGTTTGGATAAGGACTTGATGACTGAGGAACTAACATTCAAAACAGACTGCACCACAGTGGATACCCAAATGAAATGTGAAACTTCTTTTTTTTTCCTTTTTTTTAGGGGGGGGGGGAGATTGGGGATGTTGAAAATGTAAGAGAAGTATAAAGACCTCGGTTAGCCAAGTTCGGCTCTGATGTATTGAACTGAAATTAAAAAAAAATTCTGTTCTGATTTACAAAATCATAAAAATAAGTTTAGGGTTTAATTAACAAATTTCAGACAACAATTAAATACAAAAACAAAAAAACTTGATGTTTTTTTAAATACTGAAGACTGTTTTATATTAGTGAGGAGATAAGCCTCGGACACAAAAAGTCAACCGAGTCTGCAAATTATTTTTAGACTGGAAAGCTAAGTAACATATATACAATTTCTGTCAGAAATCCCACCTTATTCCTTAAACACGGCAGATTTTCTGATAACTTCACAATTTGACCGTTTTTAGATAGGTCAAAATTGTAATGTATACATATATATATTTAATGTGTTAAATTATTACATAATTTAATTTGGTATTTAAAATGTAACTCTGCACATGATTACAATCCTAACAACATTTTTTTTTCATAATCATAATCATCAGTTTCAGCTTTTATCAATCCACTGCAGGATGAATATCTCTCCTAGGTGATTCCAAACTGTTCAATTTTCTGCAATTCTGTTTTTCCGAACTTTAAAATTTCATCTCTCTACCGACATAATAATCTCTTCCCCAGTCTTTTCTTGGTATCCAAAATAGGACTTCAATGGTCCATCTATCATCATTTCCTCTCACAAGGTGCCCAGCTCAGCGGTGATTAAACACTTATTTTAACAATTTGAGAGAAAACACATAATTTAATTAAGGAAATTAAAGCTGGGTTTGATACGTGACACATACATAGGGCTGTAGCAAACAAATTTTGGAGGGGGGGGGGGGGATCACAAAGGATAAAATTAGCCGACCCAACAGTGCTTTAAACCCGACAAATGTTAGCACTTAATATATATATATATATATATATATATATATATGATTAAAAAGAAAAGAATGAGAACGAAGAAGAGACAATCCTATAAATTACCACAGAAACATACAGATACCAACAAAATAACAAATATTCAATGAGATTTCAGTTTTGCTTTCATAAATATCCGACTACGATAAATAATAGAAATATTGTTTTTGGTTAAATATTTCGAGTTTTAATCTTATTAGGACTGAGGACTATTAGTCTCAATATGCGGTTTTTTGGGTGCCATTTTTCGATAGTTGGACATTTATCGAAATCTAAAATTTATCGAAAATACAATTGAATAATTTGAAAGCGATGCTATAATTAAAAAAAAAAAAAAAAAAAAAAAAAAAAAACTAATAGTTCTCAGTCCTAACCTAAATTCTGCTTTTGCCAATATTTCGTCTTTTTCTTTCTATAAAAAAAGAAAATTAATCATAATCAGTATCGAAACAAACAATATCGAAAAAGTTTTTTTTTTTTTTTTTTGAGTGTGTGTGTGTGTGTGGGGGGGGGGGGAGGACAGGGTTGTAAAGAAAGCAAAATGAAAAATCGCAAAATTAAATTTGTAAACCAGAAACTGGAAATAAGAAAAATTAAGGAACTATTTCAGTATATTGATGAAGTCATGTTTTATTTTATTTATTATTTTTTTTTTTCATTTAATTTTTAGAAAACAATTACAAATTTAATAGTTGTAAATTTTCGGAATGGGAAAATGGGATTTAAAAATATCAATTATCTAATATGTAATTCTATAAAAAAATTTCCCCACTGAATAAAATGAGCTTTGACTGACTGACCTTGGTGATCTGTGAGATATCTCTTTAAATAAATAAATACAGATTATTGTTATTTGTGGTGGGAGGGGGGGGGGGTATGTCAAACATATTCAAAATAAAAAAAGGATAAAACAATGAAAATTCGAAATTAAGACAGGTCCAATATACAGATGAATTTGTCGACTTATAGTGAAAATTGAAGAACTGAACGTAGAATCGTAGAACTGAACGTTTAATTAAAGCCAGTATTTCAGAAACGACTTGAATGATTTTCTTCAAATTTGCTGTGTAAATCTATTTTTAGATGTCCTTTTG
Source organism: Salticus scenicus (assembly GCA_963930645.1). Taxonomy (NCBI): domain Eukaryota; kingdom Metazoa; phylum Arthropoda; class Arachnida; order Araneae; family Salticidae; genus Salticus; species Salticus scenicus. The sequence continues at coordinate 219,013,773 of OZ005660.1, read as the reverse complement.
CATGTATTAGTTGATTAGAAAATGTTTAATGGTGTTCCGATTTGGTAGATCAATCTTAGGTCTGGGGAATTGGTGTTTAAAAACAGCTCTAACTATTTTCTTCAACTTTGTCACAACAACTGTTTTGTAAATAGCCTTTTGCATGTATTACAGAAAAAAGAAAAAAAAAAATTGGATTATAAATGTATAAGTCAATTAATTAGTGTATTTTTATTGAGTTTTGTAGCCAATAAAAGGATAAAAAGAAAATTTCTTGGCAGCTGAATTTTTTCCCCCGTAAGCTTACAGGTGCCAGGTTCGAGTCCCTGTACAGGCATGGATCTTCTTTACAGTGATTAGGAAATGACTTTTAATCATAGGTTACTGTTTAATGAGCCTTAATATGCAGAAAAAAGGAAAAGTAGAGCGAGCGATACTGCAAACCAAAATCAAAGCAGCTGCTTATTTATAGCCCCCGTCCTGTAACCACGTAATAATTTTACACGTTCGAAAATATCCTCATTAGACTCGAAGGCCCCCAAAACCTATATATACCAATTTTGAACAGTCTAACTCAATTTCTAATTTTTTGCTACCTGCCCCCCTTATTGCCCCCTAATAATTTTACGCTTTCGAAAATATCCTCATTTGACTCGTACGCCCTCAGAACCTCTATATACCAGTTTTGAGCGGTCTAACTCAATTTCTAATTTTTGCCCCCTATACATTTTTTACTTTCGAAAGTATCCGCATTCGTCTCGTACGCCCCAAAAACCTATATATACTAATTTTGAACGATCTAACTCAATTTCTAATTCTTTTCCCCTTGCCCCCATCCCGTCCCCCCTAATAATTTTACACTTTTGAAAATATCCTCATTCGGCTCGTAGGTCCCGAAAACCTATTTATACCAATTTTGAACAGTCTAACTGAATATCTAATTTTTTTTGCCCCCCCCGTCCCCTTCTTGCTGTCCTCTAATAATTTTACACTTTCAAAAATATCCTCATTTGACTCGTACGCCCTCACAACCTATATGTACCAGTTTTGAGCGGTCTAACTCAATTTCTAATTTTTTCCCCTATACACTTTCAAAAATATCCGCATTCGACACGTATGCCCCCAAAACCTTTATATACAAATTTTGAAGAGTGTAACTCAATTTTAATTTTTGCCCGCCCCCCTAATCATTTAACACTTTTGAAAATATCGTCATTTGACTCGTAGGTCCCCAAAACATATTTATACCAATTTTGAACGGTCTAACTCAATTTCTAATTTTTTGCACCCCTGCCCCTCTTCTTGCTCCATCTATTAATTTTACACTTTCGAAAATATCCTCATTCGACTCGTAGACCCCGAAAACCTATATATACAAATTTTGAACGGTCTAACTGAATTCCTAATTTTTCGCAACCCTTTGCCCCCTCCGCCCTAATCGTCTGCCTAGCTGTTTGGAGTATTCCGTGGTTTTCTCCGAAACTTGCGTAAATACGGGCTTTGACACCTTAGAAAGACCTCCACGGAAGGCACTCCGCCTCTGGCCTAGGACCCAATCAGTCTTATTCTGCAACACTAACACTGTAACTTTTCGAGATAAGGCAACGTGGGGGGTAAGACCCTTCCCCTTCCACCGGTGTAATCTTTGTTATTCTAACACTAAACCAACCCCAAATTTAAAATTTCGCAAAGCTTGGAACATAATTTTTCGAGATAAGGCACTATGGGGGTAAGACACTATTCCCTTTCAATGTTGCACTCTTTGTTATAACAACACGAAACCAACTCCAAGTTTAAAATTTCGTAAAGTTAGGACGATAACTTTCCAACATAAGGGACCGCGGGGGATAAAATCCTCCCCATTTCCAATGGTGCAATTTTTGTTATACTAACACCTAACCAACTCCAAATTTAAAATTTCAAAACGTTAGGGCTGTAAGTTTCCGAGATAAGACACCGTGGGGGATAAGAACCCCTCCCCCCTTCAAAAGGTGCAGTCTTAGTTATACAAACTCTCAAACAACTCCAAATTTAAAATTTAGTGAAGTTCGGACCATTACTTTTTGAAATAAGGCCCCTTGTGTGTGGGGGGGGAGGGGAGGGGGTGTAAGACCCTCCCGCTTCGAACAGTGCAGCCTTTACCATACTAACGTCGAACATTCCGAAATTTAAAATTTCGTAAAATTTGTACCCTAATTTTGGTGAGGGGGAGGGGAATAAAACTATCCTTCCTTTCAATGGTGAAATCTTTGTTATACTAACAGCAAGCCAACCACAAATTCAAAATTTTGTAAAGTTTCAACCATAATTTTTCGAGATGAAGCTCCGTGGGAGGTAAGATCTTATCCCCCCCCACCTTCCAACTGTTCGATTTTAGTCATACTAACACCAATCCTTAAAAGTTCAGACTATAAAATTTTGAGATAAGGCAAGTTGGGATCAGACCCTCCCCCTTTCAGGAATGCAGTGTTTGTCATACTAACATTAACTCTAAATTCAAAACTTCGTATGAATCGAATCATAACTTTTCGTCAGAACATCAGCGAAGTTAAATCGATGTCCACTTAAATGTAATTTGAATCCCAAAGTCACAATTACAATATTATAATTATATCGTCAGTAATTACAATTACATTTCTAATTGCGTAAATTAATTAACCATTAAATTACGTATAATTGTAATCATAAATTTTGTACAGAAAAGTAATTATAATTATAACGTGTAATTACAATTATATTCTAATTTTATAAAATGGTTAACCATTAACATTACATATAATTATAACTGCAATGTTTAATTATAATTATAGGCAGATAATTATAATTATAATGCTTTTAATTGCAATTACATTTCAATTTTATAAAATGAGTATTCATTACATTACATGTAACTGTAACTAAAACTTTTCAATTATAAATACAGTAAAGTAATTATAATTGAAAGCTTTTACTTACAATTAAAGTAATGATTAATTGCAGATGCTCAGTTACAATTACAAGTAATCTTAATTGCAATTGCTTACTGTCAATTGAAATGTAATTCATTTCAAATTAATTGAATTACGATTTTGCTCAACTCTGCCTGACAGGTACACAATATCCAAATACTTAATTTTTTTTATTTTAAAAGTAATTTTAACTATATTTTTTTAATCCTATTTTAATAACCCCAAGTGCATTAAATAATTATAATGGGAATGCAACTATTTATGTAACTGTGTTACACTTAATTATATAATTAAAAGTGGGGTGTGACTAAATCTTATAAGGAGCAACTTAAAAGTAACTTTTGATAAAGGAGGTTTGCAAAAAAAAAAAAAAAAAAAAATATATATATATATATATATATATATATATATATACTATATATATATATTAATTATTAGAGACATTTACTGAATATTTTGCATAACAACTTTTCGGAAGTCTTTCAAAAGAAATAAAACAGAACTAACAATAAAATTTTTTATCGTTATATTTCTTCAGTATGCATAACTTTCTGATAAAAACTATTTTATTTATTTGATCAGCCCATTTCACAGCACTTGGTGTTTCAGAATCACATTTTTGTCACTTACAAAACTTGTTCAAAGGTTGGCTTAACCCCTTAACGCGCGCTGTCCTCGCTGCGAGGACGCAAATTTTAAGATCCAGCTGAAAAATTCATACCGGAAATTTTTTGGCAAAAATTTACGTTTATAATATATCAGAAAAAGCCGGTTTGTTTAACCTTTAAATTTAAAATTTCTTTTAGTTTAATCTAGTTCATGAATTCCGGTGGCAGTATAATTTAAATGATCCCAATTGTCTTGTGCCGGAAAATGTTAAATATGAAAAATTGTTTTTTAAGTTTTCTTATAAGGAAATATGACTTTTGTTTTTATACAGTCAAATAGCATTTATTTGTACTTTTTAATCAGTTCGGTTGTAATTTTACTATTTCAAAGCACGGATTAAGAGTTTAGGATATATTACGAATGCTACGGAAAAGTTGTAATTTTCATCTTACAGATAGAGGGCGAACAGATCTTGACAATCTACCAATCAGCGCGTTTGTTTAAATTTGTAGCGGTTCATTGGTCGTTCTCGGAAATCGGATGATGACAGAAGCCGAAGGGGCTGACTTTCAATTTCTTCCAATAAGTTTCAAAGACACTACACCAGGCGGCGATCGGATCGTTTTCCTTCACTCGGATGAATTAATGTGGATTAGAAAGCTCCGGTTTCCGCGCTGGCTACCCTATCTTGTTTTTCATCCTATAGATAGTCTTAATCCGTGTTTCAAAGGAAAGAACCGAACAGAAACAAAACAAACATACAATTGAGTTATTCGGAAACGAACTAAAGAATCAATTTTAACCCTTTCGTGGTCACGAACGTGTATACGCGGTCGGAGGTTTTTACTTCTAAATGGTCACAACCGTTTATAGACGGTCAGTATTTGTTACTTTTAAATAGTTATAAGCGTCATAGAACGGTTGAGAGTTTGTACTTGAAAATGGTCATGGGCGCGTATACGCGATTGTGCTTTTTCCCCTTCGTTCCAGACTGGGAGTTATCAGCCACTCCTACTTTCCCCGACACAATAGTCGTACACAAGGTCGACCATTCATTGTATTATTTGTATTTCAGTGGAATGTCAAGGATTTGGTTAAAAAATGCTTTTAAGAATTTTTGTTTCTTTAGATATGGTTAAGAATAACACGGTACTTTAAAAGAGATACTAGGGAGAAACGGAGCAACTTCACAGAATATCATTATTTACTTATTTCATTTTATACTATTGTCCATATAATATTCTAAATCATTACAATAATAATTATTATTTTAAATCCGTTGCAGTGATATATTATGCTTAATTTATTGTTTTAAGACAATTCAGATCATTTAAATTATACTGCCACCGGAAGTCATGAACTAAATTAAACTAAAAAAATTTCAAAATTTAAGGTTAAAAAAACCGTCCTTTTCTGATATGTTATTAACGTAAGTTTTTGCTGAAAATTTTCCGGGATGAATTTTTGCAGCTGTATCTTAAATTTTGCGTCCTTGCAGCGAGGACGAAGCGCGTTAAGAAGTTAATAAATACTTTTTTTTTACTATTTTTTTTTTTTTAATTATTATTATATTAAATAACTATAAATACTATTCGCAAGTGGAGCTGTTAGAATGTTATGATTGACAAAACCGACACTTCCTTTTTAAAGATAATTTGTAAAGAAAGAAATTCATAGAAAATAGGAAATTTTCCATATAGCGACACCCACCAGCTATATATATTTTTAAATACCACTTCTTTTTAAATTAGTATTAATAAATAATTTTTTTTGATTTATTTTATTATTTATACTGTACAATGTAACATAAAATACAGTAGATATGAAAAAAAAAAAAAAGTTATAACTTTTTCCGTTTACCCTTTGTGATATCGCAGCAGAATTCTTACAATAGAATTAAGCTAAAATTTGCAACGTTAAAAATGCTAACATACAATATTAATGAATAAAATTGATTTCTTTTAATCACAATTTTAAATGGTTCAACGTTAAAAAGTAAAAATATTTAAAAAATAACTTTTTTATATAAGTTTTTTGTAATAGTATATATGTGAGACATACGTGCTATATATTTTTTAATCTATCACGTTAGAACTAATGGAATCTCACAAGAGGCTTCTTAGATTATAAAATATTTTTATTATTATTGTTGTTGTTGTTGTTCAATCAAATGATTTAAACAGACATTAATACATGCAAAATATCACTAGACATAGTAAAATTTTATAGTCACTTTTCTTATTCCATATCTTAAGAAAATTATAAGATTTTATTATTATCAATATTATTTTTTTGTGTATGTGTATTTGATGTATTTAGACACTTTTATTGAGATAAAGAAAATTGAAAGGTGTCTTTCATTTTACAATAGGATTAATGTCTCATTACAAATAAATGTCATATGCTGATCATATTTTTGTGATTTTTAAAACATCAAAATTTGTAAAAAAAATTGATTTAAGTCGTCATTTTGATACGTACCTTTAAAATAATAATAATAATAATAACACGAAGAAGAAGAATATGGCAAAAACTATCTGATTGCGTACTTACAATTAATAATCTTTTTACAGGGATGCGAATAATAATAAAAAAAAAAACTCGGTTACATTACAGTGCAAAAACACTTAAACGAACCCGGGAAGAAATATTCACACACTTTATGTATGACCTTTCATTTTATTTATTTATTTTTTAATTTAATGAAATGATCAATTATACAATTCTGTTTAGATTCCTTGCAACTATTAATTTTTTCGGAAGTCGGGTGGAATGATTCCAGATTATTACTTCCATTACCTTACTACCGTAGGTAATGGAAGTATTGTATTTGGTCCAAAAATTCAATAACGAGATTTCACCTGATTTACGCGTTTTAATGTCCCTTTAGTCCAAAAATGTGGTTTTTGGGAATTCGTCAGTGTGTATGTATGTATGAATCTATGTATGTATGTGTGTATGTACGGAATCTTCTGGCTATCATATCTCCGAAATTAATAAAGACAGAAATACGAAACTTCAGAATTGAGACAGGTTTGGTGTACAGATGAATTTTCCAAATTTTGGTGAAAATTGAAAAACAGGAAGTCGGACATCGGAAACCGGAAGTGGTACCGTAAGTCCGTGTCTCAAAAACGGCTCTAACGGTTTTCTTCAAATTTGCTCTATTAACACTCTATTAGATGTCATTTCGAACAATATCGTTGGTTAGTTCAGAAAAATTGATAGGCGTCCTGTATAAATAGCTCAATTTCAGATCTCGCAAGCGCGATGGGCCGCGGTAGACTGGTCAGTAAGAACAGCGAGCTGCTAACTGTAAGGTTGCTAGTTCAATCTTTGAGCTGGCCGAAGACCGTCCTGTACGCTAATGCTGTGTAATATTCGTTATAGTTAAATCTGTCGTGGTCGCAAGTTCCTTTAATTTCCCATAAAAATTATGCCTTTGGGGTAATGGATCATTTCCTCACAGTTGAGAAATACTCTAAGTTACCTCGTCGTACACAGACTTGAGCTAGATAAAAATTCGGGCTGTTGTTTGCTGGAACTGCAATTTTTTGTTAGTTTCTCGACCTTAACTCGTTCTTCCATATTCATGTTGCTCCTCTAAAAATCGGAAAACTCTCTCCAACTGCCAGGTAGCTTGACTAGAGCGGGTCGGAATATCCAAGCTTAGATAAATAATGAACAAGATGTAGTGTATGTCTCTTGGTTTTGGTTCGTTAAATCAAGGGATGCCGGGAATTGCGGTTGTAACAATGCTGAAATCTGATTTGTTGGTGACTTATTGGCAAGATTTTTTAATCGTCTAGTTACAGCGTCGAGAATAAACAGTATGGAAAACGGCAAATAAAATTGTACTAAAAAACCTTTCAGCAGCAATTAAACAGATGTCATTGTAATCGAAGCTAGTGTCACGACATCAAAATCGAGACTTCCTATTCGTTAATTATTCGCCTAGATCACGTGATTGAGCTAACGAACCTGGGAAAAGCCAATGAGGACTTTGATTTGAGCAAAAGCTTCGATCACAACGACATCTGGGGAAGCTTAATTTTTATAGCATTATTTTAACATCACGGTTATAGGCGATTTCCACACTGTTTATTCTAGACGCTGTAGTCTAGTCTCTCTATCAATCAGTCAGTGAGGCAACACCCACAACAAACAGGCATAAATGCACCAATGATGGATACCCTACTTTAAGAAAGATAGGTGCAAGCGTTGCCAGTTCTGTAGTCGGGGTTTGTAAACACTTGAGTATTGACATGTCCAACCTTATTCATTATTTATCTTAGTTTCCGAGTGGCATAAGAAACAAACTGAGTAATCATTACGCACTCATACCAGGAAAAGCCCAGTGTGTCATGTGATTGCAACTTACCATTTGAATCCCTCCTTATCGAAAATATTTCTACCATATTTCTTCTACTCTCAGTCAGGTACGTTGTTGTTTTAATGCTCAAACGTGTTCTCATGTCTTTTTATGTAATTGTCAAGTAAACGTATTAATATCCCATAGGTAAAGATGTGAGTGGAGAAAAAACCCTGGTTTTGGAAAGGGAATTTTGAAAAATTCCAACACCAGGGAATTTTGAAAGTTTTCAAAAGTTGCAAATTTGGCCTTTTTTTTTTTTTTTTTTAAGTTATATAACAAGCACATTGTTAATTATTATCTATTGATTATTTTATGTATTGATTTAATGCATTCAGTAAAATATTGTTTAAAGCATTTAATATCCGAATAATTGTGGTTTGATTTTGTTCCTTGTGCTCTCTAACTGATTAATCAAATTTTTATCAGTTTAGAAATTTAAATTATTAATTCTTCAACCATGAAAATTTAATTTAGATAAAGTGGAATTTTTATACCAACCATGTCAAAAATGTCAGAGCCGAGAATCAAACTCCGCTCGTTAGGCGGTGTACCCGGGTTCGATTCCCAGCTCTGGCATTTTTCACATGTTTGGTATAAAAATCGACCTTACACTCCACTCTACCTAAATTAAATATTTATCAATTTACATGATATTTTGTTCTACCAATAAAAAATAAATTTTCATCATAATTTAATTTTATTGTGTTATATTTTATAGCTTGTTTTATGATATTTATATACAGAAAAAATTCTAATATTTTAAATAGGCAGACAAAACTTCATAATTCATTGCTATGAATAATGTAAATTTTTATTTCTTTAAAGATTTTTATAAAAAAGTCACATAATTTTCCATCTCTCATTCATTTAAGTTAGTAGAATAAAAAAGATGCTGAAATAAATTATATGTGCTTTTAAAAGAAGTGACATTAAATATAAATATTGCATATTCTTTTTATCTCATCAAAGTTTCCAAAGTTCCCAAATTTCTGGTTTAAACCCCGAAATTTCCATGTTTATTCCCTGAATCCAAAATCCACGGTCGTTTACATCTCTACCCATATGTGTGTAGTTTTCTCTAAAACTACTTTACATAACACGACATAGTGTTAGATAGTGTTCGGTAAAGTGAGTTCGGTAAAAGTTTCTTAAGTATTTTCTGCTTTAAAAATTCGTTCGTATGGAAATCAAAAATAGACTAAAAAGGCTCTGTGTTATTGGAATCTTCCTCAAAAATACTTATGACTGTACAATGGTCTGTAGATTTCACTCAAACACCTTTAAAAGTTCCTTCGATATTTAATTTTCAAAATAGACGGCTAGAACGAGGCGCAGCTTTCACTGTTTATGGGGAAAAGCTCCGCTATGATTGGCTATATTCCATTAATTGTGGGCTAAATTAAGACTCCTATAGGTTAAGTTTAAGAAAATCGTTATAATGACGTCGAAAAAATGGACTAAAAAGGCTCGGTTGCTATTGGAATCTTCTTCAAAAATACTTATTATGACTGTACAATGGTCTGTAGACTCCACTCAAATACCTTTAAAAGTTCCTACAATATTTAATTTTCAAAACGGACGACTAGAACGAGACGCAGCTTCCACTCTTTGTGGGGAAAAGCTCCTCTTTCTAAAACCTAAAATATAATACATATGTTTGATTTAGTTTATATAAATTTAGTTTATAAATTTCAATAATTATAAAATATTTTCACCTATTATATAGTATAAAAACAAATACTTTTATGTATTCGAATACCTTAAATACTATTATATAGTTTTGACAAGCATTATTTAAAAAATTTGATTTTAATTAATAATGTATTTATTTGCAGTAATACTCGGTAACCTGTCTTAAACTGTGGTGGCTTCTGCTCCTGGTTCTGTTCTGTTTATTTTTAATTTGCTCCTATTTTGCTTTTGTTCTTTTATTTAATTTGTCTTTAAAACAATCAGTTTTAAACAGTTTTTTCCGACATCTTTTACGAAGTGTAAAATTGCATCAAAGCTTCAAATCTAACTTTTTATAAGTAATAATAATAGACCATTTATATATATCATGTATATACTTTTTTGAAGAAATACTTGTACCTATTTAACATACATCTTGACCAAAAATATATTTAATAGTAAGCTTGTCTACTTTTTTCATTTAACATACGAAATGATAGCTCAAAATTATACACAAATAAATATAAATATTTTAGAATTAGTATTTTGGAGGTTAATATAAATCAAAGAAAAGCATATGTAGCACGCAAAATGTCTATAAAATTATTCAGCGCTGAAGTTTAGATTGTTACGTAAATTGTAGTTATAATATTTCATTCAAAGTCAAAAAATCATTAAATTTATGCGCGTCTTTTATAGTAATTTTATTACAGTGTATATTACCATTTATAGTAGGGTAAAACGGTAAAAGTAATAGCAATAATAATAAATGAAAATAAAACAAAAATAAATCTTCACACATAAATATCCATTTTACATAGATATACTTTTGATTTTCCCTCGCAGATAAAAAAGCTCTCGCCAAGTACTGCGGAGAATATCGCAAAACGCCTCTACCTTTATTTCCTAATTAAACAATTTCTTTTTTTTTGTTCACTAAAAACCAAAAAACTGCAAATTACAAACAATGTTTTTAAAAGTTTACATTCATTCAGTCATAATATAACAAAATTTAGGTTTCATTCTTTATTTCTATATAAATTTTAAGGATGTAAACAGGTTCCATATAAAATTTGCCTATTAAGATCATCATTAAATTGAATAAAATAAATAAATAATAAACTTTATTCGATTAAATATGCCTTCAGGGAGTACAATTAACTTTCCTTAATCAGTTTAAGGAAAATAAAGTTAAAATTGTTTTTTATCCAACGATAAATAAACTTGAGGATGTTTCTCCCGTTTGGACAACAGGAAGCTGTGACAAATTGCCGTCGCTCTCCATTCTAGGCACCCTAGTACTGACTAGTAACTTTTTTTACCCGAACAACAAAACCCCACTAATCCACGAAATCATTCGCCCAGGGCCGGCGCCAGAGGTTAGGCCATCGAGCAGATAAACCAGTAGTATAGCGTCTAGAATAAACAGTGTGGAAATCGACTATAACCGTGATGTTAAAATAACGTTATAAAAAATAAGTTTCCCCAGATGTCGTTGTGATCGTATATTTTGCTCAAATCGAAGACCTGATTGGCTTTTCCCAGTTTCGTCAGCTCAATCACCTGATCTCAGCGCATAATTAACCAATAGGGAGTCTCGGTTTTGATATCGTGACACTAGCTTCGATTACAATGACATCTGGTGACAGGCTTAAATTTTTCAGTACAATTTTATTTGCCTCTTTCCACACTTTATTCTAGACCCTGTACTACTAGAGTATGGACTCCCTATGCTGGCTGAGAAAAAATCATGGAATATTACTGCGGTTTTTACGCCATCTTTTGGCGATAATCGCAATTTGGCGATAATTCTTGCCAAACAGTTCTTGGGATTTTGCATATTTTAAATGGTTTGTTCCTCTTGCCAGATATATAATCTCAGAACAAAACATTATTTTACTTTTCTGTATTCCGAAACTTTTTTTTTTTTTTACCGACTAGTAACTGGGATGCACCTGCATAATGTACGTGTAGTTTGAACACGTCACTTATGTAGCGGTACTCCACTACTTTGAATTTTTGTTTTTCACTTATATCATGTAATATATTTTTTGTAGGACGTTTCCTTTTTATTTAGTCTTACTACTATTATTTTTATGGATGGATGGATGGATGGATGTGTTTAACATGGCACTAGTGCTGCGCAGATGGGAAATTATTATTTTAATGTCTATGATAATTAAATACACTTATAAAGTAAAAAATCTTGACATTTATCTAACACGTAGTCAGTATCTGAAATTTTATTAAAGAAATTAATCAACATTGTTTTTACAGAATATACTCTAGCTTTGTTTTCTAAAATTTTCTAACATTCAGTTGAATATTAATATATCCAGCAGTTATTCAAATTATCATTTATCTCTGATGCCTGTGTTTACCGAGGTAAGTTAAACATTTGATTATCTCCTTATATTATTAAAATCTGTACGCATCTGTCTGTCTGTCTTTCTGTCTGTCTGTTTGTCTGTCTGTGAGAAATGCTTTGTAAGCGCTAACGCTCCGGCGCTAATGGTCGCATCGCCTCGAAACCGGTGTCCACAGAGGCAGAATTTCTTCATCTCGACATCGCGATAATTCGCTAAGCAATGCGACCCTAATTAGCGGAGATATTAATTTAATTGTCGACCCATGTCTACCGAAAAATGACCCAAAATTCATGATTAAATGCTTAAAAAGCGACATTTTTACGGAAAAAGTGGAAAGTAAATTAGAAATATCAGTCGTATTGTTACAAACAAGATACCATTGGAAAGGGCTTTTTTTTCTCAATCCGATGGTTTAAACGGCTTATCGATCGGACAATTAGATTTTTTTTTTTTTAATTAACTAAACTTAAAAAAATGGTGGCAACAAATCAAAACAATTTTAATATCGCAGACGGTCGTCTACAGTCTTGAACGGAAAGAGAAACATCTGGTATTTAATGAGGTCACGTGTTTTGGTATTGCGACAAAAAATTGCAATTTTGAAAAGGCTTCAGTTTTTCAATGTCACACACAAAACTTCGTATACAGCCCTAACATCACAAGACAGTGTTGCAGTTCAAATTTCATCGAATTTCGAAAAAATTTACATTTTAATTGGAAATTAAATTTTATTCTAATACGCGTATTTTAAATTCCAATTATGATTAAATTATTTTTAATACATCATTCGAAAGATATTTTAAAGTTCTTTTATATTATCGAAAGTGGAATTCGAGATTTCACCTAATTTACACGTTTTGAGGTGTCCTGAATCGGTTTTCTTTTGTATCTCAGCTAGTAATTAAAATAATTTCATAACTAATACATCATTAGAAAGCTTTGTTGATTTGGGATCGAACAGTAGATTAAAGAAATTTCTACCGCCGGATGGCGCTGTAATATTTTAAAATTTCAATATTTCAATTTCTAATCATGATTAAATTATTTTTAATACATCATTCGAAAGATATTTTGAAGTTCTTTTCTATTATCGAAAGTTTTCACTAGATTTACACGTTTTGAGGTGTCCTGATTAGGTTTTTATTGCATCTCAGCTAATTGAGTTAGACCGTTCAAAACTGGTATATGTAGGTTAATTAGGAGGGGATGAAAGGGTGGGGATGAAATAGGCGTGCACCGCGCGCGTACCCCTAACTTGTGCGTGCGCAGCACGCATGGGACTGCGCTGCCGATGGCAATGGGGACCCAGTCCCACTTTTTAACCGATGAGAAAAGATTTTTTTTATTTTCTTTTCTTAGGAATAAAAATTCGAATTGAGAAGGAATTATCATTTTCATCGTGAATCTCTAATGCCTGTGTTTACCCAGGTAAGTGAAACATTTGATTACATAACTGTTGATTATTATTTGAAGAGCTTGTTTCCAAAAGGCGTTAACTCAAAAATTTCAAAAATTGACTTTTTCATGAAAAAGGTCGCAGCACACGTCTAACAATATATTTTCAATAAGCAGAAGTTCCAAACGATGTTAAGTCATAAAGAAAACAGAAAGTAAAATCCGTGTTTTTTTCCAAATAGAATTAGGTCACAAATAAGTTTTGTGGCAAAATGGTTTAAGTTTAACCAATTGTAGCATGTCTTGAGATCACGTGGTTTGTCTGGCCTTGGGTGAAAAGTCAAAAGTGAGGAAAATAATTTTGTTGTAGATTGTCACATTGAGACAGTTTTTTTTTTCTTTGTACCAATAGAAAAATATAAAGAGGAATGTACTTAAAACATTTATTATAATGCGTATGTAAAAGATTTTACTCTTGGTTTTGGAATACCAAAAAAGACATTTGTTCCTTCTGTATTAGGAAAAAAATACAAATGAATTCAGAAAAATGTACAGAAAAAAGAAAAGACTCTGTTAACCGAACTTTAGATTCATAAACACCGGAGAAAAAAAAATATTCCCCTTTAGGGGAAAAGCTTATGGGAGAAGAGGAAATTACAATATGTTTTGACCTGATGCAAAATCAGGAATTACCACATAAATAAAAATTACACCATATCAGGAATGATTTCAGCAGTGGCTGCTCAAAGTGCCTTCACATACTATTGTGTACCAGCAGATAGAAAATTCGGCTGAGTGGAGGTTTAAAGAAAGTGGATACAATTTTACTCTTTCATGAATATTTTGTACATTTCAAATACTTGGATTACTTTCAAATAGAAGTAAGTTATTTTATTTTGTTATTTGTTTGTGCCAAAAGGGCGTAAGTCACAGTTTTGTTCCAAAAGGGGTTAAGTCATTCTTTTGTTTTTTTATTTATAAACAACTATGCTGTCAGGATTTTTTAAAACATGTAATTTAGTGCTATTATCATCCATAGATTACTGGGAAATATTATCTTTTAACTAAATTCAATAATAAATCTTACATAACAAAATCGCGTATTTTCAAGAACTGATAAAAAATGACTTACCGCCATTTGGAAACAAGCTCTTCATTTCGTGAAAATAAATAGTACATTTTGACTGTACATAAAATAATTGTTTTTCACAGCCTCTCGAATTAAATTATTTCCAACAGATTCTGAGACTGAAGAGACTGAATAAAATAAATAAATAAAAAAGTCAAACATACCTAGAAAATACTCAGAAAATTGTTTGATTTTTTTTTCTTCAGAAGTGCAATTTAATAACTGTTATAAGTGTTGACTTAAAAATATGACATAAATATTTACGTATTTTTTCTTTAAAACTATTTCAACATTATTTACAAAATTTAATCTAAATATGTCCGCAATAAATGATCCAACTATTGGGATCCGGAACTTTCGCCTCCAACATCTCGCCCCTGGGATATTTCTCCCCCGGAAATTTTGCCCCAGAAATTTCTCCCCCAGCATTTCACCCCGGTAAATTTTGCCCCGAAGTTACAGCGTCTAGAATAAACAGTGTGGAAAGCGGCAAATAAAATTGTACTAAAAATATTAAGCCTGTCACTTGCCAATGATTGTAATCAAAGCTAGTGTCACGACATCAAAACCGATACTCCGTATTTGTTAAGTATGCGCTTAGATCACATGATTGAGCTTACGAAACTGGGAAAAGCCAATCAGGTCTTCGATTCGAGCAAAAGCTTCGATCACAGCGACATCTGAGGAAGCTTAATTTTTGTAGCATCATTTTAACATCACGGTTATAGGCGATTTCCAAACTGTTTATTTTAGACGCTGTACCCGAGTGGTGTAAAATATAAACGTAATAAAAATTAAAAATATAAATATGCGTACAGTACTTCCCGAGATTTTTTTGTTCATTCACAATATTTTCCCTTTTAACTTCAATAAAAACACATGAATTAAAAAATAGTTTTCCATTGAAATTTGTTTGTTGACATGTTTATGGCTGGTTATTAAATGGAAGTTTTAAGTGTAGAGTAATATTATTTATTAAATTTTAAGTGTACAGTAAATTTATTTATTTATCAATTTTATTTTATTTTTATTTATCAATTTTCTTTTTTATTTATAAATAAGAAAATAAAACTACTGAAC
Organism: Salticus scenicus; assembly: GCA_963930645.1. NCBI lineage: Eukaryota > Metazoa > Arthropoda > Arachnida > Araneae > Salticidae > Salticus > Salticus scenicus. The sequence goes on along the minus strand of OZ005660.1, from coordinate 218,998,218 downwards.
TAATTTTTGTGTATATCGATATATTTTAGTCCATATGTATAGAAAATAAATGGATAAAATAAATTGTAAATACTACACAGGTTATTAACTTCATATTTTAAATTTAGATACTTACACAATTGATTATGTATGTATCGTATATGTGTCCAAAAGTGTCTTAATCGATTATATATGTATAATTTCAAAGCTATTTTTTTTCTTGTAGAGTCTTTTATTAGAATCAGTTTTGCAAGACGAAAATTTAAGTTTATTGTCAATAAAATGGAGTAAATGTTTTAGTTGAAAAATCGCGCATGTAGAAATGCAGAATTTAAGTGTAGTATGCATTGAATCAATAAAAGAAACTTAAGCAGATTTTATCTAGAATATTTCATAGCAATACAGAATATTATTCAGAAATTTGTTATAAAAATGAAATGTAAAAAATCAAATTAATAATAATAATAATAATAAACTATGTATTTTAGAAAAAGAAAACATTTAATATTTCTAGCATTAACTAATTATTTTCATCTTAAAATAACACAGTCGCCGTATTTAATTCAAACGATTGCACATCTAGTTGTCAAATCCATTATACCAAGTAAAGCATGAGAAAAGATATCTAAAATAGATTTGTATAACAATTTTCCACGTAATCGTTTTTTAGATACCAACTTTTACCAAAGCTTGACATAATTAATTTTTGACCAGAAAACAACAATTACATGAAAAAGGATATTTAAAAGAGGGTTAATGTGGTAAATTTGAAAAACAAAAAATCATACAGCTATTTTGATAGGAACGCACTTGCGGGACCTGAAATTCAGCTATTTATACAGGACGCCTATCGAAATCGTGTGGCTATCATATCTCCGAAACTAATAAAGGTAGAACTACGAAACTTCAGAATTGATACAGGTCTGGTGTACAGATGATTTATTTTTTTAATTTTGATGAAAATTGGAAAGCCAGAAATGAAACCGTAAGACCGTATCTCAAAAACGGCTCTGACTATTTTCTTCAAATTTGCTACAGAAACACTCTATTGAGTGTCCTTTCGAATGACATAGTTGGTTAGATATGGAAAATTGATAGAGGTTCTGTATAAATAGCTCAATTTCAAGTTTTGGAAGTGCGTTCCTTTAAAAACGGCTGTACGGATTTTTTTTAAACTTGTCATATTATCTCCCTTTTAAATTTCGCTTTTATATGTAATTATTGGTTTCCTGTAAATTATTGAGTATGTCAAGGTTTGGTAAAAGTTGGTATTTCAAAAACGGCTGTAATTTGCACTAACGGAAATTTAATTAAAAATAGTCGAGGCCAAATGTTCTAACTGCTATGGCTCCCTTACGTCTAGCTATCGTGGCTACCTGAAATTCATAAAATATTACAAAGGAAAAAAAATCTTCCCTTATATTAAAATATAGCTTAATTTTCTTTTTTTGATCTTTCTGCTGTATGTAAAAATCCAGTTTCATATCTTCTGTTCGACGTTCTTCCTTGCTCTCTAGGACCAATGTTACCAGATTGGGGTCCTTTTTTATTCAACTCGCACCAATAATTTTAAGAAATGAAATTTGATATAGGAATTAGACAGTTAGTCTCACAAGTGTTTAGGCACCCGTTTCGGTAATAAAAGCCCCCAATCTGTCATCTGTCAACACTGCCTATAATCATTAGTACTAAATCAGATATTAATAAACGGTTTGCCATCATGAATGTCGTAACTGGAGAATTCGACGAAATTAAATTTATTGAACTTGCATAAAATTAAGAGCGTCACCTTAATATCATCCAACAAAGTTTGACGAAATTTTAAAAATTAACTTTTTAATAAGTTCATTCAACTATCTTCATTTAATGGCTTCGCGGTGTTATTTATCTGTCACGCGGGTTGTTTGTAAATAGTTTTTCCTTTTCTCATGAGCTCAAACGTTTCTACTGCTTTTGTGTTTATTGTATATTTTGTTGTTTAAATTCATTAATTTTGCCATTTGTTTCTTGCAGCTAATTCAATTCCTAATTTTCTCATTCATTATTTTTTCATCTTATAATACAGATTAAGAAGCATGGCATTGACCTCAGATGTCCATTAAGATTTAGCCTGTTTCGCTAAATAACTTGTATGATTTCCTTACCTACCATTTATCAAGAAAATATCTAAAATTCTATGTAGAGTAGCACTGAAATAAAGAAATAATTTTCACACTTTGTTAACATTATGTTTCTTTAATAAGCCCATTATTCATTTTGTTAAGCAGGACCCAATAAAATATTTCCTTTTACATGTTCGATAGTTCTTAAAACGGGCCGTATAAAAAAATGGAAACAAGTGTATCTCAGTAAAAAAAAAAAAAAAAGCAACAGAACATTAAAATATTTTTTCTGTAAAAGTGGTGTTAAAAATTCCTGGGAATTGCGAAAATTGCCAACTATACTTTATCACAATAAAAGTTGCGAACAATGGAAGTTATAAGTATATTCATTTCTTTTTCTTTTCTTTTTTCTTTTTCCTTTTTTCTTCTTTATATATATATATATATTTCATTCCAATTTATTTTGGTAAAAATGGGGATATTTATAACAGTTAGAAAATCTTATTAAGTGTTTAGTCGTTTTTTTTTTTTTAAACAGATCCAGATAGCAGCTGTTCTTACACTCATAATGACGTCACAATAAAACAAATCAAAAATGTTATTTTCGGTTAATATTTGGAGTAGGCTTCTGACGATCTGGGCAATGTGTACAAAGCAAGATTACTTTTACATAGCTGCCAAGTTTTTTTATTTATTCCGGAATGCTGTTAGCCCCGCCCTTTTTTCACAACGTAAACTTTGTAGGAAAATTTTCTTCAATATAAAATTACGATTAATTACGATTAAATATAAAGAAAATTACTCTAAAAAGATTACGGTGTGAAAAAGGGGCGGGACTAACAACATTTCGGAATAAATTAAAAAACTTGGCAACTATGCTTTTAGAGATAAATAAGAAGTGTTTTATCCGAATATAGTTCATATAGTTAATAAAATTGTAATAGATATAAACATGAGCTAAATTGAGTCAAAAACGAAGATGAATTATCATACTTTACATTTTCTATTTGGGCAAAAATATCATATATATGTAACTTGCAGATCGAAAGAGATCATAGCATATTTCATGGCATTATGTTGCAATAATTTTCAGGCTTTTTAGTTGTCTATAACTAATTGATTTATTATATATTTAGTACACATAAGAATACATTTTTTTTTTTAATTTTTTTAGTTTAGTTTAGTCCGCAACAGTTAAATCATTTTTAAAATAAACGGTAGAGTTGTGAATATCTTTATATATCATTTTAGAAGAAATAGCTGGTTCTTTTTTTTTTCTGCCACATATTCTCAAGTATTGTAACTTTTGTTACTTTTAAATTTAGTTTCAATAAATCGGGAAATGTAAAAGAAGTTATTACATGTAATATTATACTTAAGTTAACTTAAAAATCTTACACTTGATATTTTTTTGCATTTGGTTTTTTCAGTATAACTCTGTACCTGTAGAACTAGCAAAGGTTTACTATTTTAAAAGTAATTATAAAAACAATAAAAAGTAATCCAATATTTGTACATTTTATTTAGCATGTGTTCGGCCTGTCAGTTTTTGTCAAATCCATCACATAGACTACGCAGCATTTTATCGAGTACTATAACCATTTAGAAAAGGAGAAATCTCCAGAAGCCATTTTCTTGTTTGAGATATCGTATCACGTGTTTAACGTCGTGCAAGGATGGAACACTGGCGCAAAACTCATACCAGTATTAATGTACTTTTTCTTTTTCTACTTCTTGAACCAATGATTTAATTTGTCGAGAAATTTCTTAAACAAATACTGACATGAGTTCTGCACCAGTGTTCCATCCCTGGTCGTGTGTCACTACACTCTAGCTTGTAAGAACCTATCGGCTTCCAAGAAACATATTTGAGGAGCGAATACTCAAACCATGTTTCCCCCTTCGAATACAGTTTTTCAGAAAACACGAAAAACTAACAAATTAAAAAGTAACTAAAATTAATCCCTAATAATCTGTATGTAGACGTATTATCCGTTACTAGGAGGATATGTTGAGATATGTAGAAAAATATGCAAATACACAATTTTATGTTGAGTTCAAAGAAAAATCACTAACTCATTTTTTTTTTCTTTTGAGAAAACGCGGTTTAGATGTTTGCTTTTTATTTGCTGATTACGCATAATTTACGATTATTATTAACTGTTTTATTGGTATTTGAATTAAAAATATTTAATCGAAAACAAAATCAGGTCATACTGTTTCACCGTACATTATGAATAAGTTAAAGTATATTCCTTAAACAGATCTGCTAACCTAATTCGGAGGATTTTTAGTACTGCCCCTTTTTCTACACTAGTCTTTTTTAAAATTACTTTTCTTCTTATTTCATCGTAAATACTTTTGATGAAAATTACTCTAAAAATTAAGTGCTTTACAAGAAGGGGCGTTATTAACAATCCTCTGGATTAAGTTGTGAGCTCTGCTTAAATATAACAAAGAAATGTAAATCTTTGTATGGGTATATATTTTAATAATTTACCGATAAAGGCATGAATTTTCCTGACAAATCTAGTTATATATATATATATATATATATATATACATATATTTATTTATATGCTGACGAGAAGTTTTTTAGGTCACATAAAAATTAAACAGTGCAGCAGGGCTAAGCGTGCTATCAACATTACTAATCGTTATCGAAATATCGTAACTAATCGTTATCGAAATATCGTAACCTTGTACCAGAAAGCATAAACTTAACAGCATTTTTTTTACGGTTGCTAAATTTTTGCAGACCTACATGATTGTTTCTCACTTGTACACATTTTTACTACCAACAATTAACAAACAAAAAAAAATTGAAGCATAAGTAGATCTGTTTAAAGAAGTGAAAGAAAACTGTGTAAAAGCAGCGGAATTTAAAATTCGAAAAATTTAGCAACTGTGAATATGGAATGTCAATATTTGTTCAGATCCGTTTCTCTATTTCAAAGTAGTTTCACTAAAACGTAACTATTACGCAATAAATGCAACCTCTTATATTTTGATTATCACTACACTATAATTAGTAAGAATCAACACATCTTTAAATGTTTATTTTTCGACTTTAAATAGGTAAAAGCTTACTGTAATAAATTAGCGGGGTTCAAAATATGGGGCGCTGTACCTCCTATATTACCTTTATACATTTTTGTTACGGTCGTAATCTTACCTAAGTTTATAAAACCTCTCTGAAGCCAAACTAAAACTTTTTGAAACGTCTCTCGAATAATGACAATGATTGTGTGTCATCTAACTGTTCATTTCTGATTTTATCTTATTTATTTATTTGCTCTCAGGGCTATATTTATAGAAAATAAAGGAATTGACGGCACAGACGGACGATATATATATTTTTTCTCTTCAAAGTGATGTGTTTTTCTGAGGGTATTTTTTGAAACTGATTACGGAAAAAACTATGCAAAAATTTCCATCACGTACAGGAGTGACAAAACATAGGATTTTTGAGTTTACAGCTCCACTTTTTCAACTCCCATCTAAATTACTTAACGGGAAATCTCGGTGATGCGATTGAAGAACAAGGAGAGCTATTACATCAAAACAACAAAGATATGTAGAGAAGGTATCAGGGACGATGGAGTGTTAACATGTTAGCATATTATTGTTGGATGTTGAGTAGAGAATCCCCCTTCCACAAGGTTCTCAAGTCGGCCACAAGATAAAAAACTCTAATAGGAGCTTCGATGTAAAGAAGCACATTTAAAAGTGGATGTGTAAATAATAACCTATTTTAATGCAGTTTATACATACACTGCATAAAAAAAGTAGGCGGACACTTACTTGTAATACTTTAAAGCCGTTTATTTCTTTAATTAGAGATATGAGATTCATTTCTCTAATATAATTATATTCTTGAGACATCATATATTATTATTTTTTGGATATAGATTCAATCCTTTTGAATTATGTAGTGGAAAATTCAGGAAACAAAAATGGTGCATATTTGCACTGTAATTTTTCTTAAAAAAAGTAGATGGACACATCTTGTATCTCTAAAATAAAACGTTTTAGTAAGGGTTTCGACTCCCATTTGCTTTAATAAGTTCGTATACATTAGGCATCGAATCAATGAGATTCTGAATCTTTTTTTGACAGAAAATTTCCCAAATATTTGTAAGAGCTACTTTGAGCTGGTAAATTGATTCATACAGGCGACTACACTCATAAATTTCGTGAACAAATGTAGCCCAATTGTTTTCTACAGGATTCATATCCGGATTCTTGGCTGTCCAGGGTAAAACATTCAAGTTGTTCTCGTGAAACCATTTTTAACGTTGTTAGCGGTGTGTTTTGGCGCCCCATCTTGTTCGAAAATCCAGTTTTCTACTCCAAGATCACACGTAAATGGAAAAAGTTCACTGCTTAGTGTTTCAATATAATTTTTGTGAGTCTGCTTTTACTTAGGAACACTAAATTTGTCCTTCCACCATAGCCAACCACTAGCCACACCATCACGCCTCCACCAACAACTTGCCGAGTAGAGTACACTTCGTCTTCTTTCTCCAAACTGTGCCAATAATATTGATATCCATCTGGATCGTCTAAATTAAATTTTTTCTCATCTGAAAAAACTACAGATATCCATTCTGTAGTCCAAGACATATGGTTTTGAGCCCACTGTAGGCGTTCTGTCACGTGGTGATCCTTCCAGCATGGGTGATGTTTTCTCTTCTTATATTGAAAGGGCTCTGGGTGATTAATGTAGTTATAAACTGTCTGAGAAGTTACGTTAGTAACTTATTCGAACTCTGGGAATTCATGCTTTCAAAATTTTTCTTTGATCTCTAAACGAGAGTTTCTTTGGCCGGCCACTCTTTTTCTTTACGTCATGGGCTTCAGGAGCACGTAGAAAATCGCTTATGCTACTTTTGCTTATTAGAAGTAGCCTACTAATTTCTCTGACTCCTTTATTAACATTTTTCAGCGCTATAATCTGTCCTTTCTGGTAATCACTTAGAGGAATAGGAATTCCTCGTGGCAAGGCGCATTCATCTCCAAGAAATTTAACTACGTAAAACCATCTTGTCAAGCACGTTAGCAATTAGCAAAATGACAAATGTACATGTACCTGCAAAACTGGTATTCCGGAAGAAACACCCACTTAGGTAATTGCAGTTTTTGACCAGTGTCCGTCTACTTTTTTTAAAAAATATATTGTGCAAATGTATATCTTTTCTCTTTTCTGCATATCCCTACATTAAAATTATAAATAATTGAATATTTTTATTTGTCTGTTAAAAATATGAAAATTGATAAGTATAAACATGTTAAAGAATTTTAATTGACATTTCCTATTAAGCAAAGACGGGGTTTTAAAAAATTGTAAAGAAGTGAACGTCTACTTTTTTTATGCAGTGTAAGAGTTTTCGAATTTGTTATAGCTTCTGGGTGAATTATTCCGATCTCTATCTTTACTTTATGAAAATTCTTTCCGTGATAGGAAGAAAAAAACAATCATTTCTGAATCACTGTATCAAAACGTATTAGAAACACTCAATATAATTTAAAATAATTGAAAAGTAACGATTTCACAGACCTGCATTATTAGTGTAGAACTTATACTACTATTAACGAAAAAAGAAATTTCTTCTTATTAAGCCAATGATTTTATAGATAGCGATTTTTTTTCTTTTCTATTTCTATTTCTATTTTTTTTTTTTTTTTTTTGAATCAATACTGGTGTGAGCTCTGTTCCAATGTTCCATCCCTGAAAATGCATTTTTTTTTTTTTTTTTTTTGTTGTTGTTGTTGTTGTTGTTGTTGTTGTTCCATGTTATTCTTCTAACTCCCGTCTAAGAAAGAGAAGCTGTTGTAAGTTTGAAGCTTTTATCTGTGTATTTGTCTGTCTATGACATAGAAGCTTCCAAACGAACCGAACAGTACGTTCTTTTTTTTTTTTTTTTTCTTTTTTTTTTCCTTAATTAGAACGCTAGTTTAATCTGAATGGTGCTTAGTTATGTTTCTTAGTTACATTTTAATTTATTCCGCAACACTGTTTGAACCAAACCCTTTCCCCACAACTTTATTTAGGGTGAAATTTCCCCCAATATGTAATTGCCATTAAATAAGAAGACGATTATATACCCTTCAAGAAACCGGGTGGGGTGAAAAGGGCGAGTACTTACAATACGCCGGAATAAATTAAAACGTTGGCATATCTGTGTTTGTATTGATTTTATTTTTCCTGCAACCTTCATAAATCCGCGTATTTTAGTAGTATTAATGTATTTAGGAATGGCTAACTAGAGAAGTTGTTAAATTGCAGCCTTAACAACGTACTGCAACTTAAATACGCCTGTCAGATTACGGTGTGACAGGAAAAAGCACACACTGAAAGACATGCCAACATTTTAATTTATTCAAGAGCGCTGTTCGTATCCGCTCTTTATGCATATAATTTTAATTACAGGGAATTTCATTGTTATTATTATTATGTTACTAACACTTTCGCAACCGCATTCTTTTGTCTTTTTCAAAGTAAGGTCCGCCTGTAGGCGTTATTCTTCCAAGTTACAATTTTTCGGAACAAAATTTTCTGTATTCACATTTACAAAACAAATGAATGTGCATTATATTATGTTCTTTCTAATCAAAGTCTCTGTATCCATAGTATATTTCATTGCAAAAACATTAATATATTTAAAAAAGAAACAAAATATAAATTGTGAAAGAAAAGCCCACTGGCAGAATTACAGATTTTCAAATGGCGTTAATCTATGTCAGCGGTCGTGAAAGTGTTAAGAGAAATTTTAAAAAGAAGTAAGTTACAAGAAAATAAGTGTGGAAAAAAGGCGGTAACTGACAATACTCTGGAATAAATTAAAGTTTTACCATATATGCACAGGAAATGCTAATATACACCTCGCAAAAAAATGCATGCTATTAACACTTTCACGACTGCTGACGTAGATTCACGTCATTTGAAAATTTGCAGCTCCTCCGGTAGGCATTTATTTTGCAATTTGTAAGTTGTTTATTTCTTAAATACATTCCCAATGTTCATATATTCCCTATAAAATATACTAAGGATAGAACGACTTTGATTAGAAAGGATATAATTATATTGAATATATATTTGTAATATAAATGTGAATACAGGAATTTTTTTTCTGAAATATTGTAACTTGGGAGAATAACGTCTACAGACGGACCTTACTGTGAAAAAGGCAAAAACGTGTGGTCGCGAAAGAGCTAAGATTATATATATAAGGTAATTAGTGAAACATGCTACGTAGCAATTCTGTAAGTTCCGATACTTTCAGAAAAAGTTGCTTCACAGTTAATTATACTAAAGAGAGCAAAGACATTAAACATAAATATGTATAGATGAATTTCATTGAAATATACTTAAAAATATAAATATCCATACTAGCAAAATACCATATTTGTATGTTAATTATAGAAAAAACTCTACAGCGATACTTTAATAACGATTGGAGAAACCTACCTTCTTATCACAGTTGCCAACTTAGCACCTTTTGTCTACCGTAAATTTTTTTATTTAACTTAATCAGTGAAAACATTTACAGCTTAAATAAAATATATTTTTCTATTAAAACCCGTTAGTAGTCGCTATCGACAGCGCCACCTATTACAGATTGCGAACTTTTTATTTATCTGTCACCAATAATTTTAAGAAGTGACGTGATCGACGTTAAATCGATTTTATTCGCGTTTTATGTGTATCAAATTCTACTTCTAAAAATTTTTGGTGCCTATTGAATAAAAAAATCTGGAAAAACTGAAGGATGGGCGGCAAATCGACCAACTAGCGACTACTAACGGGTTAAAATTTTTCGGTAGCGAAAGGGTGCTAAATTATCAACTATACTTCTTTTGTTTAACGGAAAAAAAAAAAAAATCAAATATATCGTGTTTCGCTCCTTATACATAGGTACGAACTTGTACAGTTTTTCAACACCACTATTTCTGAAAAAAAAGAACAAAAATCATCATGTTTAATAGTATAAAACTGATAAAATACTTATTTAAAATAGCTATTTAAAATTTCCGATAGCCAAAAAAAAAAGTATATGTTGGCAGGTATGCTTATAGAAAATGTATTGCGTGCTATACCAGTCTTCGCACAATGCCTCTTTTCCCCGTATGGTCACGTTTTAGTAAGCATTGTTGTAAAATAATTTTATAAATTTAAAATGCATTGCGTTGTTTTTGGATAATGTGGAACTATGAAGAATTCTTACAAAATGCAGAATTCTTGCAAATCTCATATTTGAGAGAAATTTTTATTATTTCCCTGTTTTAGTAAATCCAAGATTTGGTTTCTCCTGCATTACAGGACGTAGCAGGATGGTTTGTAGTTTAGGCAATAGCCCATGGCATTATTGACTGCTTGAAAAACGGCGACTTCTGTGAAAGCTATAAAAAACTCCAGAATACGAAAATATTAGCTTTGTTAATTCCTGTTGTTAATTTATTTTGTAATTTTCGTTAATTTATTTTGTCATTGTCGTTAATTTATTTTGTAAAATTCATATCGAACTGGATTGATTTTTTAGCTTAACGGGTTAATCGTAAAATTTTCGTCATTTGATAAACCAAGTATTTTTGTTCGGAAATAGTTCCGCGAAAAAATAAGACGAATATGTTTTAGACCACATATACTTTAGTATAATGGAATTCTGAACACGAACAAAATTTATCAAAGAAGAAATAGCGTTTACAATTAATTATTTGGGTATTTTAAATTAAATGTTTTACACCAAAATAATTTGTCAGAGAAAGTAGTTTTAAATTTTAATACATTGTTGTTTTGGTAGTGTCTACAAAGGACTTTTGGCTCGAGAAACGCTATTTGGCATTGCCAAGCGGCGAGGTATGTGAATTAGATGTACGATAGAGTTACACTTTTGCGGATATCCGCAAGAAAATAGAAGTCCGTATGCATGTGCATATCAGGGAGATCAGTTTTTTTCCTTCAAAGTAGTACACATTTTTAAAAGAAGTGCTATTTAAATAATAATAATAATTTTTCGTAATAGTACAAGAAAACTATTATAGCGTGATTTAAAAAAAAAAAAAAAAAAAAAAAAAAACTATTATGCTGTGGCCATCACAAAATTTTCTTTTGTATCATTTTAATATAATAATTTTTGGAAGTCACCTTAAAAGACTGCAGAACAGCTAATTTACGCTTAAATCGCTTCAGCGTAGCTTTTCATATTATCCATCTATATATTGAGTTTGTTGCGCTTATACACTATAGAAGCTAAGATATTGCTTTCCCGTATAAGACAAGTTGCAGGAGTGTAACGCCTATAGTCCGATATGCACACAAGTGAAATTGGTATAGTTTTCGATAATAAACTATCTTACATATAAAATTTGGTGCATAATATGCAGTCTAGAAACTGCCTTATAATCTTTCAGAAAATGAAAGTTATGGCAGTATAACAGTGCCACATGTAAGGCGATATACGCCAAAATATAATCAGCACCAATTTATATCGAGGTCCAATTAAGAAAAAAGTTTCATTACGCCTTGTGCATTTTTTTCCTGATATACATTTCTCGCAAAATATTGCTAACATACATTACATTAACATACATATACAGATACAAAAGGTTTAGTAAACTGGCCAAATCTTGTTCAGGACATTTTAAAACGTGCAAAATCGCTGAAAACCAGAAGTCGGAAATTTTGACAATTCCAGTATTTTCTTCTTATGTATATAGAAATAAGTGAAATTGTTTGCTAAAACAATGATTTGGGTATGAAAGCAATCTTTATTTAGAAAATGTTTATTGAAGATTGTAGGAGAGGCACAATAAGAGAGAAAAAAAAGAATAAGTGTTGCCAGACTTTGCGACTTTCTTATTTAATGGTCATCTATAATTTTAAACAGTGATGTTTGATATATATAGCCTCCCAAAGTAGATGCCTCCCGCGTGACTCGAAAACTTCGAGGTAGACAGCGCCACCTGGTACAGATTACGCGACTTTTTTATTCCAAAGCCACCAAAAAATTTTTAAAGTGGGATTTGATATACATAAAAGACGAATAGAATCGAAGAAACGTCGGTAATATAGTATATCATATATCATTTCTTAAAATTATTCGGGACAGTTGAATAAAAAAGTCACGTAATCTGTACTAAAAGGCGCTGTCTACCGCTTGAATTGTTGCCAAGTTTCCGAGCCACGTGGCCGGCATCTAGTTTAGGAGGCTATGTGATATACATATTAAACAAATCGACCAGAAAAATTGCCGATTTTGTATATCAAATATCACTTCTCAAAATTATTGGTGAGGATTGAATAAAAAAGTTGCAATATCTGGAAACACTGCATTGTACGGAAGGCATCAAACTTTTTGAGGCATAATATTAAAACCCTTATATATGAACCGAAACTATAATTATTATGAGACAGATCATGTGTTATCGCTTTGGCTGTAAAATTTAAGAAATATAATGATTATTTTATTTTAAAAAATTTTTCATAAAATTGAAACAGCGCAGTAATACAAGTAAAGGAAAATGTAAATACGAGTTTTCACTACGTAAAGCTGTAATTATCTATAATATTTTTTAAATGCAAAATTACTGTGCAATAGATGTGTTTTATAAATTAAAATGTTATTACTTAATTGCAAAAAGCGTTTTAATGATATTTTTATTTCAAAGGACACAAAAATACAACTATCATATATATACCAGGGCTTTATTTTTAAATTTTTAATAAAGTAGAAATATATTTTTTACCATTCGAAAATATTTGTATAATTATATTTATCGGATGTGTAAGTTTAATTGTGACGTATTTGATTTAATGTACATATAAAATTTGCTACATACAATCTCCCCAAGCAGCACCGAAACGTTCTCTGAACGTTCAAAAATTGTTCTGCAAACACGTTCTAAGAACGTTCACTTTGAACGTGTTAGAGACGTCTATCTGTCCATCTTGAAGACGTACAATAATACGGTTCAGAGAACGTTCAATGAACGTGTAACTATCACCATCGGTGTTATAGAAGCGTTCTGAGAACGTTCTATATATACGGTCTCAGAACATTCTAAACGGTTTTAGAACGTTTTCAAAACGTTATACAAATTTTCAGAACGTTCCAGAAAACGTACTGTAAACGTTCTAAAATAGCGTAGTTAAAAAATAATAATAATAATAATAATAAAAAAATATGACGTGATTATAAAAAATCACCTCAGTACGAGCGTTTAGAAGTAAAAATTACATAGCTGATGACGAATAATGATACAACATATGAACAGGGATATGAATTACTTTTTTTTTTCAATTCAAATAATGTTTGAGAAATTTTAACATACTTACTATTCCTTTAATTTCAACGTATATGTATCAAAAATTCTATATTCTATGACAATTTTCCCCAAAAAGTGTCATAACGTCTCTTTATACCTTAAAAAATTTCTTAAATTTTTGCATTTTTTAAAAATTTCTTTTTTTCCCCCTAATCTGAAGATAATGAAGTTGTAGTATTAATTACAAAACTTTGAATACACACCATAAAATGCAAGAACTAGCATCAACTGTTTCGGGTCAAAAGAAGACACAACCCTTCATCAGGCGAACATTGTAGGCACGAGAGCTGCAAACAAGCACGTTGAGTTTGTTGAATGCGTTGCCGCTTTGTTTGTAGAAGCCGTGCTTTGTTTGTAGCAGTTGCGAGTTCTTGCATTTTATGGTGTTTATTCAAAGTTTCGTAATTAATACTGTAACGTCATTATCTTCAGATTAGGGGAAAAAAGAAATTTTTTAAAAATGCAAAAATTTAAGGAATTTTTTAAGGGATATTGACACGTTATGACACTTTTTGGGAATTACTGTCATAAAATATGGAATTTTTCATGCATATACGTTGAAATTAAAGGAATAGTAAGTATATTAAAATTTCTCAAACATTATTTGAATTTAAAAAAAAAGTAATTTATATCCCTGTTGCTGTGTTGTATCATTATTCTTCATCTGCTATGTACAACTAAACTCTTAATTTATTTTGCTTGTTTTAATCCTTGTGATTCCGAATGCATCATCCTATGATGAATGCTTGTTTTTCATGGTTGTTTTCTGTTTGATTCTCTGATATCTTAATGTAAATAATTTATTCCAATTTATTCTTCATTTCTAACTTCAATTAATTTCTTGTACGATAGGGTGCCCGCTAGCAATTTGCTATTATAGCTGCTAACGAACGAAATCGTACATTGGTGCTCAACGACGAAAAGGGTCACCCCTGACGAGTTTTTTTTTTTTTTTTTTTTTTTTTTTTTAACCATTCTAAGCTTTTCCTAAAAAATTTTTTAAAGTGCTGTCTTAATTTTTTATTTCCTCGTTGCTTGTTTGTATCTTTTGATTTGAGTTTCATGTGGTTTTTACGCACCGGCAAAATTATTAAAATTGTAACTAACTATACAGGAATAAATTTATGATTAGACTGAAGTTAAATAAAATAAAAATAAATAAATAAAAAATAAATGTTTCAATAAATCACAATCAGTCACCCCAAGTTATTTAAATTTGTTGTAATTTCCTTCTCATTGACCTATGTGGTTTCAGGGATCTTATATCTGTTGATTGGCTTTAACTAGGATTAAAAATTCATTTATATATATATATATATAAATATATATATATTAATTTTTTTTTTTAAATACAGGGTGCAAAGCACTGTGACGAGAATACCTTTATCTCCGCAACTATTGGTCGCAAATATATAGTTTCAGTTACAAAATGTTTTAAAGAATATGAGCATTTGTGGTATAACATGTTTTAATTTAAAATATCTATTTTTTCAAAATTACAAAAACTAGCTTTTTACATAGTCCCAGATCCCTATAGTCATATTTAGAAAAACTGACACTCATCCTAACAAAAAGTTTCATTTCTATTCTCCCAAAATGGAACAAGATATTTAAAGTTTGGATTTTTTAACATATTTAGGCCTTCAATAAGAGATCGGTTTAAAAATCCTAATTGGACTTTGTTTGCATTTTCCCTGGGTTTATTAAAGAATTTTTCATTGACTTTTTAATAAAGCCCGAGAAAATGTGAAATAATCCTAAATTTTGAAACTAACTATCTCAGACAATTTTAGGTGCACAAAAGTGAAACTTTTTGTATTATATTTTTTAGGTTGGAACTCAACTTTCACTATTAGTGTCATGAAAATTGTATAAAAATTATCAGTTTTTGTGATTTTTAATAAATTGATTTTTTAAATTTAAACATGTCATATAATGAATTCTTACATTTTTTTTAAATACATTTTCTCATTGGAGGACGTCTGAGACCAATTGTTGCGCAAATAAAGGCCTGCTCTCGACTTTGCACCCTGTATATTCTAAACATTTCTGGGTACTACTTTGTAAGTCCATGGATAGTTTATAAATATATTTGAATGCTGAAGTTCATAGAAAGTTTTAATATTCCAACATAAAAAATAATTTCAAAAATGAATGTACCAATACACCGCTAAAATAATATATAATTGAGTTTAGAATATATTGTTAATTTATAATAATAAGAAATTGAAACAAAAAATTAAAAATTAGTTAGAAGGAGGAAATTTTAAAAATTTCCAAATACTTAAATACATGTATATATATTTTTAATCAAAATATTTTTCTAAAATATTTAACATACTTCATATTTTTAAATTTCAGTACATGTGTGTATACATATTTTCAGTTTACAGCAGCAGTTTACAAAAATGATGTTTGCAGGTATTTAAATTTATTCCACATGGCAATGTAATCCGTATTCTTTAAATGTTTAAATTTCTTTAAATTGAGTCAACGCAATTTTTACCTCATTTGATGTAATTATGCTATCATGGCATATTAAATAATTGATAAATGTAAATATTATTAGTATTAATAAATAGTAAATCGTCCTTTTTTTTTAAGCAGAATATCTTTTTTTTTATAAAGATGTGGAATAAAATTGAATTGAATCTTTGTTTTATTATGCAGTTAAACAATTTCATATATTTTATTTAATAAATAACAGTAAAGAGATATTTAAAATTGTAAGTCGGTGAAACTTAGGATATTATTTTAAAAATATGCAATTTGCATAACCTAGATTGTATATATATTATCATATAAACATTAAATAAATACTTCAGAATTTAAAAAGAAAAGAAAAAAAGAATTACGAACCTTGTTAATTTTCTTGATAAGAATTTTCTTCGAGAAAATACCCTTCCAACTAGCATTTTAAAATACACAATGACCAGTCGGAAGGGCATTCACTTAAAATTAGCTCTTATCTTGTAAAGTCTTTGTGACTTCTTCATACTTCAATCAGAAACATAATAACGAAAATAGTTATTTTAACAAATTCCATCTCAGAAGACTAAATTAATAAAATTAATCCATAATTTCTAAGCGGTTTTCTGTAACAGGAGCAGTTTTTTCTGCGATTCAACGCTGCTTTCAAGTATCGAAAGTTAGGCTTAAGAACTTACCCAGATAAAAAAAAGATTGTTTAATTGATATTAAATTAAGACTTTAATAAATAGAACATAGAGAATATTACAGGTTAAAAATATTACATTTTTACCTTTTCTAAAGCTTATCCTAGTCATTATAACGCTAAAACTGAACAAATCAGATTACATGTTTTAAAATTACCGCCTCACATAACGACACGACTTTCCCAAGACCTGGCGCCTGGCGTTTGACTTTGCAGTTGCACGGTCAGCGAAAATTAAATAAATGCAATCCACAGATGTCGATGTTATCATCTGCTCTCCCTTCTTGCATCCGCAATAATCATGTTTCAAAGTTCAACATATGAAACAGAAATTTATTAAGAATTTATAGCTGTAGAAAACATAATCAATGTTTTAAGGAAAAATGGAATGGAGTTAAACAATTATTTAAATTTTTATAAAGTATTTTAAAAACTTATGAGATCACTTTATTTTTCCATTTTAAAATCTCGAATTAAACGGAAAAGCATATTTTGTTTTAGTGTATATTTCAGTATTGAACAAAATATTCAGTGAAAATAAATAAAATACACTGAAGTGACAAAAGTCATGGGATAGCAATATGCAAATATACAGATGGCAGTAGCATCGCGTAGAACAGGTATAAATGCGCAGTGCTTTCGCAGGGCTTTCATTTGTGTTCAAGTTATTCATGTGAAGAGGTTTTGACGTGATTATGACCGCACGACGGGAATTAACAGACTTTGAACGCGGAATGTTAGTTGGAGCTAGACGCATGGGTCATGCCATTTCGGATATCGTTAGGGAATTCAACATTCCCAGGTCCACTGTGTCAAGAGTGTGCCGAGAGTATCTAATTTCAGGCATAACATCCCACCATGGACAGAGCAATGGTCGACCGCCTGCACTTAACGACCAAGACCGGCGACGTCTGCGAAAAGTTGTAAATGCTAACAGACAAACAACACTGCGTCAAATAACCGCAGAAATCAATGTGGGACGTACGAGGGACGTGTCCGGTAGGATTGTGCGGCGAAATTTGTCTTCCTTGGGCTATAACAGCAGAAGACCGACTCGAGTGCCTTTACTGACAGCACGACATCGCTTTCAGCGACTCTCGTGGGCACGTGAGCATATCGGTTGGTCCCTAGATGAATGGAAAACCGTGGCCTGGTCCGATGAAACACGATTTCAGTTGGTAAGAGCTGATGGTAGGGTTCGAATGTGGCGCAGACCCGACGAAGCCATGGACCCAAATTGTCAACAAGGCACTGTTCAAGCTGGTGGTGGCAGCATAATGGTGTGGGCTGTTTTTACATGGCATGGACTTGGTCCTCTGGTGCGACTGAACCGAACATTGACTGGAAATGTTTATGTTCAGCTACTTGGAGATCCTCGCAGCCATTCATTGACTTCATGTACCCAAACAACGATGGGATTTTTATGGATGACAATGCACCATGTCATCGGGCCACAACTGTTCGCGATTGGTTTGAAGAACATTCTGGACAATTCCAGCGAATGATCTGGCCACCTAGATCGCCCGACATGAATCCCATCGAGCATTTATGGGACATCATCGAGAGGTGTGTTCGTGCCCAAAATCCTGCACCACCAACACTTTCACAATTATGGACGTCTATAGAGACAGCATGGCTCAATATTCCTGCAGAAGACTTCCAACGACTTGTTGAGTCCATGCCACGTCGAGTTGCTGCACTTCGCCGGGCGAAAGGAGGACCGACACGATATTAAGAGGTATCCCATGACTTTTGTCACTTCAGTGTAAAATAAGAACAATCAAACAGAGTAATGATTTAACAACATTATCAATATTGATAATTTATCAGTAACATTTAAACTTAAATAGAATCATAAATAAAATATAATAAAAGTTTAAAATTATGCTTAAAGAAAAGAAGAAAAAAACTCATTTCTGTAACTTCCCAATGAGTATTAGAGACCGCGAGGTTCTACTCTCGAACCTTACAGACGGGAAGTGTTGGTTTCGATTCCTGGTCACGCTCGTCGACTTAGGTTTTCGGAGTTTTCCCGTGATTTTCTTTGAAACTCGCGTAAAGCACTATATTACGTATTCAATAACATCCGTGATTAGTTTTTTGTATCTAAACTCTGGGTCTGGGGAATGCATAGATTTTCATGACAGAAGACAATCATTTTTATGCTGTATAGAAGATCTTAGAAAATGTATTTTTCTAAGGGTTTATTATTATTATTATTATTATTACAAATGGAAAAAAAAAAAAAAAAAAAAAAAAAATAAACGGTAAATTTGTTTTAAATCATCAGAAAACGATGTTTCAATTATTCGTTTTAAAGGTGATATCGAATTCTTTTGAAAGATAATCATAGTGAAAATTTTTATCCACCCCTCCCCCATCCTCCAGGGATGATGTATACTTATTCCTAGGCGAAAAAACAATGTCCTATGAATAATAATAATTAAAAAAAACTGTTTAACTATTACTCGTTATACATCCAAATTGAATCAATAATATATATCAAATGTATGTCACGCAGAAGGTTTGGTGAGTATATATATTACAGAAGCTGATAGATAGCCTTTCTGTGAATGGAAAATATTGGAACGTGGCAGTGCCACCTGTCGTGCGATATGCACCCAAAGGCAATCTGTTGAGTTTTACGTAATATTAATTTCACTTACCAAATTTACAATATTTATAAATCACAGAAGTTGAGATTTTTCGTTTCCGTTATGAGATTAAATTACAAAATAGTCACGACACCTGTTGGCCGATGTGCATCCAAAATGGACTAGTAAAGCTTTACATAAAATCGATTTCACTTATAACTTCAGTGTATCACAAAATTTATTGTTAAAACACAAGAGTTAAAATATTGCCTTTCCGTTAAAACGATTAAATTGCAGATTAGCAATGCCACCTGTTGGACAATGTATACATCCAAATTGTATTAGCAGAGGTTATGATGATATATGCCAATATATCAAGTTTAATGCATTTGTACACTATAGAAGCTGAGATATAGCTGTCCCATAAATGGAGGGTTTCATTGCATAGCACCGCAATCTATCGGACGATATATCCCAAATGAAATTCAAATAAACTCCAATTTAGGGCAAGATCTAATATTGTAACAAGTTTGGTTGAATTCCATACATTGATTCCTGAAATACAAAATCCACAAAATTTTTCCATAAGTTTAAAATTTTGTAATTTTTTTTCACCTCACCGCTACTGAATATTGAGAAGCATTCTTTACTGACGTGCTAACAAAACGTTAAACTGAAAATGTAAAAAATGCTCTATTCTCTATCATGCTAAAAATTATAAATTTCGAATAACTTACGAAGTTTTTAAATTAGAATGTTGCAAATCTCTCAATAAGATTCTTATCAATATCATAAGTGATATTTTAAAACTGGTCCGATCTCTCTGCAATCATTTGTTCTTGAGATATGAATATCGTGTACATGAACTAACGGGCTATCACACTAATAGGTGCCGATACACATTAACAGATACCATACCAACCTTTTGACTTCCGGATTCCTCACGCCACAAAACGTGTAAAAAAATCAAAAACTGAAGTCAAAACTTTTCATGATTAACCTAGTTTCCCAACCAATAGTACTAAAAAGTCATTTTGTCATATTCGTTATAATTACGCTGTTACAGAACGTGTTATGACGGTGTCACACTTGAACGTTCTATATAGAACTAGAATTGTACGTTTTATAGATGGTACAAATCAAACATTTTCAGAACGTTCTAAAAAATACTATTTCTGAACGTGTTTTAGAACGTTCTTTTGACACGAAACACGGTGTTTGAACTATTGAAACCGTTATTAGACGTTCACAGAATGTTCCTGTGCTACTTGGGTCAACTATAAAAAAAAAAAAAAAAAAAAAAAAAAAAAAAATCTTTTTTTCTTATTAGCTGTCAACTATTAACATAGAACTTTTTTTTTTTTTTTTTTTAAGTCATTAAATCTCAACGAAATTTATTTCTGAAAACTCTTGACTTTCGACGTTTTGAGAAGTATAAACACTTTCGCGATTGCATGATTTTGACTTTTTGAAAGTAAAGTCTGCCTGTGGGCGTTATTCCCCCAAACTACAATATTTCAGAACAGAATTTTTCTCTATTTACATTTATATTATAAATGGATATACATCATAATAATATTCTTTCTAATTAAAATATTTGTATCCATAGTACATTTCATTGTAAAAATATGAATATTGGGTACATACTTAATAAATAAATAACATATAAAATGCGAAGGAAACGCCCACTGATGCAGTTACAGATTTTCAAATGATGTGAATCTACGTCAGCGGTCACGAAAGTGTAAAGAATGTACTTATGTTTCATAGTTAGTTGGGAGGTTTTAAGGCCGATTGACTACGCTAAGGTTCTAGGCCTATAAGTGGAAAACCCTCTGCTGGAGCCTTTCTAAGAGGTCCTTGTCCGTATTTACGCGAGTTTCGGAGAAAATCACGGAGAACTGTGAACAGCCAGATTGTTGAGAGCGACCTGGGATTTAACCCGGCTTTTCTCATCTACCAATTTTGAAAGCAGAACTATTTGGTCGCTAGTAGACAATCATGCTTCATTTGTGCTCCACACAGAAAGTAGCGCTGAATCGTTCCAATGTGATATTCCACGTGAGATTCGATCTAAGATCTTTTCGCCTTTGCTTCATAGTAAATCTTATAACGAGAGAAGATACGCACAAAATCAAGAAATAATTTTTTTTCAATCACACTACTTCCATTGCGCACTACTGCACATGTAATGCCTTTGAAGATAGTATGATCAGAAGCTATAAAATTGATCTTATCAATCACATGCTACACATTTTCTGTTATAGAAAACTAAAACATACGTCATGAGACATATAAAAGAAAAATTATATAGGGAGTTTTAAGAAAATCGGTAGAGTCTATACCTTCAAATAATAATTTTGAGATCTAAAACTGACCAGTCTTATCAAGGTACCTATAAATTGCCTTGCGGTAATCAAGTAATACATGCAAAATGTTTTATGTAGCAAATTTGGACATCACTTCATCGACAATTGCATACAAAACGACGACTAAAAAAAGTTAATACCCCGAGTCCGACGAAATTACGTCGTACAGCTTTTTTTTTTTTTTTTTTTTTTTTTAAGAAATCGACATGCGAGACCAAAAATTGCTGTTTACTCCGCCTACATATTAATTTAGCCATTTAATTTTTTTGAAATAACTGACCAATACGTTAACCCATTAGGTGCCAAAGCTCCCGCTGCGGAATTTTTTTTTTTTCAGAATTCTTTTTCTCAGCAAGTAATTAAATAAATATATTTTTTTCTTTTTTACATTAAACATTGAAACACTTAGCTTTGTTGGTAATTTTTCAAAAAGTTTGAAATGTAACTTCTATTTTTTTTCCTTCAATTATAACTCTCCAATTTGTCATATAGGAGGCTCTATATTTTTTTCTCTCTTTTTTGTATCATTTTCTTTCTTTCTTTTATTTTATTTTTTGTAAATAAGTTTTATATATAATTTTATTTCAGTAACCAGTAATTAATAATATGAACAAATGGACTGGGAGACATATGATGCCATTCAATTTGCTTATCGCAGAGTAGAATCCAATAACCAAATCCGCCGTATGAAACGCTAAAACAGATGGAAGATAAGCATAGTAATATAGTTCGAAATTACTTTCGACCTGCGTCTCGAAACATATAATATGCGCATATTAGTAATGTTTTGAAATTTAGGCACTTTTTTATCGAATATCTACCACTAACATACCTGAAAATCTAAAAAATGATTGGTGTGAAAAAAAGGGTGCTTACTGAAAATTTTCTGTTTATTAATGAATAAACAGAAAATTTTCAGTACGCACCCTTTTTTTCACACCAATCATTTTTTAGATCGATTTTATATTTATTTAATCGTAACTACAATCGGAGATAATTACTCTAAAGAAAAGTGATGGGGAAAAAGGGGCGCATACTAAAAAATCTTCTTGTTCCTAATTAGGATGTTGGCAGGTATGCACTAAAGTTTAATTGTAAGCTCAGAGATGCCAAGTTATTACGGATCGACCGTAATCTTAATACCGAAAATTTTTTTATGTATTCTTTTGTAATAATTATATACAGTTTAATATTATGAGTTTTACTTTTTCTTTATTGTGGTAAGAAATTGATTTTTCGTCAGAAGTAACGGCATCTCTGTAAGCTTGCCAATTCAGGACAAAGATTAATCGTCTATCGCATATATCAAACATTACTTATCAAAATTATTGATTGTTATTGAACTAAAGAGTTTTTTTAAGTTTGATATCACTGCAAATTAAGTTCTTCTAACATTGTCAAAATACAGCCATTTTTGATGTCAAACAAAGCAAAGAAATGCGCTCATCTGAAGTTCATTTTTAAGATCCCATGTCTAACCGGAATAGTGGAATGTAAGACATGCCATTCCTTTGAGCCGATAGAAATCTACCTCAGCTATATCAAAAGAAGTTAGGGACAACATTAATTTGAATTTTTCTGCAAATACTGCCAATGATGCCCTTCTCCATACTATTTTGAAAATTATAAAAGATCAATCTTCATTATTTACAAAAATTAGGTAATTCTGTTTTAAAAACTGCCAGATAGTCCGTTTCTTTCTCAGATTTTCAGCTCAAACTTAGTAAAAGTTTTAAAAACATTATTTTAGAGGATATTCTGAATGACAATTCAGTCTTCTTTTCTAATAATATTACATATTAAATTAAGATGAAACAAAATGAGTGTTCACGTCTATGTGATTCAGATTATTATTACTATTAAAGTAGAAAATATTATATTAGGGGACCGGAAAATAATGTCGTTTTGAATTAATAAAATGAAACCGGAAATTTTTGTTTAACAGTGTTTACATGGTACTTTACAAATAACCATCTTATAAGTTACCTAAGAATATCTTAAATTTTATCCAGGATAAATTTCCGATGTTAGTATTTTAATTCAAAACGACATTATTTTCCGGTCCCCCTAATACTATAAAAACAAAGGTATATATTTCCAATCTATTGAAAAATATTTTCAACAAGAGGATTGGAGATTAACCGCAAATCTTTGCTTGGCCTAATTATTTTCTGATTTTAGTTCAAAAACTAGAAGTAATGAAAAGGTAATTATACCTCCTACCCGCAAAATCCTCCCAAATCCCCGAGGTTATTATGCATGTCTTTACTTTAATGACTAAATCGAAGGTCATGTTTCCGCCTTTAACGAACAAAAATTTTCCCCAGTAAATATAGCCTAACTCCTCCTTTTTAAAAGTCGTAAGCTCAGGCTGTTCTTTCGGCTTTTTTCAAAAACTCCACTGCTAGCTGCAAAATTTGTAAAATTGAAAATCTTTTTTATTATACCATTAAAATTTACAGTTACCATTATTCTTCCAGAACCATCCAGTGTTTCAGCAAGATATGTGAAAAAGTCCAAGAAGTTGAAAGTTGCAATAAGGGAAACGGAAAAAATAGACGAAGTCAAATGTTATAACTCCTACGTTCCTTTTGTGCTTAGCAATCGTGTCTACCTGAAATTTCCCAGAAAATTAAAAAAGCCTTTTCCTACATTTAAATTCGGGTTAGTTCCGCTGCTCGATCCTTAATTAACCTACAAAAGCGTAGTCGCATCTCTACTATGCAATCTTTTCTTCCTACACCCATGACCAATAATTGTAACTCAAAATTAAAGAACTTTTGTCACTATAAATAAAGGGATGAAACACGGGCGCAGAATTCATACTGATATTTGTTTAAGCAATTTCTCACCTATAATATCATTGAGTTAAGAAACAAAAATTTTGTTGCATTGATAGCGGTAGGAGTTCTGTGCCGTTTCTTCATCCCTGTTAATATTATCACTAGAAAATTCAACGTCAATAACTTCACTGAAGCATAGTCTCCTAAACTAGATGCCTTCCCCGTGGCTCGGAAACTTGGCAACAGTTCAAACGGTAGACAGCACCA
Source organism: Salticus scenicus (assembly GCA_963930645.1). Classification (NCBI taxonomy): domain Eukaryota; kingdom Metazoa; phylum Arthropoda; class Arachnida; order Araneae; family Salticidae; genus Salticus; species Salticus scenicus. Next base: position 218,973,621 of record OZ005660.1, on the reverse strand, counting down.
CCTGGTACAGATTGCGGGACATCTTTATTCAACTCTAACCAATAATTTTAAGAAGTGATTTATGATATGTATAATTCACGTTTCTTGAATTCTATTCGCCTTTTATGTATATCAGATCCCACTACTTAAAATTATTGGTGACAGTTGAATAAAAAAGTCGCACAATCTGCACATGATGGCGCTGTCTGCCGCCAAGTTTCCGATCCACGCGGAAGGCATCTAGTTAAGGAGGCTATGAGTGAACACATAAATAATTACAAACATTATCTTAATCTCATCAGGCAATGTCCTGGCAAATTTTTAAAGAATTAACTTTATAACAAATATATTGAATTACAATGTCTCCCCTTAATTGCTCCGCGGAGTTGTTTATGTCATTAAGTGGATTTTTCGTAAAGTGTGTCCAATTGTTAGGAGCTCGATTTTTTTTTTATTGTATGCATTGTTGTTTAGCCTCATTAATTTTGTTATTGGCCTTCTGGCAGATAACACAATTCTTTGTTTCTTCACCCAGTCACTTTTCTCAGCTTATTACACAGAGTATACGTGACATTTCCTTCATTTGATTCCAAGCTCCTAAATATTAAAAGTTGAGTTTGGGAAGTAACGCTGCAGTTTGAAATCAACTGCGAATGCGTAATCTAACACCAATGCACCGTTCACAATGCGTAATCCAACACCTGCATACCTTACACCACTCTGCTTAATTTTCCATAGTGTTGTTATTCTTACCTTTTATTGTTGTTATTATTATTGTTATTATTATTAATATTACTATTATTATTTTACAATAGAAATTTTTAGAGTAATATTCACCAAATTCACTTACGATTCAATTTGGAAAATAACTGTCAAATAATACTGGTGTAAAAAAAAGGCGGGGCTAAGAATGCTATGAATATTAATTAGGATGTTCGCCAGTATGGGAAATTGAACACTTTTATAATTTATTCTGAAGCAAAATTAGTCCCACACTTTTTAAGTTTCCTTAATTTATTGTAGTTGTATATTGAGTAAAAATTTTCTATAATTGAAGTGGTGTGAATTAAAGGCAGGACTAAAAACGTTCAGAAATAAATTACGCGAGTTATCAGTTCTGCAAGAAAATATTTGCTATTGTTTGTCGAATAGCAATGAAATAATACAGAAGTTTCTACCTTTTGTTGAATTTCCATTTCGATAAATTCAGTTCGTTAAGTTGAACCCACTAAAGTATGTATGCAAAAAAATGTTACGCAGGTTTTAAAACGCTCAATATAATAAAATAGAAATGAATTGACCTCAACAGAAGAAAAGTATCATTATATAAAGCGAAAATTTTTCATTGAAATAGTGTTGTTAAAAATTTTGCAAAATTGGTAATAATGCTTTATAGTAAAGAAAATTGCAAGCAAAATAATAATATATATATGTAAACATTTATTTATTTATTTATTTATTTATTTTTTATGTTTCATTCCAAAACATCTTTGTTGAAATTGTTAGATATAATATTATTATGAAATTAATTGTATGTCGCTTTCTTTTCCTGGACGGTAATGTATCAAGAAAATTAATGCTCTTTTTTACGGAAGAGCTTTAGTGTTATAAAATAGGGTCCGTAATTTTGTTCTCTTGCCAGGATTGTGTGCAAGTATGCAACTTTTGTATGTACGGGTCAATATGACTAATTCTATTACTCGTTACTAATTAAAGAACTCCATGTGCTTCTGAAAATCTGAACCTCTGAATTCTGAAAATCACCTATCTGAAAAAAATAATTTTAGAATGACATAAGAAATGTTGTAATCGATTATAGTTCATGTAATTAAAACAATTGCAACAGATATGTTAATATGAGCTAATGTATGCAAAAAAAAGATAAATTATATTACTTTTAATTTCTATTTGAGCTGAAATATCAATATATAACTTGCAGGTCAAGAAATATCTCAGCTTCTTCAGTGTTATTGCATTGCAATCGCATTTTAGTTTTAGTTTATTTCTTTTTATTATTATTAATTATTATTATTATTATTATTATTTTAAGTCTATTACTGATTGATTTATTACGATGTATTGTACTCACGAGAATGACATTCTTGTTCATTTTCAGGAATATAGACCACAACAGTTAATTCAATTTAAAAGAAAAAGATTGAGCTAAGAATCTTTTTACATTTCATTTTTAAAGAAATTTCTAGTGCACATTTTGTTCCTTTTGGGTTTAATTTTACTAAGTTGTAGAGTGTAAAAAATATTATAACAGGTAACATCATACTTTGTAAGTTAACGCTTACAAATCTAACACTTGATATTTTTACGGCTTTGATTTTTTTCAGTAAAACTCTGCCTGTAGAGCTAATAAAGTTTTAATATTACAAAATAACAACAATAATAATAATAAAAAAATTAGATAATTTTTTTCAGCATATACTACTTGAATTGTCCAGTCAGTTTTTGTTAAATACATCACATGTAAATACCCCGTGTTTTACTGTGTTCTAAAACCCAATTAGAAAAGACGAAATTTTCAACTTGCCAATTCCATTTTTGAGATATTATCTTCCATGTGCTGTCTACGTCATGTTTCACTACACCTCAGCTTGTATGAACTTATCATCTTCTAAGAAACACATTTTCTCACTATGTAAAATGTATTATTGTCATTACCTGTTGAAATATTATTTAAAGTTATAAATTTTCATATCACTGACGATCGAATAGTAATTATAATCCATTAATAAATTAACTGATTTAAATATACATAGCTGCCGATATTTTAATCTCGTTCGGAGCATTTTTAGATTTGCCTTCATTTCACACCAATTTATTCTTAGATTAATTTTCTACACTATATAACTATAATTAACGCTTTCGCGACCGCATACGTTGATTCATCTCCTTTGAAAATCTGTAACACGCCTGTGGGCGTTTCTTTCGAAATTTGTATGTTATTTATTTCTTAAGAAGATACCCAATATTCATATTTCGATTATCAATATACTACGGACACAATTTTTTTGATTTGAAAGACTATATATATAATGTATATTTATTTGTAATATAAATGTGAATACAGAAAATTTTGTTTTGAAATATTGTACCTTGGGAGAATAACGGCTACAGGCGGACCTTACTGTCAAAAAAACAAAAACACGCGGTCACGAAAATGTTAAATAAGAAAAATTTACTCTTTAAAAAAGGTCGTATGAAATAAAGAGGGAGCTAAAAATTCTCCGGAAAAAATAAAAATATTGGCAACTACGAATATTGATACTGACAGAAAAAGAAAATAAAAAATGTTAAATATTCTAGCTTCAATTTTTGTGGAAGAGAAAGGAAAAAGAGGTATGTTTTCTTTATCTTAGGAAAAATAATTTCAAAACATAAATTACAAATTTTTAAGTATTTTTATGTAACCTTTTGAAATTTTTCCCAGGATTTCTCTCTGTCGACACCCATGTTTATAAGTCTAATCCCAATAAATCTGAAATTTGTACGAGTATTTTCGGATGCAATATGAACTAAATTTAGATTATCCACATCTTGAAGTGAAGATGCTAGTTTTAAGCATAGAAATCAATCTCTTAAATCTTAAGTACTTAATTTATTTGTTTGGTTTAGACCTATTGCTTAGTTAAGAGAAGTCAAAATAAGTATTATTTTAATTTTTAATAATCAGTCAGTTATTTCATGTGGTAAAATTTGTATGTTTATTAATCAAAGCAGCAAACTCGTTACCTTGTTTAATGCAGAATGTACAAAGTTGAATGTTTTGATAATTGTTTTAATTTATAAAAGCATCATAGGCGCGAAAAGGTTTAGTTCTTGAAATTCAGAAATAGTGAAGGAATTTTAAAATTAACTTTCTTCAATGCAACACTTTGAAATAGTCGGTAGATAGTAGTATGCTTAACTAATATTATCACTAGGTCGCCACACAGTTATTATCGAAAAAGTTTCAGAGAAAAAATTGCACATGAAAATTATTACTTCATAATGAATTTTTAATGCCTAAAGTTTTGTTTTTATATTAATGAAAATGTTATAACAGTCTTTCTCAAAAACTTTAATCTGTTTACTTTTTAAAACGTATTTATAAATGATCACAGCGAATAAAAATCATGAATAAAAATGAATAAAAATGACCAAATTTTTAAAGTACAATTTATCATATATTATATTAAGCATAGATATATTTTTAAAAAAAAGTAAAAATTCTGTCAAAGACAGAATTTAGTTTAGTAAGGAGGACTTTTAATTTCAATCTGTAAAACTCTTAATTTCTTTTATTTTATTTTTTGGCAATAAAACTGGGCCATGTACTTTTTTAAAATAACTGAAATGAATTAAAATAAAGTGTTGTCACCTAAATTTCATACTTTAGTTAATTTTCATCATCATCATCAAAGTGCTTATTTTAGTGTTCCTAGGAACGACGTTCCCTCACCACTAGTATTAGTATGTGAATCAGAAAAAATAATGACCATAGCCACAGACCAGCAAAACAGAACACTGGTGGCATAAAATGGAGGCGAAATAAAGCCCACAAAATTTAGGAAATAATATAAAAGAAAAAGACAATGTACAGAGAATTATAAAATAAAGAATATAAATATGTAAAAGAACATAAATATGAATAATTTAAAAAAAAGTGATTAAATAATAAAATAATAGTAAAATTTACATGATAGAAAGATAATGCCAAGAAAGGTGTTGAAGTTCTAGCAGTAGAGAAATAGAAATAGGAGCTTTTAACCACGGTTAAAACCTTATGGAAGGTACAGGGTGGCATGTGGTCGTCTATAACTCGCATGAGCTTCATAATCAGTGATGTTGAAAATCTCTTCGTTAGGAATACAGGGTAGATAATCAAAATATTTAGTAGTCTGCATTTTGATTGTTGTACGGATAGTATCAATATGAAAATCATGGTGGATAACTGAATTACAACAGTACCAGGAGGCATGCCGAATGATGCGAAGAGTTTTGTTTTGTAAAATCTGGACTTTCTGCAGATTGGTATTCGCTGCAGATCCCCAAATCTGGGCACAGTAGAGCATAATAGGTCTCAGAACGGTTTTATAAAATAGGAGTTTGTTACTCATGCTCATCCCATTACCACACAGAAGATAAGCAAGGTCATTCTTTACTTTGTAAAATTTTTGGGCAGTATAATCGATATGCTTGCGCCAAGTAAGTCTGCTCTCGAGGTATAAACCCAAGTATTTGATTTCCCTTCCGAAGTCAAAACAGGAACCATATAGGTGTAGTGGAGGAGGCAGGTTTCTTTTCCTTGAGAAAAATACTGCCTTGGATTTATTCGAATTTATTTTGATTCTCCATTTGTTAAAATAATTTTCAAGCTGATGAATATGATTTTGTAAGTGAGTGTGCATTAAATTTACATTAGTACTACGGGCCATGCTTGTAGTATCGTCTGCATATAAAGTCAATAATGTATGAGGTGATCTTGGAATATCGTTAATATAAATTTTATAAAGCCATGGGCCCAATTTGGAACCTTGAGGAATCCCAGCAGTAACAGGTCGTATAGTAGAGCATTTATTTACATAGCGAACAGTAAAGGTTCGGTCGCAAAGATAAGATTGGATAAACCGAATGTAGGCAGTAGGAATTTTAAGTCTGAGAAGTTTATAAATAAGACCATTGTGCTAAACAGCGTCAAAAGTGCTCCTGTGTGTTCAGAATTTTCAATACCATCATGGATAAATTCAACAACCCGAAGGAACTGATGAGCAGTAGAATGCTTGGGCCGAAAACCGAATTGTTCAAGAGGGTCACGGTAGAATTCCTGGATGCGAGTAATGAAGATATGTTCCGCAAGTTTCCCCAGAACGGGAAGCAAACTAATGGGTCTATAGCTCTTAGCAATCGCAGGATTTTCACCAAGTTTTTTAATGGGGATGACAGTAGCCTGTTTCCAGTCATTGGGGAAATAATTAAGTTCGAAGATAGCATTAATTAGGTTTAGAAGGTAAGATGCATATTGAATGGGGAGATTTTTGATAGCGGAATAAGAAAGGCCGTCATAACCAGGAGTTTTTTTACTGGGGAGTTTTTTGACAACAGATATTATTTCTTCCGGGGTGGTCGGTTCAATAGAACTGGCAGCTTGTCTGGCAGAATATTTGTTAAGAACATGATCAACATTTACAATAGTGGAAGGGTAAAAAATATCTGGCTGTGGAGAAAATTGGTATTCATATTGATCAGCGATCACCTCCAGTTTATCTTCCTCATCGCACTTAAAACCAGAATCAGTTAAAAGTGGTGGAATTGGACTGAAAGGTTATCTTATTTTTTTTAAGGTAATTCCATAAGGAGTTATCAGAAAGAGCAAGAGAAGTAATGAAATCGTTCCATTTCCTACCTTTATATCTTTTAATCTCACGTTTGATAATAGCTGTTAGTCTATTCATCTCACTCCTGATGACTGGACATCTGGTACTTTGACAAAGCCTGCGTAATCTATTCCTGGAAATAATTTTTAATGTAATTTCGTGAGGGAGGGTATGGGAATGATGGGGAGCTTGGTGGAATTTAAAAGAATCAAGAGAATTTTTGATTAGCTGTTGGAGATTGATTATAACCTTATCAATATCAGTAGTCGAATTAAGCTCATTAAAATGAGGGGGAGAATCATTCATCAATTTTGAAAAGGTTGTCCAGTCGGTAACGGAAGAAATAGCAAAAGAGGAAAGAGAAGGGCTGCAATCAATTTGAAGTAAGGCAGGGAGGTGATCAGAAGTTAATTCTGAAATAGGAGTAACAGTGAAGGGATAAGGAATGTTGTTCAAGAAAGCCAGATCAATAGTCGTGCCAATTCTCCGGGGGCTATACCTGGTAGGAGAGGAGGGAGCAGCAATTTCAATACCATGGTTGATACAATACAGATGAAGGTTTTCCCCTAAGTTATCGGTACGGAGGGAAGTGCACCAACTGGTATGATGGGAATTAAAGTTGCCAACCAAAATAACTTTTTCATCTAACTGGAACAGCTGGTCAAGATCAGAGTTTTGAAAACGATGATGCTTGACTCTGAGATAAATGGTGGAGATTGTAATGGAATTCCTATTGTCCAGTTTAATTTTGACGTTTGTATTTTCAAGTAGGTGAAGAGGGAAGGTAGGTGCGAGAGAATGGGGTATTCTGCGATTAACGAAAATAGCCGTCCCGCCAAAAGGCGAAATTTCATTGTTTTCCATGCGAGGAGCGAAATAAGTATTAAAATTCTGGAGTTTAAAACTCTGTGCGAATTTGTATTTGACTTCCTGTATAAGAATAAGATCAACAGGGTGATGAATAACAAAACTTCTAAGCTCGTCAAGCTTCGATCGGAGACCATTGGCAAAAATCGAATTATTGTGTCGGAAAACTGTTTGCACCCGTGGATTCAGAAAAATCGTCCCTTACATTTGGTATCGAGTTCGTAACGGTAGGACTGATATTTTTAATTTATTCTGGTGTTACACAAAACTGGTCTACAAAAACTGGTGACGTTTTTAAACAGGTAGAAACTAATAGTCCTCCTTGTTCTAATACATTTCGTAGTAATTTATGAAAGTATCATAGCATATTTTTAGTGAACATAACAATAATTCATAATGAAATTTAAAAGACTAAAGTTTTGTTTTCTATAATGAAAATGTTATAACAATGTGTTTTTCAAAGAACATCAACCAATTTACTTTTCAAAATATTTTTATGAACTATATTTTGTTAAACTAAATTTTTATGTAACAAACTATATAAATATAGGTTTTTGTCAGATTTTGACATTTTTGACATGACTGTTTAAACCATGATTAAAACCATCAAAAACCTGCCAAACCCAGTTTTAACTTAAATAAATTTGGGATATTTTGTAATAATATTTTTTTTTTAAGATACTTTTTACGTTACCATATTAAAAACTTAAATTTTCAAACAGTAAAGTATATTTGTTGGTATTATCAGCTTTAAAAATGGAATGTATCGGTATCTGCATTTTAAAATTTAAGAAAAATGAACTCCCAGAAATCCGCACAGCCTGAGGACAGATAGAGATTGTGCAGGCTTTAAAGGGGTCGCTCATGGGTCAAATTTTGCCTTAAAGACTTAACTTGTAGGCCTTCGAATAGTTTTTCAAATATTAATTTTATCTCCCTCCTTTTTTTTTTTTATTCATTGCAGTTATTCAGACATTTGTCCTCATTCAGAATTTTTTCCTCCTTGAAACAAAACCATACAACTTGAACATATAAACATGTATTCATTTGTAAATTGAATTAATTATGTAACCTTTAATTGTTTTTATGTATTCCTTTTCTTTTTAATTTTAAACTCAATACATTAAGGCTTTTTTCTTCGTTCATTATAGCATTAATTTTTGTATGAAGAATCATTAACCGCTTTATTCAAAATTAACTTCAACTCCCGGTTCAACGCAAAAACTTGAAAAGCGTACAAAGGCAGGGTGCAGATTTCTATGAAAAATTGTCCGGTTCCTTCTGTTATCTAGCGAACGAAGATTTCATATAATCTCTTATTAGTTATTTTCCGCTAAAAGATCGGAAAGTATACTTTCCGAGTATACGGAAAGTATACTTTCCGTAAGTATGTCGCTAGATGGCATAAACAAAGCATCCAACATTGCTGAAAAGTTGTACTCTGACTTTATGCGTTTTTCAAGTTTTCGTGTTCAAACGGGAGTTAAAGTTATTGGTGAATACAACCGTTAGACTTGTAGCTCACTCAGTAATAGTCAATCATTAGAAATGTCAAAGCGGTTTAGGCAGTTTATGATGACAGTTATAAAACATCTTCCTTTATTTTATTTATTTACTTTTAATAGCGCTTCCATAAGCTTAAATAAATTAAAGTAAAATATTAAATTATAAATATATAAACAAATTCAAAATAATAAATAATAACATCTAAATAAATATCAACTACATAATCAAATATGACGTGTAAATATTTCTTTTTAAATACACTTTTAATGCTTCTTTATATAGGTTTTGTTTTGCTATCTTTTTACCGTGACTTGGATTCTTGTTTCAAAGCTACGAGAATAATGATTTGAATAAATACTAGAATTTCAAATATTTTAATGTAAGTTTTTAAAGGTTTTTTTTTTTTTTTTTTTTTTTTTTTTTTCTTTTTCTTTAATATCATTCAAGTTTTAATCTAGCTTTTAAATATATTATTTGTTTATTTTTATATTTCCCATTCTTTTTTATTATAAACTTGAATTTTTTGTTTCTTTATGAAATATGATTCTCTACTATGTACAGCGCTCGTGATATATTGTTGCCTTTGGCGACCAATATATTTTATTGTTTTATAAAAACTTGAACTGTTTTATAAAAACTTGAAATGTTTCATGAAAACTTGACTGACGTGAAGGACAATGTGCAACAGGACCGATTATTAGTAATCAGTTGCAGTCAGCTATTCATCTGTCACTGTTCATCGGATACACACAAATAAATGATGGGGCCCCCTATAAATATTTGTAGCTTGTTTGAATTTTAATGTACAGACGGTAACAAAAATGTCCGAACACTAGCGAAAATTCCTATGTAAAAAAAGTACATTTCATACGATTTTGTTAAATAAATCCTTATCAAATCATGTTCTTACACTGACTAAGAACAGAATTTGACAAGGATTTATTTAACAAAACTGTATGAAGTGCATTTTTTTTACATAGGAATTTTTGCTAGTGTTCGGACACTTTTGTTACCGACTGTATTGTGCTCCTAGAAGACTTTTTTTTTAAACTTTTTTTCTGAATCTTTCAGCTCATCCTTTGAATTGTCTATATATAAATTTTCACCTTAATCTTCATATTAGTTACAGCTATAGAGTATTGTGAATGGGCCAAGTTGAATTACGATCACCCGGTATGTAAACTACAAAGTTGTGATCTTTAATCTGTAAAAGTCTATAATCCGCAAAAGACTGGTCCCAACAGCTACAGATTTCATGAAATCGACTGTTCCAGAATGGTTACGTGCTACTTCCGAATGTGCGTTTTCCGAACAGTATGGTCATTCCTTCCGTAGAGAATCAAAATTGTGATCGTATGTCTCTGGACCACCTCTAGGGGTGTGTCCCAGACCGTCGCCAATTGCCCATCTGCGCAGCACTAGTGCGACGTAAAACCCAACCAACCAACCAACTGAACAGTGTGATTTGCGAACACATCTTACACCTGGCAGCTTATTCCCTCACCATTTCAAGATAAGGAAGATACTGTGCCAGAGAACAGTGTCACCATTCCCTAATCGACCAAGGGGATTAATGCTTTTGTTAAAAGCTGTCAATAAGAAAAACAATTATGTGGGACTATGAAAGTCCATCATTCTCATTTTTATTTGAGTATGTGTCCTCTTTCATTCAAGATATACGGATAGCCGAAGCAAACGAACAGCTTTTAGGCAATCTCTAATTTTTCAAGATCTTTTAAATTTCTGCTAAGATTTAAACATGATTACTGCTCGTTGTATCTGTGGATAAATCTATATGGATGCTTTTAATTTTGTATCAAAATACATTGCATGTGTGTATGTGCATATATAAATATATACTTTAATAATTTTTTACTAATAATACGTTTGATATATATTTTTTCTAGGATTGATTAAAGTTATAATAAATAAATAAACAAATAGACAAATAAATAAGTAAACAATTTAAGTATTAAAAACTTAATTAAAAAATTTACAAAAAAATTTCTAATAAATTAGCCGAAATTTCTTAATACTATTGTTTCGGGTTTTAATTGAAAAAAAAAAAAAAACTGTTTTAAATACTTCTAATAATAAAAATTTATATATATATATATATATATATATATACAAGAATGATTAACTGAAATTATTAACTGAATGATAAAGCGAAAAGATTAGAAAACTAATTTAACTAATAAATTTTTTTTTTCCAATGAATTAGTTGAGATTATTTAATATTATTGTTTCGGGTTTTAAAGAAAAAAAAATAAATGCTTTTGTTTTAAAATACTTTTAATATTAAAAGTTCATATGTGTGTATACATGTATATAATAATTATAAAGAAAAACTAGTCAAAATATAGTATTTAAAGAAATATTCTAAACTAAAAAAAAAAAAAAAAAAAAAAAAAAAAAAATTAACAATTAAATTCGGTGCGATTTCTTAGGACTACTGTTTGGACTATCAATTTAAAAGTTTATTTAAGTATCTGAGTGGTTCGCAGTTCTCGATGCTAGTAAGTTGTAAGTGTCAGGTTCGGTCCCAAATCGCGTTCGTCGACAAAGCTGTTGGGCGTTTTCCATGTTTTTTTCGAAACTTTCGCAAGTACAGACTAGAGGCATTTAGGGTTCCCCCAATCCCCAGCATAGAAATCATTTCAAGCAGGCGTTGGACACTTGCGTTATCAACCGGCTTTAACACTTACGCAATCCCCACGAAGATATTTTTTAATATAAAACGATTTTTCCTATAAATAATTATATATCTATATTTAAAATATCGCTCTCTCTATTTAAAAAATAATTTATAACAATATATTTTGATTAAAAATTAATATTATTATTAAAAAGTACAATTTTTTAATAATTATATTAGTTGAGATAACTTAATACTATTGCTTGGGCGTTTAACTAAAAGTTCTATTTCAAGATGCTCTTAAACATGATTTTTTATTATCATTGATCAAAGAAATTAGGAGATCATTATTTTTTTTTAATTGAAAAATTTAATTGAAAAACGAACCTCCAGAATGAGGCTCCAAGAAACTCAACCCAACCCAACACCTGCTACATTGTCAAAAGCTAGCAACTTAACATATTTCAAAAGGTGTCGTGCTAAATGCAATCATGTAACAATTGGTCTCGTTACTTTTCCGCGAAAAAAACAAAAACAGTAACGCATTGCTTTTCAGGTATCGCTTACCTATGGAAGCAGGTTGAGAAATAAGCGGTCATTTGGTGTATTTTGCGACCAGATTTTACATTTCGATGCCTAGAATTGTAATCTTAGGTGCCATATTTGTCGCTTGTTTTGTTATTTTTTTCCTTATCCTATGTAATAACTTTTCCTATCCCATCAGACAGTTCCATGCAAACAAGTCTATTTCATCGTATTCTTGAATCCTGCCACTGTAGTCATAGATGATTGGCTGTTAAAATAAAGTTCACAAAGACTTTTGAATGCTATGCTCTCTTGACAAGTTGCTTGGCACCTTGACAGAGATTTCTAAATGAAACTGAATCTTTTTTCTTCGAACTGTATGTGAATATATGATAAGTTCTACGGTTTTTATTAATTCTACCATTGAATACTTCCGAATGTGAAAGTGGGTTCACTCAATTGAACCTAAAAAAGCTGATTAAGAAATCATATCAGTTAACAATTTGTTGAAGATGAAACTGAACTGATTTCTTAGAGGAGAGATAACCCTAGGGAGAGCATCCCCGAACGAAATCTTCTGCCAATATCGAAACCACGTGACTGGGGGACACCGTATTCGAACACGGGAGTTTTTTACATGTATTTGAATGGCGAACTCTGCTGCTATGCTACTGAAGAAATGGTGAAATACTTTGTTGCATTTGGTTCTAGAGAAAAATTTCTCAATGGAGAACCTATAACCTTTCACAGTTATATATAGTATACTTCTAAATTGTATTCATATAAAATCATAATATTAAAACAAATAGACTTTTTAATGAAGGAAATCCAAATTATTCACATAATCATGTGTTTTATATACAGTTTTTTTGAAAATTTATGGAAAAATAATTTATTATATTAATGTTTTTAAGTAGTTATACGTTTGGTTTTTTCGTTTTTCATGTTTTTTACTTATTATTTTCTTAAAAATTGAGAAATAATGAAAGAAATTTCACTTACATCTTTCAATCCAGATTTGGCGCGATTTGGCGAAATATTGAAATGTTTAATAAGTTTGATGCATGATGGTATTTTGGTGTTTTACGTCATTTTGCGGTGTTCGAAAAATAAATGATTGTATTGTTTGCAAAAAGCACAAAGAAATATATTTTATTTTTTATTTACAAATTAGAATTCCTTTTTTTTTTTTCCCTCATATGTACTTTAATAATGAATTTAGAGATTTATGCGTATTGAAGATCTGTTTTGCATTTATAATGTTAGATTGAGAGAATAAAATATGTCTCTTTATTTCTAACAAGGCAAAATTTAATCCCATATAAAATTAACAATTTGTTTCATATGCGAATTTTTATTTTAAAAATATTTTATTATTATAATTTATAAATATTATCTGTATATATATATGAATTACGTGTCACGATGTTTGTCCGGGGTAAACTCCTAAACTAAGGAACCGATTTTAATGAAATTTTGCACACTGTGTGCAGTTTGGTCCAACTTGAGAGACAGGATAGTTTTTATCTCAATTTATTGTCACAATATTGCTTTATTTCAATTATTTGTTAATTATAGACCTTTATTAAAGTTGCTCCAAAATATCTGTGAGTTTCATTGATTTAATTGTTGCAAAAAAAAAAAAAAAAAAAACAAGTTCATTTTCTTTCGACATAAAAATAAATACATTTAATCAAACGTGAACGTTAAAAAATTATAAAAAGTTAAATTATGCATCTCACGAAAATTGACGTCATAATCAATTTAATGATTTTAACACATTGATAAAGTGCTAATGTAGTTCTATCATAGATATAGTAATATATATAGATCTCTCATCCCCATGTTATCGTACAAAGATTTTTGATGACGAAAAAAAAAAAATAAATAAATAAATAAAAGCTTTGGAAACAGCCATTAAGTGGTATTGAAAAAAAAAAAAAGAAAAAAGAAAAAAAAAAAAAGAAAGAAAAAGAAAAGAAAGAAAAAAATATGAATTTGAAACTGTATCTGGAGTCTTTCATTCCCCTTTAGCAAATAAAATATTCTTAAATTTTATTTGCTAAAATATTAGTATGTATTCCTGTGTGTATTCACTTGGGGAAAAACGGCCATATTTTGGTAAAAACGTCGTCTTTTCCCAAATGAATAACTTTTTTCTCCCCAATGATCACTCTATTCTATATATGCTATACTATATCTATGAGTTCTATACGCAAGCGAAGTGTGACTCACTGACCGTCTGTGCAGCCAAGAAAAAGATTTCCTATGTTAATTGCCCACTGGATTTTTTGTAAGAAATTATTAAAAATCGAGGAAATTTATTTCCCGATTTTAATCCTTATATTTGGGTATAAATATGTATTAGTTATCGCGGGTGTTAGATTGAATTATTTTGCTGTCAAATTGACAAAATTTTAATTTTAAATTTCAAAACTCTGTCGCCCTTGGCTTTTATTATTATTATTATTATTTGGCGATCAAAAGCGTAACACGAAAATATACATGCCAGATGTATGCATTGTACGAAATATAATATGTATTATTCATTGTACGTATGTATGACATGTAATATGTATTGTACGAAATATTGTTTCATATTATTCATTACTCTTTTAATATAAGTTGTTAAAATAACCATGATTTTTGAAAGAAATTAAATATTTTCGACAGATAATTTGGCGATATTCTTTTTTTTTTTTTTCGCCAAGGATGACAGAAATGAAATCTATTCCGCTGCAAAATATTAGTATCTTGCATCAGATATTTTATTTAGACATTTGAAAACAAATTTGACTTCAAACAATGATAGAATATTTATCATTTTCCTTTTAATTAGTATATTATTAGTATATTAAAATTTAAAAGCATGGTATATAAAAAGTTTTTTTTTTTTTTTTTATTTTTTTTTTTATCTTATAATTATTCTTATCTTAACCCTCAATGTTTCCCATCTTTATTAACTTGAATTTACTATTAAAATTTTAACATACTCAAAAACTTCCAATCACTTCGTTAAACACACTAATCACTGTTAATACACTAAACTTTTCCAAAATCTTTTTCTATTTAAAATGATACATGTATTTACTTTAAATGTCCAATATTTCATAAGATTTCCAATTTTAAAGTTTTAAAATATTTATCAAATTTACTTATTTTTCTGGTTTAGCCTTATTGTTTTCCTTTTTATAACTACAGCTGTTGCCCTCTTTAAAATATTTAAAATGATGAGGTCATTTTATAGTAAAATTATCCATTATATCATATATTATATTTCACTCCTCCATAAAAATTGATTTTAAAATCGTCTGTTTCTTTTATACTTTTATTTTAATAGAATTTAATTTATATATTAGTCATTTTAGCAATTTTATCCAAAGTAGCATTAGAAATAATAAATATCACTTCTCCATTAAAATTTATAGGACCCTACAATAAAATTAATTTGTGCTTAATATCAACACTACGAAAATTTTTATCAATCGCTTCCAAATTTTGACCTAAGTTTCAAATCTCAACTCTGTGGGTTTTTACATCGGCTACAACGTTTTCGTCTTTGTTCGTAAATAATAATTTGACTGTACTAAATAGTTTACATCCGTATAATTCGTTTCTTTATTTCATTATAATTATTTCTCATGGTGTATTTAAATTCGGCCTTTTTAATTTTTTCCCTCTGATATACATTTATTTATTTACTGTTTTTTTTTTTTTTTTTTTTTTTTTTGTTTTTTTTTGTGGTTGTCTACAGCAAAACGATTACAAGGCATTGTTGATGTCTGAAACAAATTATTTTCTAACTTTTGTCCTAATAATAATAAAGTAAAAAATTTTTCATTCAAACAAATGCATATTATTCAAAACGCAACAATACATTTCTTAGGATTTAAGCGTAACAAAGAATATTTTAAATAATTCAAAAACTATAACCTGATAACCAGCTCGGCACTTCTCACATAATATTATGTGAGAAGTGCCGAGCTGGTTATCAGCCAGGGTAGCTCAGTGGTTAGAGCATCCGCGCGTTATGCGGAAGGCCCGGGTTCGATTCCCGGCTCTGGTACTTTTCACATAGTTGGTAATAAAAAAATCAGCCTCCTACTCCATTCTATCTAAAATTATTTTCCAGGTTGAAAATTAAATTTCTGAATTGAAATTTCGTGGCCGTTTGGAGTTATGCCATGTTTAAATTTGTCACTTGATATAGCTGCTTTAATGCAGACTCGGTGACCTTGCCAACGTAAATTATGTGAGAAGTGCCGAGCTGGTTATCAGCCAGGGTAGCTCAGTGGTTAGAGCATCCGCGCGTTATGCGGAAGGCCCGGGTTCGATTCCCGTCTCTGGTATTTTTCACATAGTTGGTAATAAAAAAATCAGCCTCCTACTCCATTCTATCTAAAAAAAGTTAAGTCCAATTTCATGAAAGTTTGTTTAGCTTAACTGAATAACAACACACACACACGCACACACAAAAAAAAAAAAAAAAAAAAAAAAAAAAAGAAAAGAAAGAAAGAAAAAAGAAATGAAAGGGAAAAAAAATGATATCTTCAGATTTTTTTTTTTTTTTTTTTTTGTAAAATGTATAAGTTGAGATATGCGTAAATCTCTATCTTTTTAGTCAAAAAAGCATTTAAAAACTGTATATATAAATTTATCAGCATGTATAAGCAGGACCTCGGCACGAAATTTTACGAAATGGTCACAAAATTTTACTTACAGTTAAAAATATTTTATCGAAATCCCCCAGTTTTTTTTTTTTTTTTTTCATGTTTTCTAACTCATCTGTGTTTCATTTATATATAAGAATAAAATTTTAAATAAAATATCGTTTGACCAAGCAGAGTAAGTCCTGTATTATTGCCTGTTATCGATAATAGTATAGTAATAACAAACATTTTTTTTTCTGGTTAGGGGGGAGGGGGGTGGTTGGATCATCAAAGGGGGTGTGAAAAATTTAAAGTGTATAAGTGTACCATAAGAGAGGAAATATATCTTTTAAACATAGTAACAAAGAAATTGACTAAACAATTATTTACATATGCTGGACTGTTAAAAAAAATATAAAATTAAATATATATATATATATTATAAGGAGTTGTTAGTGGGTAAAGTTTATACAAAGATCTCAACAAACATCAAGTGAATGTTTCCAGTAGACTTGTTTTACACATGACTGATGATGAAGTGTCGAATGTTGCTGACGATAGCAAAGATGATGTTGAGCCTTCCTCAAAGTGTGCTTAGATATGATACTTACTTTTTTATCACTTGTACGTGCTGTTATAAAACTCTATGTAAATAAAAAAGGAATTTTTTTAGAAAAAACAAATTCTTTTGTATTTTTATTTTTCGTATTGTATTTGTAATATTTTTCTGTTTTGTTCATATTTTTAAATAAATGCATGCATTAGTACATTCAAAGTTTTGTTTGTTTATTTTGTATATTAATTAATTTTAATTTCAGCTTTCAGTACTTTGTAGTTTTAAAGAAAATGTCTATTTGTGTGTATATTTTGAATGTTTGTGTTATACAGTTCTCCTTATTCAGGCATAACCAATCTGATTTGTACCCAAATGTTGCCAGGCTTCCTTAAAATTTGCATAAAGCATAGATTTTGAATAGAGATTAAATATTTGTAAAAGCATTTCTAATAACTAGGGGGAAAAAAACAACCCAAAATACGTTTTTAAAAACCGAAAATACTTAAAAAAAAAAAAAAAAAAGTCAACTCTAATTTATTAAGTATATATATATATATATTTGGCGAGTGTAATCCGAGTCGAAATTTCAGGCCCTGACTTAAATCTAGTTTTTTGTTGTAAAGAACAGATAAATAGAATATTGAAAGCATGAATTATAACATAATCAAAAGATTTTAGAAAATTTTATTTATTTTGATTCAAATGAAAAATTAACCTTTTTGATTTAATATATTTTTTTTTTCTTTTCTTTAATTTAATTGTTAATTCTCTTTACTTTTATACATTTAAAAAAAAATACATTTTAATTTATAGCCTGAATTCAAATTAGACTAAACATAATACTGTATATATATATTTTTAAATATATATATATATATATATATTTAGGAAAAATATATGTATTTCTGATAGATTGGAGTGGAAGGTTGATTTTTTATACCAACTATGTGAAAAATACTAGAGCCGAGAATCGAACCCGGGCCTTCTGCTTAATGCGCGGATGCATAATCATTGAGCCACCCTGGCTGAAAACCTGCTCGGCATTTCTCACTTAATATACACTGTAAAAAAATAACTATTACCAGCTGCAATCTGCGATTTATTTTATCCAATCACAGATTGCAGCTGGTAATAGGTTTTTTTTTACAGTGTACGTTGGCAAGGTCACCGAATCTGAAAACACGCAGTTATTTCAAGTGACAAATTGATCATGGCACAACTCTAGTAGGCCATGAAATTTTAATTTAGAAGTTTTATAAATCAACCTCAAGTTTTATAAATCAACCATTTCTGATAGATTGGAGTGGAAGGCTGATTTTTTATACCAACTATGTGAAGAATATCAGAGCTAGGAACTAAACCCAGGCTTTCCAATTTTTTGGTTATATACATTAGTTTGTTTAAGCGGAAGGCCAGGTTTCGATTACCGACTCTGGTATTTTTCACATAATTGGTATAAAAAATTAGCCTTTTACTCCAATCTATTAGAAATGAATATTTAAGGTTGATGTATAAAATTTCTAAATTAAAATATACCTATCTATGAAATAGTTTCAAAAAAATTTATGTGTAGTTCAGAAAATTTTGTTTTACTCAGAATCACTCTTGTGCCAATTGACACATGCTTAAAAATATAAATAGCAAATAATGAAAAATTAAGGAGGCATCAAAACGTATTTATACAGCAAAATCTAACTTTAGTTTTTTTTTTTTTTTCTCCATGATTACAATGCTAGTGTACAGTCGGTAACAAATGTGTCCGAACACTAGCAAAAATTCCTATGTAAAAAAAGTACACTTCATACGGCTTTGTTGAATAATTCCTTATCGAATCATGTTCTTACACTGACTAAGAACAGGATTCGACAAGAATTTATTTAACAAAACCGTATGAAGTGTACTTTTTTTACATAGGAATTTTTGCTAGTGTTCGGACACTTTTGTTACCGACTGTATATTCTAGAAGCAAAAAGTGGCTCATTAAGGTTGCACATCTGTCAAATTCCCTCTTTCTTAATTCCTATGTTATCCTATGGGATTTTTGTCGCTTAGCTTTATAACGATCTGTCATTAAAAAATGAATTTTTTTGAAAGTTTTTTTTTTTTTTTTAAGCTTAATGAGCTAAAAATAAATAAAATAATAATAATTAAATCAATTGATTAAAAAAAAAATACTCACTGATTACGTTCGAAGAGTAATATTCATTAGTTACTAAACATTACTCAATTCAATAATTATCGAACATTAAACAGAATACGAAAAACTTCATTTTTGAATGAGAGATCCTTATAAAACTAAGCAACGAAAGTCCCATTGAATAATATGTGGTAGAAAGAGGTTCAAACTGACTGACATACAGCCATATAATACTGATGTTCAGATACGTTAGGGGGATGGGGATCATTCAAATCAAAAATCATTTCTCTGAATATATATTCAGATACAATTCACATTTATCAATATTGATATACTTTCTTTGGTGCTATACAGTTGGCAGCAAAAGTATCCGAGCATTAGCCAATAATTACGATATCAAAAAAGTACACTATATAATACTGTTTTGTTAAATAAATCTTTGTCAGGTCATGTTTTTAGACTGACTAAGACATAGTAACTTGACAAGGGTTTATTTAACAAACCAGTAATAAGTGTACCTTTTTTTAGACAGGGATTATTACTAGTGCTCGGATACTTTTGCTGCCGACTGTATATTGTATATCACAGAAAAATGTATATCAATATTGGGAAATACAATTCACACATCTCAGAAATTGATATTGAAAAGTATCAAAAAATGTTATTCAGAAATATTTGCAAAAAATATTTTAAAATATCATGAAGTAATATTCAAAGACCTCAAAAATAGATATAGCTGAATATCTAAATATATTATTCAGTAATATTAGAAAAAAATATTTCTGATTATCTAGAAACAATATTTGAAAATCTCAAAAAGTAATATAGTCAAATATTTAAAAATGGTATTAAGAAGTATTAGAAAAATATATTGAGAAATAACTTGAAACTATATTCAAAAATCTATAAAATAGATATTGGTAAATATTTAAAAATATTATTCATGAATAACAAAATATAATATTAGGCAATACCTGAAAATGTTATATAATAATGTCAAAATATAATATTTACAGATGTCTGTAAATATTGGCCAACATTAATAAATATAAAAAAAAATATTATGCCGATATTTTTGTGCTACCTGGGTCAGTGGCGGATCCAGAACTTAACTTTTGGGGGGGGGGGGGGGGCTGCGATTTTTCAAAATGTTATTCTAGACAGATAAAAAATTTACAATTGCAATATTCCATGATGAATGTCAGTGTTTTGCGGGGGGCTTCAGCCCCCTAGCCCCCCCCCCCCTTAAATCCGCCACTGACCTGGGTTAGTTATAGTTACAAAAAAGCCTTTTGAAAATACTTCCCATGGAATGACACTGTGCGTAGATGTCAGATTGGAGAAATTGTTTCAAGATATTCTTTTACAGTTTATTTCGCGCACGGTTTCTGTGTGTGAATACGTAAATAGTTATTTACATATCTCTTTTAAGAAAAAACTTAAGAACAAATTCCACACACATACAGATTTTTTCTCTATATATGAGTGCATCAATACCTATTTAAAATATATTTCACGCATGCAACATTTCTCCTGTATGAATGCGTAGATGTCTATTTAGATATTTATTTAGTGAAAAACATTTGGAACATATTCTACACAAGTATTGCTTTTTCTCCTGTATGAATACGTAAATGTTTATTCAAACTGCATTTCACGGTGAACGTTTTAGAACATATTTCACAAACATGTGGCTTTTCTTTTGTGTGAATGCGTAAATGTAAATTCAGACTGCTTCTTACAGAAAATCGTTTAGAACAGACATATGGCTGTTCTCCTGTATGAGTTCGTAAATGTCTATTCAGCTCAACCTTCTGAATGAATTCTTTAGAACACACTACACACATATATGGCTTTTCTCCTGTATGAATTCGAAAATGTTTATTCAGGTTACTCTTCTGAGAGAAACCTTTAGAACACACATCACACATATGTGGCTTTTCTCCTGTATGAATGATTGAATGTCTTTCTAGATCCCTCTCCTCAGAAAATCCTTTAGAACAAACTTCACACTTATGTGGCTTTTCGCCTGTATGAATGAGTGAATGTCTATATAGATCTCTCTTCTCCGAGAATCCTTTAGAACAAACTTTACACATATGTGGCTTTTCGTATGTATGAGTGTATGAATGTCTTTTTAGGCCGCTTTTTTTAGAGAATTCTTTAGAACATATATTACACACATATAGCTTTTCTCCTGTGTGAATGCGTAGATGTTCCTTCAGATGTCCCCTTCTAGAAAAACCTTTAGAACACACTTCACACACGTATGGCTTCTCTCTTGTGTGAATGTATAGATGTGTCTTTAGATCTCCCTTTCTAGAAAAACCTTTAGAACACACTTCACAAACGTATGGCTTTTCTCCTGCAGAAATACATGCATGTATATTTAGATGCTCCATTTTTGATTATCCTTTTGAATATAATTGAGATACGCGTGGTTTTTCATGTGTACGAGTGACTTGTGTAATTATATTATCCATACAAATTATTTAATTGAATATAAGTCAGAAATATAAAGTTTTTCTTCAAATAAATGAAATGATATTTACATATACATATAGAAGCAATTTTAATACGCATCTCAATAACAACAATTTTACTAAGTATATTATTGAAAATTAAAAATAACTAACTAAAGAAACCTATTATAATAGTAATAATTTTTAAAAAAAAGTAAAAACCTACAAATTTCTCTGTGTGAAATCTGACCTTAATTTCTAACAAAAAAGTAAGATGACATTACTCTTATGAACTTAGTTTGGCATCTATCTCTCATTTCCATGTCTATCAATGTATTTTAAAAGTTTTTACTTCTAGTGGTATTCCTTGATTTGTTTACGCTGTGAATGCGAAGTACAAGAAAGCAACTTGCTAAAAAACTGTGCATCTTTTACATCCACAAATAATTCAAGCAAAGAAACATGCAATCAGAAACGTGTAAGTTTTCATGCATTTCCTTTAAATTCGTCTGGTTTATTAAAAGAATGGCTTATCAAAGAGAAAAGAGAAAATTTTACACCATCTAAACATAGCGTATTATGTTCAGAGCATTTTACCGAAAATGACTTTCCTTACCAAAATTTTACAGAGATTTCTGAAAAGTGATGCTGTACCGTCTATATTTAGTTTTAAGTTAGTTACACCACACTTTAAAAAAAACAAAATTCAATTTTCATTTGATGAAAGAAAAGAAAGTAAAAAAGTTTCACGACATAGAATTCATGTCGAAAGAGCTATTGGGCGTATTAAATTAGTTAAACTTTTAGACTGCACCATACCAGGCCCTGGAAGAGAGAATGGCTGGTTGTTATGTTGAGCGAGAATGCGCATGCTCAGTTGCTCGACCAATTTTTGGTAAAATGTACGCTGCATAGCTGTTGAATTCAACGTAAAAGGACACTTCGTTGGGATGAATTCGCTCAATTTTGGAACACATTACGTCCAAAATATTTTTCTAATAATTTATGTCCAAATTTGGTTACTCATGACACATACCTTCAACATAATGGTTGAATTTATGTGATCATGTGACAAAAATGGGATGTCAGTTCTCTGGTGAGACGTGTTTTGGACGTACGAGACGAGAAATGAACAAAATTTGGACGTATGTGCTGTGTGGGTTACTTATTTATTTATTTTTTTGCTTTAATGGTGTACTTAGTTAAATTGATGTAATTCAAATGTATGATTTAAAAGATTTTTGTAAAAAATTACCTCATTTCATTTATTGGAAAAACCGTACATTTGTAAAATGTATTCAGTTAAATAATTTGTAAAGATGATAGAATGCACATTGAAACCCTTATAATAAAAAGTCATATGTGTCTGCATTATGTTCTAAAGGATGATCAGAAATGGCACACCTAAATATAAATGCATGCACTGACAGAGAAAAGCCATACATGTATAACGTGCGTTCTAAACCTTTTTCTGAAAAGAGACATCTAAATACACATATAAGCATTCAAACAGGAGTAGGGACACATGTTTGTGAAATATGTTCTAAAAAGTTTTTCCATAAATGTAACCTAACAAGACATTTACGTACTCATACCGGAGAAAAGCCATATGTTTGCGAAATATGTTTTAAAAGATTCACAGATAAAAGAGATTTAAATAGACATTTACGCATTCACACAGGAGAAGGGACACATGTTTGCGAAATATGTTCTAAAAGTTTTTCTCAAAAAGGTAATTTAATTAAACATTTACGTACTCATACAGGAGAAAAGCCGCATGTGTGTGAAATTTGTAAGAAAGGTTTTTCTCAAAAAGATCATCTGAATACACATTTGCGAATTCACACAGGAGAAAAGCCATATATTTGTGAAATATGTCTGAAAAGATTCACTGTTGAAAAAAAATTAAATATACATTCACGTACTCATACAGGAGAAAAGCCACATGTGTGTGAAATATGTTTTAAAGGATTCACAGATAAGTGATTTAAATATCCATTTACGTACTCATACAGGAGAAAAGCCACATGTGTGTGAAATTTGTTCTAAAGGTTTTTCTCGAAAAGGTGATCTGAACACACATTTGCGAATTCACACAGGAGAAAAGCGACATGTGTGTGAAGTATGTTCTAGAAAGTTTTCCCAAAAAAGTCACCTAACTAAACATTTACGTACTCATACCGGAGAAAAGCCATATGAGTGTGAAACATGTCTTAAAAGATTCACATGTAAAAGAGATTTAAATACACATCTACGTATTGACACAGGAGAAGGGACACATGTCTGTGAAATATGTTCTAAAGGTTTTCCTCAAAAAAGTTATCTGAATACACATTTGCGAATTCACACAGGAGAAAAGCCACATGTGTGTGAAATATGTTCTAGAAAGTTTTCTGATAAAAGAAGCCTATTTGAACATTTACGTACTCATACAGGAGAAAAGCCCCATGTGTAAAATTTTTTTCAAGGTTTTATCTGAAAGGGATAGTTTGAATAAACATTTACTCAATCGTACACACACAAAAAAAAAAAAAAAAAAAAAAAAGTCTTAGCTCTTAGAAGATTGTTCCAAGAAACTGTCTAATAAAAATGATCTAAATATACATTCACATTCCCAAACAGAAGAAATGCAATATGGGAAATTTGTTGTGAAGATTTTTCTCAA
Organism: Salticus scenicus; assembly: GCA_963930645.1. Lineage (NCBI taxonomy): Eukaryota > Metazoa > Arthropoda > Arachnida > Araneae > Salticidae > Salticus > Salticus scenicus. The sequence goes on along the minus strand of OZ005660.1, from coordinate 218,949,269 downwards.
TAGAAAAATAATCCGAAGTACCATTTACGTATTTACAGGCATAAAATTCACTCACACATATGAAAAGGCAATTGTGTCTGAATTATGTTTTGAAGCATGGTCAAAAATGAAACATTTCTAGACTGTTCGCGGCGAACTGATAGCGAAAGTAAATATAAACTGTTGTTCTTTTATCACCAAAATTTGGTACATTTACGTTTTCTTGCTAAATGGGCGATTCTGTTTATATTGACCGAAGGTTAGCTTTCTCTGCCTTTTATGTGAGTATAGTTTGTGACAGGTGAATAAAAACTATTCTTTGGATTTACTGCATTTATCGTTCTTTTCGAGGACTTTATTCCATTTTTTCATTTCCCATAATTCACATTAAACACCTGAAGAAAGGATAACATCTCTACGAAATAAACGAACAAAAAAAGAAATCGTTCACTTGTCAGACAGACGCCGTTTGTCTTCAGTCCAACGCCAGTCATTTAACAGTATCGCCAAGAATCACGTTGCTTTATTTATTTTCGCTATCAGTTCTCGGCGAATAGAGTATAACTATTGTTGCGAAAAAGAAAATAATTGTATTTATTTTTGTATAAATTCTTTCAAAGAGGCTTTGTAAGTTAATAATATATAAATTTTCCGCATTTACAGCTCTTTTTCGCGTCAAATAGCTTAATTTTCCAATGTGCAATTTGAAAACCAATTCGATCTTTTATAATTATTCCATTTCATTGTTGCTTTTACCTTTATTACTTTATTATTATTAAAGCACAAGTGCTGTAAATACTCATCAACTTATCATATTAGTGACTCTGTAATATGTAGTATAGAGATCAACATCCTTAATATATATATATTTACTCTTATATATTCGGTGGAGCTTGTCTTTTTTATAAATATGTTTTGTACAAGTGATTTTTCTTGTTTCAAGTATTCCTTCCCTTTTTCTTTTTTTAAACATAACAAGAAATTCTGAATTTCTGTGCTAACGTTTGAATGTGCGGAATCCTCTGATTCTGGGTACGTCTAAATGAAAAATCCACGAATGTGTGGTTGTCTGCGGCAGGTTTTACGTCATGAAAGTAGCTGCTCATCTTTACTGAGCATAGTTAATATGGTAATGCAGAGTAGAGTACATTATGAGTGTTGTCCGTTTAATATTTGTGATACAGTGGATAACACAAAAATACGTATTGAGGTGGAAAAAGATTCGCTATGAATCATTCATCTAAAGCAATAGTTTACGAAAACAGTAAAAGATGTTGGGAATTTTATGAGCCGCGGACGTATATATACGTCACTGATATTTACGCACCATTTTCTGGGAATAAATTTATCTAATCACATATATGCAAAATCGTTACGTTGAATAATTTAACGTTTTAGAGAAACTAAAATAGGCGCTGTTTACTGTTTAAAATAATAAAATAGACCGAAAGCAATGTCTTAAAGAAGGTCTCACACTAAACTCGATAGCAACGGTTGTGGTACCTACAAAAAATCAGAAAACCACAGTTTCAATACACAAACGTCAAAAAACTATACACAAATATATATCAACTTTTTCTGAGTAGCTTTACACTACCGGAGCTATCAACTTTCTAATTTATTCCATTACATTATTAATACTGTTTACGCATGACTTTCTTTGTACAGTATTTTTCTCCAATATGTAATTGGGGTAAAAAAAAAAAAAAAAATATTCTTCTCTTATAAAAGAAAAAAAAAAAAAGAAAACGAGTACTAACATTAGAAAGGTAAATACCGCATGCTTATATTGTATTTGCCAACATAAATTAAGGGCTATTAACGAATACTGACTATCACTTTTCTTTTTCTATATTAGTTTGTTCTAGAATAACGCTGAAAAATGGGGCTTGTTCCTTTAGTAAATAAGAAATTTTGTTTGCCCTTACCAAGAATCATATTCTCCGCCTTTTATTTTAGATCACTTTAAGGGATGAAAATTTCAGACCTTTTGCCACTAGTATTTTCATAGTAATGTAATATAATTAAGCAGAATAGAGTATTTTCTTTAAAAATTGTGGTGATAAAAAAGACGAAAATTTCTCATCTTCGAATCTCACCTAAAAAAAAAAAAGGCAGAGAATGCGATCTTTGTAGTACTAATACAGGGATACTCTACAGCGTTTTTTCAAGACACTGTCAGAGAACAAATTTTCGCATTTTTCTTTGCCACTATATTTATGATGGATATTTTCTCATATCAACGTCTAATGTGCCATGATTATGCAGGACCGAAATTACTTTATAAAAAGGATGATAGTAATAAATTTTAAAATTTCACATTCAGGAGAGTGTCCATAAAATAGGAGGGAGAGTGCGACCCCCTGCTAATGTCTTAAAATAATCTTTTTTTTTGTTGTTGTTGTTGTTGTTGCGTGTGTGTGTGTGTGTTTCTCATTGCTGTTGCATGCAGTTTCACCCGTAATTAAAAATTAAAAATATTTCGTTTAAGTTTTTTCCGTTACGTTTTCTATCTTACGCACGTCTTCTACGTTATTTATCTTACGCAAAACTCTATGAGAGATGGCCATCTAAGCCTCTTCAAAAGAAAAAATTATTTATATTTCGAAAGCTAATAACTGGAATGAGATGCAATTTGTGTACCCATATTTATCAACGTTAGGATTCATTTTATGTAAAAATTAATATAGATCGTATTTCATAACCTTTTTTAATATTAATCTATAATAATAAAATTTAGTAAAGTTTTTCTTAATAAAAATATTTTTTTTAATCAAAAGTGATCATTGATTGTGTTTGGATTTCTTCATTGTATCTCGTAAAAGAAAAGAAAAAAAAAAATGTATCAATCAAGTTTTTTTTTTTTTTTTTTTTTTTTCTTTTTTCTTGTAAACATATAAATAAAAGTTTGTGGCATGAATTAAACATTACATAGCTGCCAACCTTTTTAACTTTTAAATCAGAATTGACACCAGTATTTTTAAACGGAATATGTTATATATATTTTCGACGATTAATGTTACAGAAAACAGCTATAAAAATTTTACGGTTTGAAATCTCCCTTCAAAAACAGGAGATTTGGCACATATGTCATTAGCAACTTTGAACGCTTTTAACTCAGTTGAAAAAAAAATATTAAAATATACAACAGATATAATTTTACGCATTGCCACGAACCAAGATTTCAAATATAAAATAAAAATAGAGCGTTACCATTGAAAAAATCAAAGTTGGTGTGCGTTTTAACATAGCCTTCTAAACTAGATTCCTGTCGCGTGGCTCGGAAACATGGCAGCAGTTGAACGGTAGACAGCGCCACCTGGTACAGATTGCGCGACTTTTTTATTCAACAGCCACCAAATTTTTTTTAAAGTGGGATATGATATACATAAAAGGCGAATAGAATTTGTGAAACGTAAATTATATATATCATATATTACGTCTTAAAATTATTGATGACAGTTGAATAAAAAAGACGCGAAATCTGTACCAGGTGGAGCTGTCTACCGCTTCAACTGTTGCCAAGTTTCCGAGTCACGCGACGGGCATCTAGTTTAGGAGGCTATGGTTTTAATATGTAGACGGAATTTCATTTCATTTTTAAAAAGTACTCACAATTAACGGCCAAATGATACTTATTATATATTTTTGCTTCGATTATCAACGAAGTTATGTCGAGTGCTGCGTTGTTTCCTCCACTGTACATACATACATACATTTATATATATATATATATCATCAATTTTAATCTTTATTAGTCTACTGCAGAATGAAGACCTGGATTCCAATTTGAACAGTTTTCTATCATTCTTCTCCATTTTGCTCTTTGAAATTCCACAATTTCATCTCTCCAACGAAAAAGTTATTTCTTCCTTGATCTTTTCACACCTATCGGAATGCTCCATTTACATTTCTTAACTCTAGAAATAACATACGAAACTTTAATTTTCCCTGCTAATCCAAGTGTTTCGCTTTCTATCTCTTCCGGTGAACCCTAAAATGCATTTCTCCTCAATTGCGGAGGCAAGCAGTATAATATACGCAAATCTCAAATGATTTATAAACTGTTCATCAGTTTTTATGCCTTTCTCTTTCAAGTGTTTTTCCTTCTTTTTTTTTTTTTTTTTTTTTTCATTTCTTTTTCTTTTTAACTTTTTTAAATACTGCCTATATACTACACACAAATACACACACACATATATATATATATATATTGAAAATTACTTATAATACTTTAAAATGCATTAAAAATTGTTTTCCACAGTATGCATTCATGTGTGCTTTAATATTTATATATACCAACAAAATGCACAACTTGTATACATGTTATAGAAAAAAACTTCTCAGCGAAATTTTTATAGATATCGCAAAAACATCGTCTTTTGTTTATCAAAACGTTACAGTGTTTACGAATATATTGTGTTTGGTTGCTTGTAGAAAATGGCTTACATGTCATCATAGTTGCCAATTTAGCACCTTTTAGCTACTGGAAAAATTTAATAGAATTATTTATTTTATTTAATCGGTGAACTGTAGCGGTTTTCACTGATAAAATAAAATAATATATATATATATATATATATATATATTAAAACTTTCTGGTAGCCAAAAATTGTTAAAGACGGCAAATATACATATTCACACAGGTTTTATTTTTCCGTGTTATTAATTTTATCAATAGTTTTTCCATGAAATTATTTTATAATTTTATAGTGTTTTTTTTTTTTTTTTTTTTTTTTTTTTTTTTTAATTGTTGTAATCAGAGGTCTTTGAAATCGAAATACTTGAATATACGACAAAAACATTTATTGCAGACGATAAACATGATGAATTACGATACACACACACATTCGAAAATAAGAAGAATTAAAAAATATTTAAGTGTATATTAACTTCATACATCTTAGTTTTCTACCACACAGGTAATAGCCATGTAGACCGGCGCACTTAGCTACATTTTCTTTCAACTGGCGCGCTCGCTGCCGGAGCAGTTGGACAGCTCTCTCTCACGCGCATGCGCAGTTAAAGGCGCATCTGTTTTATTAAAATGAATCGTTCGATACTTCCAACACATTCCCCCAGAGAGCGATGCATTTTAATCTACACTAAAGTAAAAATACAAATACATATATAACATAATACAAGATGAACACATAAAAATATATAAAATTAAGAAATTAAAGAATTATTTTCCATTGAATACAATAATTTTTCTTCATTTACAGCCTTTGTCAAGAAATCGGAAATCAGGATTTCACTTGGAGTATAATTCAGTTCGATAACATTGTCCTTGATAAAGTCTTTAATAAAATGCAATCTTATGTTAATGTGTCTAGATTTGTTAGATTATCTTGTACAGTTAACCCATTGTATGTCTGCTTGACTGTTCGAACTTAGTGGTACAGTATTGTTTATAAAATTTTTACACTTTAGTTCGGATAATAAATTTATTATTCATGTTATGTCTTTAGAAATTTCTGAAATAGCAAACAATTCAGCTTCACCGGTTGATAAACTTACGGTTTTTTATTTATGACACTTCCAAGATATTAATGAATTACCCAATAAAATTTTACCACCAGAAAATGATTTGCCATTTTCTGCTTTCCCCTAACTTGCATCAGAAGTTGCATCTAAATACCCAAATTCTGTACATAGAATAATTTTTTATCTTTAGTTCCCTTTAAATATCGTAGAACCCGTTTTGCAAGTCTATAATGTCTTTTTTCAGGCTTATGATTAAACTATGGCAAATAAGTAATTACAAAAGCTATATCTGGACGCGTTTTATTATTAGATAAATGTAATAATTCACCTATAATTTCCTGATATTTATTTACATCAATAGTTTCATTTGTAAGTGGTAAGCTTTTATCTTCTCCTTTAACAATTGGGGTTTTTACTGTTTTACAATCACTTAAATTGAGTTTAACTAGTAATGACTCAATGTATTGAGTTTGTGATAAATAGATACCGTTATTATTTTTTAATATTTCTATATCTAGAAATTTCGATTTGTAATTTTCATGTAATTCAAATATTACTCTAATTTTAGAGATATATCTTTATACATTTCTTGATTATTACAGAATGTACAAAAATCATCAACATAGATACACAAAATAAGAAATTTAACATTATGAGTTTTAATGAATATGCAATTATCTGAAACTGTTTGTACTAATCCAAATTTCTCTAATTCAGATTTTATTTAAAAATACCAGTTTCTCCCGGATTGGGGCAAGCCATAAAGACTTTTCTTTTATTTACATACTTTTCCTGTACCTGTTGAGCCTTCAAAACTGTGCGGTGGTAACATGTATACATTTTCCTCTAAATTACTGCATAAATATGCAGTTTTAACATCAAAGAATTTTACAATTAAATTTAATTTAGCGGCAAGTGCAATTAGCAAACGGATGTTTCCATGCACAGAAAAGGTGAGAAAGATTCCGAAAAATCGATGTTTTTAATTTGATTAAAACCCGCTGCGCATAATCTTGCCTTAAAAGTGATGTTACCTGAATCATTTTGTTTCTTAGTATAAACCCATTTGCTCTTTATTAATTTCGCGTCAACTGACTTATCAACGATCTCCCAAACATTATGTTTATTTAAAGAATCCATTTCATTTTACATCGCAATTTCCCAATTTTGCGAATTGGTATCAGTTTTCGCTTCTAAATAATTATTTGGGACACTTTCCGTAAAATTACTCAAAATTTGTTTATTTTTTATTCTTTCACTTCTTCGTAATTCGAAATTACTTCTGGCTTCGACTCCGCTCTCAGTTTGCTTCACCCTTTTTCACTGATGTCCCCCTCATCAGCAGACGTCGAGGGTTTCAACATATTATTATTTTCTTTCATTTCCTCATGAGAGAGTTAGAGACGCGAAATTTTGTTCTTTGTTGTTTGATTGTCGATTTCTTTTGGGGATGAATTATAGAATGATTGAATATCCCAGACATCATTATTTTCTCAAAAAAAATGAACAGCCCTTTAATGATTCGTTGAATTTGACCGATCTTTCCTCAATTACTTTTTTACTTTCTAGATCATGAATTCTATACGCCCTACGTTCATGGCTGTATCCTAGAAAAATTTCCTCTATCCTGGGATTTTAAATTTATTTCTTAATACTTTAGGGATACGAAAATATGCCACACAACCAAATTTTCTTAAGTAATTCAATTTAGGTTTTTTTACCGGTCCAAATTTCTAGGGGTATTTTATGTTTTCCTTTACGCGGTGTTATATTAGAAACTTGTGTAATAAAGTTTATACCTTCCGCCCAAAAATTATAATGGTAACTGACTTTCATATAATATGGTCCTAGTTCTTTCTAGTAATACCCTGTTTCCACTTTCCGCTTTACAGTTTGATTCACTATTATAAGGGACGGTTTTTTCATGTGATATACCAGAATTAATTACATAATTATCCAATTTTTCATTCACAAACTCCAGACCGTTATCTGACCTGAGCCTTTTGATTCTTATACCAGTTAAACTTTCATATTTACTCTTAAAGTTACAGAATGTTTCATACACATAACTTTTATTTTTCAAAAAATAAGTAAAGTACATGCCAGAAAAATCATCCACTTTTATCATAAAATATTTAGCACCCCCTAACGATACAGGATTAATAGGCCCACACAAATCTATATGAATAAATTCTAGAATTTCGGAACTTTGTTCCATATTAACAGGTGGATGAGTTTTTCTAATTACATTACTTATATCACAAATTTCACAATTAAAATCATTTATGATATCTATGTTTATATAATCTTTCATTTTAAGCATATAATTAGGATTTAAATGACATAATCTACTATGCCAGATTTCATAATCAATGTCATTCATCACAACATAACATTCTTTACTAGAAATTGGCTCCAAATTAATTTCGAGTTTGTTATTATTTCTATATGCTTTAGTAACTAACTTATTATTACTATCAAAAATTAACACAGAATTTTTAGTAGTTTTAATATGACAGCCCTTATCCATTAATGAGGTGACCGACAAAAGGTTAAATCTAAGATCAGGAACATAATACACATATTCGATAGTTAAATAAATAGGATTTTTACTTACGGTTTTGGCTTTGACGCTCCCGGTGCCATGGCACATAATTTTTGCATCCTTACCTGCTACATGTATATCCTTATTTTCAGGTCTTAATTTATCAAACCTCATTTGATGTTTTTTTTTACTTGGATATTTTTATTCTTAGAAAAACTTGTACCATGTATATTTCGGTGATAAAAAATTTATGTAATGAATAAGTGATTCACGAAAATTTTATAATATCGAAGGTATATGTGATTTAGAAAAGATACTGATTTTCCTGGAATTTAAATGTAGTAATTTTTGCAATACCGTAGTATTTAGTTGCACGATACTGATCTAACAGACTTGTTGTAGAAAATGGAATAACATTCTATTCAAAAGTTATATTCCACGGACGACTATTCATGAGTTATATTTCAATAATTTATGAATGCAATATTTTTCTTACTACTAATCATATAGTATATTGCTGTTAATATTATTATGTCCTTACTCTCCGCATTATAAACTTCATTCTTATGTAACTAAAATAAAACTAACTAATAGAACAAAAATTAGCAGTAAAATTAGTGTCGTCTAGCAAAGCTAGACGATGAATTTAAACTGTAAATTTTGGAAAAGGTTTACTTGTTAACTAGATATAATGAAACAGCAAGAGATTTTCAATGACAATGAAAAAGCAAATTCATAGAATAAAATATAGAATAAATAGTTTGCTTGTTAACATTTAAAACACAATGTCTAATTACATGAATGTTACAAATTGCCCCAATATTTTGTTTGAACTTGCCCCATCGGATGATTTTAAACATTTTGTTTATTTTTAAAAATATATAATGATTTATACAAAAAATTAAGCATGCATTTTATATCTTAACACATTGGCAAAATAAATAGCTATAAACATTTTTTTTTAAATATAATTTTACATTCTTTTAATAAAAATTTATGAAATATGTTATTTTCAAATAACTAGGGAAAATGAAGCACGTGTACAGAACCTCCCATTAACCATTTTTGCGGAACACTGATTGTGCTTACATAATAAAGCGCATCATAAGAATTATGTTTATCGGGATAGCTAATCAAGAATGTTACAAACTATTTCATAAATTGCGTGTTACTTCTTACCCCTGCTACAACGAGCCTCACGCTCTCCTATATATATATATATATAATTACTTTTATACTTTGAAATGTATTAAAAAATTATTTATCGCAGCATGCATTCATGTATGTCTATAATATTTATATACCAGCAAAGTACACAATTTGTAAATGTGTTATGAGAGAAAACATCTGTGCGAAATTTTTACAGTTTTCGCGATAACATCACCTTCTATTTATCAGAACGTTAGAGAATTTACGAATATATTGTGTTTCGTTGCTTATAGAAAATATCTTACATGTCATCATAGCTGCCAATTTAGTACCTTTTGGACACTGGACAAATTTAATAGAATTATTTATTTTATTTAATTTGCGAACTGTAGAGATTTTGAATAATTAAGTAAAATAATAAATATATAAATATGTATTAAAATTTTGCGGTATTCAAAAAGAGTTAAAGTTGACAACAATACATATCATTCGCGCAATTTTTTCTTTTCTTTTTTTTTTTTCCTTCTCGCGTTATTCATTAATTTTTAAAAGTTTTTTTTTTTTCTTTCTTTCTTTTCGCCTTTTTTTTTTTTTTTTTTTTTTTTTTTAATGATGGAGGGAAGATGAAATTTTAACAGTAGCTCTAAAAGCTGTTGACGTAAAAAACACACCGACTTCTTTGAAGAAGCTGTAGTAACAGCGCAGGAAACGAAAATGCTAACAATTAATAATTATTTGCAAGTGCAGCTCGTCGTTGTTAGTTTATACAATAAAATTCATGTCGAGTTGGACACATTTCTTTGAATTCAACAGCAAAATTGCAAATACTTCCTTTACTAGAAAACAAAGTATTTTTGTTCGAAAGTAGTTGCGGGAAACATCGAGCGAGTTATGCTTGACTAGCATTTTTTTCTTTTGTAACTTATTGAAATTCTGTATAGGATCCAAACGCATGGAACACAGTTGGCGTGTTCTTCCGAATTTCCGGAATAATTTAGATCAGAATTTTATTATAGTCTGCTTGAAGATCTTAAATCTTTTAAAATTAAGGAGTTTCTTTAAAAATGTACCGCTCATTTTAAAACTGTAAATGTTGACAACTACGATGAAAGAAATGATTAACCTTTCTAATCGTTTCTAAAAAATAAAAAATAATAAAAGTTTTATACCAAAAACATTTTCAGAAATAAATTATTTATGACAAGTGTGTATTGTTCAGGAATAGTAAAATTTGTCTTATTTCATCGTCGATAAAAATTACAAAATGCAATAGTTCTGAAATTTGTTATACAGATATCAGCTGTGTATTTGTATCTTTCAAATCTATCTGTCTAATTATCTATCTTAACTATTAAAAATTTCCGCTATTGAGGTTATTGATAATCCGTAACATTTTGGTAGCTGTGTATAATTCAGACTCAGTTTGTTCTATTAACTTCGTAAAGAAACTAGAAGATATATTTATATTCAACACTGCCTCTTTTCGAACCGATCAAATAATCCCTCTTGGTTCCCGTTAATTTCAACTTTATCCATGGTGTTTAATGATTAAATTAAAGATAATGCTGCTGCCCTTAATGAACTAAAATTTCCCCCAGAAACAGTAGCCTAACTCATCTGTTTTAAAAGGTGTAATCCTAGGCTGTTATTTCATATTAATTCAGAAGACTCCCATGCCAACCGTGAAAATTTAAAAACTGAAAATCTTCTTTATTATGCCATTAAAATTCACAGTTATCTTCGTTTTCCACAACTATTTTCTTTTCTTTTCTTTTTTTAAATGTTACACACCACGATATTTTCATTCAAATGGTAAAATAGATAAAATTTCATTTTTCTTTTTTTTTTTTTTTTCCTTGCGGGCATGGCTGCCATGAGAAACTTATTTATATCCGTTTCATATTACTATTTCCAAAAAATAAAATTTATGAAATATATATTTGCAGATAAAATTTATCATACATAGTTTGCTCCATTTTGCCTGCATAAATTTATCACAGATTTTATCAGGGGCCGTAGTTCCCGATTTTTTTTTTTTTTTTTTTTTTTTTTCAGGACACATTTAAGAATGAGAAATTTTCGTTTCTTTTGCCACAATTTTCTTTTTACAAAAATCTTGATTAACTTTTTAAAGTAATATGTCGTGATTAAATAGGGCAAAATTATTGTATTCCGATAGCGGTAGCAAAAAAGCTATACATTTCTTATTCTTGAATGTGTTCTGATTAAAAAAAAAAAAAAAAAAGGCGGAAACTACTACTCCTATTTTATGTAACGAAAATAATAATAATAATAAGTAGTCTATGGTAACCCTGTATAGTTAACTTTCTTTCCATCGAACATATCTAAAATAAATATCTATTCTCGCTTTCAGAGGGAGATAAAAAAAATAGTTTTTATAACTTCATATTTTTTATAGCATTTTCTATATTCATGTCAGGTTCAGGACTGTATGATTGACAATATCATTGATTATTAGCAGTAGTAGTCCATGTTCTTCAAACTCTTCGAACAAAATTATTTTTAGGGATAAATGAGAAATATTTTAACAGAATATTGTTCGTGTATTTTAAATATGAGAAAATTTATTGAAAAATAAAAATTAATTATACTTTTATATTTGGGCAATAATATCGTATATATATGTTATTGCCCAATTCTATTAATTTTCTTTCTGTTCTAATTTCCAGTGAAAAAGTTCGGATTATTTTTCGAATGAAATAACTTGAAATTTTATCAGCTAAAAATAATTTTAAATTTATCATGTAATGTCATCTCTTCCTATTATCATACTTTATTCGCACAGATTTTGATCATCATCATCATCATCATCATCCTCATCGTCATAATCACGAAATATTGAGGAGTACCTGTGGCGATCAAGACCACCGCTTACCGCCACCTAAAGTTGTAAAGTGCTTGATATGGTGTTGCAGAATCAACCAATCTCGGTATTCTTGAAAGGAATGAGTTCAAGTAGAACTTGTCGGATAAAACCCTTCGAAACGGCAGACCTTGGAGACATGCATATCGAGAACCTCAATTTTAAGGGTATTAATATACAAAAAAAAAAAAAAAAAAAAAAAACGACGCGGGGCAGAGATTGGTAGATGGGGTGGAATGGGTGGTCCGAATGGGACACAAATTGGTAAATGTGATGTACATGGGGAGAAAAACAATTGATAACAGTTTCAGAAAATTTGAATGATTTAATCAAGGAAAAGGACCTCACAAAGTAAACAATAACGCGTTGGTCAACTTCTGGCTCTTACGTACGCAGTTATTCAGTTTGGTATTAATTGATAGAGTTGCCAGATGTGCTCCTGTAAAGTAACGTGCTAAATTCTGTCCAATTGTTGCGTTAGATTGGTAAAATCCCGAGCTGGTTGTAGGACCCTTTTTATGATGCTCCAAACGTCCTCAGTGGAAGAGAGATCCGGGGACTGCGCACAAACCCACTGAGCCGCCTATTAAAGGTATTTGAAGTCACTGAAACTGTTGCACGTAGGATCGACGATAATGATGAATTGGCGATTAATTCCATGAAAACCTGTATGTATGTCAATTTGTGTCCAGTTTGCATTATTCCTTCTTGGTGCGTCACTTTTTTTGTTATAGAGTATATGTATATATATATATATATATATATATATATATATATATATAATAGCAAAAAGGAAATAAATCATATAAACATTAATGTTAAAACCATAGCTGCCAAGTTTTTTAATTTATTCCGGAATGTTGTTATTCTCACCGTAATCTTTTTACGGTAATTTTCATTATACATAATCGTAGTTATATTTTGCATGAAATTTTTCTACTCTGAAATTTTTACGGTGTGAAAAAAGACGGGAATAGCAACATTCCGGAATAAATTAAAATACTTGGCAGCTATGGTTAAAACGATAGTTAGAAAATTGCTGGCTGTTATTAGAGCTGTCAAAATTTTTATTTATTCTGGACTATCTTTAGCCCTGTATTTATTTCGCACCACTTTATTTATAATTTTTTTTCTCCTATATATAACTTGCATAAAATACTAAAATATTACTCTTAAATACAAAGTGGTTTGAAATAAAGGCGGGGCTAAAAATGCTCCGGAATAAATTAACAATTTCGCGACAGCGTGTTTTTGTCTTTTTGACAGTAAGATCCGCCTGTGGGTGTTATTCTCCTACGTTACAATATTTCAGGGCAAATTTTTTGTATTCAAATTTATAATACAAATGGTTATACATCATAATTATACTCTTTCTAATCAAAGTATTTGTATCCATAATATATTGATTGTAGAAAATAAAATATTGGGTATATTTTTAAGAAATAAATAACCTCCAAATTACGAAAGAAACCCCTACTGGCGGAATTACAGATTTTCAATTGACGTCAGCGGTCGCGAAAGTATTAAAATGTTGGAAACTGTGCTGTTAGAAATCGAAATACCTAAAGATTTAATCCTTTTAATAGAGTAGAAAAAAAAAAAAAAAAAAAGAAAATCTCTAGAAAAATGTATTAGATCTTTCGGAAAGGAAAAAAAAATCCGTATTCTATACTTAAATTTTAATTCTTATTCTCCCATAAAAAAAAAAAAAAAAAAAAAAAGAAGTTAATGCAACATACTGGGTAGAAATAAGTAGATGATCCTATTTTAAAATTGTTTATTACGAAAATATTATTCAGAAAATTTTTAGTACGTAATAAATGCATAGGATTTTTTTAAGCGAAAGAGGCTGATTTTCAACAATTTACACATTTACGAGATCTTCAACATTTTTAGTCATGGGTGATTATTCACTCTATCTCTAAAGTGAATTGAAAACTGTATTTAAAATACTTAAAAAACCCTTGGTAACACCTTCGACAGCGACAGTCATCGAACACACTTTCTGTACTCAATTAACAATTACAAAATAAATGAAGAAGTAATAAAAAATGAAGATAAAAAAATAAAGAAAAGGAAATTTTCCGGAGGTTACTTATCTTAAGAAATGTAAATATTAATATTCTCACGATTTTGTAATAATTCAAAAGTGCGTGTTGGAAAACAAAATACAATAAAATAAAAGAATAAAATAAATAAATACATATAAAACGTCCGTTATCAGTGTTATTTAGTTTTGATTGCTAATTTTCTGCAGCCGCCCATTTGTATGTGTTATATATAACTCGATTTAACTAGAAGAAATATAGCTTTATTTAGAACATAAATTTCGTTATTTAAATAAGATAAAGAAAACTTTTTTAAAATAGTAGAATTTAAAATACAGAATTGTAGAATAGCTGAATTTGAAAATTAGAAATTATGAACTAAAACCATAATATTTCAGCAGCCGCCTTTTATACATGTTTCTCTGTTACATAGAAGTTTTATTAAAACTTAATTGTTACGCAGTTATTGCACTATATTTTGAAGATCACAGAAGTTATATTGCTGACGAACAAAGAATACAAAATTGCTTCAAAGAACAGCATACTGTGAATGAACTAATATGATGTGTTTAGTTAGTTATTTGTAAGTTCAAAAATTTTCATTAAAGTTAAAAGTTTTTTTTTTTTCTTATTGTAATAAATACAATCAATAAGTTAAAAAATACAATGTTTTATTTCTTAAATCTTATATTTTGTTCTTATATATAAAGAAGAGGTTGGTTGGTTGGTTGGGTTTTACGTCGCACTAGTGCTGCGCAGATGGGCAATTGGCGACGGTCTGGGACTCGCCCCTAGAGGTGGTCCGGAGACATGCCATCGCAATTTTGATCCTCCACGGAAGGGATGGCTCTCCCGCTTCGGTGACCCCCAGAGGTATAATTTTTGATGGGAACATGGAGGACATTGCGGCCACGACAGATTTTACGTGCACCAGCCACCATTAGTGTACACGACGGTCTTTGGCCGGCTCGAGTACCGAACCCGCAATCTTCCAATTGCGAGGCCGGCGCTCTACCGACTGGGCTACCGCGGCCCATATAAAGAAGAGGAGAAGAAGTTCCAGTAATTTAAAAAATAGGTAATCCAATTTCTGAAAAAAAATAATTTCTGTTATTTGAAATGGAGTTTTTTAACTTAAAATATGTCTAACTATAAATGTGTCTTAAAATTAAAGCTCACACAAGCAGAGCCTGATTAAGGGGGAAGCACACATTATCTCTGCTCTCACCGGAATATTTTTACAATTATTTTTTACTTCATGTCATAGAAATTCCACGCTTTGACGAGGAAATATTTTTTATAAAAAATGAACGGTGCAAAACAATCCAATTTACTCACCGTTATTAGACACCAGAATTCTTTTAAAATAATTTTTAATGATAATTTTGTGTTTATTATAGGAGGAAAGTATTTGTTAAAAAATAACGGTGTAAGTATAAATAATGTCTGCTTCCTCCTTAATCAGGCTCTGCACACAAGTCATAAAAAAAGAACTGGTTTATTAATCAATTAGGGGGGGGGGGTAGTTTGAGAGATGTTATTTACTCTTTCCTAGTTCTACTGGTTTAAGGGTTTTGTTTTTCTTGTCATCAGACAATTTAACACGTCAATTTGAAGTTTAACTCAATTTGGCATTGGCTGCTTAAAACATACCCTCTCCTATGAAAGATGTAGGAGAAAAGCCGAAAAAGAAAATGCAAACATTTAATCATTCTTTGCGAGTGCAGCTCTTCATTGTTTATTTACTCAGTAGAATTCAGGACGAGGTTGACTGATCTTTTTTTTGTTGTTGTTGTTGTTGTTCAATATCTTAATTGCGTCATTTTCGTCTTTTTTTTTTTTAATAATAAAAGTTTTATACCAATATTATTAATTAGTGAAACTGATTTATAAATTGATTTCTCCATTATATGTTGGCTATAATTTACAACGAAGTTTTGTATATCTTGAAACACTATATGGCGTTGCCGAAATTGTGTGTTAGGTTAAAGTGTTGTTATGATTGATGCATTCTATTTCGTTTATTTTTGCATGCAACATCATGATTAATATTGCATAGTTTTATTCCCCCCCACCCTTTTTTTTTTTTTTTTTTTCGAAAAGGTTCTTATATAATTGTAATTACATTTGATGAGAATTACTCAAAAAATTCAATGATGTAAAGAAAGGGACAGGCATTAACAATACTACAAAATATAAATTTGGTGGTTGGCATTTGACAGTCTGTGGGTAATGCATACTAACTTATTGTGAAAATTTAATTAGCGAAAAATCATTGATTCAAGAAATAAATGAAATAAGAAGCGGGAAGATAAATATGAATTGTTAATGGTTTTAAAGGAAGAAAAATAATTCTACGTTCGTGAAAATGTTTTTCTTTACTAGGATTTTTAAACTCTTAAAACGATTTATACCATATATATTTCGGTGAAAGAAAATTTATGTAACGAATACGTGATTCACGAAAATTTTATAATATCGAAGGCATATGTGATTTTAAAAAGATACTGATTTTCCTGGAGTTTAAATTTGGTTAATTTTTGCAATGCTGTAGTATTTAGTTGCAATATATTGATCTAACAGATTTGCTGTAGAAAATGGAACAACATATTATTCAAAAGTTATATTCCACGGACGACTATTCCTGAGTTATATTTCAATAATTTATGAATACAATATTTTTAAATAAAACTAACTAATAGAACACAAAATAGCAGAAAAATTAGTGTCGTATAGCAAAGCTAGACGATGAATTTTAACTGTAAATGTTTTAAAAGATTTTAACTTGTTAACTAGATATAATGAAACAGGAAGAGATTTTCAATGATAATGAAAAAACAAATTCATGGAATAAAACATAGAATAAATAGTCTGCTTGTTAACATTTAAAATACAAGGTATAATTAAATCAATGTTACAAATTGCCCCGATATTTTGTTTGAACTTGCCCTATCGAATGATTTTGAACATTTTGTATATTTATAAAAATATATAATGATTTATACAAAAATTTAAGCATGCATTTTATATCTTAACACATAGGCAAAATAAATAGCTATAAACATTTATTTTTTATTTTTTTGAGTATAATTTAACATACCTTTAATCAAAATTTATGAAATATGTTACTTTCAACTAACTAGGGAAAATGAAGCACGTGTACAGAACCTCCCATTAACCATTTTTGCGGAACACTGATTGTGCTTACATAATAAAGCACATCATAAGAATTTTGTTTATCGGGATATCTAATAAAAAATAATACAAACTATTTCATAGATTGCGTGTTACTTCTTACCCCTGCTACAACGAGCCCCACGCTCTCCAATATATATAATTACTTTGCAATGTATTAAAAAATATTTATCGCAGTATGCATTCATGTGTGCCTTAATATTTATATACCAGTAAAGTACACAATTTGTAAATATGTTATGGGAGAAAACACCTGTGCGAAATATTTACAGTTTTCTCGATAACATCACATTTTATTTATCAGAAAGTTAGAGAATTTACGAATATATTGTGTTTCGTTGCTTTTAGAAAATATCTCAGAAATCATCATAGCTGCCAATTTAGTGCATTTTGGCTTCTGGAAAAATGTAATAGAATTATTTATTTTATTTTATTTGCAAACTGTAGCGGTTTTGACTGATTAAGTAAAATATATAAGTATGTATTAAAATTTTGCGGTAGCCAAAAAGTGTTAAAGTTGGCAAATATTCATATCATTCGCGCAGTTTTTTTTTTTCCTTTCTTTCTTTCTTTCTTTTTTTTTTTTTTTTTTTTTTTTCGTGTGTGTGTCTTCTCGCATTTTTAATTTTATCAGCAATTTTTCTCATGAAATAATTTTATGATTTTTAAAAGTTTTTTTTTTTTTTTTTGCCTTTTTCCTTTCTTTCTTTCTTTCCTTTTTTTTTTTTTTTTTTTTTTTAAATGAATGAGGAAAGATGAAAGTTCTTACACAAAAATGGGTTCCTGTTAATATTCTACATATATTCTTGAGAGATTTTTTTTTCACTCTTTCTCAGTTGTTTTTGTTATTCCTATCACCGCACATTGTAGGAGTTGGGTTTGAAATTTTAACAGTAGCTCTGAAAGCTGTTGACGGTAAAAAACACACCGACTTCTTCGAAAGCTGTAGGAAAAGCGAAGGAAACGAAAATGCTAACAATTAATATTTATTTGCAAGTGCAGCTCGTCGTTGTTAGTTTACACAATAAAATTCATTTCGAGTTGGACACATTTCTTTTAATTCAAGAGCAAAATTGCAAATACTTCCTTTACTAAAAAACAAAGTATTTTTGTTCGAAAGTAGTTGCGGAAAAAACTGTACGAATTATGCTTGACTAGTACGTTTATTTATTTATTTATTTATTTATTGAAATTCTGTGTAGGATCCAAACGCATGGAACACGGTTGCCGAGTTTTCCCGAATTTCCGGATAATTTAGATCAGAATTTTAATATAGTGTGCTTGAAGATCTTAAATCTTCGAAATTTAAGGAGTTTCTGAAAAAATTTAGCGCTTATTTTAAAACTGTAAATGTTGACAACTACGGCGAAACAAGTGGTTAACTATTCTAACCGTTTCTATATTAAAAAAAAAAAGTTTTATACCAAAAACGTTTCTACCAAAAACTTATTTATAAATTCATTGTTTAGTGTCCTTTTTTTTTTTTCCTTTTTAAAACAAATGTATCAAGAATCACTCTTTGGCGTTGCCAATTGGTGAGGAAGTTAAGTAATGTTCGTTCGAATGGCACATGTGAAAGTTTAAGCTATTGGTTGCATTAGTATAATAATACCTACGACTTCATTGAAAAAAACAAATTGGCAAATATCACGTGTATTTTGTAAGCCGTAGATAAATCTTAGTGTTTATAAGAAAAATGAGTTTGTAGCAGTATATATATATATATACATTATATTATTAGCTGGGAGGCAAAAACAAAGTTACTATAAATAGTTATTGGAATTTGAATAGATATAGCATTACTCGAGTTTTGTATCCTCGATTTTTGTTTCTGAAAAAAGTTTGTATCAAATACATTTCAGTGTTAAAAAGCTCTATTCAGTTAATAAGTGGATGATGAAACTTTTCTAATATCGAAGGAGAAGTTATAAGTACAGTTGCTAACTTAGCACTTTTCGGCTATCGGAAATTTTTTATAAAATTTTTCATTTTCATTATGAGTGGAAACCGCTGCAGTTCACTGATTAGATAAAATAAATATTTCTATTAAATTTTTCCGATAGTCAGAAGATTTTAAGTTAGCAACTATGGGTACGCCGCTTAAAATATGATAAGGATTTCCTGTAATTTAAAATTAATGATTTTTTTTTTCAATGCGGAATTCATAGCTGCCAATATTTTAAGCTATTACGGAGTATTTTTAGACCGCCCCCTCCCTTTATTTTCAGAAAAAAATTTCTCCAATATATAACTTTGATAAAATAAGACAAAATTACTTAAAAAAAAAATGGTGTGAAATAAAGACGGGGTTACAAATACTTCGGAATAAATAAACCCTTAACGCTCGGCGTATTTTCCTATTTTGAACAGAATGACACGCCTTTTGGCGTTCCTTTAAAATGTCACACGTATAGTTTCCAAGTTAGTACCTTTTGGCTACCGAAAAATTGTAATAATTTGTTTTATTTTACTTCATCATTAAATAAAATAAATCTTCTTGTTAAAATTTTTTTGGATTGCCGAAAGTTAGCCTATATTACACGTTTTAGAAAAATAACATTTCGCTTGCAGAGGAATACCTTAAGGCGTGGATCGATTTTTTAATGTCCCCTCAGAAGATACATACGAGCGATAAGGGTTAAAATATTGGAAGCCACGGGAAGTCTTTAGTTGCGTATTTTTTCTAACAGACTCGTTAAAAAAAAAAAAAAAAAAAACACGTAAATTATATTCCAAAATTTTTCTAGAATACGCCTAGTTTCCATACCAATATATTTTTTGAGTGTTTTTCATTTTGCTTAATCGTTTTTAAATTTGGAGAAAATTTCTCCAAAAATATACTGGTGGGGAAAAAAGAGGCCTGTACGAAAGAATTATGATTAGGATGTTGGCAATTATGTTGATAGCAGTAGTTTTTCGTCATGGAAATTGTGAGAAGAATGTAAAAGTGGAATGATATTATATTGCTGAGGAACAAATGTTAATGAATGCTTGTAAAATCGCTTCAAACTGTCTCGTTGAGCGAATGAACAGTTATATTTTGTGTAATTAATTATTTGTACTGTGAAAACATTTCATTTACATATGATATTTTGTTATAATAACTGCCATTAATATAGTATCAGGTGGGTTGTGGGCATTTAATTACTTTAAGAATACTAATTCTATTATTTACTTAAATTTTAATAAAGAATTAAAGTATTTACAAGTATTTACATAGATGCTAATGAGCATTTAAAATCAATTATCAAAGTAAGTTCAGCAGTCAATAAGTCGTCAAATTAATTATGATTCGTCACATAAGGAAACCGTCTGGCATTTCACTAAAATCGTCAAGCGTGAGATAATCAAAGTAATCAAAATACAGGCATTACGTCCATCAAGCACACAGCTCCGTCAAAGACTCGTTGAAAACTGAACTCTATTTCTTCAGCGCTCTTAGCATGAGCCCGGTCAGGAAGTAGCATCGTTCACGTCATGAACACACACTTCCTCTAGTATTCTGAGTGCGGGAAAACAAAACCCAGATCACGTGGTCCTGGATTCCGCAGTTGCAGCAAGCGAGGTTGGGGGGAAGAAACAGGATGCCGGTTGCCGATCCACTATATTTTCGGCCATCCTGTATCGGCTGGACCTCCAGGCGATCACACTGAAAAATACAAAAAAAAAAAAAAAAAAAAAAAAAAAACAATAAGCAACACAAAATAATAACATACGTATTTACAAATTTTTACAAAACTTCAAAATTATTTGTTTTTAAGCTAAGTTATCCCACATTTGAGGATCTTAGCTTTTGTGGATGTGCAATAGGAGCCTACTTGGCGTCCATTTCTAACTTTCTCATCAATATCATCATTTTTATTTTTAATTGTTGCACAGTCACAAAAGAAAGTCAAATTTGGGTTTACGGCAACTTGGTTGCCTATAGTATCAGTTTCTGGTTACCGTCCACTCAACTTGCATTTTATTTTATTTTTCTTTTTAACTCTAGAAGAATGTTTTTTATCATGTGTACTCAAATCTTTACTTTGGGGTTCAAAATTATTTTGTGACTCGAACTCGAGACCCTCTAATCGATCATTTTCAGTTTTAAGATTTTTTAAGGCTATTCTGCAGAGGCCTTGTTCGGTTATAAAGTCTATAGTAGCACTTTTATGTGTAGGGAAAACTTCTAACTTTATTTGTACAGCTTTGGGGAATAATATGGCTATTTCACTAATCGTGGTCATCAATGGAAGTGATGGGATGAATAACTTTTCCAAATTTACACTGGCAGTCTTTTCTTTTGGGATATTTAGTCTTTTACACTCGATGGAATTTATCGTCGATGGCTTTTCTCTGGATTTCTTCCTTTTAAGGAGTCTGGAATTATCGTCAACTTTTTCTTTTAACTTTTCCAACTCTTCGGCTAACTGTGAAATTTTTTCAAGTAGGACTTGTTTCTCATCTTTCTTTGAATAAGTGTTTTCAGGGTATAGCGACTTCATTCGGGAAACATTCGTCTGACTTCGTCCCTTTCGGCGCGGCTCCTCCTCTTCATCACTACCATCATCTGTCTGGAAAATACTCGTATGACTCTGTTTCTGTCGTCGAGGCTCCCCTTCTTCATCACTGTCATCATTTACACTATTATCATCCTTCAAAAGCATCTTATCGTCATCACTTTCGTCATTTTCGTCTTTATCGTCATTTTTACTTATGGCTTTTTCGGGAGATTCTAATAATTTTTTTGACAGCATAACAGGGTGAGGGGTTATATTTTCACATTTTTTAACATTATTCAAAGTTTCATTTATTTCTGGGGAATTTTCAAAATTTTTGTTTTAAAGTTAATGGGGGCATCAATAACAACATTCGATTTAATTTCGTTTTGATATGTATTTACAGGGAGTACTGTTACTAAGTTTACCTCTAGAGAATTACACTTATTTTTCACAAAAATACCCTTTTCATTAATTGTTGTTTCACCCAACATTAGTACATTCATGCCTAATATTATATCATAGGATATCACGTCATTAGATACAACATAAACATCAGTCTCACTTTGTAATTCATCAATTTTAAGACTCACTTTAATCGAGCCTAACGGCGTTATTGAACTTTTCCCGATCCCCTTCAAAGTAGTACTCATAGTATTTAACCCTTTAACATCTAACTTTTCAAAAACACTTTTACGCAACAATGTTGCTTCACTTCATGTATCAATGATTCCAATAAAATTTATATCATTTACTTGCATAATTTTACTCATATTTTGATTTACACCAATACATAATGCTTCAACTTATGGTTTCAAACCTGGGCACTCCGAACTTTTATGCCCGTACTGTTTGCAGGAAAAACATTTCAGGCTTTTGGCCTTATGGGGGCAATCTCTAGATAAGTGGTTTTTTTCACCACAATTATAACACAATTTATTATTTACTTCATTTTTAGGACTAAATTTTTCATGTACATTATGGGTTACGTGTTTCGGTTTTGCATTATCTACTTTGTTAAATCTGAATTTTCTCATTATCTTTTTTGAAAATTTCATATAGCTTAATTTTTTCCTTAAATTCATGTAAATTTTTAGCTCCATATAGCATAATTTTATTCTCTGATCTATCATTTATTCCTTGGATCACATAGTGCATGATAACGGCATCATCAATATCCCGGTCTTACTTAATTCACGCATTTTAAAGAAATATTCTGTAACAGACTCATCGCCTCTTATTTTCCTTTTACTTAATATATCATGCAAAGAGGCGGAATTTATTTCTGTTTTAAATTCCTCAATAAGCGCTTTTTTTAATTCTTTGTAAGTAAGTAGCGCTTTCTCAGATTTAATGAACAATAGAGCGTTTCCGCTCAAAGATCGTTTACAAAAAATAATTTTTTGTAGTTCATTAAGATTAAACATTACTGACACTTCCTCAAAATCGTTAAGAAACTCAATAATATTTTCATGCGGTTCGCCGCTAAATTTAGAAATATTGTTTTCAAAGTCGCTAAAAGAGACAGTTGCACCAGGTGATCCAGAATTCACGTTATTACTATAATTTACACCTTTTTTGATTTTATCATTATAATTACCATCATAATCATTACTTACATAACACTTATTATTACTCATATGGCATTGCACAGAGGAGTCGGCTTTTTCGACGTCATTATCGCTACTTTCGTTTTCAGAATCTTCCTCTTCTGATTCATTGTCGGAGTTTTTTTCTTTTAGTAATTCGATATCATTTAGTTTTAACAACAATCTGTCACGAATTTCTTCTTTCGTGCCAGTAAATGAAATACTTAATAGATTACTAATAATAATTAATTCATTCAACGAAAAATTTTCGTCGATGAATTTTTGTTTCTTTATATAATTTTCGTCATCTACGACAAACGCGAATCCTGAAAACTTTCTTATTCTGCATCGGTATTTCCTGTCACCTATGTCGTTAAATAGAAAGCGATGCAGAATTCTAATCTTACTATAGCTTTCAGTCCTCAGTGCAGCACCGATCTTGGGTATATCCCCAAGCGAAACCATTTTATAAGAAGATAAAATGTACGTACCTTTGTAGAGCCGAAACAGCTGTTGTTTTAAATTTTATTTAAATTTCCATTTAGTCGACTTGTTGTTTTTAATCCTTAGAATCCTTGGAGCTCATATTTCGCACTTTGTTGCTTTAGCTAAGCAAATTTCATCGGTCTGTGCATTTCTGTTGATTATAAAGCATTACTACACACTTTAAAAAACATTCGTCCAGCATAAATTAGTATATGAATAAGTTCAAACACAGTTCATATTTAAGAACAGTTTTTAAAAAGTTCAGTCCACAAAAGTTTATAGTTCGTTCAATCAAAATTTAAGTTAAATTAAAACTTACGGTTTATTCTCGATCCTTAATCAATTACGAGCGATGTTAACCAAAAATTAATATTCAATCCAACTTTCTTTATCTTAACCCCACTTCTGATATAGTATCAGGTGGGTTGTGGGGGTTTAATTACTTTAAGTATACTAATTCTATTATTTACTTAACTTTTAATAAAGAATTAAAGTATTTACAAGTATTTACATAGATGCTAATGAGCATTTAAAATCAATTATCAAAGTAAGTTCAGCAGTCAATAAGTCGTCAAATTAATTATGATTCGTCACATAAGGAAATCGTCTGGTATTTCACTAAAATCGTCAAGCGTGAGATAATCAAAGTAATCAAAATTGGGGGGAAGAAACAGGATGCCGGATGCCGATCCACTATATTAATATATTAAAAATGCATTTTTATCATATATGAAAGGGGGTGATATATTATTTCTCTTTCGGAAGAAAAAAGACCTCATTGCGAAATTAGTTGAACAAAAGTTTTTTTATGATTTTGAAAGCCAATAAACTAAAACCTACATTTCACTTTTTTATTTGTTACAAATAAACTGTAAGCTTCATTTTAGTAAACGTGGCAGTTGTAATTCGCTTTCGTATTTTGCAGCGAACATATGAAATTTTCATGAACGTATAACCTTAGTCTGTTATTTGTATCGAAAAAGTTAAACCCCCTCCTTTTTTTAACTTCCATTACCCTACTACCGTAGGTAATGAAAGTGTTGCATTTGGTCCAAAAGTTAGATAACGAGATTTCACTAATTTATACGTTTTGAGGTGATCCTGAGTCCAAAAAAGTTATTTTTGGTCAGTGTGTGTGTGTATGTGTGTATGTACGTGTGGAATCCTCTGTCTATCATATCTCTGAAACAAATAAAGATAGAACTACAAAACTTCAGAATTAAGATAGGTCTGGTGTACAGAGGAATTTTACAACTTTTAGTGAAAATTGAAAAACCAGAAGCAGGACATCGGAGACCGGAAGTGGGACCGTAAGTAAGTCCGTATCTCAAAAACGGCTGAAACGATTTTCTTCAAATTTGCTAAATGAACACTCTATTAGATGTCCTTTCGAATGATTTAACTGGTGAGTTCGGGAAAATTAACAGGCGCGTCCTGTATAATTGAATCCATTTCAGGCCTTGTAAGCGCGTTCCTTTAAAAACGGCTGTACACATTTTTTTTTAAACTCGCCATATTAACTCACTTTTAAATATCCTTTTGTATGTAATTATATTTTTCCCGTCAATAACTGATTTTTTGTAAAAGTTGGTGTCTCAAAAACGGCTCTCACGATTGTCTCTGTAGGCCACTTTTATGTTTTCTGATCACGTTATCTCTCAAAAATGAATATAATACGCGTAATAGTGGATAATGGAAATCCTGTGGTTGCTTCACACCAGATTTTTTTTTCTTTTTACTTATAAAGAAAACAAAAATGACCGCTCAAAGCCTTATTTCGCATTTGCAAAGTTTTAAAAATTATTTACTCATTTCGAATGGTTTAGTCGGTAGAATCAAGGTATTAGTTGAAACTGGATGGTTTCGGATAAATCTACAGTTTTAGTTACCGTGGTATTTGCGAATTCTGGCTTTCGATGAAGTTTTCATATATGATCGAAAGTATATATAGGAGGATATAAATATACATATAGGATCGAAATATATATACATATAGGATCGAAAGTATTTTCAAAGAAGATTCTTATAGACAGTTTCATTTGAAGTGACAATCGAGTAATCAGTTTTTTAAGTGGAAAACTTTCAAGATAAAGAAATTTAATTTCAGGAATTGAGAGTAATATTTAGAACTGAGCTCGATAGAAATTCGATAGAGGGTTTATTTATTTATTTATTTATTTATTTTACCTAAGAGTTGTACATTGTCACAACCACGTTTTTGCAAGAATGTTAATGACTCTTGGAGTTTCTTAAAATTATACGCTTTACGTTATTTCTATGATTAAAATTCACTTGTCATCAGCTAAAATCTCTCCACCCTTTTTTAAAACACTGTCATGCATAATAAACTTTTGCCTTTTCCACACCACTAATTTTTATCCAGAAATAGTCATAGTATTTTACATGTACATAATAATGTTTCAATATTGAATAGGATAAAGATTATTGTATAAAAATTATGGTAGCAATAAACGCGAAAATATCTAATCCGTGAGAGTGTCCTGAGAAAGGGTGAAAAGTACGACTTCCTGATTTTAGTCCTGTACATATTCCATGTATTTTTATAGAACATATATCATAGCTGAATATTTAATAGCTTGGGATAATCATATTTCATAGCCTAGTAAAATTTGGAATATATTTGTTGAAATTTTAATTTCTCTTTGTTTATTGTTTGAAATAAACAACGTATCATTTATCAGCATATACAATCAGGCGTTCAAAGTGTCATCTCACAGTGGCACCCAATAAATCCCGATAACCCACCCCATTCAAGAGCCTATTTTACGGATTCAATTAATGTAAATGAATATTTTTTTCTGAGCAAGAAGATGAGTATTTCAATTTAAATAAAATTGAAAACATTGGCAAATTTTATGTTGTAAAGTACAGTTTCAGTCTTAAAGCACACGCCAAATATTCGTATGACATTGTAACTTCACTTAATTTTTTTGTAAATGCAACCTCAGTTAATTAAGAAAGTGATAATGTAGTGCAGAGTTAAGCAAACATTTGTAAAGCCACTTAATGTCTCAGTTTGATAATAA
Organism: Salticus scenicus; assembly: GCA_963930645.1. NCBI lineage: Eukaryota > Metazoa > Arthropoda > Arachnida > Araneae > Salticidae > Salticus > Salticus scenicus. The sequence continues at coordinate 218,922,379 of OZ005660.1, read as the reverse complement.
TTTCATCCACAAATCGAATTTTTGTATTCGTGTTAAACAATTTATTAGTATTAGGCGTATTTATACATCGCTGACATTTACCGCATCGATTGCTGGGGCTAAATTTAATATCTAATCCCAAATACGTAAAATCGTTTCGTTAAATAATATAATGTTTTAGAGAAACCCCAAACACAGGGTTATCATTTCAAAATAGTACAATATACCCGACAAGTTAAATATGGCTGCAAATTAAATTCATTGGCTAGAGTCAAAGCCTGATTAAGGGGGAAGCACACATTATCTCCGCTCTCACCGGAATATTTTTAAAATTATTTTTTACTTCATGTAATAGAAATTCCACGCTTTGACGAGGAAATATTTTTTTATAAAAAATGAACGGTGTAAAACAATCCAATTTACTCACCGTTATTGGACACCAGAATTCTTTTAAAATAATTTTTAATGAGAATTTTCTGTTTATTACAGGAGGAAAGTATTTGTTAAAAAATAACGGTGTAAGTATAAATAATGTGTGCTTCCCCCTTAATCAGGCTCTGGCTGGAGTTACGATATCTAAATATTATTGGAGAAACACGCCCGTTTAACACAACCCTCAAAAACATGCCAAATGTTTCTAAAAAAACTCTGCACGACTTGTCATAAAATTAGTTTTAAGATATTAAACCGAAAGCTTTACATTTATAGTTACAATATTATCGACATTCACTATTTTTATTTTACATATTTTCTATTTATTTCTTTACACATTGAAGAGCGAAAACTCTGAAAATTGTTATACAGAAGTGAGTTGAATATTTTAATCTTTTCTCATTTTAATAATCTGAAGAATATATATATGTATATAAATATTTATATATGTTTAAATGTTTTTTATAAATCATATTATTCCACAAACCAGTAATTAATAATATAACCAAATGGACTATTGAGCTTTATGACGCCCGTCAATTTGCATTTTCACAATCCAATCACTGAAATACAAAACAAGAGTTGCTAATATCGTCATTTATTTAATATTTAGGGTTTGCCTTTAGTTCATACCACTTTTATTTTAAGCGTAAATTTTACCCCACACCCTTTTTTTTTAATTGTAAGTATGTATATATATATTAGAAAAAAAAATTCTGTAAATTAAGTGCAGCAAAATAAAGGCGGAGCTACAAATATTCCAGAATAAATTAAAACGGTGGCGGCAGTGTTGCCAGGTTTCTGACGGATTTTTCATTCAATAGACACCAATAATTTTTAATTGTAACGTTTGCCTAAGCATTTCGAAGATTGCTAGTCTACTATGTATATAAAACATCACTTTTCATAATTATTGGTGTATATTGAATAAAAAATCTGACAGATCTGGCAACACTTTTTGGCAGTTATGTTGAAAAGCTAAATCATATGATAATAAGCATCCAGATGTAATTCGAAGTTTCTTTTCCTGGATATCCTGACCAGTGGCGGAATTTTTTGACATGGACATACTGGTCCTCCTTGAACATAAATGAAATACAGTTAACTTTGAGATAAAACAATGCAAAGAAACGAGTGTATCTGAAGTTCATTCCAACGTCTAACTGAAATAAATCTAATGCAAGTCACTCAGTTAAGATTAAAGAAGTACACACCAGAGAAACTACTACAAAAATGGTGAGCAATCTGAAATTTTGTTCCAATACTGCTAATATATCCCTTCCTCTTTTAATTTGAAAATAAGTAATATAAGAACCTTCATTAATCATAAAAATTTAGATAATTATGCCTTAAAAACTGTTAAACTGGTGGATTTGTCAATGGCTTTTCAACACAAAATCAATAACATGTTTAAAAACTTCGTTTTAGAAGGCATTCTGTATTACTGTTTAATGCACTCTTCTCCTAATTATGTTACTTAACAAAATAAACAGATTCATGTATTACTGTAAAGGTTATTTATTATTATTATCAAAACAGAAGAGGTATTGCTATAAAAACAGAATATATTCCAAATTATTGAAAAGAACAAGGACCATTGTAACTTCACAGCAGCCCCGTGAGGACAAATAAGGAAAATAATTAGAAGAAATTAAAGGAGGTGCGAAGTTACTAAAATTTAAAATAAGTTCATACCATTATCCTGAGTTGCCTACATTTTAATTTATTCCGGTGCATTTTTAACTCCGCCTTTGTTTCTACACAATTTTATTTATACAATAATTTTCTCCAATATATAACTATGATTAAATGAGAAAAGTCTGCTCGTAAAATTTAATTGGTCTGAAATATATGCGTGGCTAAAACACTCCGGAATATATTAAAATGTTGTCAACTCTCCATTATCATACCTGCATACTTGCCAACCTCCTAATTAATATTCCGTAGTGTTGTTAGTCCCGCCCTTTTTTTCACACCAGTAAATTTTTAGAGTAATATTTTCCGAATTCAGTTACGATTAAGTAAGAAAAAAAAACTCTAAAAAGATACTGGTGTGAAAAAGAAGGCGGGGCTAACAATAATACGGAATAATTATTAGTATGTTGGCAAGTACGTTTATATAACTAAGGGTCGTGTTCTCCACCCTCTTTTCAGAACATTCTCAGAGATAAGAAATTTTTGCATACAAGAAATAAATGAAGTTATTCGTCTAAGTTATAAAAGAAAAAAAGAATTCGGTGGACAGTTTTTACAATATTGAATTAAAATTTGTGGTTGCACTGTGCAACCACCGCCCTTGAAAGATGTAACAAAACCTCGCGGCGCAAAATCTCCTACCCTTTCAACTGTATTTTTCAAATATTTCTAATGGTGATTTATAATCCATCTGAAAAATCCATCCACTTGTGTGTTTAATCAGGATTCTGTGGTTATTCGCTTTCTAACAAAATACAGTTATTAAATGATATATTTAGAGAAAAATAATTTTTTTTCAGTGACTGTTAAATGCTGATAAGGTTATGAAATGCTACCTTTTTCCAATTTTATAAGGATATATAAAATGAACAAATATATGAATTATTTACTGACGTATCAATGTCAATGAATTTTTGTATTTAATTTCTTCTTCACAAATGTAAGATTGGAAATTTAATGTCGTAAGTCAGATTTTCGTTCTTTCTAAATGTATTACCTTACGGATTATATATATCCTACTTGCCAACATACTAATTAATATTCCGTAGTATTGTTAGCCCCGCCTTCTTTTTCACACCACTATCTTTTCAGAGTTTTTTCTTCTTATATAATCGCAATTGCATTTGGAAAATATTACTCTAAAAATTTACTGGTGTGGAAAAAAGGGCGGGACTAACAACACTACCGAATATTAATTAGGACGTTAGCAAGTATGATATATATATATATATATATTCAGGGCTGCCACAAGCGACTTGGTTCTTTTCTTTTCTTTTTTTTATCCTTTTCGTACTACTATTTGAAAAATAAAATTTATAATATATTTCGGCAGGTAAATCAGCAGTTAGCAAATAAATAATTTAAGTAAATAAATAAATTAACAACTAATTTATTCTATGATTTTGTGAAACCCTTGCAGCTCACAAAATAATTTCTGTATACTTTAGTGAACATTCTATCTAGTAATCTGCTGTTTAAGAACTGCATTACATTTATTTATTATTCTCAAACATTACAATTATTTTATTTTATTTTATTTATTTTTTAATCATCATAATAAACTTTTTTTGATTCTTAAATATTATTGAATACTTTAGACCTTCTAATGGGCTATTTTTGTCTATTGATGGCATATTAAAATACCTTAATAAATGACATTGATTTAAGGAAAGAAATACATTTAATATATTTACATAAAAATAATTTGATTTTTAGTCTTTTTTAAGATCGTGAGAAGTATACTTATCACCCAATTTATTAAATTTAAATGAGAAAGGCGTAGTAAATTACTTTTCCACGCCAATTATTTTTAATCTAAAACCAATTTTTCGAAAAATTTCTTACAACGATCTCAGAAAGAGAATTTCAGAAAAAAGGAATCAACACAAAAAGTGACACGTTATTCTTTTATTTTATTCTTTCGTGTATTTTATTTCAGTAAAACAGTCAGGCGTATTAACACTTCCGCGACCGCATGCTTTTTTGTCTTTTTGACAGTAAGGCCCACCTGAGGTCGTTAAACTTCGAAGAAACAATATTTCAGAACAAAAATTTCTGTATTCACATTTATATTAAAAATCGATATACATTATAATTATGTTCTTTCAAATCAAAGTATTTGTATCCATAGTATGTTTCATTGTAAAAATACGAATATTGGTTATATACTTAAGAAATAAATGCATACAAATTGCGAAAAAAAAACACCCACTGGCGGAGTTACAGATTTTCAAATGACGAGAATCTACGTCAGCAGTCGCGAAAGTGTTGAAGTAGCTTACCGCTTCTTTCTCACTTAAAATGAATGATTTTTGAGGTGAAAATATATACCACCAAATGGCTATATAATGGCCTTCTTAAGAGTTGATATATATTTTGGATATTCGATAACTAAGTATATAGGGGAGACCCGTGTACCTAGGGCCGCTTTTCTTCAATGCTCAAAAAGAGAACCCTTGACCTGTTTAAAATTATCAAACTGATATGTACATATCTTTAGGACTAATTACTTCCAACTGGGATTAATATAAATACCTAAAATAATAAATTCCGATAAATAGAAGGTTTTTAAAAAAAACTTCACTCGTGGCCCTAGGTACAACACAATGACTGTACCTGGGGCCAGACCTCATTGTACCTAGGGGCATTCTCTCAAATTTAGATTTTACTTTGTAATGAATAGAAAATAAGCATATAAACATGCATTTTATAAAAGAAACAATATAAAGTAATATATTTATTTATCATATAATAATTATCTTGTTGTTGCCTTAATTTAAAACATGAAATTTCCCCGCCTTTTTTTTTTTTTTTTTCCTTCTTTGGGATATTCTAACAGAATTTTTTTTTTTCTTAAATTATTTTTCTGGGGTGTCTCTTGGATTTCTAGATCCCTCTGGTTTTCGGTCACACCTTTTCTTTGATGTGGAAGGTTTTGCTTTAGGTAAAGGTTTTGCTTAGGTTCGTACCTGTTAAAGCATGACACACGAAAAGTTAGATGTTAAAGGTTTCGAAATTTCAACAGGACATGAAACAGAGACATTCAGTTCTATCATTGTTAGTTAACTTTCTTCCTGGAAAATCTTTTTTTTTTTATATATAGAGAGGGAACTTGTCTTTCAGTCACATTTGAACTTAAATATTTATTCTCATTGAATGTTTTTTGATTCATTGGATTGCCGGATACACGAAAGCCTGATAGAATGTTTATAGGAGTAAAGGCCGACAGATAGGACTTGCCAACATTTTCAGCAACGTCATATATAGTGATTGGTTTACCAGGGTTTGCCAGCATCCAATTACTACAGACAGTACTGTGTTTCTTAACACTTTCGCGACCGCTGACGTTGATTCACGTCATTTGAAAATATAAAACTCCGCCAGTGGGCGCTTCTTTTGCAGTTTGTATGTTATTTGTTTTAAAAAAATATACATAATATTCATATTTATACAATCAGTATACTATGGGTGCAAATACTTTGGTTAGAGAGAGTATGATTATAACGCATATCTATTTGAAATATAAATGTGAATACAGAAAATTTTGTTTTGAAAAATTGTAACTTATGAGAAAAACGCCCACATGCGGACCTTACTGTCAAAAAGACAAAAACATGCGGTTTCGAAAGTGTTAAAAGGTCCAAACACACTGGCCCTAGGTACAAGACAGATATGTGGCCCTAGGTACAAGTTTACGCAACTTCATTCAAAATGCTGTCCAATAAAAAATCCACAGGCAGAAAGGACTAATTAAATATCTCATTTATTGCTCAATATAAAAAGCAAAATTATACACTAGAAATGAAATAAAAATATTTGACTTACCTTTGTAAAATAGCAAAAGAGATGAGCTGCAAAATTTTACTTCAAACCGTGTAAATTCGTTTTCTACGTGTAACTTGTGAAAACTTTCTCCTCAAAAATTCCAAAGTAGATGTAAAAGTAGCAATTGGTATTGTTACTTGCCCAATTGAGTACTAAAAGTTAAAATTAAATATTATTCAAATAAGGTGGGGTGGTCCTAGGTACATGATAGCCCTAGGTACACGGGTCTTCTCTCTCTATGTATTTTTTTCTACGGCATAAAAATAACAAGTGTCAAAATACGTGTGTTGATGTTCGCAACTAAAAATTCACACTTTTGCTTTCGCATTCATTATAACTCTCAAACTACCACGGGGGGCAGTAAGATTCCTTGAACTTTAAAACAACTGGACAAAACTTCGATGAAGAAATTCAATTTTTCATATACGATTCTTTATCATAATTTTTTCCGGTAAAAAAGAGTACATTTTCTCTTAATTTTTTTCAGCCATTTTTTAGCAGTTCTTAAACACTAGTCCTTTGAAGAAAATAATTTTCAGATCTTATGAAATATATTATTATGATTCATCTAACAAATCAAAAAAATAAATTAAAAACTACATGAAAATTTAAATTTTAAGAACTTTCTTAAATCCAATATCTTTTTCCGAAAAATTAAATATAGGTTTTTGAAAAAAATACGATAGATTTATATTATTATTTGGTAATATTATACATTCTACACATTATTTTACGTGCTTCTATATACATAGGAAGAAAGCATTGGTTTCATGAAAAATTCTGACTTCTGGTTTTCGATAGAATTGTACGTTTTAAGATTTCCCGAACGTGATTTGAGAATTTTTAGAAAATGTCAATATCTGTGTATGCGGGAGTGTTAGCAAAATTTTGTGGTCGCTGTATCTCACGAACAAATAAAAGTAATTTCATCAAACTTGATATTTTGTTTAAATTTAATATAAATTTTTTAGGTTATATCTCCCAACATATAGCGTTGCTATGCAGTGATTTCCTTAATTTAAAGGGAAGCTAAATTTCTTTAGTGCATTAATGCGCCAAATTTGATATGTGAGATGGCTGTTATGTAAAGTTATGCTAATCCAGTTTGGGTGCATATGATTTGAATGCAGCCGCTTCTATGCTAGAATTTATTTTTGATTAAGGGAAAGCAATATGTCAGCTTCTATGATTTATAAATGCATCAAACTTAGACTATTAGATGCAGTGTTGCCAAATTTAGGGACTTTTTTAATTCAATAATCACCAATAATTTTTGTGGAGTAATATGTGATATACTTAATAGACAATTAGATTTCGATATGTTTAGGCAACTATTACAATTAAAAGGTAGTAGTTGATATTGAATAAAAGAGTCCCTAAATTTGGTGATGCTGCGTATATTTAATTTTATTTTGGGGGAAAATATTAAAACAGCCTCAAAGTAGATAAAAAAAAAAAAAAAAAAAAAAAAAATGTTAGATTTCATTTTTCTGCATCAAGAATTGAGGAGTGACTGTTAACCTCTTCTGACATTGTTTGTTCTGTATAATGGGCTTCAAATATTCTTTTACAAGTTTATGTTAGTATAAATAAATTTAAAAAGAAGAATAACAAAATAATAATAATAATAATAATAATAATCATTATTATTTTTTTTTTTCTTTATGTAATTTAAATGAAAGAAATGTAGGTATGGCATGTCATAAATCACTTTTATATGAAATTTTTTTATTATTATTATTATTTAAGCCAAAATTTAAATATAAGCTGCTTAACACTTTCGCGACCGCTGACGTAGATTCACGTCAATTGAAAATCTGTAACTTCCCCAGTGGGCGTTTCTTTCGCAATTTATATGTTATTTATTACTTAAGTATATACCCAATATTCATATTTTTACAAGGAAATATACTATGGATACAAATACTTTGATTAGAAAGAATAAAGATAATAATGTATATCCATTTGTGAATACATAAAATTTTGTTCTGAAATATTCTAATTTGGGATAATAACGCCCACAGGCGGAATTTACTGTCAAAAAGTCAAAATCATGCGGTCAAGAAAGTATCCCAAGTAACACAGACTGTTGGCCCAACTGCGATTTATTGTTAGTTCGTTGGGGAATGGTTATCGTTGGGGAAAGGGCTCAAAATAACAGTGGGCCAACAGCAAATAGTATTGTTGGCCCAACAGTCCTAAAATGCTCTTTTTTCAACTGCAAAATATAACAGTTAGCCTACAATGTGTTCACCAACAATGGCCCAACAGTTTGCCAACCAGGACCCAACCGTTCCATAGTTGGGCCAACTGTCACCCAACGGTTGGCTCAACCGAAGGCCAACGGCCAAAAACAACCGTTGGCCAACGAAGAAGGAAACGTAGGGCCAACCGTTTCCCAACCATTCCGTGTTACTTGGGATTAATTATATCAATAATGGGCATATTAAACTGAACTCTAAAAAATAGTATATTACAAAAAACTTATTGTATTGCTGTATAATTACAAATATCTAAAGACTAAAAGATTACATGATAAAAAGAACTTTTCATATACCATGTTTTTAAATTTTCTGTTGAATCATATAAATGCTACCGAAGGCTGCGGAAAAACGGAACAATTGGCCAAAAGTATTTAAAAAATGCATTGTCATCTGTTCTGAGCTATTCTGAAAATTTCAAAAGTCTTGCTAGTCGGGAAGTTAGTTAAAACTTGATAGCAAGCTTTGTACTGGTAACGCTGCCGATGGCAGCAGGGACCCGAAACTGTTTGTTAAAAGTATTTAAAAAGTGCATTTTCAGCGTATTCTGAACTATTCTGAAAGTTTCAAATGTCTAGTTAGTCGGGAAGTTAGATAAATAAATTTTCTGTTGAATCATATAAACGCTGCCGAGGGCAGTATAGACCTGAAACAATTGACTAAAAGTATTAAAAAATGTATTGTCACTGTGTCCTGAGCTATCCTTAAAATTTCAAATGTCTAGCTAGTCGGGAAGTTAGTTACAAATTGATTGCAAGCCTTATACTGGTAACGCTGCCGGAGGCAGCAGGAATCTGAAAAAGTTGGTTAAAAGTATTAATAAAATGTATTTTCACCGTGTTCTGAACTATTTTGAAAGTTTCAAATGTCTACCTAGTCGGGAAGATAGTTACATATATTTCCTGTCGAATCGTATAAACGCTGCTGAAGGCAGTAGGAACCTGAAACAGTTGACTAAATGTGTTAAAAAAATGTATTGTTACCGTGTTCTGAGCTATTCTGAAAGTTTCAAATGTCTAGCTAGTGAGGAAGTTAGAAAAAAAGCGATTGCAAGATTTGTAGTGGAAGATCAAACAAACAAACAAACAAGAATCGAAATTTTTAAAAATAAGGTAAAAAGTTTTGAAGTCTAAAACGTATTTCAATAACTTTAAAATTAATACGAATTTTTCTTGTGTGAACTGTTGAAACCGACTTTTGTATGATATATATACATTCAGGGTGATTATAAAAAAAACTACCCCGATATATGAGACCATAGCTATCATACCGTTCACAGTAACTGAAAAAAATTTTGGCGTAAGGTGTTTTGAGGTATGCGCTCGATAATCATATAAAAAATAATAGTTAAACTCTAACAGGTACAGTTACGGTGACAAAATTTCGAAAATTTCAAATGGCAACACCTACTTTTTTTTATGGAATGGGATCTCCATACCAAAAAAACATAAATAGCGTTGAAACGGTACCTGTAGCACGAAAATTGCCAGCGCTAGAAGTAAAGAGAAAACAACTGTGATGTATCTACCTGAGCAAGACTAATAACGTGAGATTTCCCACTGAGTCTTCGGCATAGAGCTCCAATAGACGCAAGCCGACTTGTGGAGGCTGGTTTACAGCCTCAACGTGTGGATTATCTCCCATCTTAAATAAGAAGTGTGTAAAAGAGTGAATTGAAGGCGACAACTTAAAACTAATTTTTGTTAAACCTGACACTTTCACCAAAACCATCGTCATCTAACACTGAAATCAACTTTTGACCATGATACTTTCACTGCAAAAAAAAAAAAAAAAAAAAAAAAAAAAAAATCTCATTCAGAACTTAATTTGTTAAACTTTTATTTGGGCATCATTTTCGATTTGAGTCTGTAAGGTACGACAAGTGTTGAGTTGGAAGATTGAAGGTCACCAGTCGGATCTCGTGTTGAATAGTAGTAGTTTCAGTGACAGCGTCGAGCTGAGCATAGATGTATTGAGTTGGAAGTTTTAATGTCACTTGTCGGATCCAGTGTTAGATAGGGATGGTCTTCGGTGACAATGTCGAGTTGAGCATAGAACTGTTGTTAACTGCTGTCACAATGTTATTAATTGAAAAACATATTCTATATCAATTGAGGGAAATAAGTTCACAATAACATTGTGAACTTATTTCCTTCCCTCAATTGATATAGAATATGTTTTTCAATTAATAAGTAATAGACTTGATTTATCCTCTGACTATACAGAATCTGAAAAAACTGCTATAAAAGAAGCCATAAAACTGGTAATACATAATAATTATTTTATATTCAACGGTAATATTTATAAACAACTTAATGAAGCCCCTATGGGCTCAGCTATATCAGGACTGTTGGCTGAATGAGAATTAAGAGATTTTGAAAGTGAATTTATTAATGAACAGTTGCATTGTATTAAATTTTGAAAAAGATTTGTTGATGATATATTTATTATATGGTATAATCCATCTGGTTATCTTAATGATTTTTTGAATGTAATCAATAACATAAAACCCAACTTTAAATTTACATTAGAAATTGAAAATAATGCAAAAGAATTAACCTTTTTAGATGGTAAAGTTTCCCGTTTTAATCAGTATGCAGAGACTTCTGTTTATAGAAAGCCCAATATAGTTCCTTGTACATTTCATAGTAATTATCGAATACCTTGGTCATTTAAAATTGCTAATATTAGGTTTTTAATTAACCCATTAGTAGTCGCTAGTTCGTCGATTTGCCGCCCATCCTTCAGTTTTACCAGATTTTTTTATTCAATAGCCACCAAAGATTTTTGGAAGTGGCATTTGATATACATAAAACGCGAATAAAATCGATTTAAAGACGATCACATCACTTCTTAAAATTATTGGTGACAGTTAAAAAAAAAGTTCGCAATCTGTAATAGGTGGCGCTGTTGATAGCGACTACTAACGGGTTAAACGTGCCTATAGTCATTGTTCTATTTTGAAGGCCTAAGACCATGAAATGGATTTTATTTATAGTTTAGCTTTGAATTACGGATATAAAATCAAAACTATAGATAAATTAATTTATCATATTATGTCCCCTTCTTCCATTTCTCCTAATTCTAATAAATCCTCTAATAATAAATATAAGAAAATACAATATTGGTCTGGTCTACATGAAGAAATTTCTAAATTAATTAATATTAATTTTCATATTGACGCTAAAGCTCCCCTAAAATTAAATTCCTTACTTTCTAAGAAATTAGATCCCCCTCCTTCCAAATTAAAATCAGGTGTTTATGAAATCCCATATAAAATTAATGATAAAACTAACTATTATATAGGAATGTCCATTAGACCTTTTAGTGATAGAATGAAAGAACATATAACAGATTTAACATATAACAGATCCTGCACTGCTTTTTCACGTACTTATAAAACTAATCCCATTGAATCTGATTTTGAAAATGCCCGTATAATTTATAGTACTAACAATAGAAACAAAGCACTACTTTGTGAATCTTTTTAAATTATGAAAAGAAAATCTGAAATTTATAATGATACATTATCCATAACACCCTCTCAATTTGACTCCATTTCTTAGGCTTAAAATAATTTAAGGTAACCCGGTTGTTGTTTTTCTGGCAACCCTGCGATGTGATCCTTTGACTCCGTTTATTAAAAAGCTTTATTTTTTTTATAATGTGCATGATGGTGGTTTATTTAAATGTTCTTAACTTATTTTAATATTATATAGAGTGTTTTTTATATAAGATATGTAATCACGTTTTAATATCTTTATGAATAGTGTTTGTAATATCGAAGAATGACTTGATTTGATTTATATTTATAGTTTATGTACATCATTTCCCTGAAGATGGTTAAAAATTTAATATTTAGTAATCGAAACGTCAGAAATTAACGATTTTTTTGGAATATGAACATATTTTAAAAATAGTTTGATATGCTGAAAAGTATAGTTTATTCAAATGTTTATAATGGGTTAAGTTAATTAAAATTATTCTAATTGTCGCACCGTCCGCGGCATTCTACTTTTCGCGTCACTAGATTCAGAGAAATCACTCCTCTCATTTGCAACGAATTTAAATTATCGGACTCATATTTTTAATTTGTTTGACCTTTTTGCGCTCTTTAAACGCATCATTTTAAGATTAGAATTAACTCATTTATTAATTGACATACGTCAACGTTTTAATTAATGACTCCGCAACTAATTAAAATTTAGAAAAACATTTTTCAGTATACTCTACGGAAAGCTTCTGAACACCAGTATGTCATTTTTTATGCTTGAACTGAACGTACAGATGTAAAGACAAACGGACGGACAGATTTTTTTTTTTTTTTTTTTTTAATATTGTTATACTTGTCACAAAATGTGATTGTTTGTTGGATAGAATTCTGATGTAATGAAGAAACATATCTAATAGAAAAAGGTAATATTTCCCACTTTTACATATACTTTGCATTTTTAAATTGTATAGTTACGTGTAAAAAATGTTTAAATATCCTAAAATTTCTTTTTGGTATTTGCAGATTTTTTTGCATTTATATGCATAACTCAAATTTAAATTGTTTAATAATTACTTTATCTTACACTCATTTATGTGTTTAACATTGATATATGCATTCAGTTGAAACTCTAGTTCAACTCAATGCATTGGAATTGCATAAGAATGTCTTCTGAAATTTTGTAGCATTTAATTTATTCCTTTATGTAGTATAAAAATAAGAGGAAAACTAAACGGAGCAATGATGCGCTTTACTTTCTTCATTAAAATTCTCGTATCGACTGCTCCGAAGTCTGTAGCACTACAACATTCTAGCGCCAGCGCGAAATCAACTTATAGCAACTAATCAAGCCGTCATTTTGACAACACGGTAACATGAATTTTACTTAGAAACCCCCAGCAGAGTAACTAAATACCAATTTCATTTTTAATGTAAATATTTTATTAATTATTATTTCCGGGTTAAATATGTTATTTTTGTTTCCTTGAGAATGTAATTTTTTCAAAAAATTCAATTCAGAGAATACCAACATTTTAATTTATTTCGCAGCATTGTTAGTACCCGCTTTTAATTTTCATACCACTTTTTTTTAAGTTTATTTTCGTTTTGCATTTAATCGTTACTTTATATTGAAGAAAATTTTACTTCAAATAAAAAGCTGTGAAGAAAGAGCTATAACTAACATTGCTCTGGAATGAATTAAAATCTTGGCATGTCTGATTTCATTGTTCGCGGAATTATGTGTAGTAAAGTTGTCAACTTTTATAATTTTTTCAGGAGCATTCTTAGTCCCGATTACTTTTCATACCATTTTTTGTAAAGTGTAATTTTATCCTTATTTCATCATCGTTATGTATGGAAGAAAATTATTCTACAATATAAAGTGGCGTGACATAAAGGCGAGACTAGAAATGCTCCGAAATTAATTATAAATTTGGAATCTCTGGTAGCAGGAATGGATCGTATTCCCCGCCATATTTTCAGGACATTTTCATCGCTGAGAATTTTCTGCATTTTGGCTATCTCTAGTTCGATTCCGACACCTCTGTCGTATTTTTATGGCAATGTATCATCATTACACAGGATAAATATTTCTCTGTGAAAATTGTGGTAGCAAGAAATGTGCATCCATGAAACTGTCCTGGAAACAGAATGGGGAAATGACCCGTGGTAAAAATTAAATATATATATATATATATATATATATATATATTTTTTATGGAAAGTAAAAAGTATAATAAATAACATTTTACTACATTAATTGAGAAAAATCTATGAAGAAAATGTAAAAACGTGTTCGATTTATATTAACAATTTCATAAAAGGAAGAAAAAAAAACCACATTTAACTAAAAGGTTAGTATAACAATTTTAAGCAGTAAACGAATAATTTTCGTATAATGAAAAATTATTAGCGCTAAATACAGGCATTTTTCTAAAAATAATACTTCTTCTTTTTTTTTTTTTTTTTTTTTTTTAAGGATTTTGCTTATTTATGTTTTAATTTAAAAATTATCCGCGTAGAGCGGTAAAATAAACCGCGTACACCGGTGAAATAAACTGCAACGAAAGCTGATGATAAAATATTTTGATTCAAGTACGAATACGTAAAATACTGTGAATAAATAATGTATCGTTATATAAGGTATATAGGATATATCGTTATAAAGGATATTAAATATCTACCGTTATATTCAAAACACTGTCCTGACCAGAATGTGTTAACACTTTCGCGATCGCATGTTTTTGTCTTTTCGGCAGTAAAGTCCACCTGTGGTGTGGGCGTTATTCTCCTAAGTTACATTATTTCAGAACAACATTTCTGATATTCACATTTATAGTACAAATGGATATGCATTATGATTATACCCTTTCTAATCAAAGGATTTGTATCCACAGTATACTGATTGTACAAATATGAACATTGGGTATAGAATATATATATTAGAAATAAATAACGTACTAATTAAGAAAGGAACGCCCACTGGCGGAGTTATAGATTTTGAAATGACGTGAATCTACGTTAGCGGTCGTGAAAGTCTTAATATAAAAAAAATTTAATTGCATTCATCCAATTCAAAATCTTTAAATTTAAAATTGCTAAGTTATTAATGCGTTTTCCTGAAATATATGTTATGATAAAAAATTGGACAATATAAAAAAATATTCCGAAAACACAACTTTTTGATGATATTGCTAAATATGTTATATTGTTATACATTCCGTACCTTACAGACATTTTAAACTGCATAAATACTTTAAAGTTTTTTTCCCCTGATATTTTTCTAGAGAAAGCTCACTCTCTTTTTCTTTTAAACATTACCTCCAATTCCTTTGCTTAATTTTTGAATTAAATAACTGTTACGCAGAATATTAAAAATATATGCATTCCAGATTTTTAATAATAAAAGTCCAATTAAATCGTTTATAAAAAAATTCTGAGAGTCGTACCATTTTTCCTGGCACTTTATGTATGATTTAGTTACATTAAAGAGTGTGACTGCTAAATATTATTTATAAAGAATTTATTCACTAGAAAATTATGATATTTAAAATTTAAAAGTTCATATGAAAATTTATATAGGGGAGCGTGGATTTAGTTGTAATAGGGGTAGGAAGTAACACACAATTCAGGAAATATTTTATAACATTTTTGATTAGATATTTCGATAATCATAATTTTAATCACGCGCTTTATTAGGTAAGCACAATCAGAGTTCTGCAAAAATGGTTAATAAGAGTTTCTGTACATGTGCTTCATTTTAGCTAGTTACTGGAAAAAAATGTATTTTGTAAATTTTGATTAAAATTATGTTAATTTTTATTTTAAAGAAGGGTTTATATCTATTTATTTAGTGTGTGCGTTAAGTTATAAAATGCATGTTTAATTTTTTGTATAAATCGTCATTTTTTTTTTTTTTTTTTTTTTTTTAATGTAAATAAATAAAATGTCCAAAATCGTACGATTGCGCAAGTTGAAACAAAATTTTGGGGCAAGTTGTAATATGCTACAAAGTGTGCTCACATTTTATTATATTTTAACCGTTATCGTCAATAATATATATATATATATGTTTTTAATGTTTTTATATATGACAATCTTATGTAAAAAAGTGTTGAATTAAAGTAGTGATAGCAATACAATAAAATGAAGGTAAAATTTTCGGAAAATTCCGATGCCTAATTATGCAGGGATGGAAATTTCCAAAGAATTTATACCGCTAATTGATTAAAAAAAAATTTCTTTATTTATAAAGTCATTGGTTAAAAAAAAAAAGAAAATTTCATTTCAGCAACATACCTGGTAATATTTGTAACTGATTAATAAATTAACTAATAACTCTATTAATAACCAGAGATCTGTTAGCCACGCCCTTTTTCCACACCAGTATATTTTAAAAACACTTTTCTTCTTATTTCATCGTAATTGTATATTGTGAAAATTTCTTTTAAATCATACTGGTGTGAAAAAATTGCAGGGCTAACAATACATCAGAATAAATTATAAATACTACCGGGTGTATTAACAGTGGTATGAGTTCTGCAACAAATTCCCATCCTTGATTATGTGTTTGTGTTTTGTTTTGTATTTTTTGTTCCCCATTTGGCAACTAGTTTTCATTTAGAACGGCTTACAAAAATGTTGCCATCTTAAGCACATCTGTCTACCGGAAATTTTTACTAGAAATTTTATTTATACATAAGTTTTCTCTGATTAAATAAGATAAAAATTTCTATTAAAAGTTCCGGTAGCCAAAAATACTAAAATTGGCAATTATGATTTTACCCCCTTTGCAACCATTCTTATGCATGGACACATGCGTGTAATTCATACAGGAGTTTCCGTCTCACGACATTCGAAGTCCAATTCTTTGATCGTGGGTATTAATTTAACAACTTTATTTAAAACAACTATATATTTTTATGCAGAAAAAAATTGTCTTAATGTATTGCCAGATTCGGGAATTTTTTCGCGATTTTAGAAAAAAAAAATTATTCTTTGTGGGGAAATTTTGGGGAAACAATCAAAAATATTGTTGGTGAGGATAGTTTGGGGAAAAAATTAATTCTTGGGTAAATTTTGGAGCAAAAACCGGAAATCTTTTTTTCTTTTCTTTCTTTTCTTTTCTTTTTTTTTTTTTTTTTATAATTTATTGTTAATAATACATATAAGAAGAAAGATTGTTGTTTTGGTATCAAATTTTAAAATTGAATTTTTGGTATATTTACACGTTTCGAGCTTCCCTTAATCAGAAAATCAGGTTTTTTAGAGATTGGACTCTGTGTGTTAATATACTAATAGCATAATTTAAAAGAAATGCGTCAGACGGATATCCAAATGCGGCAGTAATTCTGTGTCATACGGAGAATTTACGTGGCGCTTTCAATTGAATTCAAACAAATATTTCATGTTCCTATAGAAGAACTCAAATACATTATGTTCATGGAAGAATTTTTTTGTCGGTATATTTTAATATTTTAACTGCGCTAAAAAAAAAAAAAAAAAAAAAAAAGAAAGAAAGAAAGAAGCATATATTTCTTATAAGTAGGTTTCACTAAGAATGTGGTATGAATTGCTTTCACTATACTACTTATTTTCGATGTGTAGTACAAAAGAATTCCGATTTATTAGGGTCTGTAACTGGAATTCTTCAAAGTATACTTAGTTGCGGTATACAGTTCTATTACTGTGGTACAGTCGGGGGAAAAAAAAACGCAACACTCGCTGTAATTTCGTTATTAATTGACGCAGGAACATCTAATAGACATAATTCAACAGGAAATTAAAAGCACTTTCTGAATATGTCGTCAAATTTTGGTTTAGGGGTCATCTACATATTGAAATGAGTGCAAACTTTGATTTTTGCAATAGCAACACCCAATTTTGACTTCATTTTCGAATTTCTGGGAGTCTGGCAGTGCGGAAAAGTATACTGTTTGTATACTTTATCTTTAGTATTTATAGAGTTATAATCAAAAATGTGTTAGGGGGTTATCTGTAAATGTAGAAAAATAAAATTAAGATCCTATAAGAAATAGACACAATTTTAAAGTTTCACACCGGAAATCTTTCAGGAAAAAAATAATTATAAAAATTAATGAAACGTTTCGTCTTTTTCAGTTTTTTAATTATCCTGGATTCAATTTTTTAGATTTGTATATACTTCAGTACTTTTTTAGATAATTTTAGGTCTATTTAAATACATTACACTTGCGATTAGTCCATACAGTACTCTTTGAAAAAAAGTGCAATATTTTTCAAGTAAAAGCGTCTATTAAAGCTATAATGATCACCAATAAAGCTTAAATTTTCTTTCGTAGGTAACACAATAGACGAAATGAAATAATATATATATATATATATACAACAACGCATAAACTAAACCTCTTCGGATA
The DNA here is from genome assembly GCA_963930645.1 of Salticus scenicus. Lineage (NCBI taxonomy): Eukaryota > Metazoa > Arthropoda > Arachnida > Araneae > Salticidae > Salticus > Salticus scenicus. Next base: position 218,904,299 of record OZ005660.1, on the reverse strand, counting down.
AATTATTGTAAGGGTTCATGAAGTAAATATTAAACAATTTTAATCGCATTTACCAGTTTTTGGTCAGTTGAACTCTTTGGAACTGCACGATTCGTTTTATAATTTCTATGAAAATATGTTTTCTTAATTAACCCTTTCGCGACTGCTGACGTAGATTCACGCCATTTGAAAATCTGTAACTCTGTCAGTGGGCGTTTCTTTCGTAATTTGTATGTTACATATTTCTTAAGTGTGGAACCAGTGTTCATATTTTTGCAATAAAATATACTACGGATAGAAATATATTGATTAGAAAGAATATATGAAATTATAATGTATATCCATTTGTAATATAATCGTGAATACAGAAAATTTGTTCTAAAATATTATATTTTGAGAGTATAATGCCCGTGGGCGGGTCTTACTGTCAAAAAGACAAAATCCTGCGATCGCAAAAAGTGTTAAAATATATTTATAAAAGTTAAAGTATGTTTTTAAAAATGCATAAAGTTAAAATATATTAATAAATTTTTAAAGACTAAAGTGTCCTTAAAATAATAACCCTCCCCCCTACAAAATAAATAAGTAAGTAAATAAATAAAATAAAACAATATATGAAGCAAATGATTAAGCCTTTTTTAATTTTGACGGAAGTTAAGAAACGATTTTACAAGTCTGTCTTGCATTCCAATTCCATTCGTTTTTTATATTTGACAATTTCTCATTAAACCTATTTTTCTATTTAAAACAGTAAACCCCGCCTAATTAGTTAATATTTTTTCTTCTAGTGTTCGTTTAAAAGATTCAAATTTTAGATGAAGTAATCGATGAAGTAAATACCACTTGTGCATATTTTTGTCAACATAAAATAAGAGGTTTAACAGGAATACTCAATGTCACATTTACTTTTCTTTTCTATATTGTTTTGTTTTGAAGAACGATGAAGGCGGGGCTTGTCTTCTTTAGAAAACAGGAATTCTTGATGCTATGTTAAAAAATCATCATTTTTGTTTCATTTCTTTGCGTTTGACGTTGTTGTTATATAATATGACCCGTAAATAAAAAATAAAAATATTTTGTTTAATTTTCTTTGTTATTTTTTAAGATTTGATTCGTTATCTCATGCAAAACTTTATAAGAGACGGCCCCCTAAAACCCTCCAAAAGAAAGATTTATTTATATCTCGAAAACTAATAACTGGAATGAGCTGCAAATTTGCACACCCATATTTTTCAGCATTAGGATTCATTTTATGTAAAAATTAATATAGGTCATAATTCATAATTTTTATGAATATGAATTTATTAATATTTTTCAAAATTAAAAATATTTTTCAGAATCAAAAGTAATGATGGATTATGTTTGGGTTTCTTCACTGTATCTCGTAAAAAAAAAAAATTATATCGATCAAGTTATTTTTTGTGAAGATATTAATAAAAGTTTGAAATATGAATTTAACATTAGCACCTTCAAACTTTGAACGCTTATAACTCTGTGAAAAAATAAGTAAAATATACAACCAATATACTTTTTCGCATTGTCGCGGACCCAGGAATTCAAATATAAAAAAAAGGGGGCATTACCATTGAAAAAATCAAAGTTGTGCGCGTTTTAATATGTAGACGACCCCTAATTCAAAATTTCAATTCATTTTCTGAAACTACTTACAATTCCCCGTCGAATGATACCTATTACATTTTTCTACATCGATTAGCAACGAAGTTACGTTGAGTGTTGCGTTTTTTTTTCCCCCGACTGTACATATAAGTACGCTTCAGGGTATGCACCTCACGTAAAAAATATAGAGCACCGTAAACTAAACGACTACATTCTTAAAATTAAATTAGGTTGTGATTTTGTAGTTAAGACCAACCGCTACGCCTGGATCCTGAACTGGAGGAGATACTCTCCGTGGAAGACCTTCTTAGGAGTCCGAGCTCGTACTTGCGCGAGTTTCGCAGGAAAACTCCGAAAACTCCGAATGGCTAAACCAACGCGCATTTTGCGTGACATGGAAAGATATTTAGGAAACTACAACTTTTTCATGAAAATTGCTGAGAAAAGATTTTTTTTTTTCACTTACTTATATGATAAATAAAATTTTGGTAGGTTAGATGAGCTTTTGTTGTAATTATGCGTTTTTAAGTCAACTGAATACGGATATTTTGTTTTACATTGTGAAAAAAGTTTAATTGGTATTGCAGTGTCTCCCTTTCTTACGATCATCTCAGAGTTATCTCACGCAGAAAAAAGACGTGGATGTGAGCACAATCACTACTTAGCTAATACTGCACCTACATTTGCCTGGTTTGTTCCTCTCACATGCGACTTACGTTTGAGGCTCCGCACCACACTACCAAGTTAATCTGGTTTATAACAAGTATTGCAAATTGACAAAAGTATTATTGACAAATATTTCAATTTACTTCTTATATATTTTATAAAAATAGTTCAAGGTTTATAAGGTAAGTAAAATGCACTCACCTTGGTTGTGAGTATCCTCTATTATTTCAGATTTCAGTATCAAGATGTAGAATTTCATAAATGAAAATAGATCAGTACGAGTTTCACGAACTATCATTTTAGTTGACTGATGCTGTTTAAAATATATAATTTGAAATTAGTTATATAATGGTTTTAATTGAATTAAACCAGCCTTCTTTAGCTTGGTTTATGAATAGAAAAAAAATATATGTGGGAATAAAAGGAAGAACCCACATGTGTTCCTTTTTAATCACATTTTTTTATTATAAAACCGAACATCGAAGAAGGAGAAAAAAAAACGAAAAAATATATCATTACATGTAAATAGAAACACAGACGGCCAATCAGAACAAAATGCGTCACACCGACGCTCCAGTGTAGATGTATATATGCATGAAGAAATAAAAGAGTCAAATGAAATGTTTTTAGAATAATATGAAAAAAGAAAGTTTTTGTAATTATTGAAAAGAATGTCATTTTGAGTTTATTTCTCACCAACACCCCTGCGTAAACTCGATGACATTTAATCACAGTTCAACAAGGAAATTCGCAATTTTCGAAAAGAATGTCTCGGCAGAGGCTTGGTGAGCACGTCTGCTATCATATTATCCGTACTTACATACTCAATCTTTATTGTGCCTTGCTCAACAAGGTCTCGAATCAGATGGTACCTTAGCTCAATGTGCTTAGTTTTCTGTCGAAATTTCTCATATTCGGCCAATTTGATGCAAGAAAGATTGTCTTCATAGAGTGTAATAGGACAATTTTGTTTCAGATCAATTTCTTCAAAAAGGTTTATAAGCCATTTTACTTCTTGCGCGGCACTTGCTGCAGAAATATATTCCGCTTCTGCTGATGACATTGATACAGATTTTTGTTTTTTGCTTGTCCAGTATACAGTATTTGCTCCTATGCAGAACAAATTTCCTGTTGTAGACTTACGATCACTGGTATCGTTTGCCCAGTCGGAATCTGCATATACCCTCAAGACAGGCTCTTCAATATTATTATATGTCAATTTAAGATTAATTGTACTTTTTAAATATCTCATTAATCTTTTTACCGCTTCCCAATCTTTTGCTCTTGGGCGCTCATTTCTTCTACTCAAAATATTTACCGCGGCGCTAATATCCGGACGTGACACGGTTGAAATATATAACAATGCGCCTACAGCCTGTCTATATTGTGTATTTTCTGGTAAAAGGTTTTCTTCGTCATTTAATTTTATGTAACCTGTGTCCATAGGAGTGTCTGTAGGTTTTGAATTTTCTAAACCGTATTTGACTATAAGTTCTTGTATTTTGTGTGTTTGATCAAGAGTCATTGTATTTTCATTAGGACGATTAATATTTATCCCAAGATATTGTTTTGCTTCTCCCAAGTCTGTTAACGGGTATTCTGGTTTTAGTTTGTTTACAATTTCATTTATTTGTTGATCATTCCCCGCTATTAACAAATCATCGACATACACAAGTACATAAGTAGTTAAATCGTTTTGTTTACGTTTATAAAGACACTTGTCGAATTGACTTTGAATAAAGCCTAAGTTAAGTAATGACTCATTCAATTTTAAATTCCATGCTCTCGCGGCCTGCTTTAGCCCGTATATTTCCTTTTTTAATTTACACACCTTATGTTCTTCCCCGGATACCACGTATCCTTCTGGCTGATGCATATAAACATCTTCACTCAATTTACCGTGTAAAAATGCAGTCTTGATATCAATATGTCTAAGACTTAAATTCTTATAAAGACTCATTGCCAAAAAACTTCTCAAAGTTGTGTGAGACGCCACTGGGGCGAAAGTCTCATCGTAGTCTATTCCATATTTCTGTGAAAAGCCCTTCGCAACCAGCCTAGCTTTGTATTTTTCAACACGGCCCTGACTGTTATATTTTGCTTTGAATGCCCATTTGCACCCTACTATTTTCATCCCTGGTGAAACCTCAACTAAATCCCAGGTGTCATTCTGCTTGAGTGAATTTATTTCATCTAATGTAGCATTGATCCAATTTTCCTTTTCTACAGGGTTTTCCATACTTATTATATCATCCCAGCATTTTGGTTCACTTATTCTTTCATTGTGTAATGTGAATGCGAATCTATCTGGTGGTACCCCTTTATTAGATCTTTGTGATCTACGTGGAGTATTTTGTGAATTATCTGACACAACACTATCATTAGTTTCATGTATCTTTGAGTCTATTATTTGCAAATTTGGTGATGGATTTTTATTATCACTTTTCTCATCATTGTTTTGTGATGTTTCATATTTAAGTATCGCTTGTTTTTCATTTTCTACAAATTTTACGGTTGGACTAATAATTATGTTTTTCCCATTTGTGCAGATCCTATATCCTTTACTTCTATTATCGTACCCTACAAATATACCTTCCTGTGCCGTATTATCTAATTTTCCCCTGTGTACCTTTTCTACGTATGTATAGGCACGACAACCAAATGGTTTTAACATTGATAGGTCAGGTTTTCGACCTGTCCATAATTCATAAGGTGTCAATTCACACGAAGATGTTGGGAGTCTATTTTGCAAGTAAACTGCGGTATTTATTGCCTCCCCCCAGAAAGAATTTGGTAAATTGCCATCCTTTAATAAACAACGTGCCATTTCAACTAAAGTACGATTTTTACGTTCAGCAGTTCCATTTTGGGAAGCTGAATAGGGAACAGTGAATTGGTGGTCTATACCTAATTTTGTTAAGTAATCGTTTAATTCTGTCCCGGTATATTCCCCTCCGTTGTCGGAGCAGATTGCATGCAAAGTTCGTCCGAACTTGTTTGATGTCATTGCGATGTATTCCCTCAATTTTGTGAAAACTTCATCCTTTTTTCTCAGTAGGTATATAACTGTAAATCTACTGAAATCGTCAATAAAAGTTAAAAAATAGTATTTTCCACCGACCGTGGGGGTTGTCATTGGTCCACACAATTCAGTGTGTACCAACTCTAGTGCTTTAGTTGCCCTAAACTGAGCCTTTTTGGGATAAGGATTGTCCGTTAATTTAGTTAATATGCAAGTTTCACATGCATTATCATGTTTGCAGTTGTCTAGTTTTATCCCAACTGCCATGTTGTTGTTTACCAATTGTTTTATATGACTAATGTTTCTATGGCCTAATTTAATGTGCCATTTATCAATGCAATTTGTATTTTCACATATTTTTACCATGTTTATAGTGTGTGTTGTATCATAGTTAACTTTGCATTCGTATAAATTGTTGTTAATGTAACCTTCAATGCATGTTTCTCCTTCATGCATTATTTTGCATGATTTGTTTTCAAATATTGCTACACAACCATTTTCAGTAGCCTCTTTTACAGATATGAGGTTTGTCTCTATCGCTGGTACATATAAAACATTTTTCAATATTATAGTATTATGTGTGTTATTGGAATTTATGGTGTTCAATTTCACAGACCCATGACCCAGGGATTCTATCTCCTGTCCATTCGCGATTGTTACGCGTGAATTATTATGATTAAATTCATGAAATTTACTCCTATCATTGCATACATGCGTTGAACAACCTGAGTCTACATACCAATTGTTAGATTTCTCACCGATAAATAGAGTGAATATTTTATCGTTAGGTTTTTTATTTTCACTCTCAGTAATAAGAGCCCTATCCGCGTTATGTCTGTCTTGAGAGTACATACCAGATTTGAAAGTTGATCTGGCATTGCTGGCTTTTGTTTGTTTCAGAGTCTTTTCTTTATTTTTATTTTTAAGATGCCAGCATTCTTCAATTGTATGCGATTTTTTTTTACAATAACGGCAGAACTTTGAATTTTCTGGTTTCGGTTTAAATTTAACCTTTAACACTGAATTATTTTCAGATTTGTTTTCTTTTCTTTTAGAAAATTCATCAATCAATTTCGAGCGTATAAACTCTGGTACAAGATCCTTTTCATCACGCGATTCTAAAGCGGTGATTAGTACATCATAGCTTGGAGGTAAGGAACAGAGCATTAGGGCTGAAAGGTGCCTATCATTTATTTCTTCTCCGATTGATACTAACTTATCTCGTAATTGATAAATGTTCGTTAAGTGGTCGATCATATCGCCACCCTCAGTTAATTTCGTAGAGTAAAGCTTTCTAAGGAAAAATAGTTTACTGCTGAGGGTTGAACGCTCATGTACAGCTTTTAAGGCGTTCCAGCATTCTTTAGCGGTCTCGAGATTTTTGACATGGATTATTTGATTATCCTCTATTAAAAGGTTTATAATTGCGCGTGCTTTCCTATTTTTGTTATTCCATGTGTCCGTAATGGGATTCGGAGCATCGTTAATAACAACGGAATATAAATCTTCCTTTTGGAGAAACATTTCCAATTTAAATTTCCAAACATCGTAGTTTTGTGCGTTAAGTTTTTCAATTATAGTGTCTTTGAGGATACTCATTTTAATATTTCAATTTTGTTTTCTTTCTAGTTTATAATAACTACAATTTTATATTTAATCATTCATATGTTTATTTTAAACATTCTTTTACTTCTTTCGTTTTTAATGTTTATACAGATTTCTATACTTTCGTTTTCAAGAAACAACAAAAAACATATTTATTTATTTTTATTATTTTATATAACATTATTATTATTTTAAATGTAGCAAAATAATATCATTTTAAATGTAGCAAATGTTTCTTCAAATATGCAAAGAAAAAACTTTTGTCAAGAATAAATTTAAAAACTCAATTTAGCGCATCAGTTGACATAATCTATTGCAAATTGACAAAAGTATTATTGACAAATATTTCAATTTACTTCTTATATATTTTATAAAAATAGTTCAAGGTTTATAAGGTAAGTAAAATGCACTCACCTTGGTTGTGAGTATCCTCTATTATTTCAGCTTTCAGTATCAAGATGTAGAATTTCATAAATGAAAATAGATCAGTACGAGTTTCACGAACTATCATTTTAGTTGACTGATGCTGTTTAAAATATATAATTTGAAATTAGTTATATAATGGTTTTAATTGAATTAAACCAGCCTTCTTTAGCTTGGTTTATGAATAGAAAAAAAATATATGTGGGAATAAAAGGAAGAACCCACATGTGTTCCTTTTTAATCACATTTTTTTATTATAAAACCGAACATCGAAGAAGGAGAAAAAAAAAACGAAAAAATATATCATTACATGTAAACAGAAACACAGACGGCCAATCAGAACAAAATGCGTCACACCGACGCTCCAGTGTAGATGTATATATGCATGAAGAAATAAAAGAGTTAAATGAAATGTTTTTAAAATAATATGAAAAAAGAAAGTTTTTGTAATTATTGAAAAGAATGTAATTTTGAGTTTATTTCTCACCAACAACAAGTCCATTGCTCTACAATCGAACGTAAGTTTTAAAACTACTCGTGCGACCGAGACACCGCGATCCCAGCTTTAATGAACTGAAGTAGGCAGTTAAGAGGCCTCTCCACTTATCGTCCCCAGAAGCCAGAGCCATTGTTATTCTACGGAGAATTTCGACCCATTATAACTTATTAACTAATATATGTTTTTAAATTCCGTTTTCACATTCAGAAACTTCACAATTATTAAACAATTTATCGATTTCTAAAATTTTGATTTATTTTTTATTTTTTGTTATTTTATTTTGAAGTTCTAAAATGCGAATTTTCCCAATGTAAAATTTTTCATTTTTGAGATTAAAAATTAAATCTTGTGAAAAAATTAAGTTGTGAAGTTTATGAATATGAAAACGGAATTTAAAAATACATGTTAGTTAATAAGTTATAATGGGGCGAAATTCTCCATAGAATAACGTTGGCTCTGGCTTCTGGGGGCGATAAGTGGAGAGGCCTCTTAAATGAATATATTTTTTTGGAATACGGTAACCGATACACGAGAGAAATTACTATCCAAAGAAAAAAAGTAAAAGAAAAGTATCGCATGCTTTTACCAAGTACATAAAATTCAATATAACTGCTTTTGCTTTATTATGCTTCTAGTCTTACTTTGATAGGAAACCCATTGCACTCCGTAAAGAAAACTGACTCAAGTTAAAAAAATAGCAATTTTGGGGTTATTTCCTTGAAAAATGTGCATAAAGTTTCCCGACGTGCATGCAAAGCGTCACAATTCCATTTCATAGTTAATATCCCTGAAGACAGTAGTGTTTTATTGTAGGCTAATTAATTTTTTATAAAAACATTTATTAAGTTGTTTTTTCTTAAATACTGCATTTTTGAGCTGTGTCACATTTCTTGTCGAGCTGTGATGAGCACCCGTTAATAATTTTAAATTTCATATTTAAACAAATTGCATGTTAATATCAGTCATTAGTTTTTATATAGTCAAATCATCAATTAGCACATCAAATCATCTTACATTACCTAAAAAAAAAAAAAAGAAGAGGGAGAAGAAGAAAAAGCAGAATCTCATTTAGGGAAAAATTCTGAAAATTGTGCCCTTTTCGGGGAAAAATCAACTGTGTTTTGGGGAAAAATTGAAATTCCTATCTGGCAACACTGGTGTGTTGTTATATTGAATATCAGGTGCTGACGTCATAATGGTTTAACAGCGGAAAATGTTCAAAATATTTTAATGTGCGCAATAATAAAATAATTGTAAATTCATTTTATCGGAAGAACATAAAACGGAGAAATCTGAAAAATATGTGTACACATACAATGCAAAACGTGTATACTGAGCGCTTAAAACTAAACCAGTCTACTCCCCCACCTTTTTTTTTCTCTCTTTCCATGAGACTTTCACCACCATATTTATGTAAAAATATTCTGTTAATTATTCTGGGGAATGTAATACAGAATTCTACTAATAAATAGAGGGGTGGAATAATCACAAAAAAATTTGTTGTTGACTGACACCCTGTGAACTTCTGCTATAAGTAGCATTTTACGACTGAAATGGCCGAGTGGATTGCCCTTAAATTTGGTATGTGGACGATTCATAAAATATATTTAAAGAATTTTTAAAATAGAGGTTTGGAGAAAATTAGTTTAAAAAAAAACTTAGCATAAAAATTTTGAAAATAATAGCAAAGCGCCAAGAAAAAGGAAAGTTCCTCAAACTCTTTAATGGTCGAGGAAATGGGAGCAAAGAACAGGGTGTGTATTGGGGAATTTTAAAATAACTTCAGCTTTTCTTTTCTAATTATTAAGTTCTTTTGTCTCTTTTTCGTGAGACATTTTTTTCCCCTTCAGTTTTTTTTTTTTTTTTTTTTTTTTTAAAGCTTAAAAGAATGGAAAAACATAAGGATAAAATAAGGTGTTATAAAAAATTCCTTTTTGAGATTTTCATCAAAAAATATCACAAATACAAAATATTATTGACTTATTAATCATATTTTTGTATTTTTGAAACAATTAGAAATTTTATAATTTTTCATTGTATGTAAGCTTTCATAATTTAATTTTCAAGCACTAATTTTTATTTATTTATTTATAATTTTTATTATTTTGCTCTTCAAATCTTTCCACTACTGTTCATAACAAAATTTACATTCATTACATTCTGAGCTCGTTGTTGACGGATTATATTCCTGTTTTATAAATAAACAAAGGCTTATTCGATTGACTTCGAATATCTGGAATCACCTGTGGCGAGTGCCACGCATCTTTTCCTTCATAATTATTACGAGTAAATAACAGGTTGAGGATATCAGAAATTCAATTCTCTGCCAGAAAAGGAATAACAAAAATAACGAAATTAAAGAACAATACAAATAGGAAATATAAAGTAATGGAATTGTAAAAAAAAAAAAAAAAAATGAACTCATACGGAATAAAAACACGGTTTACTGATAATATGAACGTTTTAAGGTTGCATTACATTACTCAAAGAATGATTATGGAAATATAGTATGTTTTTGCATTTCTTAAAAAAGGGTTTTATAAGTTTTTCCTTTATCTTTTTTTTTTTTTTTTTTTTTTAAACTGTTAAATATATATATATATATATATATATATATACAAGAAAGCACGAAATAGAAAAGAGAATTTGAAAGAACAATCGATACTTTTAGGAAGGGAGTTGCGTTGCAAGTCCATCTTGAGACTGTGCGTATTAATAATATCATCACATTCATATCTAGTTAGTGTGTTTAAAGCAGGGTTAATAGTTGATTCTAAAACCAGAGATAAAAGGTAATATTAAGTCGCTGTATAAAACCGTTTAGCTTCGAATGGAAAATGTGAAACAAAACGACTTCGAATGTGAATGTTGGGGGAGGGGGGAGGGGGGAGGGAACAGCACCTATGTGTTCATATTACGTATCTTTCTCTGCATAAGAATGAAGGCTAACGGGGACCTCTTCAAAATAAATGTGAAAATAATCGATGATAGGCTACTACAGAAGTTTCTATTATAAATAACTAATGGATAATACGTAAAACTTTTTTTTTTTTTTTTTTTTAATGTGAAAAAAATTTACAATGAGAATAAAAAATACAAGAGTCGCATTCTCTGCCTGCTTTTTTTTTATCAATAAACTAAAAAATCTAGTAATTAAGGGTAATATGCTGAAGTGGTTAAGAAATACCATTACTCAGGAGATTTTGGGCTGTTCGTTATGGATTGGAGACATCTACATTTAAACAGACTCATTGTGGTCTACAGCAGGGAGGTATGACAAGTACATGTCTGTTTAATGTATATATAAATGATCTCCCTGAAAAAATAAAATGCATTGAAGGCATGGAATGAGCTCTTTATGCTGATGATCTTGTAATATGGACGTCACCTCCCGGAAAAAAATAAGAACATAATAACAAATAGAATCAATAAAGCACTAAATGCTTTATATGAATGGTCTACAGACAAACAAATGGAAGTCAACTTGGAAAAGACCATGTACCAGACTTTTACCTTAAGTCAGCAACCAACAGAGACGGATTTAAAATACAGTGGTAATAATATAAACGAGACAGATGAAGCGATTTATTTAGGAGTTAAGCTTGATTAAAAGCTCTCTTGGAAAAAAAACACATTGATGAAGTGATTGAAAGAGTTAAAAAAAGATTGACGATAGTTAAAAGACTAGCTGGAGTAAAATGAGGATGTGGGAGAGATACTTTAACTCAAGCATACAATTTAAACGTTAAACCACTAATAAGTTACTGTTGTGAGGGCCTTATCACATGCAGTAATACGTATATATCTAAACTAGATGTCTTTCAAAATGAACCCCTGAGGCTCATTACTGGAGCAGTAGAAAACACTCCAATTCAGGCAATGCTTGGCCTAACAGACAACAAACCAACATAGTTAATAAATAAAGAGAGGGCTTTAATAATGTATTAAAAACTGATCAGACTACCATCAACTGATCTATGGAAAAATTACAACATCACAGAACCTAGAAGACTGAAAACACAGGAAGGTTTTTTACAGAATGTCTGTAAAGTGAAATTAGAATATCTTCTCCCGAATTTACCCAGAGAAAAACTATTGAAACCTTACAATCCCATGCATCTAGAATCTATCAGAATTGAACAGAATTTGATGCGCCACATTACGAAGTCATCATCGGTTGAGGATGAAATTAAAGCAGCTGCATTGGAAACAATATACTGTAGATATCCCGAAAATAATTGATTCCATATATACACAGATGGATCGCAGAAGATTGATGGGGTTGGTGCTGGTATGCACTCAGAATTATTCTCATTCTATATACCAACCTTGGTAAATTGCAAACCAATTTTGGTGGAGAGACAGAGGCAATTAGAATTACAACTGAACAAATACTTAGTAGAATGCTTGAACTCAAAGATGTAGTTATATTTTCTGACTCCATTTCGTCCATTCAAGCAATTGCAGCTCATAAGGTAGCAGATTCAAAAATTATTGAATCATGTATACAGAATCTTCAACGCTTAGCCTTAAAGGGAATGAATGTCATCTTTGAATGGTTTCCATCTCATGTTGAAATCGCAGGAAGTGAATGAGCCGACAAATTGGAAAAAAAGGGAACAAAAATTTTACAATCAAATAACTGCGAAGTATCATTTAAATCAAACAATAGAATAATTAAAAATACTACAATGAAAAATTACAACATCAAATTTTAGGAATCAATCAAAAATAAGAAATGGCGGGAGATTATTTACAAAATTCCAGGTTCTCTCAGATCTATTTCAGTTACAGCATTTCGTTTAGAAACCGGACACGATTGCCTCGCTAAACACCTGCATTGCATTGGCATATATAATAGTCCCCTCTGCACTTTATGTAATGAAAATACAGAGATGGATAAAGAACATCTTTAGAAATGCTCTTAATTGAATGAAGAAAACCTATGTGACCGTTATTGGCGTGCCAGGGAGATAATGATGCTGACATTTAGTGACTGAATACTTATATAGTTCATGTATTTATACGCAATTTTTCTCTTTTGAATTGTGTCATTTTTATTGTTTTAACGTTGTTAATTTTACTGTTCTATATACTTTTAAATTTGTTATTATTTTCCTTTTCAATTTTTGAGCTCCAATCTTATATATCTGCGATACATGGGAGCCTATGATGTAGCATGTAGAATCAAGTGCTTTTACAATAAAAAAATAATAAGAAGTATATTCCGGTGTCAATATCTAATGTCATTACCATTAACCCTTTGCCGGCCCTAACGCTATAAAGCGCTCTAAATAATGTTGCTAAATTTTGAGTTTTTTTATTTAACTATTACCAATAATTTTGAGAAGTGATATTTGTATATTTAATGGACGAATAACCTTCGAAGAGATTAGGCAATCCTTAGAGTTAAAAGTTAGTGATGGACATTAAATTAAGAAATAAGTCCCTAAATTTGTCAACGCTGACTAAAGGAGTGAAATCAAATAAGACCGGTAACGGATTTATATTAAAAAAAAAAAAAAAAAAAAAAAAAAAAAAAAAAAAGGCAGAACTCCACTGCTTGAAAAAAAATATTCGACTCTTTTGAGCCAGAGGTGCAAAACTAAATAAGACCGGCAAAGGTAAATTTTAACTGAGAAATTTGCAGTAAGATACTTTTTCATGCTCGCTAATTTTAGTCTAAGCACCTTTTTTTGTGGTAAAATTATTTTCCTTGTCTGTAAAAAAAGAATTTCTGTAAAAGGAATTCAACGAAGAAAGTGAAATTTTTTTTTTCTTTTTCATATAATTTGGTCGAGTAAAAAGCGGCAGGCAAAGTAAAGTAGCTTGCCACGCCTTCCCAATTTAAAAATTTATTACTTTTGTGGTACGTATACAACCACGGTCCGTTAAATGATTAAATGAGAGAAGGACAGCTATTCTAAAAAAGTTTAAATTAAAATGCGTAAAAAATTGCAATTATGACTATGAAACGTCATTTTTTTTTTTCAGCCGCATCGCAGACATGCTTCTCTGTTACACAGTAGATTCATTAGAACATGCATATTAAGCAATTATCACAGCCACCTATACTTTGCCTATCATTATCTTCTTTTCAAAATACATTTACCTTTAATTGTTTGCTTTTCGAGCCTAAATGGATAAAAATGTACTATAATAAATTTGTGGCTTTCAAAATATAGGATGCTGCAACACATGTATTACATTTCTCCTTTTTGTTACGATCGTAAACTTTCCAGCATTAACAATATTTATTTAAAACCAAACTGAATCTATCTGACATGTTTCTAAAAATATTGCTGGCGTAATAGTCGCCCTCGCATAAAAGTCGCATCCCCGTTTTGAAACAGAAAAGATCGTCAAAACATTTTCCCCGTATTAAAGTCGCAGTCCGATATTTGACCTTCGTCTAGAAAGTACTATAAAATTAGCAACTGTACTTTTCCAAGAACTGCTACTCATAATGGATTCATCTGTTTTGTCACTCCCATACTCAATTGTCACTCCATAGCGAGATAAGGTATAGAGCACGCGCACGTGACGTCACGCATCAGTCGTGTGGCCGATTGCCTGCTTCGGGAGGATGAGAGAGCTACCTGGGGAAGGATCCCTCCCCCCTCCTCATTTTAAAGCTTTCAACTCGTTCTCAGAAAGTATACTTGAAATTTACTGGGCTGCACATATCTAAAGTTACATACTAGACCACGCATTCCCCCTCGTATTTGACTGCATCATGAACGAGCTTCCCCAGCAAAATTGTCACGTGATGTTGGCCTAGAGGAAGAGTGAAGAATGATCACTATGTTATTTTTCTGTAGGAACGAATTTTGTGTCTTTTAATATTTTTATTGTGCACGCACTTTTTATTTTAGCATTTAGATTTACACATGGATGGAAAGCTAAACTTTCATAGATTAATTACATAGAAAAAAAATCCCTTTTCGGCAAGCTTAAAGGCAAAGGTAGATTCCTTTACGTTAATGTTACAATTGTAAAGAAATTTTACATATGCATTAATACCTAGCCAATGGCTTTGTTCCCACACATTGCATTATTTACGTCGCTATTCTGTTTTCAAGAAATTTAATTTTCAACTACAAAAGGGTTTTATTCACTCTACTTAAAATTTTAGGCTAAATTTATTGGTTTATAAACGTTTCAATTTTTTAAAATTCAAGCTCATAATCATTCAACAAATAAAAGCCTTAAAGATATACAATACCAGCAATGGTGAATCCCGCAGGGGACTATTGGGCTACACCCCCCTCCCCACCTAAGCTTAATCAAAATTATATTTTTTATTTAAAATCTATATAACTGTTGTTCAATGTCTTTCTTTTAAAAGAAAAGGTAACAGAAACGTGAAAATGCACTTGTGATTTTACTAGTTCTGGTAAGCCTGGCGTTGCTATGGTCAAGTCAAATACAGATAAGTGGTAGCGGTTTTTAGATAGTTATTTCATTGTAATTTTTATTGGATTATTGAAAGTTTTGTATTGTGCTTTTGTAATTCTTATTGTCAGATGAGTAAAAATTTTAAAGTGAAACTGTTTTGGTTCACATAAGCTGGAACATTAATATTAACATTAGTCAACATTTGACCATTTGGCACCGCTGAATTTCAATGTTAATTGTTATGAATTTAGTATATTGTATGATTTGGCGAGATTTTGGTGGCAAAACTTGCGACTTAGCAATGAAATTTGTGATTTGGCGGCAAAAGTTGATAGTTGACGACAAAATTTTGACTTGGCGACAAAATTTGGCGAGCTTGGAGATGGAGAAAGCAGGGATGGAACACGGGCGCAGAATTCATACCACTATCAATGTAAGAAAATTTTCTACTTCCTAAATCAACGATATTATAGGTAGAGAAATTTCTTAAACGGATTCCGGTATGAATTCTGCGCCCGTGTTCATCCCTGAGAAAGGCAGCTTTGCCGTCATTATATTTTCTTTCCACGCGAAAACCTCATATCTCTTTACAGACCAATATCTTGTTTCGACAAGATAAAAAGTTAAAGGAAGCTGTAACGTATTACTCTCAATCGTAAATTTATATTCTTGCCTAAACTGACATTCTAAACTATTCACCACAAACGATATTTGTATTAAGATTGACGTATTATTTTAATTTTATATTTTTAAATGATTAATTAAAACGTTAAACAAGGTTTTTAATTAATACACTTTTATTAACTTGATATGATGCAACTATTAATGTATGTAACGGAATTTTGCAATTCAATTTTCGGCAACTTCTTGTCGTCCAAAGGACCTGAAATTTTGCACACGACTTCATAATCAGTGACAATACTAGATAAAAGTGTTTCCAGGCATTTTCCCCATCAGGGGCAGGTTCAAAGAGCAAACAAAAAATCTATACTTATACAAAACTATCGTATGTGACACAGGATTTGGATGTATTCCTATAATGTCAATTGGCAACAATTAATTTTTTTTAATAAAGATTTAAAAGTATGTAATAGTTTTAGTTTTCTAAAACCTTTATTAGTTCATTTTTCAATAAAAGAGTGTTCTTTATTTTTTTTTTTTTTAATGGTATAATTTTATTTATCAAAATAAGTCAATTCGAGTACTGAAATACTTTAATTTAAATTTAAATTTTCATGAAAATAAACTTCAACGAAAAATTCATTAAAATCGTCCCTAGTTCATTTGTTAAAGGGATACCTAAATGTCCCCAAATTTATTACCTTTTCTACCATGCCAGTTTAATTCGTTTAGCATAGATTTACAAGAGTTTTTTTTTATACGATGACATTTATCTTTTAGATTATAGCATCTATGTCATAAAGCTAAGTCTAAATCTGCTTAGCCCTAAGATTTTATTTACTTATTTTTTTATTAACTTTTATTTTATTTGTTTACAATCACGGATAAAATTTTATTTCATTTTTCTCAGTACATTTTTGTAATTGTGACGTCATATTTTCTGTTAAATTAAACTTTTTTTAAAATCAGATTATTATGTTTAAAAACATGATTAAAATTTTATAATATTTTCAGTGATCTTTTTTATTATCATTTGCACGTGACATAAGCATCAGATTATAAATTTTTGCAATGAAAGCTATAGAAAATGTCGGCTTCATCACAAGAAAAATCACTTTTTAACTTGTAACTTTTAAGCAATTGAAGTTATCGAAAAAGTTTAAATACAAAAGTTGTTCTTTAAGGTAAGGCGGTAATTCGCCTGATTTGAAGTATTTTCCTATTTTCAATATTAAAGAAATTATAGGCAAATGAAAATTTCCACCCCCCACCATTTCCACCCCCTTTCAGCAGGATACCCCATCTACGAACTCGACCGACATTTTTACTGTCCTGACAACATATCTCGAGCTGGTTAAATTTAAATAAAAATTATTCCAGTTATCGTGTTCACAACTTAACATGGGAAAAAGAGTTATACATATATATATATACCTATATATATATATATATATATATATATAAACTTTTGAACGGAGGGTGGTTTTGGGTTCTAGGGGTCATGATCGGTGAAGATATGAAGAATTTTTTCAGAAGTCGTGTCATGAGAACCATTGCAATAGGTAGATCTCCTATAAGGAATCTACCTAAAAAAAAAAAAATATGATAAATCATTTTGCAAGCGAAAAAATTGCGTTTGAATTCTTACTTCAGTTAGAGAAGTATGAGATTATGCTTGCATACGGGAAAAAAAAAAGAGAGAGAGAGAGAGAGAGAGAGAGAGAGAGAGAGGAATCACCCCTAGGTGAAGTTCACGTGACTTCCGAGACTCAGAGCAAAGGATGGAGGTATCGGATTACACCCTCATGTCATAGCCTCCTTAACTAGATGCCTGTCGCGTGGCTCTTAAACTTGGCAACAGGTCGAACGGTAGGCAACGCCACCTGGTACAGATTGCGCGACTTTTTTATTCAACTGTCACCAAAAATTTTTAAATGGGGTATGTGATATATATAATTGACATTTTTTGGCTTCTATTCGCCTTTTTTTGTATTTTAAATCCCACTATTAAAAATTTTTGGTGTCAGTTGAATAAAAGAGTCGCGCAATCTGTGCCAGGTGGCGCTGTCTACCGCTCGAACTGTTGCCAAGCTTAAGAGCCACGCGACAGGCATCTACGTAAGGAGGCTATGCTCATGTTGAAGACATTCGCTATAATGGCCAGTCCTATTGATGGCGTGGTCTAGTATATAAGGTCTATGATTTTAAAGCTTTCAACTCGTTCTCAGAAAGTATACTTGAAATTTACTGGGCTGCACATATCTAAAGTTACATAGAAATAATCTTTGCCGATAGTTGCTTTTGCAGTAAATTTCGTGGTGTGTTTTGGAAATATTTTTTTTTTCTTTTTTTTTTTTTTTTTTTTTTGCTTGAATATGGGAAAGTTAAGAAAGAATAATAGTTATACGGCAGGATTTAAATTGGAGATTATTGAATATGCTGAAAAGAATGGAAACAGAGCTGCTGAAAGAGAGTGGAATGTAAATGAAAAATTAATAAGGGAATGGAGAAGATCCAAACAATTACTACAAGAAACAAATGTGATTTCCTCGCACAATACTCGCACTTGGACTTTCACAATGAAAAATTGGCAAAAAATGTGCGACTATTACGCGAGCAAACACGGTAGTAAAAATGCTTTGGTATTATCTAACAGTTGCTGTTTTGTTTTCATTTCATTTTATATTTACTTTTTTTTTTACTTGTTCTTTCATTGAACTTAGGTCTCTCTCTCTCTATATATATATAGTTAACAATAATTTATGGAATTACCGTAACATGGGTGCAGAACTCATACGACTATTGATGAAACAAAATTTTCTACTTCTTAAACAGTTGATTTTATAGGTAGAGAAATTTTTGAAACATGTCCTGATATACGATCTGCGCCAGTATTCCATTCTTATTAAAATGACAGTGGAATGCAAAGCCAGATCGATTACTTTTAACAAAGTTAATGAACAAAATGAAAATATTAATTTAATTCAAAATTTATTCATGAAAAAATCAGTTAGTGCACATTCAAGTACATGTGAGTATACATTCTGGTTAGCATGTCCGTTTAAAACTTTTTCTTTTTCAAAAATTAAATATAAATTTTATGTTTATATTCAAATTTGAGTAATTATATAGATCAATAAACTAAAAATAATTAGATTAATGCAATACTTTTTGTTGTTATAATTTCAAGTTGTGTCATCCTTTTACTAAATTATTTTTGAAAATACAGTGGAGTATGGTAGCGTGAAATATCTGTGGCTATAATATAATGTTGCCGCACTTAATGAACTAAAACGTTCTCTAATAAAAGTTGTCTAACGTGTTTGTTTTAAAAATCGTAAGCTCATGCTGTTCTCCCAGATTAATTTAGAAGACATCCTTACCAGCCTCGAAATATACCGAATTGAAAATTTTCTTTTAGATACCATTAAAATTGAGAATAAACTTCGTCCTTCCAGAACCATTCAGCGTTTCAGCTCGATGTAAGAAATGCTCAGGCCTCCACGGAGCTTCAAATCGCGCTAAGGATAACGACAAAATAGCCGTGGTCAAAGGTTGTAAATGTGACGGCGGCCATGAGGTGGCGACCCGTAATTTCCGGAAATTATTATTTAAAAAAAAAAAAAAAAATCTCTACATTTATATCCAGTTTAGCTTCCCCTGAGTAATCATTCTCCAGCCTACAAAAACACAGGCCCGTCTTTTCTGTATAGTCCTTTCCTCAACCCTATGACCACTAGTAGAGATTAAGGAAATTTTGTCAATGTGATAACCATCACTAGAGAATTCAACGCAAATAACTTCATTGAAGTCATGAATAATCGCAAAAATTATCTTAATCCCATCTTTGAAACATTATATAAACATCATTAACAAACATTATTTGAATTATCATATTAATAATGGCTTTGCAAAATTTCAAAAATTGTAGTTTTGATGAACGTATTGATGAACAACGTCTCTTCTTAATAACTTCATGTGATTGTTTTTCTGTCATGAGTTGGATTCTTTGTAAATAGTGATTCCGTTTCTTGCAAGATATTTTTTTTCCTTCTTATTTTCAATTTATTGTATGAATTGTTGTTTGATTTCATTAATTTTGTTACTTCCCTTCTCGCAGGTAATTCAATTCATGATATCTCTGCCCCCCACCCCCTTTTTTTTTTCTCTTCATATTTCCCGCATGAGGAGGAAGTTGCATGGAATGGGCTTCAGGTGCTTTCAAGCTAAAAAATACTCCATTATGAGTTTTAGGCGTAACATTGGAATTATAATCAGCTACGACGCCTGTTATGCGCCAATCAGTTTCACTGTTTACCTTGCATGATCTCTTTAACCAACACTTATCAAGAAAATATCAGATATTCATTGTAGATGATACTGAAATTATTAAACAGTTTTTCCACTTTATTGACTTTGTGTTTTGTTAATAACCACGTAATTCATCCCTTTAAGATGGAACCTCTCAAATATTTCTATTTAAATATTCAGCAGGTTTCAAAATGCACAGTATAATACATTAGAAAGAAACTGATCTTTAAAATAATAATAAAAGAAATACCTAAATAATAACATTATATCAAGCGAGCTGCTTCATTTGGAAATACTGCTACTAAAAAATCAAAAGGACTGTCAGTTATACTTTATAACAGTAAAAATTACAAATAAAAAACATAATATATTTAAACTTTTTAAAAAATGTTTCATACCAATATATTTTAATAAAACAACTTGTTTATAACCACTGTAAACAAAGCTTTACCAGATTAGATAAATTAACCTGTTAGTAGTCGCTAGTTGGTCGATTTGCCGCCCATCTTTTAGTGTTGCCAGATTGTTTTATTCAATAGCCACCAAAAATTTTTAGAAGTGGCATTTGATATACATAAAACGCGAATAAAAATCAAAGAAACGTCTGTCACATCACTTCTTAAAATTATTGGTGACAGTTAAATAAAAAGTGCGCAATCTGTAATAGGTGGCGCTGTCTGTAGCGACTACTAACGGGTTAACCATTGAATATGGCTTTAAAAAAATGCTTCTCACGTTTTGCGAGTGATGTTAGTTTGATTTATATGCATGGGCCGTTTTGATTAAAATGACCCTTTCATACGATACTAATTCTAGTAGTCAAAGTATCCGAACAAAATTAATTTTAAAGATAAAAAGGAAATGTTTAAACAGAAAAGATTTCATGAATTTAAAAATTGTAGTTCAGCTAATTTCCAGAAAAACAAAAATAAATTATCATGTTTTAATGAAATTTTATTTTTCCGACTGTGTGAAAATAATGCCTGGACCGGGAGTCGAACCCCGGATCTTTGACTAACAAGGTCAAGGCTCTACCAATTGAGCTATCCAGGACCGACAACGGTCGACATTACAAACTCAGGCAACCTTTAGGCAGAAACATCTGGTCTATCATGATTGTTACCTTCTAAAGAAATCGACCTATTTCAATCACTTCGTTTATCTATACATCTATCTATCTATCTATCTATAATGAAAATTTTGTCATCACGATAACAACTAATATTTACAGAAAAAGGACAAAAATCAAAAGATTATTACTATTCTAAAGAGTTTTCGTTAATGTTATGTAATAAAACGTCACTGGATAAAATTATTTGAATAAAGTCTAGACTCTGTGTCCTACATTCATTTCATCTATTTTTAAGATTCTTAATAGAAAAACCCACACAATATTTTTTATACTCTCAACAGAAATCTCACTTATTAACTCGGATGCTTTCATTGCATTACGTCATCGAGCCGAGAAAAGCTATGTAATATTTATTTATGAACAGATGTTAACAAAAGGCAGATATGTATATTTGTAACAATGTAGATTTAATGATTAAATTATAGATGCCTGGAAAAACCAACTGCTACGTACATTACGTCACACAATTATTCAGTCGTGTGCTTTTAAAAGAAATTACATTTATTTCCTTTCAAATTGTAATATCAATTTAAATTTTTTAATATTTTATTTTGAATAGTTGCCATTAAATGTACACATATATGAAGAATATATTATTTTTTCTTTTCCAAAGAATGGATCTAAATTATATGAAGCTTTTCCAGTCTTAAAGCAATTTTTACTTTCTTTCATTAAATGGTAGCTATTTAGAATGTAATAATAGCTTTGAATAAAAAGAAATTCTGTTTTGAACTAAAATTTCAAAACTTAGTTATATCAAATTTGAAATATTTGTTTTCTAATAAAAAAAATATTTCAGATTAATTTATTTTATTTTCAAAGATTTGAAATTTTTTTTTATATTCATTTGCATTTTTTTAAATATTTAAAATATTAAAAAATTGATAATAAGAAAAATCAAAATATAAAATTTCATATAAAATTTCATCCAAAAAGAAAATATGTCAAGTCTCTTAAGACGTCCCAGATTTTTTTATTCACCAAAAAATTTTTAGAAGTGTCCTTTGATATACATAAAAGGCGAGATCTTAAAATTATTGATGACAGTTGAATAAAAAATGCGCACCGAATTTTTTAATGTCTTTTAAAAAAGAAAATGGTAAACATTATTACAAAACAGCAAGCAAAATGTTTACAATCTAGAAAAACAACATCCTTGATTTTAACGTAAAAAAGATATTTTTAATGTTTCCTTTTTTGGTCTGTAGAATTATTCTTTATGAATTCTGAGAAAATTTTAGATAGTTATATGGTTTTTCCTTTGTTTTTTCCATGAAATTATATTTCTCTCGAAGATATTTCGCAGGGTCCATTAAAGCTTTTTGGCAAGAACAGGTATTTGGGAATTCATCAGAAAAAACACATCTTATGCAATCGGTCAAGTGCCATTCTCTACTTTCAGGATTGAGAATTACATTGATTTCTCGTTGTTTTCCCATTTCTCTGACTTTTATTTCAAACTGTATAGCATTCCTTGTAGTTTTGTATTCTTCATACCATTTGAACACATTTTCTCTATCTGAAACACAACGCTTGTAAAAATCTCGTACATTTTCAATTTGATCAGAATCAGAATAATTAAACGCTACTGAAGAGCCGCTTAAACGTTCTTTCTTGTGTAATTTTTGAAAATTTTCCGAAAGCATTTCGTCATCTAAATATTTTTCTGGAGACATCTTAGCGTGGTAGAAAGGACAAGATCAGGCCCCTCTTTTGCATCGTTCTAAGACCATACACAATTATTTAAGTGCAATTCATCTCTCTTGTTCAAAAGAAATTTCAAGCGACTATTATAACGACGAGATAATACTTCGAAATGCAAAATATTGACTCGATTATTGCAAATCTTGTACTTCTTTCGCAGAGTATCTAAATAAGTAGTAGTCATGTTGAAATGATTTAGAAACGAAGGATACAAGTCATATATGTATTGTTTATCACTCTAGACATTTAGAAAATAAACTAGATTCATAATTATAAAGAATAAAATATTGTAATGTCATGATTGAGGTTAGAAAATTATAAAAAAATATTTATTTTTGGTTAAACTATTTTTTATTTATTTGAGAATGAAATTGAATAGCTTATTGACTTTCAATTTTAAAGAAAGTGGTTGTTTAAAATAATTACACAAAGAAACTTTCTGTTATAATAATAATAATAATAAAAATTTATTCTGTCTATAACAGAATGTAATTTAGTATCTGAAACATATAGATAAAGAATATATTGCTACAGAATTTCAATTATTGACTTAAATCAGATGTTTTCATTGCATCACGTTATAAGTTAGGAAAGTTATGTGATATTTAATGAACAGGTGCTTACCAATGCAAATACGTAGTTTTCGAACAATCTAGATTTAACGATGAAAGTTTGTCTGGATGAATTAATTATGTCTGGGAAGAACAGGTGCATTTTATTTCCTTTCAAATTGCAATTTTTTAAAAATAACAGACATTTTTAGTAGATTGAAATGCAATTAGTTTAAAAATATGTCTTCATATTAGGACTAGTGTAGATTTAAAAAAATAATTATAAGATAAAAAACACTTTTTTTTATATATACCATGTTTTTAAATTCTGATGAATCATTAATAAAATACACTAGGATAAAAAAAAATAATATTAAAAAACTGAAAATCTGATTTTGAGAGATTTTAATTTAGTGCCAGAGGCCTGGTATTCTAGTACAACAGTTCTTTCAGACAGAGTTGTCACATTTTGAAAATTCCCAACTGACAGACCTTTTCTAAAAATGTATTTTTTAAATTTTTAATATTTTATTTTGAAACTTCAAAATACGAAATTTCAATATGTGAAATTTCGTATTTTGAAGTTTCAAAATAAAATATAACAATAAAAAAATATTTTTTTAAAAAAAGGTTCTGCCAGTTTAGAACTTTCAGAATGTAAAAACAGAATTCTTGAATATGGGTAAGTCGAACAGGGAAAACAGTAAGGAATGTACACCAAATATAAACGTTGTCGCCAGTTTTACAATGGATCGAAATCGAAAATTTATCGAAAATATAATTTAATAATTTGAAAGTGATTAAAAAAAAAAAAAAAAAAAAAACTAATAATCCTCCGTACTAAGGTTTCGCGTTCAGTTAATTTTTTGAGGGACTGTAATACCAACCACTGTACTATAGAACGGAAATGTTGTCTTCCCCTCTTATCTTTTAGGAAGTGTCACAGCCTTGAGTATTTCGAAAGTCACGGCTACGCTCAGTCGGAGGTTGAGGCGAGCGGAAACTAAAATGTACGTCAAATAAAACTATTTCTAAAACTGTATTTATCTTATTTTTAAAGTACATTCATATCAAATTTGTTTTCTTGTCCTTTAATGTGTAATCTGTCATAAAAGTATTCAAATACAGTGTAAGAGAAAGTCGTGTGAATGCAACTTCAGATTATTTCCTTAACATTAACTCGTGGTAAAGCTTTAAACTCTTCACAATAATGATTAGCATATATAGTTACGCTCATAACTGACTGACTGACTCAGTCACTCTTAAAAAAACTAACAGATTTCCTTGGACTCTGTGTGTGAACGCAAGTTGCCACCTAATTTTCATACTTTAGTTAATTTTAAAAAATCTAATTCTCCGATCGATAAGCTGTTTATTCCGACGGATTTAGTAAAATCGCCCCTTTCATTTGGTTCCTTATTTGTAATGAACTTTTGACTAGATATTTTTTAAATTAATTAAAATATGAAAACAGACGTAGCTTTAAAATAGACATTGAAAGTTTTAATTGTTGCCATTTTTTTTCTTTCTTTCTTTTCTTTTTCTTTTTTCTTTCTTTCTTTTTTTTTTTCAGTATAAAAGGAAATATGCTTTTAAAAAATAAAATAAAAATAAAATAAATAAATAAATGTTAAATTTGCTCACGCATATGAAAAAAAAAATGACGTCTATAAAATAATGATAATAATTTTAAATTTTAAAGGTAACGAAGATATCAGTAAAGTGGAAAATTTCGCAAGGGCTTGCTAGCAAATGAATTATTTGAAGTGAGAAATAAATAAAATGAAATGATCATTTTTCAACGGGCGCCTTAATCATACTACAACTAAATAGTATTACAGAATATGACTTCAAAAATAAAAAACTTGTTGCAAATTAAATAATAACAACAATAAATCATGCAAAATAGTCTTCCAATATTCGAAGCAAAAATCACGAGCAATTCGATTAGAGGAAAAATAAATCTGAATTTTTGTTTTCCGAACATACATTGTGTAAGGTAAGTATTGTAATCATGAAAAGTTCGATTTTGAGACTTTAGTGTATCTATACATTTTGAGGTTCCTGTGTTCTATTTTACTATTTTTACGATAATATTTATGTATGTATATATGTGAGTGAGCACAACAGTGTCTAAATGCTCTAATAGATTGACCTGAAAGTTGGTACGGATATTAAATATCATCGTTGCATGAGCTGAATAGACTTTGGTGAAATTAGCACTGAACGTTTTTTTACAGAAACACAAAGAAAAAATCTTTACCATTATGGCTTACCGACACGAATTATTTAAATTGCAATAGCATCTAAACGCCTTATACAGTTGAGCTAAAAAATGGTAGGTAGGTTATAAGTCACTATCGCATGATTTCGATAGATTAGATATTTATGATTGCTGGGCTTACAGTTCTTTTACAGGAACACGAACACAAATTTTTCATTATTGTGATCGATGGATTAAAATTATTTAAAATGCGATATCGTTTAAACGCCTGAACTGACTGAGCTAAAAATTGGTAAGTAGGTTGTAGGTCATGGTCATACAATTTGTATAGGTTTCGATGTGTACAGAACTTATAGTTTTACTAGGACACGAAGAGAAATTCTCAACTATTACGAACTCAAAATATTTGAAGTGCGATAGGATCTGAACTCTACATTCGGTTAAGATATAAATTGGTGAGCATGTTATAGATTATCATCGCTGTAGCCGTACAGATTTATCTAAATGTAAGGCTTAATATGTATATATTTTTTTTCACTTGTGTACAAAGTAAAATTTTTATGCACTGTAGTCTATATGCTAATTATTTAAAGTTTGTTTTAATAATGTTAAATTGTAAAAAAAAAAAAAAAAAAAAAAAAAAACATTTTGACATTGCGAGCTTATAATTTATAATTCTTTCGCAGGGACGCATAAAATAATTTGCCTACATTGCAGTCCATTAGACGACATACAACTTGATGAAAAACAAGCTATTATGATTTTCCCTTTCATTATTTTAACCACTTCTTTCACCTAAATTTAATTTAAACGTTAATTACTAAATGTTCGGAAAGTAGAGTGCAGTTAATCCAGATTATTTAATAATAATAATAAAAAAAAAAGAAGTACGAGAAAAAGAAAAGCGAAAATTGCGTAATAAGAAATTATTTTTATATATAAAAAAACAGTTATAAGGTAATAAATTTTAAGGAAAATAATTACCAAAAGTAGTCAAAAAGAACGGTGGGTGATAGGGCAAAATGGCTGTCCTATTCAGATTCAGGTGGTCTTTTTACATAAAAATTTGCAAAAATGGCGTTGGGGGCAATTTTCATGCCGCATAGTGTTATCAAAGAATTTACATATTTTCAGATGTTTTAACAAACTGTAATTCTGTCTGCGTGTGATAAACATTTTGTGTCAGCTCTAGATCAAGAACTTTTGCACAATCTTTTACACAAATTTATATTTAATTTCGCAATGAGACATATTGATTACTATGATTTTAATTCATTTAGGTGTATATCATACAATAAATATTTATGCTATGGTGTAAATATCCCCATGTGCTACATCTCGTCTTGTATAGCGTATAAATGCACTAAACGTGACATATAAGACAGTTATTATGAAAAAGATTTCTAACTATATTTTAGTGTAAATCGGCCCTGAGGCGTCGCTGCTACTACTTCTTATTGCCTGCGATTTTCCATAAGACAATAATTTATCATCTGTTGGTTAAAATTGTACCAAACTGAATGTGTAGAAAAACTCGGGTTAAATATTTGTTCATGCTAAACTCAATGTGTCACTTTTATACAGAATGAAGCAGAAGAAAGTTTTTGCGATGTGACCACAATGTTCTAGTTAATCTACCTATTCCAAGTCTATAGTAATTTTGAAATAGGGTTTGTCGGATAAAAATATTTTATCGAAATATATGTTGTTAGTAAACTGTCAAAGAAGAGTTTTAACCCTTTGTGGCGCGCTGTCCTCGCTGCGAGGACGCCATTATGAAGCTCCAGATGCAAAAACTCATCCCGGAGATATTTAGCAAAAGTTTACGTTTATAACGCAGCAGAAAAGGCCTTTTTTTTTTTTTTTTTTTTAAACCTTAAAATTTAAAATTTCTAAATTTTAATTTCATTCGAGAATTCCGGTGGCAGTGTAATTTAAATGATTCTAATTACCTTGTTCTGCAAAGTGTTAACCTGACTTTTGTGATGGCTTTAAAATGAACTTTCATATTAATGTAGGTTACATATATCTGACATGTTGCGGGTTATACATAAGTATTCGCCGAATTCGAGGACTTACAGAATCATTAATACATGATTTTTTTTTTTCAAAAGATGCTTCTTTATTACAAACTTTCAATTTCAATTTAAATTAAGATTCAATCTCTTTTATTTGTCTAACAATTTGTGAATTAGATGCACTGTTAAAAACTATCACTATAAAATTAAAAGAAAATATAATAATAGTAATGGAAAATACTTTAGAGATTGGGGGAAAAAGTAAAAAGAATTGAAGTACATTTGAAAGACGAATTAAGGGCACAGGTAGGCGGAACGTAAGGCACGTGGTGATGATTTAGATCATATGGAGTTTTGCAATCACATGACGAGAATGCAGAGAAATCGCACGACTAAGACTCCTATATGATATGAGCTGGCGCAGTGTCCGCCATTTTCTCGCCCGTCTGGGAGAGTGTTGCGGGTAGGAAAAGCTAGGTTACCTGATTAGCGTCGTTATCGCCTTTAAACTTCTATACAGATCAAGTGAGTTAGAACTTCTTATCACGAAACAAACAAGTTGGCAATTTTAAGAACTTCGCCAACATTCTCAAAACTACAACCCTTCACGTTAAAAGAAATGTAATTTTAAAGGTAATTTTAAAAGAATTTAAAAACGCTAACATAAAAAAAACAGTACATCCTTATTAAATTTGTCAAACAACTTTAAAAATAAAAATAAATAAGTTGAAAATAACGGAAATCTGACGCTACAAAGTTGTGCTCCTGCTCCGGGTTTCCACGAGTTACATCTGCAATTTATAATCCACTTTTTCCTTCTTCCTGGATTAGAAGATAATATAAACAGGCGATGCCCTTTTCTGGCGTTATTCATGCAATTTATTGCCGAAAACCACCAATAATAAATCATCAGCCGGTCTTGTGGGCTAGAAAATGGCGGATGCATCAGCCTATCAATGTAGGAGTTCTACGCATGACTTTTCTGCGTATATCACGTGTGCACGTAATCTCAAATATTGGTCAAGCTGAGGGAATGTCACGAGAAATTAAGTATAGAAGAACGGAAGTTTTAGCCAGAAAGTACACAAGTTCGGAGTATCCTAGCTGAGAAACATGGGTTCTTCAACTTACTTTGTGATTCCTTTAATGCTACTAGTACTAGCAGCTCTCTCTCATGGGCAGGCCAATACACCATTGGACAATACAGGGGTGCTGGACAGTTTCATGGGGGCTTTGGGTCAACAGGGAGTTTCTTCAGCAGAAGTTGATATTAGTGATACCATTCGTGCATCAATAGATAGATTAGCCAGATCAGGTAAGAGTTCAAGATCGATGCTTCAAGCTGTGGATATGGCTTTCGCGTCTGCTGTAAATGTAACTGTATGTACACAATTTAAAATACTTGTATTACTAAATGAACACTTTTTTTTTTTTTTTTTTTTTTTTTTTTAGTTACAATAATATCAGTAGAAAAATCTTTTCATTAAATTCAGACTTCTGAAAATATTTAAAAATTAAATTAATATTTTGGTAGATTAAATTATGATTGTAAATTCATAAGTTTAAAAAATTGTATTAAGTTATTTTGAATACATTTAATATAACTTAATACAACTCTGTACTTATATAAACGTGCATACATACCAGTGGCGTAGCGTGATATTTGAAACTGGGCATGCTCTGAAGCCAACTGTGGAAAGAGCACTACTTCTAAATTCGTTATCATTTTTTATAATTTAAGTACGTAAATTTCCAATTTCTTCAAACCATAAATATAATTTTACACACGTATTTTATCGAATTTATCTTGACAGCATTTATTTAAATGCCACTTACTATAATTTATTGAAGAACCAGTAGGCTTTGCATGCTTCACTGGTGACTACATAAAAATGAATTTTCAAAGAAATTGAATCACTAATTTTTTATACATCACTTTATACATATATATATAAATTCATTAAAGTCACGCGAAATATGGCAGTGACTTTCTTCCAATGTCGGATCCGGGTCCCCATTGCTTGTGACAGCGCTTTAACTCGGACCACAAATAGTTCTTATACATGAACTTAATTGCTGAACGTTTTAATAAAGTTAAAATCGTAATAAATTCAATTATTTTTATTTTATTGACTCTTGATACCAAAAGAAAAGAAGAAAAAACAATGATAAACGTTTTTCCCTTTCAAAGAAATTTTTAATTTTCCAAATAAAAAATGGTTTTGAAGAGGCAACTATTGAAATAAAATATCTTATTTTGTTCAATGAAAATAAGATCGCTTCGCTTTTTAAAAGGCATCACCAGGCAGAGAAAGCGTTGCTATGAAGTAACTGTAATAAGCTAGTAACCATTGCTAAGGAATGGAGACAATAAAAAATAAAAAGCAGGCAATTTGAATAAACTTTAGGAAAAGGGAAAATTTGAGGAGATGGGGCGGGGGGATGAGATATTCTGATAAAAAAAAAAAAAAAAAAAAAAAAAAAACAGAAAAAATCTCGATGAAGTGCGCATTTGCAGTATCCAAGCTATACCTTTGTCACATTTTGTAGCTCTGTAATCAAAGGCCTTAGCTTCAAAGGCCAAATTCTTACAAAAGGAAATTTTGATACCACTATTTTTATATTGAAAATTTTCACTTCATGAATCGTTGATATTAATTTTACCTGTTTAAAAAAATACTATATTAAAATAATGGTATCTAAATTTTTATTTGTGAAACTGTCCAGAGTGCACACAGACACACAGGGAGAGACAGACAATTCTCTTTACTCATGTAGAGAGACAACATAAGTAAAATTTTGATCATAATTTTATTTCTTTCGGAAGTTTTCGTTTGGTATGAGTTATTTAGGTTTAAAAAAAAAAAAAAAAAGCAGTAACTTTCCTGTCTCATAAAATAACCGAGATATTTTTTCAGAAATTTATGCAAATTTTATTTTATTGTTGAATGATCATTTATAAATAAATTCAGTTTTTTCTCTTTGTTAATTTTGTTTTTAATTACATCATTGTAAAATAAAGCATTAAATTTTACTTTATCAATAATAGTATTTTTGAACTGACAACATCGTCAATCTATTCAGTCATTCTTGTCTTTGAGTAGATGGACAAAATGGAAAAACTAGTTCTCACTGACTTTTACGGAAGATAAGAAAATGAAAATCCCTAATACTTTAGCAGTACGGGAAAACTACGGGACATGCTTTCGATGAATAGCATGACTTGGATCCTTTAAAGAGCGGAAATCCTCTTGTGTGGGAAAATTAGTGCAATGAATATTTCCTCACACAACAAAAATTCCCTATTCAAGGGTATGCTTTAAAAAAGTAGCATGCCTTACGGAGTAACCGGTCAGGAAACGATGTTTTGCAAGAATTATCTTATGTAACAGAAGACATTTTCTTTCAGAATAGTTTTCGAAAATTAAATGACGAGCTAATGGATGGATGGTAGCGAGTGATTAATAAAATTAGCTGTTAAATTATTATTCTTTCTTTCTTTTTTTAATCAAAATATGTTTGAAGTTTAGACAGTTTTTAGCGGGTATGTGGCGCATGCCTAGCATACCCAGAGAATACGCCACTGATACATACTATTCTTTGAAATAATAACGTATTTATCATCATGTAATTATTTTCTTTTCTTTCTTTTTTAATTCAACACCAATTCCTTTAATAAAAAATTTTTTGATTAATTTAAACACAATGCACAATTTTCCTTCCAGAAAATAAATATAAACAGCCAAATCTAGTAACCCTACTACCTCTTATTTAAATGAATACATGGAAAAGGGAGTGAACTGTCTCCTGTAGCTTCCACAGTCTTCTCAAGTTAGGTTTGCCCCGAGTATAGTAAAGTTGTATTTCATTTGGAGCCATAGAACAGGTTCTAGAGCCTTGTGAATAGACGAACTTTAATTATAACAACCCTATAACAACCCGTATTGTACATACGTGTACAATACTTCTGTACATGTTTTCCGGAACACAAATGGCACTAGAAATTATGTTGTTTGGACATTGAGAAAATTTATGTTCAAATCAATGTACAAACAATTACGCAAATTAAGAGATATCAGGGTGATAATGATTAAATTTACGGTGTCAAAAGGTTATAATTTTAAAACTACCTGTTAGGATGATTTGATATTTTACCAAAACAATCGTAAGCCGATGGAATTTTAATCGGTAAAGGGAAAAAAAGGTTCCAGAATGTTCCTCTATTGAATTTCTATAATAACATTCCGGTGTTTAATAAATCCATTTAGGTGTTTCCCCGGCATTACACAGACAGTGCCATCCTTAGGTACATTTTAGAGCTGCCCTTTTACTCCAACAAACAAAACTGCATTACTTGATGTTTTTTTCTGGTAAAATCTCAAGTCATTCTGACCGATAATTATAATCACCCTGTACATATACACACATAGAAAGGTGAGTGAAAATTTACAAATTGTGCTTACTAACTATAATAATTAATTCTCTATCTTCATAGTAAGCTTCAACTAAGATAAATAACTTTTTTATAATATACTCTGAATATTAATTAAATTCCTTTGCGAAGAACGGCACAACAGCTAAAAGGTTACAAGAAAAAAAAAAAAAAAAAAAAAAAAAAAAAAGATTGAATTAAGTAACGTCACGCTATCTAATGGGGTGTTGGCGTAGGCCTGGGATTGCACACTAGATCTGGTGCGGATGTATGCCATAAAAATTTTCATCCTCCGTTAAAATCTTTTACAGGCCGAATTTAGATCCAGGTATATTTTTTATTAGTTTATTTATATTTTACCTTATAATGCTTTAGTTAAGAGATATTAATCATTTAAATGGAAAAAAAAACATGCATAAATATTAATTATCATTAATAATAGTTATTAATATTATTATATCATTAAGATTAATATTGTAGATTATTAATATCATCCGATTAATATTATCAAATTTGATGTCCTTTCCGATAATAAGAGCTGCTTAAAATATACCAAAGAAGCATCGGATAGAAGCATCGGATACTTTCAAATTTTTATACATTTTTTTTTAGTTGTACTCTGTATTAAAAAAAAAAAAAAAAAAAAAAAGAAAGAAAGAAAGAAAAAAAGAAAATAATCATTTTAAAGATTTTTTGTACAGTTACCAACTAGTGATAGGAATGTTGCTTCTATTATACAAAATCAAGTCATCTTTTATTATGTATGCTAATTTTTTCAAGTCAATATTGGTGCAGCTTAATTTTTAAATAACATTTAATTTTATGTTTCCAACTATGAACATTAGTCTGTAAATGGTTTTAAAGTGTAGCTCCTCCACTGAGATAACCCCACGAAGTTATGGAGGACAATTGCCGGGGAGGAATTGCGTACACCAGTTAGCATTAATGTACAGTCGGGGAAAAAAAAACACACACACAACATCCGCTGTAATTTCGTTATTAATTGACGCAGGAACATTTAATAGACATAATTCAACAGGAAATTAAATGCATTTTCTGCAAGTGATGTCGAACTTTCAATTAGGGGTTATCTGCATACTGAAATGAGCGCCAATTTGATTTTTTCAATAGCAACACCAAATTTTGACTTCATATTCAAATTTCTGAGAGTCTGGCAGTGCGAAAAAGTATACTGTTTGCTTACTTTATCTTCAGTATTGATAGAGTTATAATAAAAAATGTGTTAGGGGCTTATCTGTAAATGTAGAAAAATAAATTTCATATCCTACAAGAAATAGACAAAATTTTACTGTTTCACACCGGAAATGTTCCAAGAGAAAAAGAGTTATAAAAATTAATAAAATCCTTATCCCTTTTGGATCTGTATGATTTGTTTTATAATTCCTATAAAAATATTAACGCTAATTAATACTAACGCTATTACTTATTAACGCTATAAATTAATTAACGCTTTCGCGACTGCTGACGTAGATTCACGTCATTTGAAAATCTGAAACTCTGTCAGTCGGCGTTTCTTTCGTAATTTGTGTGTTACTTATTTCTTAAGTACGTACCCAGTGTTCATATTTTTGCAATAAAATATACTACGGATAGAAATATATTGATTAGAAATGATATAATTATAATGAATATCCAATTGTAACATAATTCCAAAAAAAAAAAAAAAAAAAAGAAAATTTGTTCTGGAACACTTTATTTTGAGAGAATAACGCCCGTAGGCGGACCTTACAGTCAAAATGACAAAATCCTGCGCTCGCAAAAGTGTTAAAATATATTTAAAAAAATATATAAAGCTAAAATATATTTATAAAATTTTAAAGACTAAAGTATCCTTAAAGAAATAATCCTCCCTCTACAAAAAAAAAAAATAATAAAATAAAATAAAATAAAATAAAATAAATAAAATAAAAAATAAAATAAAATAAAATAAAATAATAAATAAATAAATAATAATAATAATAATAATTAATTCATTAATTAATATTAAAATTTAAAAAAAATCAATATATTAAGTAAATGATTAAGTCTCTAACTATGACGGTAGTTAAGATATTATTTTACAAGTCTGTCTTGCATTCCAATTACATTCTTTTTTTTTTTTTTTTTTTTTTTTTTTTTTTATTGACAATTTTTACTTTCAACCTATTTTTCTATTTTAAACAATAATCCCCTCCTATTTAATCAGTTTTTTTTCTTCTGCTGTAAATACCATTTGTGTATATTTTTGTCAAAGTAAAATAAGGGGTTTAACACGAACACTCAAAGTCACATTTACTTTTCTTTTCTGTATTGTTTTGTTTTGAAGAACGATGAAAAGCTTCTTTAGAAAACAAGAACTCTTGATGCTAACACTAATGTCTAAAAATCATAATTTTTGTTTCACTTCTTTGCGTTTGACGTTGTTGTTATATAATTTGACCCGTAAATAAAAAATAAAAATATTTTGTTTAATCTTCTCTGTTATTTTTTAAAGATTTGCTTCATTATCTCATGGAAAACTTTATAAGAGACGGCCCCCTAAACCACTCCAAAAGAAAGATTTATTTATATCTCGAAAACTAATAACTGGAATGAGCTGCAAATTTGCACACCCATATTTTTCAGCAGTAGTATTCATTTTATGTAAAAATTAATATAGGTCATAGATAATAATTTTTATGAATATGAATTTATTAATATTTTTCATAATTAAAAATATTTTCCAGAATCAAAAGTAATGATGGATTATGTTTGGGTTTCTTCACTGTGTCTCGTAATATATATATATATATATATACATATCAAGTTATTTTTTGTGAAGATACTAATAAAAGTTTGAAATATGAATTTAACATTAGCATCTTCAAAATTTGAAAGCTTCCAACTCTGTGAAAAAATAAGTAGAATATACAACCAATATACTTATTCGCGTTGTCGCGATTGCAGGAATTCAAATATAATATAAAAATGGGGCATTACCATTGAAAAAATCAAAGTTGTTGCGCGTTTTAACATGTAGACAACCCCCAATTCAAAATGTTACTTCATTTTCTGAAACTACTCACAATTCCCTGTTGAATGGTACCTATTGCATTTTTATGCATCGATTAGCAATGAAGTTACGTCGAGTGTTGCGTATCCCCCCGACTATACATGCTAATCTTTGGCCGACTCGGGAATCGAAATCGTAATCTTTAAGATCGGTGCATTGCCCAAAGGCTACCGCAACCTGAAAAAGAAGAAGAAAGTTAAGAAAGTAAAAAAAAAAAAAAAAAAAAAAAAGATGAATTTTTGGAAAGTGTTACATGCAAATTTTTTATGGCGTCTACAAAAACACTTCCTTATTTTACAATTTAAAAAGCTGTTTTGCAAACTCATGTCGAAAGAAAATAACTTGGTATTTAAAACAAAAAAAACAATACAGTTATCAGGGCCCGAAATTTCAACTGAGATTACACTCGCCGAAAAAAAATTTTACTCGCCACAAAATAGGGTTGTCTTTTTTTTTTTTTTTTTTTTTTTTTTTACACATTTTTTTTTTTTTTTTTCGTAACTATTTGAAAGGCTTTTACAAATATGTCTAAAATTATATATATTAAAAGTGTGTCATATATCATCATGTTTCATAATCATCAATAATTAAAAATCATTATAATGTATTGTATTTGAGATTTGAAAAAGGTTAATATATCTAATAACATAAATGCAAAGAGTCATTAAAGAAAAAAAGCAGAAAAAAAATTCTTTGACAAACAATATCCTCTGAAAACTTTTTTATTATGAAAGATTAAGCTTCCTTATTTATCTATTTATTTACTTAACTTTTTATATTAGAAATGTCTTTTTCGTCCATTTTAATTTTGTAATCGGACGGAATATCGATGTGTATATCTTGTTCATTGTTGTCATTTGAAATAGCCATTTCGAAATAACTTTTTCGATAAAATCGTTGCGCAAATCATTGGCGTTTCAGTAAAAAACTGGAAAATGTGAACTATTTGTTGGTCATTATTCAACAAAGTAAACATAGGCAGTATCTTTAAAAAAGCTCGGGCTCATTTTCATGTGACATTATCGCATAGGCAAACTTTCGCATATCTCTTCACTCGGATAGTGGGCGACGGGCAAAGAGGCTCTCTATTCGAGTATTCTCATTCTGCTTGTAGAAATATCACTGGGAGAAACGAAACTGCCAAAGAGATCAAAAATTTTATGTATGCCCTAATCATTTTCCCTTTCCCAGGCTGGGGCGATCTCGGGCAGCGCACACATAGACTCGGCTCTTCGAGAATCTAAAAAGGTGAGGATAAATATGAGGCTATAATATTGCAAGATTTTGCCATATTTAAATCTATAAAAAGAATGTTTTCTGTCACCGTATCGTGTATGAATATTATCTATAACTAGACAAATTTTTTACTCGCCACAGTAAAAATTCCACTCGCCAATGGCGAGCTGGCGAGCGGAAATTTTGCGCCCTGCAGTTATTATTATATTTTTCTTTATCGTACATCATCTCTTCCTTGATTCGAAAAAAAAAAAAAAAAAAAAAAAAAAGAAAAGAAAAGAAAGAAAGAAAGAAATACTGTCTAATTTCCAGTTAAAACTTTTCAGTAGTGTGAAATGAATCTAAAACAACAAGAAATATGTCTAATCCTTCCTTTAAATTGGCATAATTTAACGAATCACAGGTATTGAGGAATGTTTACCTTTAAGTCAAAGACAAGATTCATATCTGCGAGGAATATACATAGTCATCTCCGAAAACTATATAAATATAATTGATAATTACTACTAATTAGGGACGTTAATGCAGCATTTATATATGCATGCTGAATAAGTATAAATACTCAGATACATTTCAACTGCAATTCATTCGGAAGTTGTCTGAACGTTGTAAACCATGTTTACTGAACATCTGCAAAAAGTTTCTTACTTGCTTTTGCTGACTGCAATGCTGATATATAATGCTGCGTACGCTGATTCTGGAGCGTTAGAATCCCTAGCGCCCAAATAAGACTTCAGTGTAGAAGCCCTGATGATTTTAAGCATATATTTTTATACTTCGTAACTAGAATATACATAAATATTATAATACTAGAAAAAAGTGTTCAAATTAGTTTAAAAATATTTTTGTCTTTAGTCTAGATTTTAACAAGCATTATTGGCTTGATTTTTAACAAGCACTATTTAACTGTGCGAATTATTCGCACTTTACTTCTTTTCATATTTACCTTTAAAATTTGAAATTCATAAAGGTTATGCCATTTTCACCATCTAATTAAAATTTTAATTTACCAGAAGCCAAATTATTATTAAAACCAAATTAATATTGTGCAATAGTGAAATCAAAATCATTCAAAGAAAGATTTCCAAAGAAAATTCATGGTTCACGACCCAAATTTCACAATTCCACAGGCAGTACAGTTTTAATATAGGACTTTAAAAAATAAAATAAAATGAAATGAAATAAAATAAAATAATTCCTATCTTGATTATATTTTTTATGATTGTGTTTTTTAGTCAATTTATGACACAAAAGTTCATATTCTGTATATATCTTTAAAGTACTGCTAGGTTTAAAATGACTCTTGCAAAGATTCTGAAGAAGCAACTGTTAAAAATACATTTTCAGTAAAATAATCTCATCATACAAATGTCGTTTTTTTGTCTTATTAGTTCATCGAGCTAAGTCCGCGTTTGTCTTTGTATAAGTATTATTTTTTATCCTCAAGTATTTTATTAATTACACCACTATCGCATCGTTTCGTTAAAAAATAATTGAAACTGGTCCACGTTAGAGAATTATTATATAGATTGTTTTGAAAGGACTATCATGTGACATGATTAATGATCGTCAAATCTGTTGGCATACTATTTGAATTTAAAATAAATATTATCTTAATTATAAAACCCACTTTATTATAATCTAAAGAAAAAGGCAAACGATCTTTGAAATTCGGAAACTACAAATTTCTCCCAGAATGTCAATACCGTATTTTGTAAAATAGGTAAAGGCTGTATTAACGATACACTTTTTAAGAGAATTTTTATTTTACTCGTCGCTATTCTTAATATATATATATGTTTTACTAAGTTTAAAGTTAACTGGAAATATGCTTTATAATTATATACTTAAGGGGGCGATGGACATTGTAAAACTGCTCTGTAAACAATAACTCAACTATGAGAAATTTCGAATATGTGTGCTTTAAAATATTGCAATACTAAATATATTAAAATTCCTTTAAAATTATTTAAATTAAAAATATCAAATTCTCTATTTTATTTATTTAATTTTTTGGGGGGAAATATTTTTAAAATGTTTCAGATTTACTAATTTTAAGTTAAACTTAAAATATAACGTTGAAGACACCTAGCAGACTTTCAAGTAAATCTGTTCATTTTAGATTTTTAAATACAAATTTAAATTTCGAAAAATCCGAAATTCGCATGAATATTTCACCATTTAATCATAAAATTATTACTTATAAATCAACTTGTCACCAGATCCCAAAAATGACACCCAAATATGTTTCGAATATAGTATATTTAAAAAATAATAATGTAAAATTGAAAGAAAAAAAAAAGTATATGTATATATATAAATTAGCCATGCTAGAGCATTTTGAAAATTTTCAGTAACAACAACAACAACAATAAAAATCTGGAGTGACTCCACTCGACTTTCCGAACATTGTGTAATTAACAGTTTTGTAGATAAAGTAAAGAAAGAGTAGTTGTTAAAAAACAAAAGAGATAAAACCATAATAAAGTGTTTGAGTATTTTTCTCCATATATCACACGATGTTTTATTTAACGCTACTGAAGTTTGAGCCCATAGATCATAATGATAAAGAATTTTAGTTGTGTCCCTGTAAAAAACCTACAAATGCTAGATTCACCAAAATGCTTATAGTTAGTGCAACAGTGATTTATAATATTCATATAAATTTTCAGATCAATTGAATAAGGCGTTTAAATGCTATCGCACTTTTAACTAGTATGTTGTGGCCACCACATGACTTTCTTCTATATTTTCCTATACAAATTCACTCAGTAAAAATAATTTATTAAAATTATTATTTAAAAAAATTATCTTCCATGATAATGCAGATGATTTCCATATTAGAGAAGTAGTATAACACTAAATATCCAAAAAAAGTCAATTTTATTGTCAGTATTACATTAAAAAAATCGATAACTTCATTATAAATTATCGCAGATCTATGGTTCAACCATTCGTTTTAAAGGTACTGCCGAGCTCTTTTGAAAGATACCCATCATGAAAATTTACTCCCCTAGAGGGGGGACTTCCCACCCCAGGTGGGGGGAGGGAGGCGAGGCTCCTACACTAGCAAAAATTTTTTCCCAGTTGACTATCTCTATTATAAATAATTCTGGTAAATTTCATAATGATTATTAAAAAATAATTTTCTTTATGCACATTTATACAAAATTTTGTACTATACCACCATGTTAAAAATTTAGAAAAAGCGGGATGGCAACGCAACATGTAAGACAACTTTTACCAAAAGTTGATAGGCACTAATTTATGTCAAGATGCAACTACATACCAATTTGTATGAAATTCTGTGAAGTAGTTCCTGAGATACAGTTGCCACAAAAGTTTGTCACACACACACAGAGACTGACAGACAAACCGACAGACATTTTCTAAAAATTGTCAAATCGTGTTTTACAGCTCTCAAAACGTGTAAATCCATCAAAAACCCGAGGTCGACAATTTTTACGAATCCAAATCTTTCTTCTATTGAATATAGAAGAAAGTAAAAATTTGGTCCCACAGGCCATAATGATAAAGAATACTTCTTTGTGTCCCTGTAAAAAAACTGTAAGTGCTATATTCACCAAAATCTATACAGTTCGTGCAACTGTGACCTATAACATGTGTACAAATTTTTTGTTCAGATTAAATAAGCGTTTAGACGCTATCGCACTTTTAAAAATTTGGCCCCATAGGCCATAATGATAAATAATTTTTCTTTGTGCCCCTGTAAAAAAACTGTAAGTGCCAGATTCTCCAAACTCTATGCAGACTGAGTAACTGTGACCTATAATATGCGTATAAATTTTTTGCTCAATTGAAGAAGGCGTTTAGATGCTATCGCACTTTTCAGATTTTGGTCCCATAGGGCATAATGATAAAAAATTTTTCTTTGTGTCCCTGTAAAAAAACTATAAGTGCTAGATTTACCAAAATCTATTGGGTTCGTACTGTGGTGACTTACAATATACGCTCCAACTTTCAGCTTATTCGAACAAAGCGTTTAGACGCTAGCGTGTTCGCTCACAGACATGCACACACACATACACACATACACACACACACACACACACACACACACACACACATACATATATCATCGTAAAAATAGTGAAAACGGACTCAGGGACCTCGAAACGTATAGAAACATCAAAATCTCGAATTCGGATTTTTGACATGATTACAATACTTTCCTCACTATTGTGTTCGGAAAGTAATAATAATAGTACTGATTTTGAATTTTTCCTTTTAATTTAAATAATTTTTTGGAAGTTTTGATATACTTAATGTTATTTTATTTTAATGCAAATCTCTACTTTTTACTTTCTCTTACCCATAAAGTAGAGAAAGTATAGTTTTAAAGTCAAATTTTCGAAAGTGAGTTTTTGTTATATTTACACGTTTTGTGGTCCCCTGAATCCGAAAACAATGTTGGTCTCTTCGTGTGTTATCTGCATAACTCAAGAACAAATAGTAGGAGAAAGACCAAAGTTGGTATTCTAAATGTGTATGACATAGGGATGCTACACTAAGCTTTACGTTGAGATGAAGCAAATGGTTCGTGTACAGTAACGAACAAGATAATTCAAATACGTTACGTCTATGGGGAAAGTGCTGGTAAGTAGAGTTTAACATCTGTAGACTGCACTAAACCAAATGAAACAAATATATATTTTTTTTATATGCGTAAAAACATGTCTCATGTAGAATATGGTAGGGCAATCATTCACTGTTCGTTTACAGGGCTACACAAAAGAACTAGATAAAAGTGCGACAATAGTTGCAAATTCATGGAAGTGTATTTCAGGCTGGACCATGTATTATTACTCTAGCATTATATTTAGGTGCACCATGTGGTCTGTATATAATCTTCGAAAGGTATACAGGGCTGCCAATATTTAAGCGATAACATTATTTTTTGTTGTTAGTGGATGTGCCTTACTAATAATATTTTACCATTTTCAGGAAAGCTGTCCAGGAATTGAAATGAATTTCTCATAGAGATACGGTAAGTAATGTATGTTTTTAAGCTAAATAGTCATCGCTTGTTTTTTCTTTTTTTTTTTTTTTTTTTTTTTTTTTTTACACGTTTTGAGGCTTCCTGATTACCGTAGACAAGTCTTTTAATGTTTGACCTTTGTCTGTGTCTCTTAGAGTGACTTAAAAACGAATAATTTTAGGCGATCTAAATGTTGTATTTTGAAGTTAATATGAGTTCGTTTCTGGAAAGGTTTGATCAAGATTGATAAGTTTCAAGGAATGTCGCGTGTGAAAATTGTCCGAATAATGTTATGTGAACTTTTAATAACAGATTAAAATTCTATATAAATGTAGGTGCATTAATGAAACGGGGGGTGAGGGGTGGTAGCCCCCCTCACACAGAACTAATTATCATATAAAACACTTCCGATGCCTAATTTGAATTGTTTAACATAGGTTTACATAACAGTACTCGTTATATTACCTATTAAGCTCCAACCTGTATTTATAGTATTCAATTTCAGGCTAAGAGAAAGTCGTGTGAGTGACACGTCAGATTATTTTTTTATTTTAAGGCGGTAATTTACAAATGAACTTCATAAAATCACAACTGTCAGATGTTCCGATTTTTGGGTACCAATATTTCTTTTACAAAAATTTCCACCTCATGTATTTATAGAAAATTGTCACCAAAGCGTATAAATGTTTTGTATAAAAAGATACTGTTATCCGAAATTCCGAATACTTGGCTGTCATTCAATGACTACTGACCTTTCAACTAAAATTTTGTTTTATCATTTTTAATAAAGAATTTTTTAACCGACTTCAAAAAAAGAAGGAAGGTTCTCAATTCAAACCGTATGTTTTTTTTATGTTTGTTAGCTCATAACTTCTGAACGGATGCTCCGATTTTGATACTTTTTGTTTTGTTGAAAAGGTCTTGATCTGCAATAGGTCCCATTGTAATATCTTTACGATCTAAAGAAAATACAGGGTGCCCAATAAAATCAGTCCCAACTCTTTTAAGTGCTAAACGGCTGCAGCCAAAATGATAAAAATGGTATGTAAGTATAGTAAAGTGGCCCTGCAGTACAAGGTTAAACCGCTTGCTGCGCCACCTGGTGGAAAATAGTGGAGTTAGTGTTCCTATCTCGAAAACGGTTCTAGAGAAAAAAAGGGAATTAGAAAGTTGAAGATTATCATCGATTTAGTACAAAAAGATAGTTTAGACATTCCTGCTAGCGTTTCTATCTCGGAAACGGTTCAAGACAGGGGAAAAAGTGAATTATACGCGATTCAACAACCTAAAGCGCCACCTGGTGGAAAAGAGTGGAGTTAGCGATCCTATCTTGGAAACGTTTCAAGACAGGGGAAAAA
Source organism: Salticus scenicus (assembly GCA_963930645.1). Lineage (NCBI taxonomy): Eukaryota > Metazoa > Arthropoda > Arachnida > Araneae > Salticidae > Salticus > Salticus scenicus. The sequence continues at coordinate 218,861,452 of OZ005660.1, read as the reverse complement.
AGTGAATTATAAAATTGCAGAGCATCATCGATGTAGTACGCAAAGGTAGTTTAGACATTAATGCTAAAAACAGAATGCTTAAAACGTGCATTTGGTTGTTCACAATTTTCTATTTTGTGCACACTTGAAAAACATTGCATATGTTGTAGCGTAGCGGGTGATATTTATGCTATGTAAAATTCAAAGTATGGTTATTGTAAGCGGTCACATCGATTAACGCACAGGCGTTTTAAGCCGACTTCATAAAGGAAGAGGTTCTCAATACAAACCATGTTTCTCGTTGTTGTTGTTGAAATTTGTTAGCTTATAACTTCGTAGGAGATGATTTAATTTTAATACTTTTTTGGTTGTCGTAATGATCTTGGCCTGACATAAGTTTCATTAGGATTTCATTAAGATATAAACAAAAGCCAGGATACTCACAAAAGTCTGTTTTCACTCTAACTGCTGAACGCAAGCAGCTACACTGGTAAAAGCAGTGTGTAAGTATCGATGTTGAAACTTCTGTCCGTCAGCTGCAATGCATATTTTGCTCTTTGTTTGAACTTTACGCTGCGCAATTTCCAGCGCAGCGGGTGACACGTATTTACTGTAAAGTTCAATATATATGCCTAACAGAATTTTCGGTTACGAATACAGCGTATCCTTTCTTTACATTTCTAAAGACTTTTTAATTTAACGTATGTCCGTTCAATAGATAGTTTTTTGGTCATATCCGATAAACGCAAGAAAAGTGACACAATTTAAAAATGCAGCATTTGAGAAAAATCAACTTAAAAATAACTTCTCTGGAATAAAACTGGCACAACTGTTTCTCGAGTGGATAACTTTCTAGATGGAGATGTAACTTTTTTGTTCACATTGGGTGCATTTAACGTATTTTTCAGTGACATAAACCATTTTTTGAGTAATGTCACTTTTCTTGGAAGTTGTGATTTGTGAAACTTCCATCGAACGTCTTCTGATGCTCTGCTATATAAATAAGTTTTCACTGAAAAGAGAAAAATAAAATCTTTTTGTAAAAAAATAGAACCGACTCCAAAAAGGAACTACTATTCAAACAACTAAAAATGAAAGAAAATTGGCAGAAAATGGAACTGTAGATTGCGCCTAAAAGTATAAAATAATTTCCTTCGCCAAACAACCTATAACACTACAATTAATCATAACTTTTGAAGTCGGCGCAAAATTAAATAAAAATTGATACCTGTATTTAATACAAAAATCAAATCCTATTCAAAATACACGTCTCACATTGTTACCTGCAAAACGCAGCCGAAAACTACTTTGATTCAAGAAAACAAATAAGATTTCGTAAGCAGCAAAAGTTGGCGAAGACGCTGGTATCTGACGTCCTTGGTGAACGAAAAATCGCAAAATTATCTGGCAAACATATTTAATTTTTTGGGGATATCATGATTATTTTAATAAGGTATATCAAGAGAGTAATCAAGAATATGAAACAACACATCGTACAATATATATTATGAAAATATACATCTTGCGTGTATATTTTTGCCTTACGTTTTATCGCCAAATTCAAAAGCGATCAAGGATGATCTAACTTCGTAGAAGCATAAATACCGCATTGTGAAGAATGTTCACTGTTCTATGTAGATGCTACTAATGGACCAATTGTATACAGTGATAAAATAATAAAGGAAACATGAAAATGGATCATTCGAGACAACAGCATTTGTTGCTACCGATCTAAAGACAATCCTTTAAAAACTAATTAAATTTTATTTAAATTTTGCGCCGACTTCAAAAGTTATGATTAATTGTAGTGTTATAGGTTGTTTGGCGAAGGAAATTATTTTATACTTTTAGGCGCAATCTACAGTTCCATTTTCTGCCAATTTTCTTTCATTTTTAGTTGTTTGAATAGTAGTTCCTTTTTGGAGTCGGTTCTATTTTTTTACAAAAAGATTTTATTTCAGTTCGTCTCGATATTTAACTACATACATGCAAATTAAAATAATTAAACAATGTAAAAAAATAAAAAAAATCATTTATAAATATGTAGCATTGGTTCAAATATAGACGTTCTAAAAGAACATATTCGCTGAAAAATTTAGTTTGGAAATAAAAAGTCAATTTAATTATTTATTTTTTAGTGCAGACGATTGTAATTCTCCATCATACTCAATTTGACGTTACTTATTTATCTGTAAAATAAAATAATTATGTATAGCTTGCTGATGCTAAGAAAACAAAATGTTTATACATCCTCTTTTTTTTTTTTTTTCCGTACAGCACAAAGCGTACCCTTATTATAACTCATGTACAAATGTACACTTTTGCTGCATGCCAACGTTTTGTTTAACATTTCGAGTTATTGTTAGTACTTGCCTGTGTGGGAGTGTATTACACATAAACTAAGCCGCACTTGGATATTTTCCTTTTCCCTTTTTGGAACCTCCAATTTTATCATTTAAAAAGCAAATTTTTGAACAGATCTTATTACGTTGCCCTCCACGTACACTTTAGGATTGAGCCCAGTGTTAAAAATAAAATGCAACTGTCAGGAAAATTATAGTTTTAGAAAGTATTTCAAAAATGGCAAGTATAAGGCATTTAACGATGCCACAAAAAGTATTAATTTTAGAATGAAAGTCAAAAAATATTTTAATACGTGAGATGGCAGATTAATTAAATGTTAACGAAATACTCTTACGATGATTTTTAGGAACATATAAAATTTTTTTGCTGTTTAAACCGAAAATGTGTCTTTAGGCGGCCATGTTGCCCATCCAAGCGTGATGATGGCAAGTTAAGAAATAAAAATTAAAAAAAAAAATCGATCTGCATATGCTCATAACTCAGAAAAGATTTAAAAAAAAAAGTGCATAGCAAAAAATTTTCTTCAAAAACAGTGCGGGACTAATTAAACAAAATATGTTAAAAACCAGTAGATCCGAAAAAAAGCCATTACTAAGTAAAAAAATTAAAAAAACAAGACTTCAGTTGACCAAAAATTTAAAAAATATATCAGTTAATTATTAGGCCGAACTGGTTAATCTGATGAGTGAAGTTTGTTTTATTTCGGGATGATAAAGAAAAAAAAAAAAAAAAGAACAAGTAAGATGATAAAAATATGACCGAATTATTGAAAATTGCATTCATAAAACAGTGACACATTCTCCGTGCATTATGGTACGGAGGTGCATAAATTTTCAATGAGTCGGACAAATTTTTATGCTCAAGGAATGAATTAACTCGAAATAAAACGCGACCATTATAAAAATGGCGCCTGACCGGCTATTTTGAAGGTATCTCAAACTTTCCCGCAAACAGAATTTCAAGATGATATTCCACCATACTAAAGGGCGTCTGTGGTGCGTTTATTCGATTCAAATTGCTAAAACTACCTATCCTATCCCATGATCACCTATTATTCTGTAAACAATCATATCTTTCTTAACTTTAAGTTAAATCTCACAAAAAATATCGTAGAATTTCTTTTCATCAGACCTGGAAATAGCCCTAATCTCAATCCGCTCGAAAATGTTTAGTCTATAAAAAAGCGCGGAAAAGGGGTGAGGATTAAAAAATTGCAGCCTACAACTCTGCAAGGACTAGAAAAATTTATTTATGATATTTGGCACAGAGAAATTTCTGATATTTACATTAAAACAGTGCACTACACTATGCCATTGCGCACTGAAGCAGTAATTTCATATGAAGGTGGAACAACTCAATGCAGAATACATATTTTTATTAAAAAATTGCTTAGATCTAACAAATGAATAGTTTTATTTCATGTATTAAATTATAACTTCCTTATGCCATATAATAAATCATAATACAGTACAAAGTATATGTTTATTATATTACATTTAAAAAGAATGTTTTACGTTGATTTTTAATAATTACTTCGTATAATGTAATAAAGTGGATTATTAAATCAAAAATGTACATAGGTATCATTTCATCTCCTTGATATTATGCAAACATGACAATTTTATTTGGTTCAACCATTAGTTTTGAAGAGATTACAAATGAAAAAGTATAAGTCAATTTTTCTGCAGTGCGACTTTTTTTTTTTTTTTTTTTTCTTGTCGCTCAGTGTATGTTGTATAAACTGTTATTTTAATTTTACAAAAAAAAAAAAAAAAAAAAAAAAAAAAAGAGAGAGAGAAAGAGGGCGAGAGAGAGATGTATAATTAAATAATAGAAATGTACTTTTGAAATTAAAATAATTCATTCAATTAATTAAATAGAATTTCCCATTTTCTTTGCAAATCAAAACTGCTTCATAATGCATTTCGTATTCCTTTTATTAGAAACGTACTGTCAACCTTTTAAAATAAAGCAATATATTTATTAGGAATCTGAAAAGTAATTTTAATTCAGAGTTTTTCCCTAAAAAAGTATTTCCGTTAGCAATTATAATGCTTCTTTTTTCATCCAAAAGAAAGCTATTAACATTTAATATATTTTCCATAAAACGGATGTGTTTCTCAAAATAGATTTTTAATGGGTTTTAGTCGTCTTGATGGCGCGCTCCAGTGAGTTTGCATTTTGTCGTCTGCGTTCGATCTTTGATTGACAGTTGACATTTATTTTTTTCTGCCAAAGTCTTTTGTCTTTTTTTAACTGTTAGATTATATGTAAATTTTTGTATTAAAATATACGTGAACAAAGAAGCAGTTTGGCGTTCTTTTGACATTATTTTAACCACGCATATTTTCGAATGGCGGGATTTTCTAGGTGGCTTCCTGAAAGGATTTCGGGGCACTTTTCCGCTTGCTTTGGTCTTGTAAACATTAAGTTCTTTGAAGACGTCCTCTCCCTCACCTCCAATTGCTGTGGGGATTATTTATACTTATCCCTAAATAATTAACTAGAAGTGTCTAGTTATTTTGAAATGGTACCTATCTTGCCTGCTTCTAATATATTACTGTTTCTCAGAATTTAGTATTACCCAGTTTCTTCTTCGTCGAATGCTTCTTCATCGATATTTTTTTACAGTACGATCAGGCTTAATTAAAAAAATATATATATATTCCTTTTCGGCAAGCTTAAAGGCAAAGGTAGATTCCTTTACGTTAATGTTACAAATGCAAAGAAATTTTACATCTGCATTAATACTTAGCCAATGGCTTTGTTCTCACACATTGCATTATTTACGCGCTGTTCTGTTTTCATGAAAATTAATTTTCAACTAGAAAAGGGTTTTATTCAATCTACCTAAAATTTTAGGCTAGATTTATTGGTCTGTAAATGTTTCAATTTTTTAAAATACAAGCTCATAATCATTCAACAAATAGAAGTCTTAAAGATATACATTTCCCAGCAATAGTGAATCCCGGAGGGGGTTATTGGGCTACCCCCCCCCCACCCAAGCTTAATCAAAATTATAAATTTTATTTAAAATCCATAACTGTTGTTCAATATCTTTCTTTAAAAAAAAAAAAATAATAATAATAATAATAATACAAACGTGAAAATGCACTTGTGACCTTACTATGGTCAAGCACTGATAAGCCTGGCGTTGCAATGGTCAAGTCAAATACAGTTAAGTGGTAGCGGTCTTTGGATAGTTATTTCACTGTAATTTTTATTGAATTATTGAAAGTTTTGTATTGTGTTTTTGTGATTTTTATTGTCAGATGAGTAAAAATTGTAAAGTGAAACTGTTTTGGTTCACATAAACTGTAACATTAACATTAGTTAACATTGGACCATTTGGCACCGCTGAATTTCAATGTTAATTGTTACAAATTTAATAAATTGTATGATTTGGCGGCAAAATTTGATTGTTGGCGACGAAATTTTTGACTTGGCGACAAAATTCGTTGTCTGACGACAAAATTTGGCGAGCTTGGCGATGAAGAAAGGCAGCTTTGGCGTCATAAAATTTTCTTTCCACGCAAAAACCTCATATCTCTTCACAGATCAATATCTTGTTTCGACAAGATAAGAAGTCAAAGAAATCTGTAACGTATTACTCTCAATTGTAAATTTTAAATTCTTGCCTAAACCGACATTCTAAACTATTCACCACAAACGATATTTGTATTAAGATTGACGTATTATTATAATTTATATTTTTAAATGATTAATTAAAGCGTTTAACATGGATTTTAATTAACACACTTTTATTAACTTGATATGATGCAACTATTAATGTATGTAACGGAATTTTGCAATTCAATTTTCGGCAACTTTTTGTCGTCCGAAGGACCTGAAATTTTGCACACGACTTCATAATCAATGACAATATTAGATACAAGTATTTGCAGGCACTTTTCCCATCAAGGGCAGGTTCCAGGGGCAAAAAAAAGTCTATACTTATACAAAACTATCCTATGTGAAACAGGATTTGGATATATTTGTATAATGTCGAGTGGCAACAATTATTTTTTTTTAATAAAGATTTAAAAGTATGTAATAGTTTTCTAAAATCTTTATTAGTTCATCTTTCCAATAAAAGAGTGTTCTTAATTTTTGTTTTTAAATGGCATAATTTTATTTATCAAAATAAGGGAATTCGAGTAATGAAATACTTTAATTTAAATTTAAGTTTTTATGAAAATAAACTTCAACGTAAAATTCATTAAAATCGTCCCTAGTTCATTTGTCAATGGGATAATACCTAAATGTCCCCAAATTTATTACTTTTTCTACCATGCCAGTTTAATGGACAATATTCATGTGATGGCACAGTGGGTAAAATCGCCGAACACGTGGCCGATATTTTGTAAACAAATTAGATTCAAGATGCCATTTTATTGTTACGCATAACATTTTCCTAAATATTTCTCCAGTGAAACTTAATAATCAGATATCTGTTCAAACAAGAACAAAAGAGAAATGTAAACAACTGAATCGAATGATAAAGTTAAGACTATTCCATATCGTAAAATTGCAGAACATTTTATGTATGCACACACATATATATAATGAATAAAAGATTAATAAGAACATTTTATACACACACACACATATATATAGACAACAAAGCTTAAATAATTAGAATTTCAATCACTTTAATAAAGGAATTTATTAAATGGAACATCCATTTAAATTTGTTAACGTCGCAACTTTTAATAATACATATCTTGATTAATATTAAAGTATATTACTAAAACTGGATTAAAAACAAAACAGAGGTATCACTATATCACTCTTACTTCAATTTCATATAATCTGTAACTCTTATAAATAATATTGCTTGATAAAAATTTGTAGGCCACAATGCTTTGCTATGGTAGAGTTGAGAATTGTTTTCCGAAAACAGCTGATTTTTTATAGTCTCGAACCCAAAGGAGGAATATGGTCCATTCGTTTAGAGGTATCACTATATCACTCTTACTTCAATTTCATATAATCTGTAACTCTTATAAATAATATTGCTTGATAAAAATTCGTAGGCCACAATGCTTTGCTATGGTAGAGTTGAGAATTGTTTTCCGAAAACAGCTGATTTTTTATAGTCTCGAACCCAAAGGAGGAATATGGTCCATTCGTTTAGCATCGATTTACACGATTTTATTTTTTTTTTTTTTTTTTAACGATGACATTTATTTTTTACATTATCCGCGTTTGTAATGATCGATAGGTGGCGCTTTTTCAGCTTTTGTTGTTAGTAAATATAATAGCCACGTGTATTTATTATTGTTCTTTTTGTTATTCTACTTAATATTCGTACTATGATTTCTCCGCCATTACATCATGGAAAATTGATTGCTTTTGGAAAAAAATATTTCAGTTTATTCAAAGTTCGATCGGAAGTAGATTTTTAACTGAAGTTGAACAAATATTAGTTTCAAATCATCTGATTAATTCTTTACTTCCATTAGCCGAAGCAACTGAAATTTTAAATTTGTCATTTGGAGATAAATGGAAGCTTAATTCTGGATTTCTTGATCCTGTGGAGTTACACTGTAGCACACAACAGTATGTGTTATCTTTTTTAACGGATTTATTAATTTTTATTCAATAAATGTATGTGAAACTAAACATCGGCAAGCAATGGCGGCATCATGAAGGCCGAATTAAAGCATAGTTATTGTAATTTCACCTTAGCCCACCAGAGGGCGAGCATTTCATTACAATCGCGGATAGCATCTATGTCATAATAAAAAGCTATGTCTAAATCTGCTTAGTCCTAAGATATATTGATTTTATTTACATATTCCTTTATTTCTTTATTAACTTTTATTTTAATTGTTTAAAATCACGGATAAAATTTTATTTCATTTTTCTCAGTACGAGTACGTTGTTGTAATTGTGACGTCATACTTTCCGCTTAATTAAACATTTTTTTTTAAAATCATATTATTATATTGTTTAAAAACATGATTAAAATTTTATTATATTTTCAGTTATCTTTTTACTTTCTTCTATATATAATATAGAGAAAGTATTGGATTCGCGAAAATTTTCGACCTCTGTTTTTTGACGGATCTACACGTTTTGGGGTGTCCTGAACACGAATTGATAGTTTTAAAAAAATGTCTGTCTGTGTGTGTGTCTGTGGTTTCTTGTTTTCACCGTATCTCACGAACCAATGAATAAAATTCAACCAAACTTGGTATATAGTTGGACCCTGGCGGGGCATTGTGCTGATTAGATTTGGGGATCAATCGCCCAGCAGGTGGCGCTGTGATCATATTTTTTCTAAATTTTTAACATGGCAGTATAGGAAAAAATTTCGTATTATCACCGTATCTCACGAACCAATGAATGAAATTCAACCAAACTTGGTATATAGTTGGAACCGGGCATGGTGCTGATTTGGGGATCAATCGCCCAGCAGATGGCGCTGTGATCGCATTTTTTCTAAATTTTTAACATGGCAGTATAGGACAAAATTTCGTACAAACGTGCATAATGGGCGTTATTTTAAACTTGTGATTGTAAAATTGATATGAATTATTGATAATAGTAGTAGTTAACTAGGAAAAAAATTTTGTGCATGTGGGGGCACCGGTTCCCCTTCCTAGGGGGGATGCACCCCCCCCCCCCGGGGAAGTAAATTTTCAAGATGGGTATCTTTCGAAAGGTCTCCTTGATAATAGTAATAGTTAACTAGGAAAATATTTTTATGCATGTGGGGCCAGCGGTTCCCCCCCGGCAAAGTTTCAAGATTGGTATCTTTCGAAAGATCTCGTCAATAGCTTTAAAACTAATGGTTGAACCATAAATCTGTGATAATTTAAAACAAAGTTATCAATTTTTTTTTACTTTTAACAAAAAAAAAAAAAAAAAAAAAAAACTTAGAAAAAAAAAATCGTTTTTTTTTTTTTTTTTTTTTTTTTTTTTAACGAAATTTAACCAAACTTGGTATTTAGTTGGTCCCCGACATAAACTGGTGCTGATTACATTTGGGGATCAATAGCTTAACAGGTGGCGCTTCTAAATTTTTAACATGGCAGTATAGGGCAAAATTTCGTATAAATGTGCATAATGAGAGTTATTTTTAACTTGTGATTGTAAAATTAATGTGAGTTATTGATAATAGTAATCGTTAACTAGCAAAAAATTTCTGTGCATGTGGGGGCATGAGGGGGGAAGTACCCCCCGGGGAAGTAAATTTTCAAGATGGGTATCTTTCGAAAGGTCTCGTTGATAATAGCAATAGTTAACTAGGGAAAAAATGTTGTGCATGTGGGGGCATCGGTTCACCCCAAATGGGGGGGGAGTACCCCCGGGGGGGCAAAGTTTCAAGATGGGTATCTTTCGAAAGGTCTCGTCAATACCTTTAAAACGAATGGTTGAACCATAAATCTGTGATAATTTAAAACAAAGTTATCGATTTTTTTTACTTTTAACAGAAAAAAAAAAAAAAAACTTTGAAAAAAAACTTTTTTTTTTGCGAAATTTAACCAAACTTGGTATTTAGTTGGTCCCCGACATAAACTGGTGGTGATTACATTTGGGGATCAATAGCTCAACAGGTGGCGCTGTGATCGCATTTTTTCAAAATTTTTAACATGGCAATATAGGACAAAATTTCGTATAAATGTATATAATGAGAGTTATTTTTAACTTGTGATTGTAAAATTAATATGAGTTATTGATAATAGCAGTAGTTAACTAGGAAAAAAAAAATGTGCATTGGGGGGCATAGCTTCCCCCTCTGGGGAAGTACCACCCGGGGGGGGTAAATTTTCAAGATGGGTATCTTTCGAAAGATCTCGTCAATACCTTTAAAACGAATGGTTGATCTATAAATCTGTGATAATTTAAAACAAAGTTGTCGATTTTTTTTACTATTAACAAAAAAAAAAAAAAAAAAAAAAAAAATTTTTTAGAAAAAAATCTTTTTTTTTTTTTTTTTTTTTTTTTAATATTGTTACTGATTGAATATGTATTACTTTTAACAAAAAAAAAAAAAAAAAAAAAAAACTTAGAAAAAAAATATATATATATTTTTTTAATATTGTTACTGATTGAATATGTATATAGGAAAATATAGAAGAATGTCTTGTGGTGGCCACAACATACTAGTTTATTATCGTTTGCACGTGACATAAGCATCAGATTATAAATTTTTTGCAATGAAAGCTATAGAAAATGTCGGCTTCAACGCACAATTCACGAAAAATCACTTTTTAGCTTGTAACGTCTAAGCAATTGAAGCTATCGAAAAAGTTTAAATACAAAAATTGATCTTTCGAGTAAGGCGGTAATTCGACTGATTTGAAAATTTCCCCTATTTTCAATATTAAAGAAATTATGGGCAAATGCAAATTTCCAACCCCCACCATTTCCACCCCCTTTGAGCTGGATACCCCATCTACGAACTCGACCGAGATTTTTACTGTCCTGACAACATATCCCGAGCTGGTTAAATTTAAATAAAAATTACTCCAGTTATCGTGTTCACAACTTAACATGGGAAAAAGCGTTATACACACACACATATATATATATATACTAGCAGGCTTTGCCCGCTTCGCTGGCCACTAAATTTAAAGGAAACTCGTTTCTATATAGCTTTATAAAAATAAAATAAAATAAATTACTGAAATTGTTCAAAAGCTCGCTCCAGGTCCCTGCTGCAATTAGCAGCGATTTGGTCATTAACTGCAACTCGGGCGCTTCTCCCTACTACCTGCGACAATAGTTTACCAATGAGCTTCCATTTAGGTGCTTATTATATAACAGTTTCGAAATAGATAGTATCGAAAAAATTGGAGTTTCACTTTTATATTTGAATCCCAGTTACATGTGAACAACACTATACGTGTTGTTCACATGTAACTCGGACTGGACTCAAACATAACTGGGTTTAGACAACATAATATTTGCTTTTACGTTATTTCATATGTTTTTTTTTTTTGTTTATCCAATCAACCATTAAATGACAGCAATTTCACGCCAAATATTACAATATGCTGTGACCGGCTACGTCTGTCGCATGAGACAATTAATTTTTTGTTTTTATATATAATTCATGGGTTGTAAACCTGATAGTACAGCCTTAATATAGTTGTCTTTGGCGGCTTTTGAATTTTTGTCACCATTTTAGACTTAATCCATTGTAACAATAAGACTTAATCCCTTGTAACAATATGCTATGAGCGCTATTTCTGCCGTATTTTAGACAACTAATCTTTTTATGGTTAAATATATTTCCCATTAAACATATTTTTATTTATTTATTTAAATATTAATTTGAATTTTTCAAATATTTCTGTTCGACAGCGTGAGAGTGCAGTAACACACAGAGGCTCATTTGTTTGTATGATAAATTAGCATAGTGATTATTATATAAAAAAATAAATAAATAGGCAAACATTATCGTGTTACACAATTTATTATGTCGCTCCATTGGCGGCTTTTGAATTTTTGTCGCTATATTAGCGATGGATTTTTTTTTTCTTTTTTGTATGAAAAGGGGAAGACTATTTTGCTAATAATTTTATCAGACTCTTTTTTGTTTATACATAAGAATCCTTTATATTCTGCTTATATTTTTAATGCTTTTTAGGTTTAAAATAGTGCTTGTTGAAATAAATTTCCTATCTTTAAAACTGCATTTGTTCTGTAAATTTTGTGTAAAAATAAATCATTTATGTTTTTATATGTTTGATGCGCTACTTAGATTAAAATGGCTGTTGCTATATTAAACTTCTTGTCGAAAAACATTCGGTGTACTTCAACACCAAAATTTAAAAAATCACCCAGCAGGATCTGTTAATGAAGCTGATAAAATAAAAATATGGTTCAAAGAGTTTAAATAATCTATTTAAAAAAATTTTTTAAACCCAAATTATTAATCTATCGTATCACATATATAGATATAGTAATAATATATAGATTGATCATTGGGGACAAAAAAGTGATTCCTTTTCACTCGGGAAAAGACGGCGATTTTACCAAAATATGGCACTCTTTCCCCGAGTGAATACACACGGGAATATGCACGAATGTTTTAGCAAATAAAATTCATGAATAATTTATTTACTAAAGGTGAATGAAAAGCCCCAGATATAGTTTCAAATTCATTCTTCTTTTCTTTTTCTTTTTTTCCTTTAGTACCACTTAATGGCTGATTCCAAAGCTTTTTTTTCGGCATCAAAAATCTTTGCACGATAATATGGGGATGATAGATCTATATATATTATTATATCTATGATCACATAAATCTTTTCGAAAATAGAATAAAACTTAATTTGAAAAAAAAAATAATAACTTTTGTTTATTAACCAAAATAATTGATGAAATTTGAAATGCAAGTTGGTCTTGTGGGGTACAGGCTGTATATTATATTTTTGTGTTCGTGAGAGAAAATTTAAAAGAATTTGAAAACTGCAATTTTTAATCCCTTTTAAAAATCATGTGACTTAATGTGAAGCAGATTTTTCATTTTTTTTCTCCTAACGGTTTCCATACAATCTTCTGCTGTTGCCACCTAAAATTCATACTTTAGTTAATTTTAAAAAATCTAACTGTCCGATTGATAAGCTGTTTAATGCGTCGGATTTAAAAAAAAATTCCCTTTCATTTGCTATCTTATTTGTAACGATGCGACTGATATTTCTAATTTATTTTCTAATCTTTCTGATTTATTTTCCTCATTTTAAATAAGTGTACGGTTTTTTTTTTTTTTTTTTTTTTTATTATTATTATTTTGTCGAAAAAAAATGGCAACAATTAAATCATGGATAAAATTTTAAAATTTAAATGACTTATTTATTAGAAATTAGAAGGTTTTTATTTTCACATTTTAATTAATTAAGAAAAAACTAATCATCCGATTGATAAGCTGTTTAATGCATCGGATTTACAAAAATTTTCCCTTTCATTTGGTGTCTTATTTGTAACGATGCGAGTGATATTTCTAATTTATTTTCTAATCTTTCTGATTTATTTTCCTCATTTTAAATAAATGTACGTTTTTTTTTTTTTTTTTTTTAAATTATTATTATTATTTTCTCAAAAAAAAATTGGCAACAATTAAATTATGGATAAAATGTTAAAATTTAAATGGCTTTTTTAATCAGAAATTAGAAGGTTGTGATTTTCACATTTTAATTAATTAAGAAAAAACTAATAAAAAATTCGAAAATCTGACTCCGATGTGTACAATGACCCTTCGGGATGCACCTTTGTGTTAAATCTCGTGACTGTCCGAGCTACCGTTTTCGAGATCAGTGAAATATACATACAAATATTGCTCACTTAATAGTATAAGATATATATATATATATATATAAACTTTTGAACGGAGGGTGGTTTTGGGTTCTAGGGGTCATGATCGGTGAAGATATGAAGAAATTATCCAGAAGTCGTGTCATGAGAACCATTGCAATAGGTAGATCTCCTATAAGGAATCTACCTTAAAAAAAAAAAAAAAAAACCTGTGGTTATTTTTTTAACATTACATTGCCCCCCTCCCTCCCTCCCACACACCAATCTTTTTATACATTTTTCTTCATATTTAATCGTAATTATACTTGGAAAAATTTATTCTAAAAATAAAGTGGTGGAAAAATGAGACTGTAATAATAATGCTACGAAAAATTAATTAGAATGTTGGCAGGCATGATTGGAGTGGCTGCAAAAATGGCATGCAAATAGAGAACTGTGATATTTTTGTAAATTGTCGATTTATATATTTGATAGAAATACTTAAAATCTCTAAAATAGTTGCGCGGACGTAACGCGCTCTTGGAATATGTTGCCGAAACTGAGCAGATATCTGACATCTAAACCATGGATAGCCTTAAAATTTGTTTCTTTCTAGAGAACTACTTGTCCGATTTTAATGAAAAATAGTTTTTGAGTTTCATAGGGGGGGGGGGGGGAAGGGAGGGGATATGTTGTAACCATAGGTATAGTAATTTATATAGATCTATCATCTCCCTGTTATAATGCAAAGATTTTCGATGCCGAAATTTTTTTTTAGCATCAGCCTTTAACCGGTGCTGAAACTCGGCATTTGTAATAGAATACAATGTTGATGAATTTTTAAAATTCCGACGTATTGCGCGGCTTTCAATTGTACTAATAAATGGATGAAAGGCAGAGTAATAAGTTTTCATAAGTAAGTTACATTTGTCTAATTTATGAAAAATATAATTTTTATAATCAGTTGCTTTGTTATTAATATGAAATAATTACTGTTTTGATATTAAATGGAATACTCTTTTAAAGTTTGATATTTTTTCAGATTTTATATTAGTAAGTAATACATAGAACTTTCAAAATTCTTTTAAATATAGTTAGCAGCGGCACGGGTAAAGAACATTAATTTCAGTATATAAAAAGAGTTTAACTTTAAATGTTAACTAAATTAATAGATATAGTAAAAAAAAAAAAAAAAAAAAAAAAGAAAGAAAGAAAGAAAGAATTAATGAATGAAGGAAAAATGAATTTGAAACTGTATTTACAGTTTTTCATTCATATTTAGTACATAATGCTCATATATTTTATTTGCTAAATTATCCGTGAGTACTCACTCGGAGAAAGACGGCCATTAACCGGTAAAAATGACCGTCTTTCTCAAAGTAAAATGGAACAACTTTTTCTCCTTCGATGATCAATCTATGTCTTATTACTATATCTATGGCTTTATCACATTGACCAGTGGAGCGAGTGAATATTGTGCAGAATAAAATATTTTGTTGGCACGATTTTGTTTAATCAACCGAATATTCTTTAGCTGATTCAGCACTCGCAAAAATTTTGTTATTCTGAATTAAATTCTTTCGATGTTTTAACCAAACAGTTTTGCTGACTTAAACAATAATATTTCATTCAAAAAATTCTATATATATACATATATATATATATATATATATATATATATATATATATATAAATGTTTACAGAAAGATTTATAGTTTAGTTTATCGGATTATACAGTTTCAGTGCCTCTTCTTTCAACCCCATTCTTTTGTTCAGTCAAAGCAAATTGGTTAGGTTAAATTCTCAAAATTATAGTTAAAATGATAAAAATAATCTACAGATTCAATCAAGACAATAAATCCCTCCCGCCCTCAAAAATAAAATACGAGGGGTGACCAGAAAAAAAGGTTACAAGTCGAATAAAGAAATATTTATTAACAATAGACAGAAAATAGAAAAGAGAATTAAGAGGCATATGTGCCTATCACTTTTCGGCATAATCACCAAGTCTATTTAGGCATTTATCAGAACGCAGAACCAACTTGTTCAACCCGTCTTGGTAGAAATCAGGTCCCTGTCCATTGAGCCAGGTCTCGGCGGATGTTTTCACAGCACTGTCTGATAAGAACTGTGTGCCGGATAAGTGCTCCTTCAACCTCGGAAGCAGGAAATGGTCACTGGGTGCCAAATATGGGCTGTATGGAGGTGACTCCAGATTTCCAACCTGAACCGTCGCAACAATTCCTGCGTTGCTTGAGCAGTATGGGGCCTAGCATTGTCATGCAAGAGGATGACACCTTCACTCAACATGCCCGGCCGTTTGCGTCAGATGTTTCGCGGACACATTCTTTGTCCATAAAAATTGAATCACGGCTCGCACTTCCAGACGAGATCAATTTCAATCGTCTTGCCATTTCAATCGTCCTGAACCGTCTGGGAACTTCCACTACCTACTCGCACACCAGCTGTATGACAAGTAGCACCATCTGTCTCCACTCTGGGGAAACAAAAGTTCTCCACAATATGTAGTTTGCAAATGCTGCAGCTTGTAACCTTTTTTTCTGATCACCCCTCGTAAAATAAATAGATAAATAAATAAAATATTGTGTAGTTTTACATTAATAACTGAAAAGTAAACATTGACAACACGAGCAATTTAACTGAAGAATCCAGATTTATATTTATACTGTAATACTGTGTAATACTGGTATTTTTCTTGCAGGGTTTTGAAGCAATGCAACCACGGACAACGCTTTCTTCTCATTCTGAGAAGTTTCGGATTGCTCTCGCACCATGTTTTCTGAAAATTCATCATTGGTTATTTCCATGCACCTAATTATCCAGGAATAACTGACTTTCAGAAGTTCTTGGAGTTAAAAATGCTCTGAAATCGAATGTAACATTGAACTTAATAAATAACTAATATTGCAGCGTGAATCTGTATTTGTCTTTTAGCTCGAAAATTAAATATGTTTCATTTTTAATAACATAAAAAAAAAAAAAAAAAAAAAAAGTCACCAGCATTTTTTATCTCTATGTTTTCATTTTTAGATAACAGATACTTTAACACTAACAGAGAAAACAAATGGTGGTTAATTAAAAAAAAAAAAAAAAAAAAAAAACTACTCGTATCTAAAATATGGAATGATTGGGAAGTAGGGTAGGTGCTCCAGTAATAGGCATGCTCCGGTAATTGACATCTATCCCGAAATAATTAATAAATAAGAAAAATAATAAAATCATATATTTTACATATAAGAATTTTAACATTTTATGTCAAACACTGGAGCATAGGGTGCTATTAACTGGTAAAATGAATAACGAGCAGTGTCAGACACTGGAACATAGGGGCCAATTACTGATAAAATGAAAAACTGGCAGTGTCAATGACTGGAACATTGAGTGGGTGTCAAATAAACATTCATAAAAAGGAAAAATAATTGTTACCATATATATATATATATTAACATATATGTGGTTCTGAATGTCTTTCATACACTGTTAAAAATTTCATCAGAATACTCTGTGTAATGTGTTATCTTAAGTCTTACGTAAAATTACAGAGAAAAATAAACGGAGATGTTAAAAAACTTATTTTATTTATTCATTTTAATAACTAATATTGATTTAATTAATTATTGGTGTTTATTGAAATTTTATTTTTCCGACTGAGTGAAAATAATGCCTGGACCGGGGCTCGAACCCCGGATCTTTGACTTTTCTGCCTAAAGGATGTCTGAGTGAGTAATGCTGACCGGGGTGTCCGCCTGGATAGCTCAATTGGTACAGCCATGACCTTATAAATCAAAGATCCGGGGTTCAAGTCCCGGTCCAGGCATTATTTTCACTCAGTCGGAAAAATAAAATTTCAATAAATATGATTTTCTTCCACAGTTGATTGTGTGATTTTAATAAAAATTGTAATTATTGGTGGGAATATATTTTGGACTTGAAATGCTTTTTCTAAAGCAGAAACAGTCATTTTTAATTTTAGTTAAAAAATTAAATAATAAAGTTACGTAAAAATACAGAATGAAAACTGAGAATCTCAATTATTCACTTTTAAATAAGAATTACTGTAAATTTACTGAGACTCTGGATAAATATTTACATTAAATTTACAGAAATGTTCAACAGTGTACCATATGTACTAACTTAAGATTTCTAAAAATATTTTCTGATGTCTAGAACATTAAAAACATCAGGGATTGCTCTAAAAGTGTCAATCACTGGCACACTTACCTTTTCAATTTTTATACAACTGCAACTTTTTATAATAAAGAATTTACGCAGTTTGGTGCAATTTTAAAGGGATTTCGTCCCTTTAACTTGGTAGAACTGAAGGTTTCATTTAAAAACTTATATTTTCATTTGCTATTTATAAATTGAACTATACTATGTCTGTTCAATAAAATATATATTCAGGCAACAATTCTCATGGTTTTTACTACATTTTTATCTAAAATTACAGCCTTCCTGTAAATGGTGGGGAATTGCAGCGTACCAGCACCGATATATGTACATAAATTGAATCAACATCAGAGGATTTTTTTAAAACCTAATTTTACACAATGGGAGTTCATACATTGCCCTCCTATAAACGGAAAGATTCACAGCATGTCATCGTGATATTTTAGTCGTTTGCATCAAATGATGATCGTCACCAACCTGCGTAACTAAATATAAAATTGATGAAATTATGTGCATTAGTTCTGTGACGGAAAGTTTCTAAAAAATGGTCATTCTAAAAAATGGTCAAATGCGCATTATAGTCGGCAGCAAAATTATCAAAGAACACATTCACATTTTTCATATATACGTATTTTCGCTTGATCGCTAATTTTTAATATCAACTTACTTTTTTATAAATAGTATAAGACTCATGATTCGACTAACATTTACTTAACAAAACAGTCTTAGGTGCCCCTCTTTTGAGTAGGAATTACTGCTAGCACTTCAATGATTTTGCTACCGACTATATATATATATATATATATATATATAAGAAGCAAGTTCAAAGTCGATATTCTAAATTTGTATTGTGTGGGGATGGTGTTTTATTATTCGTTTATTTATTCTTTTAAAGCAAATATAAATAATTATTTTCTTTATTTCAATAAATTATTTTAGAAATGGCATCAGTTTAGAGCGCACTATAAAAACCAACGAGACATATAAAGTAGAGTGATAAATGGTAACCCTTGAAAAGGTCCAAGATGAGTCATGCGACATGCTCTCCTTGCACCTGCGTATTCGGTGGTTCCCTTGGTAACAGCTTATTTTCAGTAAATTTCTATGGCAGCAGTTTGGAGATTGTTCTTCGCGTAATTCATAATCGCAATTTTTTTGTTTACTTGCGTAGTTTAATATTCTTTTGTTCTAAATCAGTTTGATTTTGATTTTACTTCTTTTTTATTTCGTGAAGTTGAACTTTAACCGACAAAATGCTTAAAGATAATTGAAAATTTATTATTTGTTGTTAAATTTAGCTCTTTAAAAGTTTAAATTTTCTTTTATAAGCACTTTTAAACTTTGTTGGGAAACGATGAAAAAAAAGGTACTTTATTATTTATTAAAATGTGAAATATGTGTAAAATTATTTTAAAAACAATTTATTTCGGTCATAGGACTGTCATGTTACCTAATAATAATGATAATTTGTCGAACTGATATTTTAAATGCCAAAATAGCGATAAAGGGCCAAACACAGCAACCTATTGGAGCATGTCACGTGATTCATCTTGAACCACGGAAAGCTAATCTTTCATCCATTGAATCAGCACTCTAATTTATATATCTCGTTGATAAAAACACATGGGCTTTTATTATTAAATATATTAAAATTTCCCCCCTATTGTTAATGAAACTGGGAGGAGGAGACAAGAGCGGCCAATGAATTACAAATAGCCTTTTTTTAAATATTAGAAATAATGTGTGTATTGAATATTTGAGCTTAGAATATGTAGCTGTGCATTAAAGTTAGATGGCACAAAGCTAGGGGGCATTAAACGTATTTATGTATAAGAGCAATTTAATGTGATATTCGAACCTGAACATGATAATAATTGTTGTGATAAAACTTGCTTGATTCTAAAATTTCAAATATGGAAACTGTTCTGAGAACTAATTTTTGATTCAGTTGATTATTGAACACCTTTCGTTTGATCCAGAATATGTTATTAAATAAAATAAAAATGCATTTTTTAAAAATAATTTTGATTAAAGTAAAAAACATTTGTGTCATCGAGCTGTTGCTTATTCCATACAGTAAAAAGACTTCAAGAATTTGTCAAAGTAGAAAGACAGACGAAGTGGGTCACTTCTCAACCTTTCTGGAAAGTGTTAAAAATATTTTTCTTGTTATATTGCATATTTCTTAAAAAAAAAAAAAAAAAAAAAAAAATCTAACAGATGGCAAATAATTAAAAAATTAAACATTAAAATTGTATAGTTTTATTATCAGGTCCAAATGAACCTCTAAATCTAGGTTAGGTTTAGAATAATTTCGGACTCCTTTTCCATATGGGGGAAGTTTTGAAATCTCGTACAGAAATAATTTTATTAATGATACAAATCTCAATCCTATAGCTGTCTTAGTAAAATTTTTACTAAAGTCAATTCTTAACTATGTATTGTCATGTGAAAATATTATAGACCAAAAATCAGTGACCGCTTTTAAAATTGTTTTGCATTCATATATGTTTGGGTCATAACATTAAGATTACATATGCTTGGTAGATTACACAAGCTTGTAGTGATTGACCATTTAGATTTTTGTGGTTAAACAACAAGATTTATTACAATCCCACCTATCTTCCTGCGTTTTCAACCACTATTCTTCTTTAGCAATTTTCCCCTTAACTGATCGTGGAGACATACTGTAGAAGATGACAATATAACAAATTGTAAGATAAAAAACTTTTTATAAACCATGTTTTTAAATTTTCTCTTGAATCATAGCTGTAGAACTACATTTACAATTTATCAATGCGTATAAAATTTTCAAAGGGATAATGAAGTTAATTTTTGTGAGAGGCATATTTTAATTTTTTACAATTGTTTAATGTTCAAGTTCAATTAAATGTACTTATTTTTATGTCAAAAAAAAAAATAAACTGGAAAATTTTTTTTGGCAACAATTAAATTATATCTGATATTTTAATATGCTTTTATTAACCTCTATTCTTGTTTGTTTGTTTGTTTGTTTGTCCGGTACAAATCTTGCAATCCCTACTAGCTAGACATTTGAAATTTTCACAGTAGCTCAGAACCCGGCGACAACACAATACTTCGAAGTCCAATTTTTGAATTTTCGATTAGTTTTCTTATAATTAATTAAAATATGAAAATAATAACATCCTAATAGTTTTAAAATAGCCATTAAATTATTAGCTATAATTTAATTTTTGCGGGAAAAAAAAATCACGAGTTTAATTTTTTTCGATATAAAAAAAAAAAAAATACATTTAATTAAACGTGAACGTTAAAAAATTATAAAAAGTTAAATAATGCATCTCACAAAAATTGACGTCATTATCACTTAAAAAATTTTCTGCGCATTGATAAGAGCTCTATGATTAATCAGAAAATTTAAAACATGGTATATAAAATGTTTCCTTTATCTTATAATTATTTACAGCTATTATGAAGTTAGTATTTTCTTTTTTTAATTAATTGAAAGAAAAATAATCAAAAATTCGAAAATCGGGCTTCGAAGTATTGTGTTGTCACCGGGTTCTGAGCTATTCTGAAAGTTTCAAATGTCTAACTAGTAGGGAAGTTAGTTAAAAGTCGATTGAAAGATTTGTACAAACAAACAAACAAGAATCGAAGTTAATAAAAACATGGTAATATAAAGCAAGCCTGAAAACAAAACTTTCCCAAAATTGTACGTATTCTCTTACATTTCGAAAATTTGGTCAAAGTAGAGATACAAATAAACTGAACTTCAAAATAATTTAAAAATTTCTTGCAGCGAGTTAAAAACATTAATTTATCATTTTTACTCTTTTTCGAGGAATCGTCTTTAACCGATTAAAAAAATAAAAATAAAAATAAAAATAAATAAATAAATAAATAAATAAATAAATTAAACTTGAAAGTATATGATTAGGAAAAGGATAATTGCATATCGAAAGAGAATTTCGAAAATTTGACAAAGATAAACTCGATTCATAAATAATTTTACACTTTTTTTGGAGTATGTGGAAATTCATTTATTTATTTTTTCGGTTTTGGTAATGGTATAGGTTGTCTAAGGAATAACGGAAGATAAGGCTTAAGGAATAAGACTTAACAGATTGGACATAAGGAAATATTTAAGCACGAAAATAGTATGTTTATGGTAAATGTATTTATTTACAGACGATAATTTTATATCGTAAAAGAATCTCGAACATTTGACAAAGAAACTGAATTCATGAACCTATTTCAGTTTTGTTGGAAAGAATTAGAGATTATTTTCATTTTCATGTCACAGTTTGTTAATGGAAACTTCTTCAGTAGATTGCAAATAAGCAAAACTTTAAACATGAAAATAGTATGTTTTTATTAAATGTTACAATTTACAGACGACTATAACTTTAGAGTAATTTTACCAACTTTTATTAACTCGCTTTCTTGTTTGTTTGTCCCGTACAAATCTTGCAATCGATTTTTAACTAACTTCCCGACTAGTTAGACATTTGAAACTTTTAGAATAGCTCAGAACGTGATGACAATGCATTCTTTTAGCACTTTTTTTCAATTAATAAATGTTTGAAATTTTCTTATAATTGCTCCCTTTATTACGAATTGGATCATTTTCTTTCAAGATGGTGGGATAATTCATCAAAAACTTTTTTTTTTAAGTATTTATTAATGCATAGAATTGTCAGGTTTATATGATTCGACAGAAAATTTAGAAACGTAGTATATAAAAAGTTCTTTCTATCTTGTAATTATTATATCAAAAAGCGATTTCGAAAATTCGAAAAAGTACCGGGTGAGCCAAAAGTTTGTGAAAACTTTAAAAATTCATTAAAAAAGAACAAATAACGATAAAAAAGTGCGGTTTGCATGAATGGCATCAGAAAGAAGGCAGATTTTTTTTAAGGAATATATATATATATATTAGTTTAAAAAATGACCGTTAGGTGGCATTGGTGTTGAAAACGTTGAGCAAGTTAATACAGATGAGTCATATATTAAAATATAATGAGCAGAAACACAATACCAATACAATTCTACATTTTCAAAGATTTATTTAAGCTGAAGTTGTTCAAAATGACCTCCACCATATTGTATGGAGTAAGTAAGGCGAGTCATAACACATGTGACAGCTGAGTACAGCATGTCTGGAAGAATCCCGGAAGAGTCCATGTACATTCAGGTGTCTTATTGACAATCTAATTTGCATAAATGAGCTTCGCGTATGTACCGCTGCTCCACCTATCGGTCATTTTTTGAACTTTTTTTTTTTTTTTTTTTTTTTTAAAATATTCATCCTCTTTTGATGCCATTCGTGGAAACCGCACTTTTTTTTTTTATCATGATTTGTTCTTTTTTAATGAATTTTAAAGTTTTCATGAACTTTTGGCGCACCCGGTATACAAAGACAATGAGAAACTGAATTCATAAATAAATTTTAACCTTGTTTGAATATGATAAGAATTATTTTATGATTAAGGCCATTCTTTGTTCAAGAAGTAATCTTCAACTTATAAATAAACAAAAAAATTTAAACGTGGAATATGTTCCTTTTTTTTTTTTTTTTTTTTTTTTTTTTTTTAATTTAACTATACTTATCTGTAAATAAGGGAAGCATGATGATTATTCTATATCGCAGAAAAAGATTCTCCAAATTGAAAATGTAGAGAAAGAGAGAGAAACTGAACTTTTAAATAATTTCTTATCTTGTTAGTATGCGTTGAAAACTATTTTCTGGTTAATGTTTCTCTTCGCTCAAGGAGACACCCTAACAACATACTTGTCCACAGAACATCCTGAGGAGATCCATAGGATTTCCATTTTATCTACAAGACATCTTGAGGATGCCTTTCGGAGAAAATGTGTTGTTAGGGAGACTACTTTTAAAAATGTGAAAATGAAGAAATTTTCGATCAACTTTCAGAAAAAAAAAAAAAAAAAAAAGAATGATTGCATGTACAGACATTTTTTTTTTCTTTTGTTAACTAGTATGACTTTACTCTATTGAGTAAAATAATTATTTTGGTTTACTTTAAAATAGAAAATTTTTAAAATATTATTTTATTGCAGATTATTTTCAAGGGCGCTTTCTCACTGCGCATAGGATATCCCAATTACAATTCACTTTATCCTTATAATATAAAATGAAACAAAGCATTCAAATTAAGAATCTGAACTAAAAGGTTTTAATTATTTTAATAATATGACACTTAATAACCAATTAAATTTGAAATGTGAAATTACCATTAAAAATTTCATATTCCCACAATCATATATATACCTATACTAGCTGACCCGACAAACGTTGTTTTGTCATATAAATTATTTCTAGAGAATATTTTGCTAGAAAACAATAACTAACTTATTGTAATTGTGTAAGGATGTAGTATATAAGTGGAAGATGTATGGAGCGCTGTGAACGGTGAAAGAATATAAAAATAACAAAACACCAATCATTTATTTTTTTAATTTATTAAAATTGATTCTTTAAAATTACATACATATCGCTACTTATAACAATATTACTGAAAAACAATATCAATCCCTTAATGCAACAGAGTGTACAATATTTTTTGTTATCCCATCTTTCGCCAATACAAACAAACTGGATGGTTTGCCCACTCGAGAGCCACGTATAATTGTCCGTGTGAAAAACATGATGTGCTCAAATCTAAGCCACAGACAGACATCGTTTGGCCCTGAGACTTATTGATAGTCATTGCAAATGCCAATCTAATTGGAAATTGAGGGCGTTTAAATTGAATTTGCACATCTGTGGGTACATTAGGGATTCTCAGTAGTAATATATTTTCACCTCGGAATTTGCCATTTAAAATGATGGCTTCGATAACATTTTTCATTAATTTTTTTATGACTAATCGCATGCCGTTGCACAACCGTGGTGGGTTCAAATTACGAAGCAAAATAACCGGAGATCCAACCTTCAGTTGCAAAATATGCGGTGGCATGCCTGGTAAATCCAATGAGTTTAAAAACTTTGTTGGATAATTTACAGCTTCGGTGGCATCGCAAACTGTATCATTAGATTTGTATGACACCAAGTCTCCTGGTAACAAATGTTGTATCTTGAGATTCAATTCGTTGACGTCCACATTTTTTGCTGCTAAAATTGCTCTTTCTGCCAGCCACTCATGATTTGTGTATCGTCTGTGTACATCGGGAAATATCTGGTCAATAAGAGCATCTTGCGAATCAATGATTGTGCAGAAATCGGTCGGTAATTTTATGCATCCAGTTTCATCTGTAGTAACTTTTTCATCGCCGATATCTAACAATTGTTTTGAGAATGTTTCAGCGGATGGATCTTGAAGCTTTTCAACGCACAAATTTACTTTCAGTTGTACTTTTTCAACATTACGCCACAATGACGATGATTTTAAGCACGCGTTGATCTCATCAGCGTATGTTGAACGCGGAATAACGGGAAGTGCTTGTCTGAAATCACTTGAAAAGAGTAACAGAGTACCGCCAAATAGTTTGTCGTTGTTTTTTATATCTTTCAATGTCCTGTTCGACGCCTCAATCGAATGTTTGTGTGCCATAGTGCATTCATCCCAGATAAGAATTTTACACTATTTCAGCACTGTGGCCATGGACGATTGTTTTTTTATGTTGCACACTGCGTCTGGGTTATTTTGAATATTTAGTGACAGTTTAAATAATGAATGAGCTGTTTTGCCTCCATCCAATAAAGTTGCCGCAATGCCAGATGATGCAACAGCCAATGCGATGCCATTATTTGATCGTATTTCGGCGAGAAATAGCGATATAAGGAATGTTTTGCCAGTTCCACCTGGTGCACCAAAAAAAAAAAAAAAAAAAAGAATCCACCTTGTCCTGCCAAAACTGCGAGCATGATGCGGACGTAAATGGTTCTTTGTTCTTCATTCATTAGTGGGACATTGCGAGCAACAATCGCTGCCATTTCTACAGTATTGTATTGTAGTTCACGATTCAATTCAGTGCTTATTAAATCAGATGCATTTCGATTTTTTGAATGCATACCGAAATGACTGAGTGGTAAGTTGGCAATGATAATGCAAAGATCTTCATTAGCAATCAATGCTTCATTGTACATAGCGTCACTGAATACTATCGTTAGATCGTTCCACCGTGAACGATGATGATGCAATATAGCATCAGTCATTGAATCTTTGTGATTATCCCATAATATCTCTGCTCGGTCCGGGAAACATGTAGTCAACACTATAGCGAATAGTAGACGAATTTGTTTTGCTGTACAGTTCAGTCCTACTTCAGCAAACATACACTCCCACTGGTTGTCGTCTTCCAGCAAGCCGAGTGCAAAGCATGCATCTTTATACGTTGGATACTGTTGTCCATTCACTTTACGTAAATCTTGAAATGACAAAGGGCCGATGACATTAACCAATAACATTCGAAGATAAAAGCACTCAGTCTGCCTTGGATTGACTGTAAATACTCGTCCCAAGGTGTTTGATTTGAATCAACCGGGACATGCATCAATCGGCGTGACTTGCTTGCGGGGCATCCATTTTTTTGTTGGAGCCCATGTGAAATAGAGTGGTACTTCTGAATAGAGTAATGTCCGTGCAAAAGCACCAAAAGCATCCGCACGATTACACAATTCAAAAAATTCGGTGAGTGTAGTTTTTGGTGGATTTATAGCACGATCAATCGCTATCTCGCTCGTGAAATATACGCGCTGGAAATTTTCAAGATGGACGGCTAAATGAAGAACTGCTGGATCCCGTTCATGAATTGGGAAACCAAAGATACGCCAAACAGCTTCATTGGAGCTGACGTACCGGCCAGTTTGGTAAAGTGTTATTTCATCGTTGTTATTCACTGGAGGAGCATTCACATTGGTATTTTCAACTCGAAATACAGCCATATCACTGCCTTTATTCACATACTTGCAAATAAATGTATTTGATGCTCTTCACTGAACTGCAGAACTGAACATTAATATGAGCATTGAATGTTTTGCTCAGCAGAGGCGAATATGGGACCATCCAACGGTTATCAATGTCAATATCTATGTTGTTGACATAGATGACCGCCATAGATGATAAGATTGTCCGCCATTATCGGAACTTCTTCGACGATATATTGGATATCCGTCAACATTTGTGATCGTGAAATTTTTCGGAAAACTTTTAGTACATTTTCCATCTGCACAAATAATAATGGCCTAAAAATTCATTTTTCATTTTAACATAAAATAACTCCGTCGGATATTGACGAATTTTTTAAAAGAATATACCATTTTAACTAATTTTAACATTTTAACAATATTAACGTTGAAAAAATATTTTAAACACTTACGGTTAAAAATTCATTTTTCATTTCAACATTAAATAAATTCTGACATCGTGTTTACGACAACTCACGCCATCTAGGTGGAAAAGTTGTTGAAAGAGTTGGTTACAAATTAATTAAGAAAGAACTAATTAAGTTACAACTTTCATTTGTGAATCTAAACCATTCTCGAATCCACCTGAAGACACACAAAAAATTTCATTAAACTCAGTCCAGCCGTTTAGGAGGAGTTCAGTGACATACACACGCACAAAAGAAATATATATATAAAGATATATATTTCAATTGAACAGAATTTCTTATTTTTAGTTAATTTCATTCCTTATATCAAAATGTATGGTTGAGAAAAATTTTAAGTTTCTATCTCAAATACTTTTTGAAATATCATGCGCGCAGTGAGAAAGTACGCTTGAATTAAAAAAAAAAAAAAAAACAGTCTGCAATAATATAATTTTCTAAGAGGGAACCTATCTCATACAGAGATATTTTTAAAACATGTTTATCGCCCCTTGAAACAACGCCCCTTTTTTACTATCACTTTATTTTTAGAGTAAATCTCTCCAAATATTGTTACGATTAAATAAGTATAAAATTACAGTAAAATATGACTGGCGTGAAAAAAAAGGCGGGTACTTAAAATTGTACGGTTCATAATGAGATGGTTAGCAAGTATGTATATCACAATATTAAGCGACAAATGCAGTTAATCTTGATAAAACATCAGTTTAGTTCAAAAATTCTGGAGTCGGTCAGTTGGAGCTGTTGTTAGTTTACAAGGAAGTAACATTGGACAGCCGGAACTATATATGAAATTGCTTGAAAGAGATTAAAGGATGGTAATTCGAAAAGCTGGACTGAAGGTAACAACGATTGGAAAAAACAGTAAAATACTCCAAAAAGCTTGTAGAAAACATGCAACGATGAAAAATCATAAAGTCTACTGAAAAATAAGTGGAAGTTAAATATCCGGTTGTATAAGAAAATGCCAAATTTTTGGTACGAATGCTGAATCTTCAAGCTGTTTATAAAATGTCACAATACAATTAATTCTGAAGATTCAGCATTCCTACCAAAAATTTGGCATTTTCTTATACGACCAGGTATTTAACTTCCAATTATTTTTCAGTGGACCTTATGATTCCTAATCGTTGCAAGTTTCCTAAAAGCTTTTTGGACTATTTTACAGTTTTTTCCAACAGTTGTTACCTCCAGTCCAGCTTTTCCAGTTACCATCCACTGATTTCTTCAATAGACTATGATTCCTAATTGCTGCAAGTTTCCTTCAAGTTTTTTAATCCATTCTGCAGTTTTTTCCGGCAGTTGTTACCGACAGTTCAGCTTTTCCAGTTACCATCTTCAAGCAAGTTACCAGTTACCAGTTACCTTTTTCAAGCAAGTTCCTTAACAGTTCATTGTAAATACAAGTGTCTGAAATTGAGACACAAATGTGCCTAAAATAGGGTACTTAATTTTAAGATGCTGAAAAGTGTCTTTTTTATTTCAGATACTTTAAGTATCTGAAAATGCACACCGTTTCACACATTTCAAGTGTCTGAAATTCCGCCATCGTTGATCCTGTCTACAGTGAATATTTTCCACAAATATATAAATAAAAAGTTGCGTGTTATACTGTTTATCTGTGAAAAATAGGTTTTAGTATCTCGTCGAGCATAAAAAAATGCATTAATAATTTTTACAATTTTTTTCCACTACCCGTGTCGGGAATCGAACCGACAACCAACGGAATCAAGGGCGAGCGTCTTCCCAATCAAGCCACCGGTACATAAGCCAAGCCGAATATTGCT
Source organism: Salticus scenicus (assembly GCA_963930645.1). Classification (NCBI taxonomy): domain Eukaryota; kingdom Metazoa; phylum Arthropoda; class Arachnida; order Araneae; family Salticidae; genus Salticus; species Salticus scenicus. The sequence continues at coordinate 218,832,545 of OZ005660.1, read as the reverse complement.
TGTATCCTAGTATCCTTGAAAGTTTTATGCCTTTACAATAAAACTATATCTTAAGTTTTATATATAGAGGTTTGGGGTTTATTGCAAAATGCGCAAAAATATGAAAAAATAGTAGACTAATGGATTTTAAGCGATTTTTTTTTTTTTTTTTAAACTGGAATTTACAAGAAAACAAACTATGTACTCGTACATGAAAACCAATTTTTTTTTATTTTACATTTTGAAGTGCAGGGAAACACTGCGAAATAAAAAAAAATTATATGGGGGGGGAGGGATCAATTATGCACAAATTGTTTAAGGTTGTTTAGTTACAAATTCGCTTTCTTTAGTTACAAGTTATATGCTTTATTTATCTTAATATTGTTTGTTTTATTACTTTTGGAAGTTTAAATAAAAATTAACTTTGATTTTTAATTTTTAACCGAATACGCTTGGTGTCTAAGTATTTTAAATAAGTTACCTACTTATATTATATAAAATATTATTAAATTTATTTGTTTAAAAAATATTAAAACAGGATATGCATGCTGCTTAAAGTAGATTCCATATGGAAAATTTGTTAAATAATACAAATGTCTGAATTTCTATGTTTTAATTTCTATGTGTCTCAAATTTGAAATGTCTGAATTTCCAAGTGCCTAAATTCTAAAATGTGTGAATTTTTATGCGTCTAAAGTAATATGTCTTAATTTCGGACATATAAACCTCATTCAAACACTCATTCAGTTGATTTATAAAAAGACACTTATGTGTTTTAATTTAAGACAGCACATGCATCTGAATTTTGCATGCGTAAGTGTTTTAGAGATTTATGTGTCTGAATTCGTATTTTAGACATATCTCTGTCTGAATTTAAGACGTTCTATTTATAGTGTTCCGGATATCAAATGTTACTTCTTTATAAACCCAAAAAAGCTCCAATTGACCGACTCCAGAATTTTTGAACTAAACTGATGTTTTATCAAGTTTAACTGTATTTGTCGCCTGATATTGTAATATGATATATGCACGGAGTATTATTAATAGGAGTTGAAGGTCCTATGGGAGAAATCTACGAAACTGTGATGTAATTTTTTGGTAAATATTGAGGGCGCCACTTGTCATTACTCCCTATCTCGGCGCGGATATAATGTTGTTTTCAATAGAATTTTGCCGGAGTACATTTTAAATTTTAAATTTTAAGCAATTTAATTCTTTTGTAAGTGCTTAAAACTGCATAATTCAGATGTTTCAAAGAATTATCCTAAGCTTGATGTTGGTAAAAGGAAATTAATGCAAAAATCAAATCGTTAGAAACTTATTTACTACATTTTTTTATACGTCAAATATACTAATAATGAAAAATTATAAGACTGCCATAAGATATCTATAATAATCTACATTTTCAAAAGACACAGCACAAACGATCTCCATTCTCCTTCCTCCCAATAGTCTAGCTTCGGTTCACAAGGATCGTCATTTTCTTGAAGTTCTCTTTCAAAGTAAAATTAGTATAAAATGGCTCTTAAAAAAAAAAAAAAACATGTTGCTTAGAATACTCTATTTAAATGAAATTTGCTTTCAATCGAAATTTTTTCAGCTTGATATTATTTTTTAAAAAAATAAATTAAAACGACACATTTCCCCATTGAATAACATTGCGGAAGCTGGAGAGAAGGAAGTATTGTACGCTGGCGCCATCTGAAACATTAGAAAACAACATCACAAAATTTTAGCGTTACCTTCTTCTCCTGTCTTTATTACTCCGTGGGTATATGTAACTCGAACGCATAGCTGCACATTATGTGAAACTAAATCATGTTAATTTCCTGATGATGCCCTGATGAACATGGCGAAAAGCTTTGAAATCTATTTAATTATAAATGTCTCTTTTAATTAAATATATTTATTTTTTAAATTTACGAGTTTTTAAAAATGCCTTTTTTCCCAAAAAATTTTCTATTTTAAAGTAAACCAAAATTGTTTAATCAATAGAATATTATTATGCTAGTTAACAAAAAGAAAAAAATAAGCTTGTAAATGCATTCATTCTCTTTTAAAAATTCTGAAAGTTCATCGAATCTTCCCATTTCTGAAAGTAGTTTGTACCCTTTGTTTAATTGTTTATTGAAACACATATACTGTACAACCGCGAAAAGAAGGCATACGACCTTGGAATAGTTCATTTTGAAGAAGAGGCGGCCGAATGAAATGCAAATTATGCTTGGCGGCAGTTCTTTTCGCCAAACAATTCTTTGACTTACCAGCTTCTTTGGCACCAATACGAACAGTCAAAGTGTCTATTGTTGCTAATTCAATAGAAAATTGCTAAATTTTTGTCAATTTAAATATTGTTTTAATTATTTCTTATAATTTTTTTTATCAGATATGCAGAAAATCGATAAAACAAAATAGCTTTAAACATTGCTTATAATTTGCATTCGCATGTATGTTTATTTCTAGTATTTAAATTAATTGAATCCTTTAAATTTACTCGTTTTGCTTTCAACTTCTCAAAGTATACGTAAAACAGTTCCTTTTTTTTTTTTTTTTTTTTTTTGTTGTTGTAAATATTCACTATCATGATTAGTTCAACTATCTAAATCTAAATATATATCATAATTGAATGTTTTGTAAATATTAACTATCGTGATTAATTAAATTTCTTCCTTTCTACTTTTATTACAACCATTATATGATTATGTCATGTTATTTAATGACAATTACAATAATTAATTTAATGTTTATTTTATCAAAACTGTAATGGTTTCTTTCATGATTCATGATTTCTTTTATTTCATACATTGTAGAAAGAAACTTTTTTAAAGTTTGATTAAGTTACTTCTTTCATCCCTTTCTGCTGATAATGATTGTACTTAAAAATTACTTCTCGGAAGCCATTAAGATTACTTTATTTAAAAAAATCAAAATTTCTTTTTGAATGTTATTTGATCGCCGAAACTTTAAAATTTGTAAACAATAGTACCTCCGAACACTTATTTTAAATAGTAATTAAAAATACCTCCAAACATTAAGTTTATCAACAACTTCAAATTATAATTTCACACTAAGAAACGGGCTAACAACGCCAAATCTGGAAGCCACTCTACTCTGTGTTACGATAGAAACACAACCTCTCACCTTATTTCATTAATGGACTCATCTGAAAACACGTGATTCGAGTGCCAATTTATCGCGGTTGTACAGTACATCAGATTTGTAAGCTTGACTCGTAGTACGCTTGTATATCTTCGTCCGATAACACTGCTCGGCATGAAAATTGCCTCTGATACCATTTCAACATATTCTTATGTAAAATGACCTCCTGAATCCGAATATGACCACCATTTTGCCATATCACCCACCGTTTTTTAGATACACCCCCTTCCTCATTTTTATGATTGTTTGATAATTTTATACACACCAGTTTGATTTGGAGAGGAACGATATGATTATTTTAATCGTTAAATGTCTTCTAACCAGGAGCTACAGAGGTAGAAAGTTCTAAAACACGAATATTTGTTGTAACGAGGAAATTTGAGGGGATTTGTGCTCAGAAAACAAAAGAAAATCAATAAAAACAACCAGTTTCTGTTTCTTTCTTTCTTTATTTTTTTATTTTTTTCGCAATATTTCTCTTATTTTTTACATATTTCAGCTTTCAGTTTGCCATTTTCTTACGAAAACACCCCAAATAATAAAACTTATACAGTGAAAAATTTTTCAAAATGTTGATGAGTGGAGTAAAGTCTCAAAGCCCTCCCGAGAAAGTTTACCTGATTCACTGTATGACGTTTGCTTTTAATTATTACTTACAAACTTTGAATAAAGACCATAGAATGCAATAAACTCGCAACAATTGTTTCGGGTCGAAAAAACACACGACCCTTCATCAGGCGAATAAAGTAAGCACGAGTGCTGCAGTCAAAGCGGCAACGCACCTTTGAATAAACATCATAAAATGCAATAAACTCGCAACAATTGTTTCGGGTCGAAAAAACACACGACCCTTCATCAGGCGAATAAAGTAAGCACGAGTGCTGCAGTCAAAGCGGCAACGCACCCGTGCAGCCCGTTGACTGCAGCACTCGTGCTTACTTTATTCGCCTGATGAAGGGTCGAGTGTTTTTTCGACCCGAAACAATTGTTGCAAGTTTATTGCATTTTATGGTGTTTATTCAATGTTTGTAAGTAATAATTTTTACAACGCCAGTTTTGTGATGCTTCTTTAATTAATTTGCTTTTAATAACTCCCACTTTAAATGTTTTGGGCAGTAAAACATGAACACGTGTTAAAGGTCATTGACACGTGTTAAATGTCATTGCTCTTATCATTGTAGTCGTCAGTCGTTATCTACCTTTAGTACACGTTTTGCGATAAGAGAGTGAACTTTATGGTGTTCACGACGGTTGTGATCTTGTGTGGTGATCTTTAACCCATGTCAAAGTAGGATATTTTACTGTTCATGTTTTACTGCCAAAAACATTTAATGTGGGAGTTATTGAAAGCAAACGTCGGTCGTACAGTGAATCAGCTAAAATTTCTTGCGAGGGCTTTGAGACTTTACTCACGACCACTTTGAAAAATTTTTCACTGTATAATTTTTATTATTTGGGGTGTTTTGGTAAAAAAATGGTAAACTGCGGAAGCTGGAATATGTAAAAAAACAAGAGAAATATTGCGGGGGGAAAAAGAAAGAAAGAAAGAAACAGAAACTGATCGTTTTTATTGATTTTCATTTGTTTTCTAGGCACAAATCCCCTCAAATTTCCTCTTTACTACCAATGCTCGTGTTTTACAACTTTCTACCTCTCTAGCTCCTCAGGTCAGAAGACATTTAACGGTTAAAATAATCATCGTTCCTCTCCAAATCAAACTGATGGGTATAAAATAACCAAACAACGATAAGAATGAGGGAGGGTGTTTATCTAGAAAACGGTGGGTGATTGAGCAAAATGGTGGTCATATTCGGATTCAGGAGTTCATTTTACATAAGAATCTGAAAAAATAGTATTAGATCTGGAATTTTTTTTTTTTTTTTTTTTTTTTTCTTTTTGCAGAGCAGTGTAATTAAAGATAGCACATGATAGAATTACAATACGAAGAAATGGAAAAACACCCAGGGCCAGCGCGGGAATCGAACTCGCTCTTTTACGCTCGAAGGCGATTAGCAGAGTGGTAACATAACCACTCGGCCACAGAGTCTGTACCCTTAAAGATTCACGCTTAATGTTTACAAACAATCAAAAATATAAGATTGAAACGGAAATGTTTCGTTACGAATAATTCCAAATAGTAAAACGATTTCAAGAAATTCTCAAAGTAGACAGACAATAAAATGAATTCACTTACGCTTGTTGGGTAGAGGTAAAAGTAACTTTCGTTTTCAGTTTGTTCAAGGTTGGTTGACTGTACGGTTTAAGGCCGATTGACCACGCAAGATTCCTTGTCCTATAGGTGGAATGCCCTCCGTGGGGGTCTTTCTAAGGGATCCTAGCCCATATTTACGCGAGTTTCGGAGGAAACCATGGAAAACTCCGAACAGCTAGATCGGTGAGCTCGACCTGGGATTGAACCCGGCACTTCCCACCTCTCAGCTGTGAGCACAGGGCCGCTTGGTCACTGGTGGGCCCAGTTTGTTGAAGGTATCATCCTTCACAGATTACAAATAACCATAAATACAAACATGAAAAGAGTATGTACGCAACCAACCAATTAGGATTGCATTCATTTAATATCAATATAGGCTAAAAAACAAGAGCGAAAATTTATGCGCTACGCATTAATTATTAACACTTTCTAACTGTACGTACTCGCTGTATCATATAACCTTCAATGTTTTTACCTACGTTACCACACAACGGACGGATAGAATGACAGAAAGGCAGACAAATAGCCTAAGTGAATAAATAATCATTGTTGAAAAGGGTTGAAAATGCTTAATACAAACAGAAATGCAATTCCAGCAATTTCGAATTATAGCAAGTAATGTATCTGAATATTTTAGTGTATCCTTCTAAATCTGAACTCTAAAGATATTATATTGAATACAGAAACAATTTTTTTAGCATATGTATTATCAACAAATGTTAATCTAATTATGAATTTTGTAGTAGAAAGTTTTTTTAATGTGATTTATTAAAATGTCTCTTCTAAAACGCAATGCATTGGAATTTCTTGGAGTGTTCTACTCATAAATCAGTTGTACAGGGCCTATTGAATCCATTTTAAACAGGGAACACTCCACAGTGAACTTTAACAACATAAATCATTTTTAAGAAATACTGAAAATATTTACGGACGCTGAAGACAAGCACTGCAAAAAATTTTGTATAACTTTACTCAACAATCTTGAAGCAGCTTACTTGCAACAACGATGTTGAGAAACGTTACCAACTGTAGTTGTGTAATCTTTGCAGAGAGGGAAGAAAATTTACGCATTCGCAAAGGGTAACTTTACACAAGTTTTGTGCGTAATAATATATTCAGAACAGTGATAAGGTCCCACTCCCGTAAACGGTAACTTTACACAACATTCTAGTGTAACGTATGCACATTAAAAGGTAAGGTTCCACTGTCGCAAACGGTAATTTTACGCAATATAGTTGTGTAACATATGAAGTTCAAAAGATAAGGTTCCACTCTGACAAACAGTAACTTTACGCAACGCTGTTGTGTAATGCATGCAGATCAATAGGTAAGGTTTCACTCTGGCAAACTTAACTTTACACACCATTGTTGTGTAACGTATGCAGATTAGCAGGTAAGATTTCAATTTGACAAACGGAAACTTTACCCAACATTGTTGTGTAACGCATGCAGCTCAGAAGGTAAGATTCTTCTCTCGCAAACGGTAACTTTACTCAACATTTTTGTGGAACGTGTGGAGATCAGTAGGTAAGGTTCCACTCTGGCAAACATTAACTTTACACAGCATTGTAGAGTAACGTAGGAAAGATATAACTTTCAAAAAACAGTAACTTCATGCAACGATGTTGCGAGACCTATGCAGATCAAAGTGATTGGGGACTTGATACAAATTTGTTGTATAATATATACAGATCATTAATTAGAGTTCCACACATGTTCGTTAATTTTACACAATTTTGTTATTTAGGAAACATTTTAATCTAGTGATCTATTACTATGCAAAAATTTGCTCCGATATATAAATCAGTAGGTGAAGTCCCACTTTTCATACAGTGACTATATGTAATTTTATTGTGTTCTCTAGGTAGACCAGTAAATAAAGTTTCATTTTGGAAATTGTGAACTTTTATCCTTTACAAAATAATTTTATAATTATTTTGAGATGATGGGGGACGTCATAACTGTTTAGCAAATTACCGTGTTAGAGTTATAAATATTTGAATACATTTGAATTAAATATATCAGTGTATTAAAATTTTTCAAAAATTATTTAAATTTAAAAAAATAATTTTTTATGGAAAAAAAAATAATAATGCAAAATTAGTATTAAATTTTTAATGCAAAATTAGTATTAATTTTTCATTACAAGTTTACATTATTATAGTTTAATCACGTATTTCAAACATGTTTGGGTTATGTATTATGTTGTTAATTCATTGATATATATATATACATATATATATATATATATATATATATATATATATATATTCTCTTTTTTAATATTTTTGTTTCAGTACAGAAATTTCATAAAAATTTTGGCATTCAAACAAAATATTTAAAAATCTTATCAATCTATCGACAAATTAATATTCGAATTTGTATAAGTATACTGTTTAGCTATAGTAATGTAAAATAGAGGGGGAAATTTTAAAACTAGTTTGCAGGCAGCATTTTTTTTAAATCTATTTTTTATAATTGCATATGAATATGTAATTGTTTAGTTGTAAAAACCAGTAATAACACACACACACATATATATATAATGTGCATCATCTCGTAAAAAATGGAGATATTGCCAAATCCATTCATACTTTTATGGTCATTTTAAAACATACATAATAATTGGTAAAATTTCTGAAAAATTTCAATTTTTTATGCAATAACTTAATGATGTTTAATTTACACTGTTTTTCAATATTTAAGCAACAACCTGTTTTCTCGTTTTCTTCTTTTGCGCATAATTTTTAAACAAATAAATATATGAACATAAAATTTGCATGGCATGTTCTTTATCATATCATTAACCGAATGTTATATAAGTTTAACATAAGTAATAATTTTTAAACTAATAAATATTCATTTTTTCTCAGAAATAAGCTTCGGAAAAAAATGAAAACTTTCAAAAATTTTAGAGAAGAAAACTTAATGAAAAATGGCCATAAGGATGCATTACAGATAGGTGAAGATGCGCATTCATCATGTGTTAGATTTAAACCGGACCTTTTTACCTGTATTCACTTTTCTGTCTGTCCTTCTTTTATTCTTTTTTTCGCATGTGAATAACTTTAATAAAAGTATAAATACCAACATGAAAATTGGATAAGATGTTCATTATAAAACTATTTACCGACATTTTTATTATTCTGGCGCTGCTCATAGTTTACAAATTATTAATTATATATATTAAAAAAAAAAAAAAAACTATTATAAAAGTAAAAGAAAAGTTAATACAGAAAGAAAAATTGAGATTTAAAGTAATATTTCAAGGCATGCGTGTTTTTAATCTATTTGTAATGCATCTTAACACTACTTTTAATTAAATTTCCTTTCTAAAATTGTTGAAATTTTTCCATTTTTCCAAAGCATACTTTTGAAAATAATAATAATAATAATAATTATTATTATTATTAGTTTACAAATTATTACTCATGCTAAAATTATATAAAATTCGATTAGTGGTATGATAACGAACATGCCATCTAAATTTTATGTTCATGCGTTTAAGCGCAAAAGAAGAAAACGAGAAAACTTGTTTAAATTTTGAACACCAGTATAATCAGGGTCCCTGCCGGCATGGTGACAAAACAGCAGTTGTTTGTGACCCATTTACTAAGAAATGTCGCCTATATGATTCGTATGGAAGGCAAATTTTTCGCTAAAATATTTTTATTAATCTATTTCGATATTAATAAGCTTCTAACAGGAATTTCCGATGCTTGTCTTGTATAAATGATTAATTTCTTTATGGTGGATTTGAAGATTTTCTCTACATTCACATTTTTGTTACTAGATATGATAGATTACTAATAAATTAAATTCTTACGATGATGTTGAATAATAGGTTCATTGTATCACAATGTTTCGATAATTTCTATAAATGTCTTTTAACCCTATAACGTTCACTACTTAATTTATTTTTAAAATTACTAAAAGGGCTTTTAGGCACATAGCTGATCATAAATATTTAAAAAATTAAAAAATAGCATAGTTCCTTTTCGATAAATTTTTGCTTGAAACATCTATAAGTTAACCTTATTAAATTCGAATAATATTTAATTTAATCAATAAAACACTTTGTAAGTAAACATTATCGACTACAAAAACTCGTAAAAGTTGTTTCAGGTGAAAGTAATAGACCAGCTCTTCATTAAATGGGGAAAAAAAAAAAAAAAAAAAAAAAAAAAAAGGAAAAAACTAGACATGAGTGCATCATGAAACCAGCAATTTGCACTCTCGCACACCAAAAGTGACTTTGAAGCATTATATGTTAAATTTTGGAATAGTGCTGCTATCTACCGAACAGAAAAGGAACAAAAGTTAAAAACCTGATTAAAATAAGAGGGAAATGTTAAAAAACTGCTACAAAAAATAAATAAATAAATAAATGTTAAATTATGTCAAATGTTTGGTTTCGCTGCGAAATCAATGAACGTTAAAGGGTTAAATCTGAATTTCATGTTGCCATCAAAAGGCCTTTTGGCTTTGTCTTTAAGAGAGAGAAGAGACTATATGTTTTACAGGGTTATTCAATTCGTGTTGACGATGAGTTCTCTTTATTACGTTTTCTTTCGTATTGTTTATAGTGACTACATTTTTCCTTCCTGAAGGGTCATGCTTAAATATTTCGATGCGAAACAACTACTGTCTATCAGCTTATGTGCATCACCAGCTTTATGTGCCCTTTATATCAAGTTGTAAAAATACTGGTATTGTATAATTTATATATTTAAATAAATTTTTAAAATAAAAATTTAAATTTTTAATTTTAAAAATTTAAAGGAGTTAGTATCATTAAAATAGAAACGCATAAAAAGCTTTATTCTGGCGTTAATGTAAAGCAACATTAGAAGCACAAAAATGTTAATGGTTAATTCAGCGTATTTAAGTATAGAAGAAACAATTCTATATATAAATTATATAAAGCATGCTTTTTTTGGAAAACTTTTTAATTGTCAGTTGCATGAAACTGGTGTCTTGTTTACTTTTTGTATGAAATTTTAAATAAAGAAATGTGAAAGTGGTGATGTAATTCAGAGTTGCTAAAATATAAAACGTTCTCAGGTTACTTCCGAAAAACTTAATCTCCCATAACGAAAGTAACTTAAATTTGTAGTAGAGTATTACCAGACAAAAAAATAAAATAAAATAAAAAATAAAATAAAATAAAAATAAAATAATAAAGCTGCATAGAAACTAAACTAACAATAATACATTTTGTTTTGAAACTTTACTGAATGTTTGATAAAAATTAAATATGTAAAATAAAAATATATACTTTCAATGTCAATATTAAGTACGTGAGATTCTAGAACTTTCAAAATTTTTATTGAAAAAAGAGATGTAGTGACATTATATATTAACAAATACCTTTCTCCTGCATTAAAATGAAAATGAGGCTTTTTCACAAATTATTAAACTATCAAATAGTTAAACAAAAGTAACAAATGCAATTAAGCAGTAGATAAGTAATTAGTTATGTCATGAATTAATGCTTGAAAATAACTTTAACCCTTATCTCTGTCAACCAAAGCTTTAGAAACTTGGTTACGTTTTTAAACTTCAGGGTTGTCCGTAATGAAGAACTTAAATGAGACATTAATTTTGACCCCACATCAATTTTTCATGCCTATTGCAATTTTCAGAGACTGTCATCAGTTTTTTTGCCACCTGAAAATGAAAAATATAAAATTAAAAGTAGTATTAACAATTTCTTTTAATAATAATAATATTGATAATAAACATTAATTGTAGAGGTTCTGAGTTTTATTTTTATTTATTTATTTGTCTGAGGTGGTGTGCTCACTGTGACGGTGTTTCTAAGGGTCCTAATCTGTATTTACACGAGTTTCGGAGAAAACCGCGGAAAACTCCGAACGACCACGTCGATAAGCTCTGACCTGGAAATGAACCAGACATTTCCCGTCTACAAGCTTTTAGCAGAGAATCGCACAGCTACTGGTGGGGGGCATTAATTTTTAAAAAGCTTTAACTCTGTACCCCAGATTTGAAAATATGTACTCAACACGTGGCTACTAATTAAAATATTGTGGCAACTTAAAACAACTCACCACATTTTTTATTCGCCTATAATCTTCAAAAGTATAAACTAAATCCCTGAAACTGCCATACATATATATTTTTGTGAGTTAAAAGTTATATTTATAATTTATTTTACTTCACATTTAAATTCTTATTATAATTAATAATAGTAGTTCAGTTTTTTAAGTAAGTGAAAAATTTAAAAACACGATAGTGATTTTTTTTTTTTTTTTAATTTTTTTAAATGGGAGGGGAGGGGATGGAATTAGTAAAAGTACCATATATTTTTTTACAGTTTTTTCCAACCGTTGTTACCTTCAGTCCAGCTTTTACAGTTACCATCCACTGACCTTTTTCAAGCAAGTTCCTTTATAGTTTCGGATATCAAATGTTACTTCCTTGTAAACCAAAAACAGCTCCAACTGCACCGACTCCAGAATTTTTGAACTAAACTGACGTTTTATCAAGCTTAACTGCATTTGTCGCCTAATATTGTGATATATATATATATATATATATATATATATATATATATATATATATATATATATATATATATATATATATATATATATATATATATATATATATATAAATATCCCATTGAAAAGCAAAACCGAACTCATATTTAAACATAAAGTTCAAGAATAAAACAAGTCAACAAAAACTTAACAAAATTAACAAACTAAAACCAAATAGAGTACGAAAAATATCTTTAACATAAACCAAAACTAAAAGTGAAACAAATCGAAATTAAAATTAATATGGAGACAGGCGGCATGGCTTACAACATGTTCTGCAGGGTTAAACTAGTTTTACGCATGCAACGTTCCCCTCACCTGTCAAGACCAAATGAAAAAAACTCATGAAACCCATTCTCTAAACCTTCCTTTCTTTCTCCTATATATATATATATATAGTCGAACGCATAGCTGCACATTATGCGAAACTAAATTATGTCAATTTCCTGATGATGCCCTGTTGATCAGGGCGAAATGCTTTGAAATGTGCTTTATTATAAATGTCTCTTTTAATTAAATATATTTTTTAAACTTTTTCGTATTTTTAAGAGCGCCTTTTTTCATAAATTTAGAATGATACACGTGTTTTAAAAATATCTCTGTATGAGATATGTTCTCTCTTAGAAAATTATTTTATTGCAGACTGTTTTTATTTTTTATTTTATTTATTTATTTTCTTTAATTCATGCGTACTTTCTCTTCAAAAAGTATTTGAGATATAAACTTAAAATTTTTCTCAACCATACATTTTGATATAATGAATAAAATGAACTAAAAATAAGAAATTCTGTTCAATTGAAAAAAAAAAAAAAATATATATATATATATATATATATATATATATATATATATATATATGATTTTGGGAATATGAAAATTTTAATGGTAATTTCATATTTCATATTTCAAATTTAATTGTTAATTAAGTACCATATTATTAAAATAATTAAAATCTTTCAGTTCAGATTCTTAATTTGAATGTTTTGTTTCAATTAATATGAAAATTATAAGGATAAAGGGTAATTGGGTAATAAGGTAATTGGGATATCGTATGCGCAGTGAGAAAGTGCCCTTGAAAATAATCTGCAATAAAATAATATTTTAAAAATTTTCTATTTTAAAGTAAACCAAAATAATTTGTTTACTCAATAGTGTAATGCCCTACTAGTTAGCAAAAAGAAAACAAAAATCTCTGTACATGCATTCATTCCTTTTGTCTTTTTCAATTCTGAAAATTTATGGAAAATTTCTTCATCTTCGCATTTTTAAAAGTAAACTCCCTAAAAACGCATTTTCTCCGAAAGGCATCCTCAAGATGTCCTGCGGACAAGTGTGTTGTTAGGGCTGTCTCCTTAAGCGAAGAGAGACATTAACAAGAAAATAGCTAAAAAAAATTTTCGGCTTAAAAAATCTTTGCATGTTAACAGAGGGGTGATAGATCTATATAAATTACTGTATCTATGGTTAAAACATATCCCCCTCCCCCTTTTTTCCACCCTATGAAAGTAAAAAACTATTTTTCATTAAAATCGGACAGGTAGTTCTCTAGAAGGAAACAAATTTTAAGGCTATCCATGGTTCAGATGTCAGATACCTACTCTGTTTTGGCAACATATTCCAAGAGCGCGTCACGTCCGCGCAATTATTCTACAGCTTTTAAGTAAATCTATGAAATATAGAAGTCGACAATTTACAAAAATACCACAGTTCCTTAAGTGCATGCCATTTTTGCAGCCCCTCCAACTATCCCTGCCTACTTTCTAATTAATTTTTCGTAGAATTGTTATTACTGCCCCATTTTCCCACCACTTTATTTTTAGAATTACTTTTTCCAAGTGTAATTACGATTAAATATGAAGACAAATCTATAAATAGATTGGTGGGGGGGGGGGGAGGAGGCAATGTACTGTTAAAACGCAACCACAGGTTTTTATTTTTTTTTTATTATTAAGCTGGATCGTACTGTAAAAAAATAACGACGAAGAAGGAACTGCGGGAAAATACTAATTTCTAGGAAACAGTCATTTACTAGAATCAAGCAAAATAGGTATCATTTCAAAATAACCAGATACTTCTAGCTAATTATTTAGGAATAAGTATAAATAATCCCCACAGCAATTGGAAGTAAGGGAGAGGACGTCTTCAAAGAACTTAACGTTTACAAGACTAGCAAGCGGAGAAGTGCCCCTAAATCCTTCCGGGAAGCCACCTAGAAAATCCCGCCAGTCGAAAATGTGCGTGGTTAAAATACTGTCAAAAGAATGCCAAACCGCTTCTTTGTTCACGCATATTTTAATACAAAAATTTTGAAAATAATCTAACCGTTAAAAGAAGGTAAAAGAATTTGGCAGAAAAAAAATAAACGCCAACTGTCAATCAATGAACGAACGCAGCGCGCCATCATTACGGCCCAAAACCCATTCAAAATCTATTTTTAGATACACATCCGTTTTATGGAAAGAATACTAAATGTTAATAGCTTTCTTTTGTATGAAAAAGAAGCATTATAACTGCTAACGGAAATTTCTTTTTTGTTTTATTTATACAAATATGTGCTAGAAATACGTTGGTAATTATTCTGAGAGTAAACTCTCTTAAATAAATTATAGTGATAACGGTTTTATTCTTTACAGGAAAAAACTATGAATTATTGCTTTATTTTAAAAGGATGACAGTACGTTTTTAATAAGAGAAATATGGAATGCATTATGAAGCAGTTTTGATTTGCAAAGAAAAATGGGAAATTCCATTTAATTAATTGAGTAAATTATTTTAATTTCAAAAGTACATTTCTGTTATTTAAATATACTTCTCTCTCTCTCTCTCTCTCTCTCTCTCTCTCTTTTTTTTTTTAATTAAATAAACAGTTTATACAACACACGCGTAATACACTTTCACATAGGCAAGTACTAACAATAACTCGAAATATTAAACAAAATGTTGGCCTACCAGTAGATGAGTATATTTGTACATGAGTTATAATAAGGGATAGTTTTATGTTATACGAAAAACAAAATAAAGAATGTACAAACATTTTATTTTATTGGCAGCAGCAAGCTATAAATAAATATTTTATTTTACAGATACAATATATAACGTCAAATTTACACTATGATGGGGAATTATAATCGTCTGCACTAAAAAATAAATAAATTGACTTTTTATTTCAAAAATAAATTTTTCAGCGAATATGTTCTTTTAGAACATCTATATTTGAACCAATGCTACATATTTATAAATGTTGAATTATTTGATTTTTGTACATTGTTTATTGTTTTAATTTCCATGTGTGCAGTTAAATATCAAGACAAACTGAAAAAAATTATTTATTAAAAATGATAAAACAACAAATTTAATTGAAAGGGCAGTAGTCATTGCATGACTGACAAGTATTCCGAATTTCGGATAACAGTATCTTTTCATACAAAACTGTTGTACGTTTTGGTGACAATTTTCTACAAATACATGAGGTGGAAATTTTTATAAAAGAAATATGGGTATCCAAAAATAAGAACATCTGGCAGTTGTGATTTTATGAAGTTCATTTGTAAATTACCGCCTTAAAATAAAAAATAAAAAAATAAAAAATAATCTGGTGTGTCACTCAAACGAATTTCTCTTACCCTGAAATTTAATACTATAAATACAGGTTGGAGAGTAAGAGGTACTGCTATGTAAACCTATGTTAAACCATTCAAATTAGGCTTCGGAAAAGTTTTATATGGTAATTAGTTCTGTGTGAAGGCGCTCTCAACTCCCCGTTTCATTAATGCACTTACATTTATATAGAATTTAAATCTCTTATTAAAAGTTTGTAAAGACGTATCGTGGCACCCTAGTGATAAGGTGGCACCTCGATCTTTCATATTTAACCTGCTGTAAGTGTAAGAGAATAAACACTGAAACTTTGGTGATTAATTTAACAAATATTTAATTAAATCTCTTAAGTGGGGAAATGAGGCTACTTCTTAACTGTATTATAAAATATAACATATATATATATATTTAATTCAAGTATGATAAATGGTTTTATATTACCCGTATACTACTGGCAACTTAACGCGTGAAGCTTTACTTATACCTCACTATAATCCGAGCGACCTTGACTATCCTCTCTCCCCTCGTAAAATTCCTTCAAACTCTTTAAGACTTTTTAAACATCTTAAACTTCTCAAAAACCCCTTCTCACCTCACCAACACCGCAGAACTCCCTAAGCATCACTTTAATTCCCCCTTTATACTTTCCAATTAATTTGCAATTTCTACGTCATTTGACTTCTGACCACTTTATTCTAATTCTTTCTACAGTTCGCAAAATCTGAAACTTACTTTATTTCGTAGAATACCTTCTTCAGTAGAGTAGTGACTCGTAGCCGAAGATTCCTCGCAACTCTTATTTTACGAATTTCTTACGGAATCTTCTCCTAACCTTACAGCTCCCCCCTTTGGAAAAAAAAAAAAAAAAAATGTGAGGAGACTCTTGCGCGAGTCTCCGAAAAAAATTTCCGAACATACAATAAGAATCTTTCCTTTTATACATTTAATATCTCATTACAAAATCACTTTTTTAACTTAACTGCACCCATCTAAATTATTTTAAACTACATTGCTAAATCATTGCTAAATTTGCAACTAGCAAAAAATAATCTCTCTTACATTCACAATACCGCATGGAAATTAAAACGCTTACTTTAAATTACTAATTTATCTATATCTACGATTCTCAATAAATTTAAATGTTAGCTCCAGTCTTTAATCTTCGTATATTTCAATTTTAACCTAAAAAAATTTGTAGATATTTAGAAAACTAATTATTAAATAGTAAACTAGAATAAATTTTAGCTAACGCGCACATTTAGAAATTTAAACGAAATGCAAAAATGCGAAACTAGTAAAGAAACTGCTTATTTTGAAACTTTTTTTTTTTTAAATCTAGTTTGTTAAGTAGCCCCATTGTACAATATGGTCACAATTCATCCAGGCATTTGCTGGGAAAAATATGGACAAAGATAAAACTCAAAAGTATCAAATTTACAATAAAAAATTTTCATTTTACACATATTTCTTGAAAACATCGTTTTCGCCAGACTTCCACACCATTACATTATACAGATTTTCATTGCTTTGACAGTAGAATATTGAAATTAGGAAGCATTACCTGAAACATGGAAAAAAAAAACTTGGCATACATATAATATCAAGGTCAGCTTCCATATACATTTATCCCAGTTTTAAATCTCTTATAAATATAGCCATAATTAAAACTAAGTGTTTTAGAAACAGAAAATTTCCCCCTCTTTTTAAACTCGCTGACTTTTAAGCGTAAAAGAAAACTTTGCTTAAGTTAAAAATATTAGGTTAGTGATTAATTATATCAGTGAATAATGTTTGAAAAAATTTCAATATCACTAAAATATAGCGCTTATTACATTTTAACTGAGTTTACCCAAGCATAAAATTACAGAAATGAATATTAAAAAAATTTCATACAATAAATTTAAACTTCGAAACAATCTTATACATTTTAAAGTAAAACAATTAAGATTCACCGTTTTCTACAGATGATGGCTGTAATAAATGAATTATAATATATCTTGATATACATACAAAATATTCATACTATAGAAGAAGACTAAATAAATAAAAAATGCAGTTCAATTTAAATTTTCTTGAAAGTTTATATTCACAAAAATTTTCCATATGTCCTCTGTCTCTCTCATTGAGCTCTAGACAAAATATACTTTAAAGCAAAAAGTAAAATAACAGAACAATATCACCTGATTAATATGACTTGACTTTAGACATCAGGTGAAGACTAACGTTGACTATCAGGAATTCCTGGTAGCTGTGAACTCATCCTTCAAGGCATTGGGATTAAACGGGCTGGAGGGGGGCTTTCCTTTTTTCCTAGATGTGTAGATGAAGGTCCCTTCTGTGCTGGAGGCATAAGGAGGGGTGACTGACTCCGAGCTTTGCTGGGCTTGAAATATCTGCCTAGACCTTTTCCTTGATCGATAGCGGGAGACGTCGCTGCTTCTAGTTGAAGAGGGTCGCTCTCTTTTTTCCACAGTTGTCTCTGCTTTTTTTACTAGGCAAAATACAAGGTAAATTAAGAACAGCACAAGTTTGTTTGTAGCGTTTAAATGATAGAATATGGTACCTCCGTTGTAACTTAATATTTCCGATTGAATATGCCCGAAATAAGTTTTTTCTAGTGGGGGGAGGCTTTAAACTGTTAGCTGATTTTTCAAAAAGAGTCATTTTAGTTTTATTACGTTTTGACGCCATTGAAATTACAGAAAAATGTCCTCTTTCATGGCAGTCCTGTACTTTATTTTTAACAACATTATT
Organism: Salticus scenicus; assembly: GCA_963930645.1. Lineage (NCBI taxonomy): Eukaryota > Metazoa > Arthropoda > Arachnida > Araneae > Salticidae > Salticus > Salticus scenicus. The sequence goes on along the minus strand of OZ005660.1, from coordinate 218,814,281 downwards.
AAACTTTCTATCCATATTTTTTTTACAAAATTTGTCATGCATTATATTCGGAGACAATTTATTTTTCGGAGCAAATTTCTTTGGGTTTAACTTATTTGAAAAGTCGGGCAGGGAATCTTTCCATACCATTGTTATTTTGTGCCGCTTTATTTTTAAATCATTAAGCATTTCAAAACAGTTAAATTTAATGCAATCGCCGACTTTTAATTCGTGTCGTAAATCATCTAATCCAAGTTTGTCTATTGAAATTGGGTTTAAACAGAAGTTATTCAAGTTAAATGTTATAAGTTGTTTGCAAATATTACTCTTAACGTCAGCAAACGTAGAGCAAACCTTGACAATTTCACCATTCATACATTTAAACTGCTTAATATTAGGTATACATTTCATTTTAACATTAGTATTTTCAGAAATTTTATCATCACTTTTACACTCTTTAAAATTATCAAAATTTTCTTCAAAAATATCAACTGCATCTTCTAAATTATTCTCACTTTCACAATTACATTATCAATTTCAGAACTTTCATCTATTTGACACTTTTTATTACTAGAATTTCCTCCAAAATATCATCGTCATCATCTACATAATTTTCAATGTTGAAATCACCCTTACTAATGTCAGACATTTTTACACAATTGTCAATTTTGTCGACAGGGTATGTACTACTACAACAATTTGAGATATTTTCATTTTCTTTGATAACGGGTTTCTCTGATGCGGGTAATTGAACATCCTTAGCTTTTCTAAAATGAATGGTCCACAATGATGAAGGTGACCAGTTCATAGGATTAATCGAAATACTGCCAAGTCTAACTGTTTGATTTTTAGGATGTTCTGGCTGCTCTTGTGCAATTTGATTATATGTATTCCTGGGCGGTAAAAGTTGATATGCATTGTTATGCTGAAAATCATTTCGAGGAAAATTGCGCTGAAAGTTTTTAGGGCGCTGTATACTTTCATTTCTCTCAGCATAATCACAATCAAAATTTTGAGGGGGGGAATAATTTCGTACTTTCCTCTATGCGCTCCATAAAAATGCCGCTGTTCATATTTGCACAAAATTTGAAAGTGTGTGTCATATGAATTTAATGTATGCATTTCTAAAAAATCTTGCAGGGGTATTATTAGAAGTGGATTTATTATCTCTAACACAGCTGCAAAGGACAATTGCATTCCAAGCTGCTTGATAATCTCCAATTTTCTTAATAGAAAGGATGTAGGCCTGTCGTAGAAACACATACTGCGGCTATACAATTCTTGACGTAATTTTGTTTTAATCTACTACGTATAAAAATGCATCTTTAATTTTTCTTTCTAATTCTTCATAAGTAGGATTTTCACTTAAACTTCTCGATGCTATGGTGTTAAACCAAATCTTTGCATCCCCCTTTAAGCTATATTTCAATAGTGAAAATTTGTCCTCATCTTTAATTTTATTAACAATAATTTTATTAACAACTCTTCCAATTTATCAAAAAAGTTATTTATGCTATCCTATCCCGTAAAATAAACTCTCGAGGAAGGGGTATCGAAATTTGTTGGGCGCCACTGTAAAGACGTATCGTGGCACCCTAGTGATAAGGTGGCACCTCCGTCTTTCATATTTAACCTGCTGTAAGTGTAAGAGAATAAACACTGAAACTTTGGTGATTAATTTAACAAATATTTAATTAAATCTCTTAAGTGGGGAAATGAGGCTACTTCTTAACTGTATTATAAAATATAACATATATATATATATATTTAATTCAAGTATGATAAATGGTTTTATATTACCCGTATACTTCTGGCAACTTAACGCATGAAGCTTTACTTATACCTCACTATAATCCGAGCGACCTTGACTATCCTCTCTCCCCTCGTAAAATTCCTTCAAACTCTTTAAGACTTTTTAAACATCTTAAACTTCTCAAAAACCCCTTCTCACCTCACCAACATCGCAGAACTCCCTAAGCATCACTTTAATTCCCCTTTTATACTTTCAATTAATTTGCAATTTCTACGTCATTTGACTTCTGACCACTTTATTCTAATTCTTTCTACAGTTCGCAAAATCTGAAACTTACTTTATTTCGTAAAATACCTTCTTCAGTAGAGTAGTGACTCGTAGCCGAAGATTTCTCGCAACTCTTATTTACGAATTTTTTACGGAATCTTCTCCTAACCTTACAAGTTCACTTAAAATTATTCAGACAATTTTCACACGCAACACTCCTTCAAACTTATCACTTTTATCTAGTTTTGTGTAGACCTGTAAACAAACAGTTAATGATTTCCCTACCATATTTTACATGAGATATGTATTTACGCATATAAAAAATATATATTCGTTTCATTTGGTTTAGTGCAGTCTATAGATGTTAAACTCTACTTACCAGCCCTTTCCCCCATAGACGTAACGTACTTGAATTCTCTTGGGCGTCTCTGTACACGAATCATTTGCTTCATTTCGACGAAAAGCTTAGTGTAGCATCCCTATATCACACACATTTAGAATACCAACTTTGGTCTTTCTCCTACTATTTGTTCTTGAGTTATGCTGATAACACACACACACAGACAGACACACACACAGAGAGAGAGAGAAAGAGACAGACACACACACAGACCATTCGCTAAAACAATGCTTTTCGGATTCAGGCAGAGCCTGATTAAGGGGAAGCACACATTATTTATACTTATACCGTTATTTTTTAACAAATACTTTCCTCCTATAATAAACAGAAAATTCTCATTAAAAATTATTTTAAAATAATTCTGGCGTCTAATAACTGTGAGTAAATTGGATTGATTTACACCGTTCATTTTTTATAAAAAATATTTCCTCGTCAAAGCGTGGAATTTCTATGATATGAAGTAAAAAATAATTGTAAAAATATTCCGGTGTGAGCGGAGATAATGTGTGCTTCCCCCTTAATCAGGCTCTGGATTCAGGGGATTTCAAAACGTGTAAATATAACAAAACCACACGTTCAAAAATTTGACGCTAAAACAATACCTTCTCTACCTTATGGGTAAGAGAAAGGAAAAAGTTAAATTTGCATTAAAATAAAATAGCATTAAGTATATCAAAACTTCCAAAAAAAATTTTTAATTAAAAGGAAAAATTCAAAATCATTATTGTTATTATTGTTGTTGTTGTTATTATTACTAAAAAATTTTAAAATGTTCTAGCATGGCTAATATATATATATATCTTAATATATATAAATCTCGTGTCACAATGTTTGTCCTCAATGGACTCCTAAACCACTTAACCGATTATAATAAAATTCGCACACCATGTGCAGTTCGATCCAACTTGAGAGATAGGATAGTTTAAATCTCAAATTATAGTCGCAATTTTAATTTATTGCTAATTATTTGTCTGTTATTATTTGACAGTCACAATTATCTGTTAACTCCAAATGATTCTAACAGATGTCGATACCTTTCGACTGGGTTGAAATGAAAGCTGAAATATATTTGGTGCTGCCATCTACACAAAGAATCTTCAACTTTTTAACCTATTAATAAATTTCGTATAATTCAATTATTTCCACTTTTTAAATTTTTGGTGTTAGCATAGCCGGCCACGTGTTACTTAGACTGAAGTGTAAATTGAATTCATATTATAATGAAGATAATACAGTGAAATTAATCCTCTTTTTTACTTATTTGTGCTTCATTGATCAAAACTTTATAATTTAATCTGTATATATATATAAATTACGTGTCACGATGTTTGTCCGGGGTAAACTCCTAAACTAAGGAACTGATTTTGATGAAATTTTGCACACTGTGTGCAGTTTGATCCAACTTGAGAGATAGGATAGTTTTTATCTCAATTTATTGTCACAATATTGTTTTATTGCAATTATTTGTTAATTATAGACCTTTATTAAAGTTGCTCCAAAATATCTGTGAGTTCCATTAATTTAATTGTTGCCAAAAAAAAAAAAAAAAAAAAAAAAAAAAAAAAAAAAATACGAGTTCATTTTCTTTCGACATAAAAATAAATACATTTAATCAAACGTGAACGTTAAAAAATTATAAAAAGATAAATTATGCATCTCACGAAAATTGACGTCATAATCAATTTAAAGATTTTATACACATTGATAAAGTGCTAATGTAGTTCTATCATAGATATAGTAATATATATAGATCTCTCATCCCCATGTTATCGTAGAAAGATTTTTGATGCCGAAAAAAGATAAAAAATAAAAGCTTTGGAAACAGCCATTAAGTGGTATTGAAAAAAAAAAAAAAAAAAAAAAGAAAGAAAGAAATATGAATTTGAAACTGTATCTGGAGTCTTCCATTCCCCTTTAGCAAATAAATTATTCATAAATTTTATTTGCTAAAATATTAGTATGTATTCCCGTGTGTATTCACTCGGGGAAAGACGGCCATATTTTGGTAAAAACGTCGTCTTTTCCCAAATGAAAAGGAATAACTTTTTTCTCCCCAATGATCACTCTATTCTATATATGCTATACTATATCTATGAGTTCTATACGCAAGCGAAGTGTGACTCACTGACCGTCTGTGCAGCCAAGAAAAAGATTTCCTATGTTAATTGCCCACTGGATTTTTTGTAAGAAATTATTAAAAATCGAGGAAATTTATTTCCCGATTTTAATCCTTATATTTGGGTATAGATATGTATTAGTTATCGCGGGTGTTAGATTGAATTATTTTGCTGTCAAATTGACAAAATTTTAATTTTAAATTTTTAAACTCTGTCGCCCTTGGCTTTTTTTATTATTATTATTATTATTTGGCGATCAAAAGCGTAACACGAAAATATACATGCCAGATGTATGCATTGTACGAAATGTAATATGTATTATTCATTGTACGTATGTATGACATGTAATATGTATTGTACGAAATATTGTTTCATATTATTCATTACTCTTTTAATATAAGTTGTTAAAATAACCATGATTTTTGAAAGGAATTAAATATTTTCGCCAGATAATTTGGCGATATTCTTTTTTTTTCGCCAAGGATGATAGAAATGAAATCTATTCCGCTGCAAAATATTAGTATCTTACATCAGATATTTTATTTAGACATTTGAAAACAAATTTGACTTCAAACTATGATAGAATATTTATCATTTTCCTTTTAATTTGTATATTATTAGTATATTAAAATTTAAAAACATGGTATATAAAAAGTTTTTTTTTTTTTTTTAAATCTTATAATTATTCTTATCTTAATCCTCAATGTTTCCCATCTTTATTGACTTGAATTTACTATTAAAATTTTAACATACTCAAAAACTTCTCATCACTTCGTTAAAATACACTAAACTTTTCCAAAATCTTTTTGTATTTAAAATGATACATGTATTTACTTTAAATGTCCAATATTTCATAAGATTTCCAATTTTAAAGTTTTAAAATATTTATCAAATTTACTTATTTTTCTGGTTTAGCCTTATTGTTTTCCCTTTTATAACTACAGCTGTTGCCCTCTTTAAAATATTTAAAATGATGAGGTCATTTAATAGTAAAATTATCCATTATAGCATATATTATATTTCACTCCTCCATAAAAATTGATTTTAAAATCGTCTGTTTCTTTTATACTTTTATTTTAATAGAATTTTAATAGAATTTAATTTATATATTAGTCATTTTAGCAATTTTATCCAAAGTAGCATTAGAAATAATATATATCACTTCTCCATTAAAATTTATAGGACCCTACAATAAAATTAATTTGTGCTTAATATCAACACTACGAAAATTTTTACCAATCGCTTCCAAATTTTGACCTAAGTTTCAAATCTCAACCCTGTGGGTTTTTACATCGGCTACAACGTTTTCGTCTTTGTTCGTAAATAATAATTTGACTGTTAGTTTACAGCCGTATAATTCAACGTATAACTTAGTCACAGCAACGCGTGGCCGGGTCTGCTAGTATATATATATATATATATATATATATATATATATATATATATATATATATATATATATATATATATATACATATATATATATATATTTTCTTTCAATTTTACATTATTATTTTTCAAATATACTATATTCGAAACATATTTGGGTGTTATTTTTGGGATCTGGTGAAGAGATGATTTATAAGTAATAATTTTATGTTTAAATGGTGAAATATTCATGCACATTCCGGATTTTTCTAAATTTAAAATTGTATTTTCAAGTCTAAAAAGCACAGATTTACTTGAAAGTCTGCTAGGCGCCTTCAATGTGATATTTTAAGTTCAAACTAAAATTAGTAAAGCTGCATTTCAACCCTTTAACGTTCACTACTTAATTTATTTTAAAAATTACTAAAGTAATTTTAAAAATGGCTTTTAGACACATAGCTGATCATAAATATTTAAAAAATAAAAAATTAGCATTGTTCCTTTTCGAGAAATTTTCGGTTTGAAACATCTGTAAGTAAACCTTGTTAAATTCAAATAATATTTAATTTAATAAATAAATCACTTTTTAAGTAAACATTATCGACAACAAAAACTCGTAAAAGTTGCATAGATCTCAACATTTCAATTTATTCCGGAGTATTTTAACCTTTTGCGGCGCAAGGTAATTCGAATCATTTAAATTAATCTGCCACCGGAATTCACGAACTTATATAAAATATAAGAAATTTTAAGTTTTCACGTTAAAAAAGGGCCTATTCTGCTATGTTATAAATGTAAATTTTTGCTAAAAAATTTCCGGGATGAGTTTTTGCACTTGAGAATTAAAATTAGGTGTTCCATCAGCGGGAACACTGCGACTGAAAGGGTTAAAAATATTTCCCACGAAGAAAATTAAATAAATAAAATAGAGAATTTCATATTTTTAATTTAAATAATTTTCAAGGAATTTTAATATATTTAGTATTGCAATATTTTAAAGCACATATATCCGAAATTTCTCATAATTGAGTTAGGAATTTACAAACATTTTTACAATATCCATCGTCCCCTTAAGTGTATATTTATAAAGAATCTTTCCGGGTAACTTTAAACTTAGTAAAGCATACATTTTTATTTTAAGAACAGCGACGAGTAAAATAAAAATTCTCTTAAAAAGTGAATCGTTAATACAGCCTTTATTTATTTTACAAAATGCGGTATTGATATCCTGGGAGAAATTTGTAGTTTCCTAATTTCAAAGATCGTTTGCATTGAATAAATATGCATTTTTCTTTAGATTATAATAAAGTGGATTTTATAATTAAGATAATATTTTTTCAAATTCAAATAGTATGCCAACAGATTTGACGATCACTAATCATGTCACATGATAGCCTTTTACAAACAATCTATATAATATATCTCTAACGTCGACCAGTTTCAATTATTTTTTGTCAAAACGATACGATAGTGGTGTAAGTAATAAAATACGCGAGGATAAAAAATAATATTTATACAAAGACAATATTTAAGCACGCGGACTTAGTTCAATGAACTAATAAGAAAAAAAAAAACGGCATTTGTTTGATGAGATTATTTTACGGAAAAATGTATTTTTAACAGTTGCTTCTTCAGAATCTTTGCAAGCGTCATTTTAAACCAAGCAATTATTTAAAGATGTATACAGAATATGAACTTTTGTGTCATAAATTGACTAAAAAACACAGTCATAAAAAATATAATCAAAATATGAATTATTTTATTTTATTTTATTAAAAAAAAAAAAAAAAAAAATTAGTAAAAATTCATCGCCAACATGGTGACAAAATTTTAAAAGGCGTCCGTGGGAGTCCTATATTAAAACTGTACTGCCTGTCGAAGTATGAAATTTGGGTCGTGAACCATGAATTTTATTTGGAAACCTTTCTTTGAATGATTTTGGTTTCACTATTGCACAATATTAATTTGGTTTTAATAATAATTTGGCTTCTGGTAAATGAAAATTTTAATTAGGTGGTGAAATGGGTATTACATTTATGAGTTTCAAATTTTAAAGGAATAAAGTGCGAATATTTCGCACAGGTTTGCTAAGTCAATAATGCTTGTTAAAAATCCAGACTAAAGACAAAAATCTTCTTAAACTAATTTGAACACCTTTTTTCTACTACCATATATATTTATGTATATTCTTGTTACAAAGTATAAAAATACATACTTAAAATCATCAGGGCTTCTTCCCTGAAGTCTTATTTGGGCGTTAGTGATTCTAACGCTTCAGTATCAGCGTACGCAGCATAATAAATCAGCATTGCACTGTGCAAAAGCAAGTAAGAAACTTTTTGCAGCTGTTCAGTAAACATGGTTTACAACGCTCAGACAACTTCCGAATGTATTGCAGTTGAAATGTATCTGAGTATTTATACTTATTCAGCATGCATATATAAATGCTGCAATAACGTCCCTAATCAGTAGTAATTATCAATTATATTTATACAGTTTTCAGAGATGACTAGGCATATTCCTCGCAGATATGAATCTTGTCTTTGACTTAAAGGTAAGTACCTGTAATTCATCCCTCAATACCTGTAATTCATCCCTCAATACCTGTGATTCGTTAAATTTTGCCAATTTTAAGGAATGATTAGACATATTTCTTGTTGTTGTGGACTCATTTCACACTACTGAAAGGTTTTAGCTGGGAATTAGACAGCATTTCTTTCTTTGTTTTTTTTTTTTTTTTTTTTTTTTTCTTTCGAATCAAGGAAAGAGATGATGTACGACAAAGAAAAATATAATAATAACTGTATTGTTTTTTGTTTTAAATACCAATTTATTATCTTTCGACATGAATTTGCAAAACAATTTTTTAAATTGCAAAATAAGGAAGTGTTTTTGTAGACGCCATAAACATTTTGCATATAACACTTTCCGAAAATTAATCTTTTTTTTTTAAATTTTTATTCTTTTTCGGTCAGCGGTAGTCTTTCGGCAATGCACCGATCATGGAGATTACGATTTCGATTCCCCATTCGGCGAAAGGCCAGCGTGTACATTATTGGTAACTGGCGCACGTAATTCCTCCGCGGCAATGGTCCTCTATACCTTCGGGTTACCGTAGTGGAGGAGCTACACTTTAAAACCTTTTACAGGCCAATGTTCCCAGTTGGGAACATAAAATTAAAACTTATTTAAAAATTAAGTTCCACCAATATCGACTTGAAAAAATTAGCAGATATACATAAAAGATGACTTGATTTTTTCTAAATAAAAGCAACATTCCTATCATTAGTTGGTAATTGTACAAAAACTCTTAAAATTGATCATTTTCTTATTTTTTTACAGAGTACAACTAAAAAAATGCATAAAAATTTGAAAGTATCCGATGGTTCTAAGAATCAGTTGGTATATTTTAAGCAGCTCATATTATCAGAAAGGACATCAAATTTGATAATATTTATCAGATGAAATTAAAAATCTGTAACATTAATATTAATAATTTAATAATATTAATAATTATTATAATTGATAATTAATATTTATGTATATATATATATTTCATTTAAATGATTAATATCTCTTAACTAAAGCATTATAAGGTAAAATATGCAAAAAACTAATTAAAAATATACGGGGATCTAAGCTCGGCCTGTAAAAAAATTTAACCGCGGATGAAAAATTTTATGGCATATCTCCGCACTATCTCTTGTGTTCAATCCCAGGCCTACGCTAACACCAGGACTAGAGAATCTCTTTCTTTAGTCCTGCGTTAACACCCCATTAGACAGCGTTACGTTACTTAATTCAAGTCTATTTTTTTTTTTTAGTCTTTAACTTTTTAGCTGTTGTGCCGTTCTTCGCAAAGGAATTTAATTAATATTCAGAGTATATTACAAAAAAAGTTATTTATCTTAGTTGAAGCTTACTATGCAGATAGAGAATGGATTATTACAGTTAATAAGCACAATTTGTAAATTTTCACTCACATTTCTATGTTCATATGTGTGCAGGGTGATTATAATTACCGGTCAGAATGACTTGAGATTTTACCAAAAAGAAAAAAAAAAAAAATCATCAGGTAATGCAGTTTTGTTTGTTGGAGGAAAAAGGCAGCTCTTAAATGTCTCTACGAATGGCACTGTCTGTGTAATGCCGGGGAAATGCCTAAATGGATTTATTAAAGACAGGAATGTTATTACAGCAATACAACAGAGTAGCAAGAAACTCAAAACCTCTAAGGGCTTGTAACATTTTTTTAGCAGAAAGACAAGAATACATGCCTACAGCGGAAATTAGTCTTTGTGACAGGAGAAGAAATGGAGCTTCATGAAACAAACATGATGACTGACATCGCATTCTGGAACTTGTTTTTTTCCCCTTTACCGATTAAAATTCCATCGCATCACGATTGTTTTGGTAAAATATCAAATCATCCTAACCGGTAGTTTTAAAATTATAACCTTTTGACATCGTAAATTTAATTATTATCAACCTGATATCTCTTAATTTGCATAATTGTTTGTTCATTGATTCGAACATAAATTTTCTCAACGTCCAAACAATATAATTTCTAGTGCCATTTATGTTCCGGAAAACATGTACAGAAGCTTGTATATACAGGTTGTTATAATTAAAGTTCCCCTATTCATAGTAAAATCCTAAATTGCTCGAATCAGGTACTTGCCCTGGAAATACACGCATTTTCCGATGCCAGTAATGCAGCATACGACACTACTATTTACCTACGTATACAGACAGAAAATAGCATAGTAGTCAACCTTATAACACATAAAAGTCGTGTTGCTCCCTTAAAAGAAACTTCATTACCTAGATTAGAGTTGCTTGGTGCCCTATTAAGTGCAAGAAGGACATATATCTATAAGTTAATTTGGATTGAGCTTTTAGGATTTTTAGAGGTAAACAAACTAATTTTAAGTTAGGATTCAAATTCAGAATATATTTAAATAATATTTATACAAAAATATGTACTTTCAATAAAAAAAGACACTATCAATTTTAAAAACAACTTTAGCATAAAACTACTGGTTTTTCAATTTACTTAGTATCTGTGTTACTTTCTACAATTAAGCCAGTAACTTAAATATAAGTAACAGTTCTTTATTTTTAACTTTAACTGGGCATTCTGTGAAAAAGTACTCTTTAATTTTTAAAACATGTAAAATACATAGATTTAGCATAAAAATTTTGGGTTTTCAATTTAATTACTATCTGTACTATTTATTCCAATGAAGCCACAAGCTTAACTAACAAGGGAGGGTCACCAACTGCTCAAAAGGTATTTATACATGTTATATATCCTCTTAAAGGTTTAAGTGAGCTGATAATAAAAATATTCATCTTATCGGCAAGTACGCCTCCTAGCGTGAGTTATTCTTAATTAAAGTTTGTAAATTACAGCCTCTTCTGTAATTTAATTTGAAAATTTTTTATCATTAGAGTCAGTTTTTTAACAGATTCTCATGCTAATAGACAATTTGCACGTTTTCTGAGTTTATTCTTAAATAATAGAAAATGGAAAGGTAAGAAAATAAGTACAAACATTTTCTTTATTTGAAATCTAATGACTGATTTATAACAATTTTAACAGCGCACTATTTACTCTATCGAGAAAACGCAGTGTCATATATCGTGACGTCACTCTTTATGACAACAAACGGAAGTAATCATTGTTTACATTCGATTTCGTGCTTTGCTTTGCTTCTTGAATCTGTGAAATAGGTTTTGTATGTTATATAATAATGACGGGTATTAAAAAATCGTAGTATAAATAGTGTATTGTACCATTTTGCACGAATACAACGGCTAATGCTTCTCAAAAGTTATTCTTTATCGTTCCACAGAATCCTATTAAACGAAAACATTGGAGAACCGCCATGAAAAGAAAACAATTGAAAATAATGATAATGGAAAATGGTGATAATAATATTGTAAATGATTATAAGAGGAAAAAGAAATGCTCAGAAATCACATAAACGCTTGATAATTACGAAAGTTAAAACGAATTACTGCTTATAATAGCAGGAGACTTGGCGTTGGAATATTAAAACAGGAATAAACTACTACGTCAGAAACGCCAAAGAAAAATTACTGAGGTGCATACAGCTGTTTCGGTAGCCTAAAGCGTACCGTCTTCAGTGATTGCACCTCAGTAATTTTTCTTTGGCGTTTCTGACGTAGTAGTTTATTCCTGTTTTAAGAATTACTGCTTACTAACCAGGCTAACAAAATGTAAACATTGAAGCATCATAAAATGTGACGTCAGGCAGCGTTTTGAAGTCACGTGATTTTTGATTAATTTTAAAAGTATTTTTTAAATTAATGAGAACTTTTTTTGCATTTTTAATAAACTTTTTGAAATTTATGGGCCTAAAACTACCAGAAAAATAGGATTTTGTTCAAATCCTCTATGTGTGCTAATTCCTCATTATGACTATTTATATTGTTAGTAAAGTATTTTATTGTTTGATAATTATTTTATGGCAGAATTAATTTATAAGTCCAATACTTTATATATGTAGTCATGTGTTATATATTTAAAATCAGAAAGATTTTCTTGTACATCGACATAATCGATATTTTGACTATTAACAATTGACATTGCATGGGGGAACAATAAAAAAAATTTATGTACTAATATAGCAATAGGGAAAAAAAAGCGGAAAAACAAATTACTTTATTTAAAAAATTAATAATTATGTTATTACCTACAATATAATATTTTAATGAAAATGAATATATAAAGAAAAAATTTCTTTGTTACTATAAAAATTACAATTTCCTCTTTTTTACTTTTATGGCTTTTTTCTTTTTAATATTTTTCATACAATTTAGCATATATATGAATTTATTGTTCACACAAAATAATTATTAAACAATAAAATACTCTATATGTAATAATAATAAATAATATATGTATATTGTATTCATTTTTCAATGTCGCGTTACTTGCGAATGTAGCACTGGGAGGGTAGTTGGCGAACTGATAACCATATGTGAAGCAGCACTCAATGGACGGCCATCGCCACCACTAACAGGGATAATAAATCCATTCTTTGTCCAGGATTCGAACCTGGACCTACCGTGAAGGAGTCAGGGACGCTAACCACCACAATGTACGGGCGGTCTTTACTAATAATATACAGAATGGTTTTTAGAATGAGAATTTTTTACAAAACTGATTATGATGGAAACTATACAAAGTACATTGTTAAAGATTCTGTAATTTCAAAACTTTAATTGAGAAAAACTCATGCTAGGAGGCGCATTTGCAGATAAGATGGATATTTTCGTTGTCAGCTCAGTAAGACTTTCATGCGGATATATAATACGTATAAATACCTTTTGAACAGTTGGTGACCTTCCCTTGTAATTTGAAACCTGTAACAAATTATGTTATTCAATATAGTGACTACTCTTTTTCTACATAGCAAAATATATTTAACTTAAGGGCCCTCTTCACTCACAGCCGCCGGAAGCCGAAGCTAATATTATTCTATGGGAAATTTTTCTTTATTGACTAATACATATTTTTAAATTCTGTTTTCACATTCTGAAAATTCCCAGCTGTTAAATTGACGGACTTTTTTTTAAAAAATTATATTTTTTACATTTTATATTTTACTTTGAAGCTGCAAAATACGAATTTTCAATATGTGAAATTTTTTCATTTTGCAATGTCAAAATAAAGTATTAAAAATTAAAAAAAAACTTTTTTAAAAAGTCAATTTAACAGTTGAGAATTTTCTGAATGTGGAAAACAGAATTAAAAAATATGTATTAGTTAATAAGTTATTAAAGAAAATTTCCCATAGAATAACATTGGCTCGGGCTTCTGGCGACGGTAAGTGAAGAGGGCCGTTAAGGGAGAACAGACTAATTATGAATGATGTTAATGAAAAAGATACTGGATCGCTTCATCTGGCTGCAACATCAGCTTCTGAAAATGTATTCGAATAAGGCCAATGAATAGCAGTACTATTTGATGATCACTGGTTGCCTGGCCAAGTAATGTCCGTAACTAAATAATCTGGTGTGTCACTCACACGACTTTCTCTTACCCTGAAATTTAATACTATAAATACAGGTTGGAGATTAAACGGTAAGATAACGAGTACTGTTATGTAAACCTAAGTTAAACAATTCAAATTAGGCTTCGGAAGAGTTTTATATGATAATTAGTTCTGTGTGAGGGGGCTACCGCCCCTCTCGACCCCCCGTTTTATTAATGTACCCACATTTATATAGAATTTAATTCGGTTATTAAAAGATAATTCTGTTTTTAAAAAATAATTTTTTAAAATTATTATTTAAACAAATTTTCTTTTATGATAATGTAGACGATTTCCATATTAGAGAAGTAGTATAACGCTAAATATCCAAAAAAAAAAGTTGAATTTTTTTTTGAATATTACATAAAAAAAATAATAATAATGAAAAAAATCCATAACTTATCGCAGATCGATGGTTGAACCATTCGTTTTAAAGGTATTGACGAGCTCATTAGAAAGATACCCATCATGAAAATTTATTCCCCTCAAGGGAGGGGGGGGAGACGAGGCTCCTGCATACGCAAAATTTTTTTCCCTGTTGACTATATCTATTACAAAAAATATATATTCGTTTCATTTGGTTTAGTGCAGTCTAAAGATGTTAAACTGTACTTTACCTGCAATTTCCCCCATAGACGTAATGTATTTGAATACTTTTGAGTGTCCTTCATACCATACACGAACCATACACGAAACCATACACGAACCATTTGCTTCATCTCAACGAAAAGCTTACTGTAGCATCCCTATAAGATACACATTTAGAATACCGAGTTTGAAATTTCTGCTACTATTTGTTCTTGAGATATGCTGAAACAGACACACAGACAGAACTCACAGACCATTCGCTAAAAACATGATTTTCGTATTCAGGGAACCTCAGAACATGCAAATATAACAAAAACTGACGTTCAGAAATTTGACCCTAAAACAATACTTTCTCGACCCTATGGGTAAGAGAAAGTGAAAAACAATGACACTCAAACATCACTTTAAGTCTGTGGCAGAAAATAAATTTTAATACATCGAGAAGCCACTGTTTGAAACAATTACAATGAACGTTTTTTTAACTTCTTTGCCATGTGATCCGTCACCAGATCCCTCTGCTCGATTTTTCTCTTGTGAATCAAAAATTGCTTTTTAGATAAGTAAAATAATTAATAAAAGAATTAAATAGTAATATTCAAACCAAACATGCTCAAATTTCAACTTACCCACGGGAAGAAAAAAAATCCTAAAAAAAATTAGTTCGATTATCAACCTCACCGTAGATGGGCGATGGCTACTCACTTTCGTAAATGGTCGCCGATGTTGCCACTTTTTGAAGCCCTTTAACTTTTACAAATGTGAAACAAAATTTTAAATAAAAAATAATTCAATAATGATTCAGAAATATTGAAAAAATGTCAGCAGAAGAATTATGAGAATTATTTTAAATTATATTGCATCTATCATATGATGACGTCAGTGCACTATGATGCACTGATAACATTACTGCATAACAGAGAGAAGAGAAAAGGAGGCTGCGGACCTAAAATGTGATTCCTGAAGATGATTAAAAAAAAAAAAAAAAAATAGAATTACTGAGCAAGCAAATTTGAAATCTGGCTTAGTTCTGTAATGCAGACAGAGAAAATTTACAAAAATCAATTGAGGTAAGTGAATCAACGAATGCTTTGCCAGCTTCGCTGGTCACTATATTTAAAGGGGCTAATGTGCAAGTTGTACCTGACGGGACTAAAGTGAAAGTTGTACCTCAAGGGACTAATGTGAAAGTTGTACCTTACGGGACTAATGTGCAAGTTGCACCGAACGAACAAACTATTTCTTTCAACGAAAATGCCAACTAACCCTGGACGATAGGTCTAATATATGGTATCATATTATATATCGTATTTATCGTAATATAACTCAATACTTATTTCGCTTCCTTCTTCGACTCGTTTTAATACGCATTTTTTATATGCATGAGCAGCCCCCGAAAAACAAAAACATTAAATAATTAAATTCATTTTTTTACTTATTTTTATTTCATATCATTTCACGCGCACTTTTTATTTCCTAATTCAAAATTATTAAAAAAAACTTTTTCGATATCGCTTGTAACGATACTGATTATTATTAATTTTCTTTTCTTTTTCTTTCAATAATAAAAAAAAAAAAGATTTTGATGAAATTCTGGGAAAAGCAGAATTTAGTTTAGGACGGAGGACTATTAGTTTTTTTTTCTTCCCAATTATAACATCGCTTTCAAATTATTCAATTATATTTTCGATAAATTTTAGATTTCGATAAATGTCCAACTATCGAAAAATGATTTCGACAAATGTCCAACTATCGAACACGACAACGCAAAAATCCCAGATTGAGACTAATAGGCCCTCAGTCCTAAAAATTTTTATATGTTATAGCCGAAACGTCAGTGGAGGCCCTCTGTTGAGACTCAAAACGGTTTTGGGCTGTGTCTGTGTGTCTGTCTGTCGCGCGATAGCGGCCGCAAAAATAGAGCTATTGACTTGAAATTTGGTACACATGTTCATGAGCCCCACGAAATCAGCTGTATAGTTTTGGGTATGTATTCCATTTGTAGTTCGTATACAGGGACACGCCAAAGTTTTTCTTATCATTACGGCCTATGGGAGAAATTTGTATGTATCGCGATAGCGGCCACAAAAATTACGCTATTGACTTGCAATTTGGTACACGTGTTCATGTGCCACACGAAATCAGCTGTATAGTTTTGGGTATGTATTCCATCTGTAATTCGTGTACAGGGACACGTCAAAGTTTTTCTTATCATTATGGCCTATGGGAGGAATTTGTATGTACCGCGATAGTGGCCACAAAAATCACGCTATTAACTTGCAATTTGGTACACGTGTTCATGTGCCCCACGAAATCAGCTGTATAATTTTGGGTGGGTATTCCATTTGTAATTTGTGTACAGGGACACGCCAAAGATTTTCTATCATTACGGCCTATGGGAAGAATCTATATGTACCGCGATAGCCACCGCAAAAATCAAGCTATTGACTTCCAATTTTTGCCGAAACATCAAAGGAGGGCCTCTGTTGAGACTCAAAAGAATTTTGAGTTCCGTCTGTCCGTCTGCCGTGCGATAGCGGCCGCAAAAATCACGCTATTGACTTAATCACGCTATTGTATTAATCACGCCAATTTGGTACACATGTCTATGATCCCCACGAAATTAGCTGTATAGATTTGGGTGTGCATTCCATTTGTAATTCGTGTACAGGGACACGCCAAAGTTTTTTTTATCATTATGGCCTATGGTAAGAATTTGTATGTACCGCGATAGCGGCCCCCAAAATAACGCTATTGACTTGCAATTTGATACACATATTCATGAGCCCAACGAAATTAGCTGTATAGTGTTAGGTGTGAATTCCATTTGTCGTTCGTGTACAGAGACATGCCAAAGTTTTTCTTATCTTTACGGCCTTTGGGAAGAATTTGTACAGTACTGTGCAAATTAATTGGGACAAGCTCAAAAATTTACACAAATGTTGTTTAATTGGTATAAGTTGACTTACATGCACGGTATAGCAATTTAATACGAAATATGTCCTCCTCTAGCTTGAATGAGATCCTGTACATGGTTTGGCATAGATTCCACTAAATTAGAACATAAATTTTTGATCTCGTTATCACCAAACCAAACTTTTATAACATTCTCAATTATTGTTTTCTTTGTTGAGCAGTCCATTTTACTCACACGTCTCTTTACAATGCTCCACAAATTTTCGATGGGATTTACATCAGGAGAATTACCAGGCCAATCCAAAACCAGTAATTTCTGTTCTTGAAAAAAATTCTTTGTTAGCTTAGAAGTATGGCATGGAGCAAGATCTTGTTGAAAGATACCAACACCACCAGCGAACGCTTGCATCATAGGCACAATTTTTCTCTCTATTATAGAAATGTATTTTTTAGAGTTCATCATCCCTTCAACTGGTACTAAGCTGCCAGGTCCTCCAGAAGTAAAATACCCCCCAAAACATCTGTTTCTGAGGGTGCTTAACTGTTTGAATGAGATGTTGTTCACTGATAAGTTCTCCATCACTTCGCGAGACAAATCTTGGTCGAAACCCTTGCACAATAAAATGCGTTTCGTGGCTGAATACAACCTTCTTCCAGTCTTGTGCAGTCCAGGATTCATATTTCCTGGCCCAGTCCAAACGTTTTCTCTTCATTGCAGGTGTTAATAACTGTTTTTTGATTGGTGTTCTTGCAAATCGCCCAGATTCAATAAGCCTTCGTCGAATTGTCGATGAATCCACACTCACACCAGTAGCTAATAATTCTCTCTGAAGATCTGTACTTGTTTTGTGAGGATGCATTTTACTATTTCGTACAAGAAATTTGTCTGTTCGAGGTGTGGTCTTGCGTTTGCATCCACATTTACCCTTCCGTTTTGGAGACACTGTCCCAAAATTCTTTTGCTGATTTATAATCCTAGAAACACTGGATTTTTCAACTCCAACTGCTGCAGCAATATCCCTCACAGTCATAGAAGTATGCTGACTAAGAGTAACAGTTCTAGTCCTTTTCCTAGGAGTGATATCCATTTTTTAAATACACGTCAGAAGCAGACAATTCACACAATCGACCACTTCTTACAGCAACTAAAGCGCAACTGAAGGGTAAAATTTTCGACATGTCATGATCACGTGGTCAAACTGGTTTAGATTAGTCAAGGGCAGTCGCACATTGTAAGAAAATGCAGTTGAAACCGGTTTGAGGCAGAAAATCCCCGAGAAAGGAACAATTTTCTTAAAAAATATGTTTGTCCCAATTAATTTGCACAGTACTGTATGTACCGCAATAGCGGCCGCAAAAATCCGTCGATTGACTTGCAAATTGGCGCACACGTTCCAGCTTTGCATATAAGTAGCTGTATATATATATTTTTTGCTATATTTTTTATAAGTTGTGTACAGGGACAGGCCAAAATTCTTAACATTACGGCGTATGGGATGAATTTCGTTTAAACGCATTTTAATATCATTACTTTGCAATGAAGACAATGAAACTAGCGTACGCGAGTAAGATGCTTAAACTTATGTTGTTTGAAGAAAATATGTGCTCTTAAGCTATCTAATTAATGTACAGGACCTTACAAAAGTGTTCTGACAATGTCACGTAGTCATCGAAACGATGTTAAATTTGGAACAATTATTAATTTTGAACGCAAAATAAGCTGAATAGTTTTAACTGGTGTATACGATATTTATGGTTCGTTTACAAAGACACACGAAAGAATTTCGTAACATTAGAGCCAATGGACAAATTTTTTATTTAAGCGCGCACTTTAATGCGTTTATGCTGAATTGAACTTAATAAAGTTAACATACATTATAAAGATGCTTAAAATCATGTTTACTCTTAAAAAAGGTTATGTATAGACTAAATAAATTATGGGACCACACATATAATTCCGAGAATGTACAGTAATCATCCAAATGATGTCAAATTAGTTCGAAAAATAAATGAGCTATAATTAATTAGGTTTATTCTTATTATTGGCGTTTATAATGACTGTGGCTATTTTTCTGGGATACATAAAGGAATTTCGTACTATTACGGTCTATAGTCGGTATTTCATAAAAGTGTATTTTAACATGGTTACACCCCATCAAATATAATGAAATTTTATTAGAATTTTAAAAGCATGTTTTCCTGTTGAAAATTGTAGGCATAGAATTGATAATTAGGTTAAAGGTTACGTAAAATATTTCCGATATGCTATGTAATCTTTTTTGTATGAAATTTGATAGTTATGAAATTTGGTATTTATGAATTTCAGGGAAATAATACAAGACCGTCGTTTATTAAGAATACATATTGTTGCGTACTTGGTGTTCGTAAGTTGTTCGAGAATGAAAGGCGAAACTTGCAAAAATTCAGTGATTTATTCACAGAACGTTCCAGAAAAATACAGGTCTACAAACCAAGTATCAGCTTCAATTCAACCAGTAAACATAGCTTAAACATCAGCAAAACAACAGTGCAAACTGCTTATCAATAACACATAAAGCAAGTCTCATTCAAAGCGGCTCAAAGCAAAGCAAGCATTTGACGAAACTGACACAGATCTGAGATTGGCCGCCTTGGCTAAAAAAATGCTCCTTTTATACTTTTCTATCGAACACAGACTGGAAAATTCTCGTATCTCATCAGCCAATGAGATTAGAGCTTTCATATTTGGTATATCCCTAATATATATTTTCTCGCCAAGGTCGCAAAAAAAAAAAAAAATCGCCAAGGAGGGAAACAGTCGCCAAATCCATTTCTTACCGTATTGGAGCTTTTTAATGCGTTTTTAAAGGAAAATTAGGCTATTTATCGCTAAAACGACTAGAAATGCACAAAATTAGCATTTTATCGACTTACTAAGCCTCTTTGAAAGAATTTATACAAAAATAAATGCAATTAATTACAATTCCGTAACACTTTATACGATATACAAATAGGTATACAAAGAGAGATACAGCAGGGGGTTGAGGGGGCAGCAGCCCCCCTCAGGAATGTATCTGATTATGGTAATAAGTCGATCGAATCAATATATACTATTATATAATAAGGAATAAATAAAAATGACCTATTGAATAATGTCTGATGCAAATAGGACGTTGAGGCTCCTGATCTGCAGATCCACTAGTGTAGCGTTCACTTTTAAAATATTTGTGTGTCTGATTATAACTAAACCTGTTTAAAATTAGAAATGTGTCAACAGCCTCAACTTATTTATTACTTAAACTCTTTATTAAAAAAAATAATATATTGATGCAAATGCCTAACTAATTAGTTATTGTGAACAGAAAAACAAAAGGTAATTTCAGAATGCCTAAGTAGCTAAATAAATTATTATAAATTGAAATTCAACAAGTTTCATCATTTTGAATTTTTTATCTTTCCGTTACCAATAACAAGTAACTTATTTCTTTGGTTAATATAATTATTTTCCAGAAATACAAGTCAACTTATAGAGATTAAACACTCGTTTATTTATTCTAATTTTTTCAGGATTTTACCTTATATAGTTCGGCTGAACTTTTTGAAAACGTATGATGATCTGAAAACCATGTCGAAAAAATGCGTCGAAAAATTTTTAAATTTGAATTTTTAAAAAAGTTACAAACTTAAAATTCCTAGGTTTGGCATATTTAGCAACTTGCTATAAAATGGATAAAAGTCTACATATCAATTATTAAAAAAATATGTAATTTTTTTTGCTCACAGTCCTAAATAAATTGATTTCATTGTACAAACTGTCCTTCCGTTACCGACGGAATTCACCAATAACAAAACTTTGAAAAAACACCATAAAATGCAGTATTCGCAATATAACTCGCAACAATTTTTTCGTGATGAAAGAACACATGACCCTTCGTCAGTCGAACACTGTAGGCACGAGTGCTGTATGTAGTCAGAGCAGTTAGGTAACTGCCAGTGGCGAGGCGTGAGATTTCGTCCAGGTCATCACTATTTCACATCCCCCCCCCCCCGAATATGCACAACATCTAAATCATTGCTACATTATCTTTATTATATGACACATTTTGTAAGAAATTGAAAAAAAAAAAAATACTTTAGCAATATTTATTATTATTTTTTCTTAAATTTTGAACTTAAATCTTAAAAACATTATTTTTATTAATTTATTATATTGAATCAATTACATACACTCAGTTATTCTTTGTCTCACTTTTGCTATATCTCGTAATATGGGAAAGTATTTCATAGTCTACAAGAGCTGCATGATTTAACATTTTTTTTTTTTTTTTTGCCAAAGAACTTTTATGTAATCATTCTCTGACTCACTCTCACTTTTGCTATATCCAGTAACATGCTATAATTTAAATTAATGTGTGTAATAATTAATTGATAAATAATGGTCAATTTAATTAATTACGGTATAATTTCAAAATTCGTGAGCAATACATAATTTTACTTTGTCTTATTATTATTATTGTTATTATAAAATTAATTTAACCATTCCCTGGTTTATTATCACTTTTATTATAGCACTATCTTGTAATATGGGTAAACGTAATAGTTTGTAAATGATGTTTTTGAGTATTTTTAATTTTAACCAGCTGCGATTACAACTGAATCCCATAATATGAAAAAATGTGTCCTTCATTTATCAGTGACGCATAATTTTAATGATGACGATTTATCTGCAGATTGAATTAAATAATTATTATCCGTGACTGTCTAACTAACGTCGAACTGTCTAAAATCGCAGAAAATTTGTTAATGACATTATAATTAAATATATGAATGCATGTAAATTCGGAGAAATACCATGTTTTCAGCATGAAAGTACTTGTGGTGGTGGTGGTGTGTGTGTGTGTGGGGGTTAACATGATCTTTACTACTTTGTTATAAAAATAAATAAATTAAATAAAAATAAATCAGTAAGAGAGAATTTGTTTTCATTCTTGAAGCAACAGAGAGGAAAAAAGAAGCATTTTTTCATAATATAACTAGAGAAAAATTGATTTCGTTGTTAAAGGCTAAAAATAGATCATTAAATTCTACACACATGTTCGTTGGAACATTTAAAAAAAATCAATTAAAAAATTAAGAAGATATTTTTCGCATTGTCTTCTAATATTGAATAAAAAATATTTTATTGTTGGATATTTTTTTCTATCGAAGATCACGAAGTAATATTTTAATAATTCAATATTTTAAAGTTTTACTGCTCGCTCAATTTGGACTTAAGGTGCATTAAATACAATAATTTTAGGAATGGTTTTTAATTTCAAACATTTAATTGAACAAAAATATAAATAAATAAATAATGATAATAACGATTATAATTGTTATTATAATATCGGGTCGTACCCGCGTCAGTCTCTGCGGAGCTGTTCACATTCTTCCTTCCAGCGTAAAAGGAGGGTTAGACCAGGGTCATAATCAACCCCGCATTATACTAGGGATCACGGATTAATAGAAGAGGATGCGAAAGAGGCTTCCAAATCTGGCTTTTTTTTTTTTTTATCTTACCACAACAGATGGCGCCACAGTCGAGGACCTACCTTTCCAAAAGCTCCCGTAATGATTTTCAGTGGCAAAAAATGTCATTTAATTTAATTTTCTTGTGGAAAGTTTTAACTTTAACAAAATCAAGTAAACAGAAATAATGTTATATAAGGTCTTCCTAATAACATATATTTTTTTTTTATAACGGTGGGACTTTTCATTACTTTGTAAGAGGTTATACAAAATACGAGATCGTATTGATTAAAATCAGAATAAAAGACATTTAAAATTTTTCAGTACTGTACAAATAATCCATGATACAAAGTAAAAAATGTCATTATTAAGGAATATTAAAAATTAAGGAAAGAAAGAAAGAAAAAATAAATAAATAGACGAAAATTATTAATAAAGAAAGAAAAAAAAGAAAATTATTAATAAATAATTAAATAAAATCTGTTGTACTTTTTCCATTTATTTTTCAAACTTTTAAATTTAATAAGAATTATTTTGATTTACTTATAATACAGAAAGTTTACGAACTTATTAATTTTTTTAAGGTAATATAATATATATGTATTTAAATATAAATTAAAAAAAAAATTAAGATAGTTTCTGTGACTTGAGGTATTTTAGAAATTGTATGGAGATATATCTAAATTTATTTTCGTTTTAAAAAAATCACAGGGAAATTCATTTCTCTCTTCCTTCCCTCCTTTTACAGTATATATTCAATATTATGATTTTTTAAAACCATATGTCATTTTCTATTTTAAAACATCCATTTTTAACGAATGTGTGTTTTTGTGTAAATATCGGACTGAGTTATCAAGTTTTTTAATGTTAAAAAATCAAAAAAGTATTTTAATTTACATATATCTAATTATTAAAAACTTCACCAGCGGCCAAGTGATTCTGCGATTAAAATGTATTAGATGAAAAGTGCCGGGTTCGCTCGTCGACCTAGCTGCTCGAAGGTCTCCGCGGTTTTCTCCAAAACTCGCGTAAATACGAGCTATGACCCTAATCAAGATCAACATGGTGGGCACATCACCCAGGACTTGGACCCTCGTGCAGTCAATCGGCTTTAATCTTCACACCAGCAGGACCACCACCTTATTAAACAGTAGCCGAAAGGCTTTGCATGCAAAACTGGTAGATGGGAAGTGCCGGGCTTGATACCAGGTCGCGCTAGTCGATTTAATTGATCAGAGTTTTCCGTGATATTCGCCGAAACTCGCGTAAATACGGGCTAGGACCCGTCAGAAGGACCCTGCGGAGGGCACACCACCCAGGTCTAGAACCCTCGTATAGTTAATCAGCCTAAACCTTCACACCAGCATCATCACCACTTTATTAACTGTGGCCGAGAGGTTCTGCACTCAAATCTGATAGATGGGAAGTGCAAGGTTTGAATGCAGGTTACGATTGTCGAAGTCATTCGTATTTTTTGTGTTTTTTCTCCGAAAATTACATGAATACGGGCTAGGAAACTCTTCGACCCCCCGATGGGCATCTCCTGTTAGGAGCAAGTCCCAAGTGCAGATATTTGGCTTTAATTCAAACACCAACACTTTATTAAAAATTTAATGTGTGATGTAGGAATTAAGGCCGACTGTCTGCACGGTAAATCTGGTTATGTCTTTCTAAAATGCCCTGGTATTCAAGCGATAAACTCCGAACGGCTAAGCCGACGAGGATGTATTGGATTCCAATTTGGCACCTCACGCCTATCCTAAAACGTGTAGAATAATGTATATGTAATATGTATATTTACATATATATAATTGAAATTATGTTAGAGAAAAAAATGATAATGTGCATGATTGACGTAAATTAAAAAAAAAAAAAAAAAAAAAAAAAAATAAGCAGATAAATTTATATTTATTATTATTTTTTTAAGAATTCCCCCCCCCCCCACTCTTTTTTTTTTTTTTTTTTTTTTTTTTTCGTTTTAGAGATTTGTAACATTAAACCATACATTATTATTATTTATTATTATTATTTAAAACCATATCAATCCTTAACGAATTTCCAATGACCATCGTCTGCATTATCATGAAAGATAATTTTTTTTAAATAATAATTTTAATAAATTATTTTTACTGAGTGAATTTGTATAAGAAAATATAGAAGAAAGTCATGTGGTGACCAAAACAGACTAGTTTTTTTAAACGTAAGTATAAGTAAAAATTTTATGATAATTTCTGTTATTTGAGGAATTTTAGAAATTGTGTGGAGATATATTTAAATTTATTTTCATTTCAACAAATTACAGGGAAATTCATCCTCACCTCATTTTACTATATAGGATAATAAGATTTTTTTAAACTATGTATTATTTTTATTTTAAAACTCATTCATCTTTAACGAATGTGCTATATGTCAATATCTGACTAAATTATCAATAGTTTTTTAATGTTAAAAATTTTTAAAACTATTTTAATTTACATATGTCTCGGTAAGTTAGTTATCTTTATTAAAAACGTTAATTATCTTTATTAAAAACCCCGTCATCGGCCGAGAGGTTCTCATTAAAATCTGGTAGACGGGAAGTGCTGGGTTCGTTGCCAAGTCGCGCTCGGTGACCTAGTCGCTTAGAGTTTTCGGTGTTTTTTTTTTTTTTTTCCCAAAACTCGAGTAAATATGGGCTTTGACTCCTAAGAATGACCGAAACGGCGGGCAGACTACCCAGCCCTAGAATCCTCGGGTAGTCAATCAGCCTTAACTTTCACATCACCACCCCCACCACCACCTTATTAAACAGTGGGCGAACAGTTTGGCGTTCAAAGCTGATAGACGGGAAGTGCCTGGTTCGATACCAGGTTGCGCTCGTCAACCTAGCTGCTCAGAGTTTTCCGTGATTTTCGCCGAAACACGCGTAAATACAGACTGGCACCACCTTAGAAAGACCACCACAGAGGGCACACCACCAAGACCCAGGACCCTCGTGTAGTCAATTGGCCTTAACCTTCACACAGTAACACCACCATCTAATTAAGCAGTGGCCGAATATTTCTGCGTCCAAAACTAGTAGATGTGAAGCGCCGAGCTTGATACCAGGTCGCGCTCGTCAATTTAGCTGCTCGGAGTTTTCCGTCGTTTTTCCCAAACTTGAATAAATACGGGCTAGTACCCTCAAAAAGACACCCCTCATAGGGCACACCACCCAGGCCTAAGAACCTCGTTCAGTCTATTGGCCTTAACCTTCACACCACCACCACCACCACCTTATTAACAGTGGCCGAGCGGTTCTGCTCTCAGAGCTGATAGACAAGGAAGTGCCGGGTTTGAATACAGGTTACGTTAGTCGACGAAACCATTCGTATTTTTCTATAGTTACTAGGGAAGACTTCTGTGGGGATCTTTTTAAGGTGTACTAATACGTATTTACGCTACTTTCGGGGAAAATCATAGAAAACTTTGAACGGCTTGGCTAATGAGCGCAACCTGCGATGAACGCGGCACTTCCTGTTTTCCAGCTTTGAGAGCTGAACCTCTCAACCACATAATCGATTAAGGAAATTCATGCTCATGAAAGTTGGGAAGAGGGGAATGGCGATTTTATCAATTTTTAAGTCGCCATGTGGCGAGTGTTGAAAGTGGATTTCTTCAGGTCTAATCAAATCTACGTGATTTAATTGATTTAATTATTGTTTCAAATATTAAATATTTTGATTTATATTATAACTTTGTATCTGTGTATTAATTCTATTGAGATTTTAAAAATATATAGAGGAGTGGTTTGCTGGTTAAGCTAGATTGCTTACACGAAGGAGCTAGGCGTGGGGAGAATATCCTCTGTCGAGATCTTTCTAAGAAACCAAGAACGCTTAGCCTATATCCATGTAAGATTTGGTGAAAACAATTAAAAATTCCAAACGATTGAAATGACTAATGCGACTTGGGTTCGAACCTGGCATTTCTCGTGTTCCAAAAGGTATGTATAATACCATTTTTTTTAATTGCGATTATAGTAACGAAAAAATCTTGATAATGTACGTTACTGAACGAAATTTTTAAAAATTATGTATAGATATAATTAAATTTATTTTTGTTTAATAAATTACAGGAAAATGCTTTTTGGTACGGTAGGACTATTTCTTTAAATCTGCGATTTTGCATTATCGCCAATTTTGTGTTCCACCACATATATATGCCAGGATATCTGCCAATATCCAATATTACCACTTGATTTTCTAAACTATCTTAAAACTAGTATGTTGTGGCCACCACATGACTTTATTCTATATTTTCCTATACAAATTCACTCAGTAAAAATAATTTATTAAAATTATTATTTAAAAAAAATTATCATCCATGATAATGCAGACGATTTCCATACTATAGAAGTAGTATAACACTAAATATCCAAAAAAAAAAAGTCAATTTTATTGCTAATATTACAATAATTTTTTTTTTTTTCTTTTTGGTAAAAATGAAAAAAATCGATAACTTTATTTTAAATTACAGCAGATCGATGGTTCAACCATTCGTTTTGCAGGTATTGACGAGCTCTTTTGAAAGATACCCATCATGAAAATTTATTCCCCTCGAGGGGGGGAGGGGGAGGCTCCTACACATACAAAAATTTTTTCCCAGTTGACTATCTCTATTATAAATAATTCTTCAAATAATGATTAATAAATAAAATTGTGTAATAAATTTGATAATGATTACTAAAAAATAATTCTCTTTATGCACATTTATACAAAATTTTGTCCCATATCACCATGCTAAAAATTTAGAAAAAGCGGGATAGCAACGCAACCCGTAAGACAATTTTTACCAAAAGTTGATAGGAACTAATTTATGTCAATGTGCAACTACATACCAATTTGTATGAAATTCTGTGCAGTATTTTCTGAGAAACAGTTACCACAAAATTTTGTCACACACACAGACAGACAGACAGACATTTTCTAAAAATGGTAAAGTCGTGTTCTACAGCTCTCAAAACGTGTAATTCCATCAAAAACCTGAGGTCTAAAATTTTTACGAATCCAATACTTTCTTCGATTGAATATAGAAGAAAGTATTTTCCTATACAAATTCACTCAGTAAAAATAATTTATTAAAATCATTATTTAAAAAAATTATCTTCCATGATAATGCAGACGATTACCATACTAGAGAAGTAGTATAACACTAAATATTCATAAAAAGTCAATTTTACTGTCAATATTACAAAAAAAAAATCTATAACTTTATTTTAAGTTATCGCAGATCGATGGTTCAACCATTCGTTTTAAAGGTATTGGCGAACTCTTTTGAAAGATAACCATCATAAAAATTTACTCCTCTCAAGGGGGGACTTCCTGCCCAGGGGGCGGGTGGCGATGCTCCTACACATACAACATTTTTTTCCCAGTTGACTATCTCTATTATAATTAATTCTTGTAAATTTCATAATTACTAAAAAATAATTCTCTTTATGCACATTTATACAAAATTTTGTCCTATATCATCATGCTAAAAATTTAGAAAAAGCGGGTTGGCAACGCAACCTGTAAGACAATTTTTACCAAAAGTTGAAAGGCACTAATTTATGTCAAGGTGCAACTACATACCAATTTATATGAAATTCTGTGCAGTAGTTTCTGAGATACAGTTGCCACAAAATTTTGTCACTCACACACACGCACAGACAGACATTTTCTAAAAATGGTCAAATCGTGTTCTACAGCCCTCAAAACGTGTAAATCCATCAAAAACCCGAGGTCGAAAATTTTTACGAATCCAATACTTTCTTCTATTGGATATAGAAGAAAGTAATATTATGTCAAATCGGTAAAAATTTCGACATTTTATAAATAAATATAATTATCAATAACATTATTTAAATATATTACATTATACAGTATATTACCATTATATAATATATTATTTTATATAAATAAATACCTAATACATTTTTTATCTAAAAAAGAAAAGAAAAAAAGAAAGAAAAATAATTTAAACGT
Source organism: Salticus scenicus (assembly GCA_963930645.1). NCBI lineage: Eukaryota > Metazoa > Arthropoda > Arachnida > Araneae > Salticidae > Salticus > Salticus scenicus. The sequence continues at coordinate 218,785,356 of OZ005660.1, read as the reverse complement.
ACAAACATTTTTTTTTTCTCTAGTACAGTACTTTGTGGTGTTTACTTACTTTTTTTTTTTTTAAATATGTCAACTGTTTAATCATCACCAGTTATATGCTGAAAGAAAGTTATTAATTTTTTTCTTCTTTTTTTTGAGTGTGTGTGTGTGTGTGTGGAGGGGGGGGGGGGTGCTTAGAAGTTAATTTATTACACGAGGATTCTAGGCCTGAATAATGTGCCCTCCGTGAAAGTCTTTTTGAGGATGCGTCAGGCGCATCCTTAGGACGAACAAAATCGGGCGCACCAGCCTGAGAGGCCAGGTAAATACTTTATATTGTTAAAATACTTGTACTACAATCAATAAATTCGTACTTATGCATCACATTTTCGTTTATTACTTTCTATTCACTCCTAATAAGGTCACCATATGGGGGTTTTTGAATTAAAAATCATGTGTAGGATATTTAGAGAGAAAAAAAAAAAAAAAAAAAAAAAAAACCAGAACGAGCCTCTCAGGCAGGGTGCGCCCGACGGAGGGTTAAGGTCTCCAAGCCTGTGTATTTGTGCAAGTTTCAGAAAAAACCACGGAAAACTCCGATCGGCCAAATTCAACGTACTTTCGGTCTACCAGCTTCGAGATAGCAGAATCTCTCCATCACAGGTATGGCAAGAATTTAAAAGTAAAGGGGAAACGACGTAAAAAATTTTCTTTTGCAATTTTTAAAATGTAATCTCTGAAAATTTTATTTGATTGAAATCAAATGTAATTCACGATTTTTTTTCCCATTTTCTTTTCTTTCTTTCTTTTCCTTTTCTTTCTTTCCTTTTTTAAATGCATTACCAAGTGATCTGCACTTTTGAATAATAATAACTTATCATCGAGCTTAAAATCATTAGCAAATTCTATGAAGAAAATAAGTGAGAGAAAGATATAAATGACCTTAAAATAAATGTCTCAAGTTTTATTATTATTATTTCTTTCATTGTCATGGCTTTCAATGTTACAAGAAAAGACATAAATTAAAAAATCTTTTTAATCTATTTTAAGATAACATATTTTTGATGAAAGAAAGAAAATCTAAACAATTTTGAAAAATATTTATTGATTTATTATCAAGTTTCACACATTACGAAAAATTCCGATACTGTATGAGCATTTATTAATATAATATATATATTAGAGTTTGAAAAAAAATCTTTAAGTCAAATACAGCAAGAATTAAAATAATAATAATCCAAATACAGGAAGAATTAAAATGAAAGAAAGTTGCAGATGCTTAAAAACAACACAACAAGAAAAAAAAAAACTTTATTTTGAATTTTTATGGAAAACGTATATACTATTTGGCAAAATATTAAAAAAGAGACTTGGAGTTTGATAAATAAACGAAAAGAAAAGATCGTAACATATAAGCAAGAAAGAAAAAAAAGTTGAAAGAGAAAACAATAAAATTGTGTCGATTAAAATATCTTTTAGTAATAATAATAGTTTATTTCGCAGCAAAAGCTGTCGAAAACCGAAAATTCCTGTCAAGGAAAACCGGGAGAAAGTAGAAATCTTTCAGTAAACTAGTAAAGGATTTCTAGGAGAAAGTAGACTACAGCGCCCTCAATATTTACAAAAATATCGTCTTCCACTTTCAAAGGCTGGACACCATTGGACTTTCCCCTCCTATTCTTTCTACTCTGTGCTAGGGACATGGTATTAGAGGGTAAGGTATAGTATCGCCATATTAGAAATATGGTACCTAAAATCGAGTTTTCAGCTACGCTTCCGTCATAAGTAACGTCTGAAGCGCCGCCTGTCGCTAGCAATAGAAAACATATTTCTAAACAAACATGGCTGCCTGCGAGCCGCGATCTTAGTAGCGGTAGCAACAGTATGGTTCTAAATAAATATTCCATAAATATTTTATTTAACTTGCAATTTTTTGTTGCAAATCAAATGAATGATGAAAAATATTAATAATCAATTCAGGAAATTGTTGAATATATGTGAAAGATCCTAAATACAATTGAAATAATTATTGTAAAAGTTAATGTAATTTAAAACATGTATTTTTTTTTTTCTTTCCAAACTGTACATTCGGCAGCAAAATTATTGAAACGCTAACATAATTCTTATGGAAAAGATTGGCACCTAATACTGTTTTGTTAGGTAAATATTTGTCGAGTTCATTAACTTAATCTTATGCTGTTTCTAAAGATGCAATATGATAAAAACTAGCGATCATGTTTAAAAAAAATGTATATGAAATTTGTGTATGTGTGCTTCAATAATTTTGCTGCCCACTCTATAATTTCAAACAAATAAGCATGTAAAAAAAACCATGGATATCGCTTCGGTTTTCAAGCTTTTTATTTTTACATATTTTGAAATTCAGTACAAACATCAGAAATTTAATTAAGATCTATGATAATAAATAAGTTATCAATGACTTCCTGTATTATGAGCTAGAAGTAAACCCTGGCTACTTAAATGTTCTACCCCCTGCACATAAATTAAAACATGAATTGATATCTATGTATTGAAATTGATATGAACTGTAACTAACGTGTGTATAATGAAATAATGAATACCTAAAAAAAAAATTATATATCTTCTTTTATTTAAAAAACAAAACAAAAAATTGAGAAATACAACTTAACTATAATTTATTCTTCTCAGAAATTTCATTTATTATTTTTAAGAGGGAATGTGTGTGTGTGTGGGAGGTAAGAAATGTATTTTAAGGAATGTACTCATCTTACAATGTCATGAAAAAAAAAAAATTCTAGATATATTCTGTAATTGTGTTTTCTCTAGGATTTTGAGTAGCTGAGTTTCTTATCCTGAACAAGGTTCTAAACAAAAAGTACCTGATCACACTCATCAACATAGCCCTTTGAAATTATCTATAGTTTTTTTTTTTTTCTTCTTTAATCAAACCTTGAACACAAGTTAATACTCTTTAGGAAAACCCCCACAAGGGTAGTATTAAGACTTTCATGTAGTTAATTGGCCAATGACAAATATATCTAGAATCTCACGTTACAATTGATACATTTTCTTATGCAGAAATGTAAAGTTTGTTATTGAATTTTCATATCTGATATTTAATGTTATTTATACAATACATAGGTACATACAAAAAGAAAAAAAAAATCTAGTGTGAAATAACCACACGACTTCCATAATCCACTATTGCACGTATTAGAAGTATTTTTTATTTTTTTTTTAAGATAATGTGATCACAAGATATAAAATTGACCTAACAAAGTTGACGCCTAAAAATTTTCCTGTAAGAGAAAGCTGATAGACTTTAAATAGAACTTATATAGCGAGTTAATATATATATATATATATAGTGGTGCCTTTTTATAAAAAAACAATTTCCAAGTTTGTTATAGAATTTCAATATATTGTCTTTATAGTGGTATGAAATTGATCTTTTCTTTTAGCAATAACTTGTCATCTCTGTTTATACCACACACACACATATATATATATAAACATGTTGAGCTTTTATTATAAATACCTTACTTATCGATTTAGCCATCAGGAGTTTTCCACGGTTTTCTTTGAAACTATAGTACAAGTTAGGTGCCCTTAGAAAGACCCTCTCCCTTTCCCCACAGAAGGTCCTAGGACCTTCATGTAATCAAAAGGCCTTACTCCAACAAACTTAGATTTATGTTACAATTGATGCAATTTAGTTTGTCAGAAATTATTTATATCTGACATAAAATGTTTATTTAACACATGCATATAACTATTCACATGTTGAGCTTTTATTATATGTATCTACCAGTGGCGGATCCAGAACTTGACTTTTGGGGGGGGGGGGGGCTAAGATTTTTCAGTATTATTCTAGACCAATAAAAAATTTGCAATTGCAATATTCAATTGTAAATGTCAGTGTTTTGGGGGGGCTTCAGCCCCCTAGCCCCCATCCCCCTTAAATCCGCCACTGGTATCTACCTCAGCCTTGCGCTTTACTCGTGTACCAATTAGGACCCCTTCTTTCTTACAGAACAGACTAGAACCTTCGCACAGTCAATTTGCCTTAACTCTAATGCCCATGTCATATGATAGATTTTTGCACAATATTTTACTAAACACAACACAGCAGTGTATGGGGAAGATTCAAGGTCAGCATGTAATCAACTTGTTCAACCATCTTTTGGAAAAGTTGCACATGTTGTGTCTAGTAAAAAAGCTAAACGAAAGACCATAACACATCTAGGATCTTATTTTAGAAATCATACTTTTTCCCATTCATAAAGTGTGTTTCTGAATTTTGATATCTGACATGTTATTTTTACCACACACATACTACCCCCCCCCCCCCAAAAAAAAAAAAAGGCTGAGCTTTCATATGTACCTACCTCATTGACCTACTTGTCTAGAATTTTCCATGGTTCTCCTTGAAACTCGTGTACAAATCAAGACCCTTTAGAAAGACTCACTCCCCTTTCCCACAGAAAGTTCTGGTACTTTGATGTAGTCAATTGGCCTCAATTTCAACACACCTAGGATCTTATATTACAATCGTTAAAATTTTTCATGCTCAAATTTAAATTTTGTTATAGAATTCTCATAATTTGACATTGAATATTATTTATAACACATACACACACACACACACACAGAAAAAAAAAATTCACATGTTGAGCTTTTATTATAAACATCTGGAGTTTTCGCTCAAAACTCGTGTTCAAGATAGTACTCCTTAGAAAGACCCCACTTCCTACAGGAGGCACTAGGACTTTTGTGTAATCAATTGGCCTTTATTATAATACACCTATATTACAATTAATATACTTTCCCATGCATAAAGTTTGTTATTGAATTTTCATATCTGACATTAAGAGTTATTTTTACCACACACACATATCCCCCCCCCCTCCAGAAAAAAAAAACACACTGAGATTTTATTATAAGTACCAGTTAATGGCTAGGTAAAAACTGAATGCAGCATTCATCATTTGAAAAATTCATTTGTTTCATATACTATTTCCAACAAGGCAAGTTTTTCATATAATTACCGTAAAAACCGGCAGATGAACCGCTACAGATACAAAAAAAAAAGTTGTATTTTTTCTATCTGCAGCTCTTACGCAATTTTTTTTTCTTTTCCACCCTCCTCCCTTGACACATTCTGAACTTTTCTCCAATGGTGTGCAAGAGAGGGAAAAATGGCAATTTTCAAATTTTCATTCACCTTACATTTTATTTAACATTTGGCCTAGACAGCATACGAGGTGTGGCAGAAAAGTAATGAGACTGATTTTTTACTGAACAAAGTTTTTATTTCTTTCAAACATCAATGTTATTCCCTTCAAAGTAGTTCCCTTGGGCAGCTACACGCCGATGGAGAAGTTGTTCCCACTGTTCGTAGCAGCGCTGGAAGTCTTCAACAGTTATGGTCTTTAGCATGTCCGTTACAGTCTTTTGGATGATTTCTAAAGTCCCGAAATGACGGCCTTTGAGGACATTTTTCAGTTTAGGAAAAAAAAAGAAGTCACAGGGACTGAGGTCAGGGAAATAAGGGGCATGGGGAACCACAGGAATGCCTTTTGAAGTCAAAATTCCTGTTATGGAGAGGGCAGTGTGACATGAGGCGTTGTCATGATGGAGCAAGCATTTCTCTGTAATGGCTGGTCTCACGTGAATAACCCTTTTTCTGAGCCTTTCAAGGACGGCTTTATAAAAAAATTTGTTAACAGTTTGTTAAACGACGGTCTGATCTCACAAGAGTTTTCACACGTTCGATGTTTTCGTCGATTTTCGAAGTTGAAGGCCTCCCTGAACGTTGTTCATCTTCAACATTTTCTCTGCCTTCCAAAAACGCTTTGTGCCAGAGAAAAACTTGAGCTCGGGATAAAGAATGTTCCCCATAGGCCTGTTTTAACTTTTTAAACGCCACACTTGCCGATTCTCCAAGCTTAACACAAAATTTAATGGCACAACGTTGCTCCAAATTCCGCTGTTCCATTTTGCGTGACGCACAATGAAAACACAACTTCACTAATCGCAGTCTCAAAAATCACGTAGTTAACGGACGGAGTAGAAACTCGAACTGAGCTATGGGATGGTTCTGATACACGTGCTCTCTCAAGAACAACAGCGCAGGGTTGCCAGATCGCTTGCAGTATCGTCAGTCTCATTAATTTTCTGCCAGACCTCGTATTATAAAGCTACAGTTCAATTTTCATGAAAATATGTGAATGAACAAAAAAGTTACATTTTTATTGGGAATTATATTTATCACGACTCACGTCACCAAAAAAAAAAAAAAAAAAAGTTAAGATTAAGTTTTCTTTTTATTTTGTAGTATTTTAAATTGAGATATGCCATTGAAATTTCTTAATATTTCGTTTTAACGCCCGATAATTCAATTGTGAATATTTTTGAAAATGTAGAATTATTAGGAAGGGCTTAAGGAGGGGGATGAAGGGGCAAAAAAGAAAGAAAGTTACTGCATTTAAAATTGGTATTATTAGGTTTTAAAGCAAGATAAATTGATTGCAGATATTTTCAAGTGTAAATTTATTAGGAAGGACAGAAAGGTGGGGGTAAAAATGTAGAAAAGGAACGGGAGTTTTGGAGAAAACAATGGAAAACATAGAACGCCTTTATTCTTTTATATTTTGCAGAGTTTCGAATTTCAATTTCCGCTCACATTTTGTACTAAGGATGTTTACCATTATATATCCCGGAATTACGCAAGTTTCGGAGAAAACCTTGGATAAATCAAACACAAATCTTTTTATAAAAATGTTTTATATTATTTTTGTATCTCAGCTTCTAATTAACATAATTTCATAAGTAATGTATCATTTTAAAAGTTATTTGAATTGAAATTGAAGAGTGTATGTTGTAAATCTCTGTCGCCAGAGGGCACTTTAATGTTTTAATAATTCAATATTTAGAATTCTGATTATGATTAAATTATTTATAACACATCATTTAAAATTTTGAAGACTTTTAAACTTATATAAGTCGTTAAATTCAGTACGGGGGTGTCAGGACCTGAAACGGGAAAAAGGTGCTGCACTCGCCACCGAGCGGGAATTTTGTAAAATAGGATTTTTCAAGGATCACGAAACAGCTGGTCACCGAAGGCGGCTAGTATAAATTAAAAATGAATTCGTTTTCATTTAAACAATCTTTATATTTCTTATATATTATTTTTATTATGAAAGAGCTGGAGCAGATTTCTGGCATCGCACCTTCATAAGGGCCGAAATAAAATAGTGCAGCTCTCACGAAGGTGTGGCACTTCTGAAAAACTTATCATTTCATTACCTAAGATTGTGTTGATGCGGCTCATATGCGAATGCGGACGATCTGCCAGTTTTTACGGTATAAGATTAAATTGCTTTTCTGTTTGATATTCATCATTTTTTCGCATGTAACCGCATTTCACAAAACAATTTTCTGGTTTACTAAAGTGGTTATTTCCCGCCATGCTGAAATTGCAAAATGAATAGATGGTCCAGAGACAAAAGCATCCCAATTTTGATCCTCAATGATTTCACAAAAACTAATGTATCAGTCTTATTGAAATTTTGTACACTTCTTCGGAATAAAATGTTCTTGAACATTTTTTTTTTTCTTTTAAAAAGGCATTTAAATTTTTAGAGAAGTTCAATGCAAAAACAATACATTTTTGATGCATTTTACCCCACATATATCCTTATAAGATCAATTTTAATAATAATAAAATTGTTCGTTCAAGCCCTAGTCAATTCTAATTTGAAAAAATGTACAAAATTTTAATAAGATCAGTGCTTCAGGTTTTAGGAAATTTTGTTGACTACTTTCCTGAAGGGTGAATGGAAATCAGGACATGTCGGCTTAATTTTCCAAATTTTTTAATACAAAATTTAGAATGTATTGTTTAAATATTGCTCTTTTAACTGCTCAAAATTATAAACAAAAAATCTTATTTATTACATTAAAAAAAAAAAAAAAAAAAGACAAAATATGCTTTAGTCTTTGAACCCATGTATCCCCTTTAAAGCGGCGTTAAAGTATTTAAGTCATAATAACAGGAGACTTGGCGTTGGAATATTAAAACCTGAATAAACTACGACGTCATTCCCACCTTTCCCATAATCCTATTGGTTGAACTAAATTCAGTCCCTCTCCTATATATACGAGCACTTCTCCAGATCCAGAATTCTTTTTGCACTGAAGACTGTATGCTTAAGGCTACCGAAACAGCTGTATGCATCTCAAGTATTTTTCTTTGGCATTTCTGATGTAGTAGTTTATTCGGGTTTTAATATTAACGTCTTCTTCATTTTTGTTAGTATATCATAGTACTCTGTTGTTTTGCCTAGCAAATCATTAGTCACTTATACACAGAACCACACAAAATACATTAAAAAAAAGAAATATATATATATCTAGGAATATGTGACATCAATCAGTTTTGAACTATATATGTGTGGGTGGCTGGAAAAAAACCATTAACATAAAGAGTTTATTTATCTGATGATTAACCCTTAAATGCCTGATAAATCAATTTAACCGTTTGAGTTCCAAGCAGCGTGATTGCGCTGTTGAGATTTTACGTCGAGAAAACCCAGTACATTTGTATGCATAAAGTAGTGAATTCTTGTAATCGAAATTGAGAACACAAATTCCTTTGCCAAATCATTTTGAAACACACAATTATTAAAAATGAGAAACACTTGCGCAAGAAAATGTCCAATCGCTTTGCAAACTGCAATAAATATGACGGAGCGATGAGAAAAAGACGAGAATCGCGTTACCTAACAAATACAAGAAGCGCTATTGCTCCAATTGGGATTCATCAATGTAAAATAAACAAAGTGCTATCGCGCCGTTTGGTATTTCTCGACATAAAATAAAACAAATGCTATCGCGCTGCTTGGGTCTTTTCGTACTTACTTAGAGAAAGCGCAGATGTGCTGTTTGGGATTCTTCGACAGTGTTTTTTCAATACCCCCTGGGACTCAAACGGTTAAAAATGTACATACTTTACCATGTACCTAATAATTTTTAGCACTAGTGTTGCCGAAGGAACATGATGAAATTCTATTTAATAATACTATCAGTATGTAATTTATTGGCTAACATTACGCATTAGAGCTAGAATATTACTCTAATAATATTTTAGAAGACAAAATTGAATATGTTACCAAAAGGCAAGGGTTAAAATGTCATCATATTTACATTGTATTGTTTCTTGAAGTAAATGAATTAACTAATAAACAGTGATGTCGCTAGGCTTTCAAAATCATGGGTCTTCACATAAATTAATTGGCTAAGCTTTAGTATACGGCACCCATTGCTTATTGTCGTTGCCGATGTTTTGATCATGTGATATGATGGTGATTCGAAACCCGAATCAGAGTATCGATACTTTTTTCCGTTGTATCGAAACGTAACAAAAAGATCTTCAATTGTTAAAGATCGTTTATATCTTCTCTTCTACTTTTTTGAAAGCCGCCGCGGTATATGTAAGTGAGATTAATTCTAGATTTTATTGTTTTTAAATGATTTTACAAAGTTTAAAGCAAAATTTTTTCAGTGTATTTTTATATATATATTTTTAATAAATTTATGAAGAAAGAAAGGGTAGGGCATAATAGTCATTGCTTCAGTACAGATTTTTTTCATGCATCGTAATTTAATTAGGTGCATTCAGTGATTATTTATTTATTTATAATGCTTGCGTAGCAATCTACCATCGGAATACTCACCATTACAGTAAATATTTCATGCATTTTCTGATTCATGCTCCTCGAAATAGGGGTGTCCAGTGATGATTGCTTTTGGTTTTAATGCTTGCGAAGCAAGCATACAGCAGCTAGTGTACTAATCGCAGCTTATACAAATTTTCATGCATTTACTGATTCATGCATCGCTAATTAGGGGCCGTCCAGTGATGTTTTTTTTTTTGTTGTTGTTTTTATGCTTGCGAAGCGAGCAAACAGCAGAAAACATAGTGACCGCGGCTCCATGAATTTTCATGCTCCACGAATTAGGGGCGTCCAGTGATGTTTACTTTGGTTTTAATGCTCGCGAAGCGAGCAAACAGCAGAAAACATAGTGACTGCGGTTCCATGAATTTTCATGCTTTTACTGATTCATGCTCCACGAATTAGGGGCATCAAGTGATGTTAATTTCTTGGTTTTAATGCTCGCGAAGCGAGCAAACAGCAGAAAACATAGTGAAACAAAGAAAATGTTTCATAATAATGAAAAGTATTGTTTCATGGTTGGTTGGTTGGTTGGAGGATTAAGGCCGATTGACTCCTTATGTGTCCTAGGCCTATAGGGGGAATGCCCTCCGTGGGGGTCTTTCTAAGGGGTCCTAGCCCGTATTTACGCGAGTTTCGGAGGAAACCACGGAAAACTCCGAACGGCTAGGTCGATGAGCGCGACCTGGGATCGAACCCGGCACCTCCCATCTACCAGCTTTGAGCGCAGTATTGTTTCATGACATTTTGATTCGATTCACGGTACCGACTCACGAACTGAATCAAAACACCATCATCATACCACGTGATCAAAACATCGGCAACGGCAATAAGCAATGGGTGCTGTATAGTAAAGCTGTTCCAATTAATTTATATATTAAAGATATAAATTGAAATTTTATCTTATTGTAAATGAAAAACAGTTTTTTATGAATTTTTAACCAGCTCTTTTTGAGATTGTCTTAAAACTAATATTATGTAGGAAGTGGTTGCTGTTAAGAAACAAATGCAATAATTTTAAGAATGAAAATTATGCGTCCCCTGGGACACGCCACAATAAATTTTCCACGTCCTGTCTTCGATTTTCCACACAATATCAGCATCACTGAATACAACAAATAAATACTCCATCTATCATTTCCAGGCACCCGTGCCGAGACTGCCAAAAAAATCATTCATGAAACGCCACAGCTAACAATACATATAAAAAGGTATTTCAGCAGTTACTTGTGATTAAATATAATTTATTTTGATCAGCGATGAAATATCTATATTTTAGAAACAAGCCGCAAGAATGTTAAATTTTATTTGACAATCAACCACAAAAATGTGCAAGTTTCATTAATTGATTATTAAAAATTGACATTTTACAGAGTCTATGCAGAAATTTTTTTAAACGAAAACAGACAAATTTATATTTAAATTATCAAATTAATTCATATTTCGAAATACTCACCTGATTCTTGTGTAGAACTGCTAAATAATTGAGTAATGAAAAACTATACAACTTGAAAAGTAAAATACTTACAAAAATAAATAGGACAATCCAAAGTTTTCGCAATTCCTTTTCTTCTTAAGCACTTCTGTTACTATATACTAAAGCTGTCTCTTCAAATTATTCCAGCATAATAGCCCTCATTCAGCTTCAAATCCTTGTGAATACTATCCAGCTACATGGCAATTGATTTTTCTTAGTCATTTTCCTTCAATTCTTGAAAAAGTATTTTTGGAGGGAGCAGACACAATATATATAAATCCGAAAAAGAACCTAATTTGTTACGTCAGTACATCAAAACTAACATAACAAATCAGTTCTCATTCAGACAAAGCCCACTTTAAAAATTAGAAATTCTCTTTATTCTTCATCTGGTCAGGCTTTCGTTACAGATAAAATCTAAAAAAAACTAATGAGCTAATCGAAGTACAAAACTTTATATTACTTACAGTTATACAAAAATCAATATTCTATATATTTATTTCTAGCGAAATTTTTAAAAAGTAAATAAAGTGATTAAAAAATAATTACACTACTGTTAATTTTCTGAATACAAATTCGGGCAGCATTTTAAATAACACTGCTCTGCAAAAAAAAATTGTGTCCTGATACCATTCCCGCTGATTATTATGTAAAATGACAGCCTGAATCCAAATATGATCCTTATTTTGCCCAAACTAAAATTCAGTAGATATAATAATAATAAAAAAAAGGGCCTAATTTCATATTATCTAGAACGATTAAGAAATTAATGTAGCCGCTTTTTTAATCTGTTACTAAATACATAGTACTCATATAAAGCCAGACCTTGATATAGGGTATATAAATATAAAATTCTCAAACGTTTAAACATATAATTTCATTTTTTAAACTCTCAGATAAAAAATAAATTATAAAAATAACAAATTTGTATTTTAAGTAAAATATTGTATAAAAATGAAAACAATGCATTGAAATGACTTATTGATATAAATTATTAAAACACATTCCACTTATATTTATAAATTTTTTTACTCCCTATATTAGAAATGTTAAATAAAAGATTTCCATGCAAAGTACACATTACATATTCAATTTAAATTATTTTTAAGATTGTTTCTTCAAATAAAGATGAACTTGGCAAAATTTTCAACATAAAAAATAAATAAAATATGATTAATGAAAATAAAATTTTGTAGGTAATTGTTTACAAAAGGTAATTATACAATCACATGTTCATAAAAACTTTCATTGAAAATAGTCTCTGTCCTTTGTTTTTAAACTTTAGGTTATAGAACATGAAATATATATACATATTTACATACCCCCCTCTTTAAATCTACATGATAATGCAATAATAATAATCAGCAACAGATTTGCTTAGGAAACTATACAATACACTATGTAGTTAGGTTTTTTTTTTTTTTTTTCTTTTAATTGATAAATAAAATGACATCATCTATTTTTTAAATTATTAATTTAAGGGAAAATATATCGATTGCTAAGTTTAAAGTACAATTTACTGCTTTGACAGAATAATCTCATAAATTATTTATGCATCAAGCATAAATAATTCATTCAATTGCTTATATTATGTCCAGATTCGTCTGTTTTTATTTTAGTTTTGCCTAGTGAAAGGACAATTTATAAAAAAGTAGGAAAAACAACGATCCTTCCTGCAAAATTTACTACGGCCAAATTACTTAATAATTCAAGTCATTTGTAAAAGCAATAAAAATATAACTACAAAATAATATATAAAATGAAAGACGTAAATATCTCTTTAATCGTTCGCACTAAAAACCATATTTACATATTTTAATCCCTGGCAATATTGTTTAAGAATTCTAATGAAAATTTAATAAGACATTTCAACATTACACTCAAAATACCCAAAACTTTCTTTTCTCATGCAGAAAACATTTTTTAAATGTAGTACATTTTTTTTTTATGATTGCATGACAAACGTAAACAAGACCTTTCAGATGTAGATTTAAAAGGCTTAGCAATCCTGTCAGTTTTGTTATGCAGTTTTTAAGCGAAATTTGATTGAAGGCTCTTCAGTAAGACTATTGGAAAAAATCGAAACATAATAATTTATATTTACCTTGCTTATTTATCAATATTCATTCAATTTAAATTTAATATTACGTAAATATTTACTCAACAACATTCATCTACCTCGCTAACCTTAGGAGCAGAAAACATTGATGGATTCTTTAATTCCTGTTCTTTATTTCTCTTCAAGGCTTTCCTATATCCTGTGTCGCACCCATACACAAAACATATTCTAGAGCTGGACACATTGCGATCAAATAATTAATTTAATATTTAAAAAAATGTAACTTTCACGAAGATGCTAATACAAAAACGGCATAAGAACTCACATCAGCGCCACTATGCGGTGGTTTGCGCGTTAGGCCCATTTTTGCTGGAAATCGGCGTAGAGGAAATTCCTCCTTCTCTCTACCTTCATGGCTAGGGATAATGCGGGGTTGACCCGCGAATTACCCAGAATTCTTTTCGCTTGTTTCTGTTTCAGATTACCACAGCGAATTGCGCGCTGTGTTCAAGAGATAAACTGCGTTCTTTTTTATTTATTTTATTTTATTTTTGTATGCGTGTGTATTGCTCTGAAGTTAATTTAAGAATAATAATACTAGGGGAAGGAATTTAAAATAATGCGTGGATATTAAATAAATGAAAAATATAAAACAGACACGATGTTTTGTACTTTTCTTTATTCCTTTTTAATTGAATTTTCTAAAATTCTTAGTAAACTAAAATATAGTAAATTAATATTGTTTTACAATATGAATATATATATATGTATATATATTGTAGTATAAAAGTTATTTAAGGAAAAGGCTGACATATTTTTTTCCCTTTGTAAATAACTTTTTAGAATTATAAAAATTTTGTATGCATATGCATTAGAATATAACAATATTAAGTATTAATATTTCTCAAAAACTATTTAAATTCAATAAAATTAAATTAAAAATTTATATATTTTTTAAATATTAATCCGGCTGAACAATTTTTAACTTTTTCTCTTGATTTTATATTATTATAATTTATTTAACAATATATTCTAAACATGTTTGAATATTGCTTTCGCTATTAAATGATAAATTAATTTTTAAAAAAGGTTTTTATGTCTGAATATTAATTTTTTTCATTTAATTTTCAGCATTCAAACAATATATATATATATATATAAATATTTTTAAGAAATTAATTTATCAGTCAATCTTTAATATATATATATATATAAATAAAAGATTTAACTTACTAATGAATCTACAAAGTAATAACCAAATGTATTTATAAAAAAATATTGCTGAATTGCTGTAATATTTAAAATCCATTGTCCCCACCACAGCCTGAACTGGGTGGAATGCCCTTTAGGGAGACTTTCAAAGGGATACTAGCTCATACTCATGGGAGTTTTAGGGAAAACGACGGAAAACTATTAAGATGAGACCGACGGTGGTTCGAACCCGATACCCATATTTATTCGCCTAATAATATGGCCGATATATTGATTTTTTTTTTTTTTTTTTTTTGGGGGGGGGGGGGGGTTAATAAGAGTTATAAGAAGTATATATTTTTTTTTTCCGGGTGGGAGGAAGAGAGGCATTTTTAATTATATAAACAGAACAAATGTATACAATCTATATCTTGAGTTCACGTATAAATTTAACTTTAGAAGTGGATTAGAAATAGATAAACTATTTGGGAATATATTTGAATAATATATATATTTCATAATCGGTTTTATATTTTACCATATTAGAAATTTCATTGAAATTTTTCTTTTATAGATAATTGCATCCTATTGCTACTGTTCTTACATATATGAAAAAAATTATCGGCATATTTAATCACAAAAAAGAAAGAAAGAAAGAAAGAAAAAAAAAAATCAAGCGGTGGTGTGAGCACTCACGAAATTATTTTAAGAGGTTCGGATTATTTAAGAGGTTCCGTGATTTTTTTTTAATTGAATTTTGGTTTTAATACTTTAGGTTACAGAATATTTTTAATTATAAAAGGAGTTTTAATAATAAAATATTTGCACAAAAGTTTAATTTATAGATTTTATTACAGATGCACAAGAATACTTATTTTTTTATGAATTCTTATTTCGATGCATAATAAAAGATAAAGACTTATGAAAGATTTAAGATGAAATATTTGTAAGAATATCTGAAAAGAAATAAGTATCTGACCTAGTATTCATTAATGTAGTAATATTACTTTAAATCTTTAAGGTATTAAAATCAAAATTAAAAATTTAATCATTTATTTTATTATTTAATGCATTTAGATTTAATTATAATTATAATACATAATTTGTTCTAACTAATTTAAAATCAAAATATCGTAAAGTTAATTATATTAGTATTTCAATTGACATTTATAAGTTTAATTGTAATAACAATAATATAAATAAAACTAGTTTCAAAACTTATTTTATTTCCCGATCCTATTTGCATCTTAATATTCAAAATAATATTAATAATTAAATTTCTAATACATAGCCATTTTTCTGCTCCATATAAAAAAGATACTGAAATTTCCTGTTTATTAAACTAAATTTAAAATGATTTGTTTGTAATATTAAATTTGTATTAACAACTTAATATAAAATTAAATATTAATAATGAAGAATAATATAAAATATATAATCCTAAAACTTAATAATGTATGTAATCCTTTTATTCTCAGCTGCTGTCAAACATGAAATTCACCTTTAATAATCCCTTTATTCTATTTTCACCTTTGACAATATCGTTTCGCTTTCTCTTTCATCCGAACTCATGCAACAGCCAATCAGAATTCAAAAAACGTATGACGCTGCTACAGTGATTTTTAACCAGGGTTGATAGTGTGAACAGCCTAAAATGTTGACTCTGTAAAACCCCGCTTTTCAAATTCCGGGTCGTTTTGACACGGGTTGCAGTTGCTTCATGTGAACGGAGCTTAGAATCGCTAAAAATACGGATGACTAGCACCCGATTGTTAAGCTATTTGATACGTTGCAGACGAAAAATGTTTGCACCTGCAGGCTTGCGCAGACGTAAAACAAATTCACTCCAAGAAACGGGAACTCGAAAACTTTTTGGATGGTTCTTTGTAGAACCGATAGACGTCAGCACCAGGTAACTATATCATACGCAGGGGATTAGAAAAACAAACAAACAAACAAAAAAAAAAATATTTTAAAATATGATTATATAGATTTAAATTGACTTATGTTATTTCATTTTTTTTTTCGGACGCCTCGCCACTAACTGTCAATGTAGAATATTTTTCCGAGATAATCGTTTACACTGTATTTTACATGCATGGCTCTGTTTATGTGTGAATATGTAAATGGTTATTGGAATTTGTTTTGAGAAAAGCCTTTGAAACAAAATCCCATAAACATGAAGCTTTTCTTATGTATGAGTGCACGAATACCTATTTTGATAACACTTACAAAATTCTTTGCAGCACATTTCACACGTACACCTTTTTGTTTTCTGTGTACATGATTATTTAGATCACCTTTTCGAGAAAATTCTTTAGAACACACTTCATACACACATAACTTTCCCCCAGGGTCGTACTGGCATGACAAAGAGGGTGCTGGCACTTTGAATAAAAAGGGCGCCAACAATCTAGATAAAAAGGGCGCCAGTTTACTACTAAACATTATTCAGGGTTATTATATGTAATGGCCAAGAAGTTATGCTCTCTAAATTGGTATAAAGTGTCGGTTTCAATCTCAGGTCTAAACGCTTGACCTAATCATATGAAGTTTCCATAGTTTTCTCCGAAACTTGTGTAAATATGGGAATAGGAGCTAAGACTCCTTAAAAAGACCTAATGGAAGGCATTCCACAGAGAACTGGGATCCAAGTACAATCAATCTTTCACCAATACCAAGATGAATATTACAAAAAATTTTCTTTATACACGACCAGAGTTCTCAAAGGCATATATTCCTTTTCCACCTTAGACAGCTTTCTTTTCTTTTTAACCTTTTTAGGCTTCCCCAATGGAATATATCGTATTAAAAAATCACTACATAAAATTTCTGGTACATAAATAACATAAACTTTCCTTTGTGAGAAGAGAACACTGTACACGACCTCTCTAGCTAACATCCCATTAAAGAAAAATTCCGTGTCCGCTTGAATTTGAATACGTTAAAATATGCGCTCGATCATGAAATTAAACACATTACTCCAGCTCTCACAGTTAAGTTTACAGTGATTAATTTTTTAAATAACAAAACCCATAATTTTTAAATTGCGTCATATTTTTTTAGAGTAAAAACCATAAATAATGCTGTTTCGATGACTGTATCTATAGAAATTGTGGTTTAAAACATATTCAAAAAATAGACAATGAGCAAAGAAAGGGTTGTTGGAATTAAAGCCGACTAACTGCACTAGGATCCTAGGCCTGAGGGAGAGTGTCCTCCATTGGGGTCTTTCTAAGGGTTACTAGCCCGTATTTAAGCAAGTTTTGGAGAAAACCACGGAAAAATCGAAAGACTAGACCGACAAGCACAACCTGGGATTGAACCTGGCACCTCACACCTACCATTTTTGAGCGGAAAACCGCTGGTAGGCCGCAAGGAAAGGGAGAATGAAGTCACAGAAAAATTAAGAAAAAAAAATAAGCATTTTTCACGTAAGTAAGCTATTTCACAAGCAACAAATATTGCGCGCAGATTATTGTAAACAACAGAATGTCATAAGAATTTATAAAAGATTTGTGAACTATTGTTAAAAAATTAGCTGGCCGAGATAATTTTGAACAAAATCGAATCACCAAGTATCTTGCCTTGTCATGCAAAGTAAGTGTGAGCGAACCTATTGGCAATTTGCAAAAAGTAAAATTTTTACTATTGTGAGGATCATGTTTCAATGACATAAAGCAGAATTTGAACTTGAATTTTCATTTATTTTCCTGTGATTTGTTTGATCCCATTTTTATTGTCTTACTGTTGGAAATACAATCACCGTTTATGTGTTTATGTTTTTCACTCTCAAAATTATTACGGTTAAAAAATTAGGTGCTGCTATTTGAAATTTTATCAGTATAACCACAGAATTAGGTTTTTGACTTTTTGTGTTTCACTTCATTCTCCAGCGCATATTTTAAAATATCTTAATCCAACCATATATGCTATTTTCTTAAATTCTACCATTCATTCATTAGTCTTGCATGGGAAAAGTATTTTTATAATCACCCTGTACATAATGCAAGAGCATGAGCATGTTTATGTATATGCATGTGCACATAAGGGATATCAAGTATACAAAAGTATAAATATTAATACAGCAAAAACGTTTCACAAGTTTTTCCTGAATATTTATACTCCCATTTTTATTTATATAGAAATTTATATGAATAGTTATACTTTCGAATATTTATACTTCTTGTGGCAAGGTTTATATTATTTTTACAAAGGAATATATATGTATATAAACAAATAATAATAAAAGATTTTTTATCATAATCATTATTATTTTGAAATTGACAAGATATGTTTTGAAGATATATTTAAGAAAATTAATAAAATCTGTTTTAACTTATCAATAGAATAAGTGATGTAGTTTAAGAATGTAGTTTGAGTGATTTATTAAATTAAATATTATTTGAATTTAATAAGGTTAACTTATAGATGTTTCAAACCAAAAATTTCTCAAAAAGGAACAATGCGATTTTTTTATTTCTTAAATATTTATGATCAGCTACGTGTCTAAAAGCCATTTTTAAAATTAGTTTAGTAATTTTTTAAATATATTAAGTAGTGAACGTTAAAGGGTTAAGCATTCTATATTAATTGTTATTCTTGATAGGGTTTGAGGGGGATAGGGATACATGTTTTTTTATCCATTTTTAGAGAAAATTTAAGAATATGTGCACCTCACTAAGGCTAAAAGGCGTGCTGTTTAGCATTTCATGAGCATTTAATATTAGTTTGTAAGCAATTTTTGTGGTTTATAAAAACATTAAAAAGAGGGCTCCTTTTATGCCTGATCGGGCGCATATGGTGTTATTTCTACATCATTGATAAAGGTGCATTTTTTATTTATTGATTTTATTTCATTTATATAAATAATTTTAGTGGAGAAATAAACACATGTACCATCCGGTAGATTTAAAAGGCGCCTTTTTTTGTATTTATTTATTTATTTTCAAAAGTACTTTTTTAGTTCATTTTTATAAGGAGGCTACATATAAAATTGTTGAAAACAGGGCGCCTTTTATGCCTAGCGGGGCGCATGTAATGTTATTCCTAACGTTACGATATATTTTATATTAATCACTAATTATTATTATTATTATTATTATTTTACATATTTGTAGTGTTTAAATTATATATGCGTACTCACTGAATATAAAATGCGCCCTGTTTTGTATTTATTTAAAAAATAGTTTATCAGTTCATTTTTATAAGAGGCTACTGTTGTAAAACTGTTGAAAACATGGCGCCGTTTATGCCTAGCGGGGCGCATATAGTGTTATCGCTAAAGTTACGATATATTTAATTGGGCGCTTAAAATTTCTTTTGCATATTTGAAGTGTTTAAAATATATATGTAGACCAAGTGCACCTCACTAAGGCTAAAAGGCGTCCCGCTTAAAACAGGACAGGGTGCCTTAAAAACAGGACGCCTTTTCATCTAAAGAGGCGCATATGGTGTCATTTCGACTTTACTATATTATTTACAGGGCGCTTTTTTTTAAAATTGTATTTAGTATTAGTTTTCAGCTTATTTTTATAAAGACGCTATATTTTTATTTATTTTTACATACATTTTGATTAGAGAGGCACACGTATGTGTTTCGCTAAACATGCAAGATAGCCTGTTTTCTGTATTATTTGTTATTCTTGATATTGCCAGAACATGTTTTTTTTTTGCCATTTTTGAGAAAATTTAAGAATATGTGCACCTGACTAAGACTAAAATGCGTGTTGTTTAGTATTTCATGAGTATTTAATATTTGTTGTTTATAAAAACATTAAAAAGAGGGCTCCTTTAATGCCTGATCGGGCGCATATGGTGTTATTTCTACATCATTGATAAAGGTGCATTTTTTATTTATTGATTTTATTTCATTTCTATAAATAATTTTAGTGATGAAATAAATACATGTACCATCCCGTAAATGTAAAAGGCGCTCTGTTTTGTATTTTTTTTTTCAAAAATAGTTTTTTAGTTCATTTTTATAAGGAGGCTACATATAAAATTGTTAAATTTGCCTTTTATGCCTAGCGGGGCGCATATAGTGTTATCACTAAAGTTACGATATATTTTATTGGGCAATATGCGCTAAAATTTGTTTTACATATTTGTAGTGTTTAAAATATATGTACTCACTGAATATAAAGGGCGTCATGTTTCGTATTTGTATTTAGTAATAGTTTTTAGTTGATTTTTATAATAACGCTACGTGTTTTAAAATTATAATTTGATTAATGGTGCTCACATATGTGTTCTACTGAACATGCACGGCGCTTAATTTGTTGAAACATACAAGTTCGCTCTTTAGTGGAGAATGCAAGTCGCCCTCTTTAGTGGAACTTACAAAACGCCTTTTACATAGTCTTCTGTGTGCCTAGTGTAGTGAGGCGCACATAAACATATTCAAGCTATTTTAAATAGAGAACTCGTATTCTTGATTTATAATACGTACATGTAGGCATTCAGATAAAGGAGTTTCAGGATTGCTTTTGAGAATAAATTCTACCGAAATATTTCCTTCAATTTTAAACAAAAACCATTATAACTTTACAGTGTTCCAGGAAAAAGGAAAAAAAAAAAAACAGTTCCTCTGCGAAGGGCGCACCGGGCATTTGCCTCGTTGCCCGGTGGGCCAGTACGAGCCTGACTTTCCCCATGTGTGTTCACGTAAATGAACATCCAGATTACTCTTTTTCTTTTGGCAGAATCTTTTACAACAAATTTTACATATACGGCTTTCTTCTGCATGCCTGCGCAAATCTCCAGCCAGATTTCTCATTTGTCCGAATAGTTTATAACCTATTTCACGCACACGAGTTTTCTCTGGTGTGAGTCCGTAGATGTTCATTTCAATGTTTTTGAGAAAAACATTTTGAATACACTTTTTACACATAGCTTTTCTCGTGTATGAGTTGGGAAATGTCTATTCAAATTGTCCCTTGCAGAAAACTTTTTAGAACATACTTCATGATTTCATTTTACATGAATGCGTAAATGTCTTTTTTGGTATTTACTTATTGGGGACTTACAAACTTTCTATCCTCCATGTACTTTACTCTTAATGTCTGAATCTGGCAACTATCTGTCAGCAGTAAGCCGGTATGTTTTGTTTATGTTCGATGTAGTATTGTCTCGTGATGTCTCTTAATACAGAAGTTATTAATTACATAATAGTTGTGAGTATTCTTTAACTTATTCAACATACGATACATCACAAATGGCGTAGTCGATAATTAAACGAACCAGCGAGATTGCTTCAAGTTTTACGTTCATTTTCAATACGAGAACAACTACGTTCTAAACAATGGCAGACGTCCAAGAGCTTTTACGGCAAAATGTAGAACTACAGCAACAACTTTTACAAGTACTTGGAAGACCCACCAATAATTCTACACCTCATTTCGAAAAGTACATAGAAGGTGAGGACATTGAAGATTTTATTGATAAATACGATGTTTTAGTTGAAATAAATAATTTTTCAAACCAAAAGAAAATTGCAACTTTGGTGACATTATTACCTTCTAATATATTTACTTTACTTAAGAATTTGTTGCATCCTAAAACTTTTAATACCAGTACATACGATGAAATTAAAAATGTTCTTATTAAACATTTGAAACCAAAACCACTTGTAATTCCGAGTAGACATACATTTCTTAATCGGAAGCAACGGGAAAACGAAACTATCCCGAATTTTATGTCAGCATTGCGTAATTTAGCAATTCCTTGCAATTATCCTGAAGAGCAATTAAAAATTATGCTGCGTGACGTTTTCGTTAGTGGTTTACATGATAAAACTATGCTAGATCGCCTCTTTGAAGAGGATGATGCAGATTTAGATAAAGTATATCAAATTGCTCTAGCTATTGAAAAAGCTCAAAACAGTACTCAAGAAATTTTGCATAATAAAGTTACTAACAACATAAACGAAATTAAAGTGGGTAAAAATGCTACAGGGAAGAAAATTAATATTGATAAAGGTAAATTGCCACAACAGAATAAATCAAAAGTACAATGCTACCGTTGTGGTGAATATAAACATAAAGCTCCAGAATGCAAAAGAACAAATTTATATTGTTCGAATTGTAAAAAAAGTGGCCATGTTAAGAAAGTATGCAAAGCTAAGCCAAAAATGCATTCTATTGTAGTTGATAATACATTTCCTTTAAATACAATTGCACATAATGATGAACCATTTACAGATCTAATTCAAATTGAAGGGAAGCAAGTTAAAATGGAAATTGATACTGGAAGTGCAAAATCAGTTCTAAATTACAATACATTTCGTAATATTTCAAATAAGAAATTAAATAACACAAGTGTGAAATTCCGCACTTATGATAAATCAGTTTTGACACCTTTAGGGGTAGTTGATGTAACAGTTGTGTACGGCACGAAAGAAGTTTCACTTCCATTGTATATAGTAAATAATAACCTTTCGCCTATATTAGGTCGAGATTGGATTAAATCTCTTGAAATTAAATGGAATGATATAAAGGAATTACAAATTGTAACTGAAGCTCCTAATTCAAAATTACTTAAAATGATAAATGAATTTAAAGACATATTCTCAGAAAAATCTGGAAAAGCTGCACGTTTTACTGCAGAAATTACACTTAAAGATAATGCAACTGCTATATTTAAAAAAGCCCGCCCAGTACCCTATGCTTTGCAACCACTAGTGGAAAAAGAGCTTGAACGTTTAGAAAAAGAAGGTGTTCTTAAAAGAGTTGATTATTCAGATTATGCTACACCGATAGTACCAGTTCGAAAATCTGATGGTAAAATGCGAATTTGTGCTGATTATTCCCAAACCTTAAACCCACAGATTCAAGTACCCCAGTATCCTGTTCCCAGAATTGAAAATTTATTTTCAAAATTATCTAAAGGGAAAATATTTGCAAAACTGGACATAAGAACTGCATATTTAAATATACCAGTAACGGAGTCCACATCTAAGTTGCTAACGTTAAATACACATAAGGGTTTATTTCAGCCTCTTAGGCTTATGTATGGTATTAGTGCTGCACCAGCAATTTGGCAAAAGTACATTGATAAAGTTTTACATACGGCAGTTCAAGAAGATGATATCTGTATATTTTTTGATGACATTCTCATACCAGCAGAAAGTGAAGAACAATTACTAAAAAAACTAAGAAAGGTTTTTCAACTATTACAAGAAAATGGGTTACATTTAAACCTTAGCAAGTGCAAATTTTTGGTCAAAGAAGTGGATTACCTAGGCTATATAGTTTCAGCACAGGGAATCAAAAAGTCTCAGTCGAAGGTGAAAGCAATTTCTGATGTTCCAACGCCTCGTAATATTAAAGAACTTAAATCATTTTTAGGCATGGTTACATTTTATGCTAAATTTTTTCCACACCTAGCTTCTGTTGCAGCACCCCTTTACAATCTAACAAGAAAGACTTCAAGATTTAAATGGTCAGAAGAGAGTGAAAGAAGTTTTACTGAAATTAAGGCAGAAATTGTATCGGACAGAATCCTTACACACTATGATCCTGAAAAACCAGTAATCTTAGCAGTGGATGCTGGACCTTTAGGACTGGGAGCTGTAATCTCACATAGCTTTGAAAATGGTTTAGAACGACCAATTGCTTTTGCTTCACGTACATTAAATTCCAGTGAAAAGAACTATAGCCAAATTGATAAAGAAGCATTGGCAATTAAATGGGGTGTTGAAAAATTTCATTTTTATTTGATCGGTCGTAAATTCACATTGTATACGGATCATCAACCTTTACTCCACATTTTCGGAAAGAAATCCAAACTTCCAGGACTGTGTGCAACACGCCTTTTACACTATGCATTATTTTTACAAAACTTCCAGTTCGACATCCGTTACAGGAGGTCCGAAGAACAGGGAAATGCAGATTGCCTATCACGTTTGCCAATTTCTAGTGAACAGTTGATGTCTATTGATAGTGTAGAAGCCTTTCAAGTAGATCACATGTCAAGATTACCTTTAAGTTCAAGACAAATTGCTCATGCTACTGCAAAAGATCCTGAATTACAACCAATTCTTGAAAAATTACGAACAGGTTTTTTTAAAGGTGCAAATGATCGAAATTTCACATTACAAAGTGGCTGCATTCTATATGGATTACGTGTTTATATTCCAAAACAATTTAGAGAAGCTATGTTACAGGAGTTACACAAAGGACATCTAGGTATTGTCAAGATGAAAGCCCTTGCACGATCCTATATTTACTGGCCAAAAATTGATGATGACATTGAAAAATCATGCAAAGATTGTATTGAGTGTGCAAAACATAAGGGATCTTCACGTAAAAATGAAACACATTATTGGGAATATCCTGCAAAGCCATGGGAAAGAATACATATGGATTATGCTGTTTATGGAAGTAAGATTTATCTACTAATTATAGATTCTCATTCAAAGTGGCCAGAAATATTTATTGTTCCTAATATGAATGCTACAACACTAATTAGTATATTGGATTCGCTATTTGCTAGATATGGATTTCCAGTTACAGTAGTGTCTGACAATCAAAAAACATTCATCTCAGAATCAGTACAACAATTCTTCAAGGGAAGAGGCATTCGTCATCTAACTTCTCCTCCTTATCATGCCGCTTCAAATGGTCAGGCTGAGAGACATGTGTTTAATCTTAAACAAGCTCTGCGATGTTTAAAAACATGCAATATACCAGAACAGGAAGCTCTCAACATTTTCCTGGCATCATACAGAAGGGCTCCTCATATCGCTACAGGCTACAGCCCAGCATTTCTTTTTCTGAAACGAGAGATTAGAACCCAGTTAAACTTATCCAGACCAGATATTGTTACTGAAGTCGAAGCTAAACAGCGAAAAAGAATTGCTTTCTTTGATCATGTTTATGATGTGGGCCAAAGAGTTGCTGTACGAAATTATTCATCGCCTTATAACAAATGGGTTTTTGGTACCATCGTTTCTCAAGATGGGGAATTACAATATACAGTCGCTGTACAAAATCAACTATGGAGAAGACATAGTAACCAGATACGTCCTGTCAGTCAGAAGATTCCTGTGGATACTACTGTTATTCAAGCTCGTTTACCTACAAGTACTGATCAGCAAACTTCAGTAGTGCCAAATGAAACTCCTACTCCCACTGCTTCAAAGAACCAGAATACACCTGCAGTTCCTCTAGCGGAAAGCCCAGCTAGACCTTGTTTGAGTGAAATTGACCAAAGCCCTGCCTCGAACCCTGTGACTGATGACGCTCCAAATCCGAGTCGCACTCTGCCTGTACAAGTTCCTTCTGATCAATCTTTAGCTGTCACTCGTCCTCGACGGCATATACGTCCACCTAAAAGACTAAATCTTTAAGGGGGGAGGAATTTGGTATTTACTTATTGGGGACTTACAAACTTTCTATCCTCCATGTACTTTACTCTTAATGTCTGAATCTGGCAACTATCTGTCAGCAGTAAGCCGGTATGTTTTGTTTATGTTCGATGTAGTATTGTCTCGTGATGTCTCTTAATACAGAAGTTATTAATTACATAATAGTTGTGAGTATTCTTTAACTTATTCAACATACGATACATCACAACAAACATTCAACATACGATACATT
Organism: Salticus scenicus; assembly: GCA_963930645.1. Taxonomy (NCBI): domain Eukaryota; kingdom Metazoa; phylum Arthropoda; class Arachnida; order Araneae; family Salticidae; genus Salticus; species Salticus scenicus. Next base: position 218,759,328 of record OZ005660.1, on the reverse strand, counting down.
GTTCTTTTGAGAGAGTCACTCAGAACATACTTCGCACTCATATGGCTTTTCCCTTGTGTGAATGAGTGAGTGCGCATTTAAATTACTCTTGTGAGAGAATCCTTTAGAACAAATTTTTTCTTCTGCATGCCTGCGCAAATCTCCAGCCAGACTTCTCATTTGTCAGAAAAGTTTATGACCTATTTCACACATACGAGTTTTCGCTGGTGTGAATCCGTAGATGTACATTTCAATCTTTATCAGAGAAACATTTTGAATACACTTTTTACACATAGCTTTTGTCCTGTATGAGTCTATTCAAATTATCCCTTGCAGAAAACTTTTTAGAACATATTTCATGATTTCATTTTACATGAATGCGTAAATGTCTTTTTAGATTGTTCTTTTGAGAGAATCCTTTAGAACATACTTCGCATTCATATGGCTTTTCCTTTATGTGAATGCGTGAGTGCGCATTTAAATTACTTTTGTCAGAGAATCCTTTAGAACACATTTCACACACATACGGCTTTTCTTGGGCATGTATTCGTAAATGTGTGTTCAGGTAACCACTTACAGAAAATCTTCTAAAACATATTTGACACATATAGGGCTTTTCGCCTGTGTGAGTGTATGAATGCGCATTTAATACATTCCTCTGAGAGAATCCTTTAGAACATACTTCACACACATATGGCTTTTCGCCAGTATGTATGCGTGAATGCACATTTAAATTACACTTGTGAGCGAAACTTTTAGAACATATTTCACACATATATGGCTTTACGCCTCTGTGAGAGCATAAATGCACTTTTAATTCTTGCTTCCGAAAGTATCCTTTAGAACATATTTCACATATGTATAGCTTTTTATCTGTGTGTATGCGTAAATGCACATTTAAATTACACTTGTGGGAGAATCTTTTAGAACATATTTCACAAACATACGGCTTTTCTCTTGTATGAATTCGTAAATGGCAATTTAGAGCCTGCCTTGTAGAAAACTCTCTGGTACATATTTCACACAAGTATGGTTTTTCGCCTGTGTGACTGCGTAAATGTGTGTTTAGATTACTCTTCTGAGTAAATCCTTTAGAACATATTTGACACACATAAGGGTTTTCTTTTGTGTGAATGCGTAGATGTTTGCTTAGGAGTACCTTTTCGGAAAATCCTTTAGAACACATTTTACACACGTTTCTCCTACACTTTTCTTCTATGCTTGCATGTATATTTACATGGTCCATTTTTGCTCTTCCTGTAATATATAGTGCAGTTACCTATGGCTTGAAAAAGAAGAGACAATAATAAGACTGAATCATATTTTGTATACAAATTAATTTACTGTTGAATATATGGCCCAAATATATGGGTCTTAAATATAAATGTACTTAGATTTATTTTTCACAGGAAATTTTTTAAAACATGTATTTGAATTAGAATAATTTTAGAAAATTAAAAACTAACTAAACTAAACTATTGAATTAAAAAATAAATTCAATAAAAAAATTATCAAAACGCTCCTTATATTTCGTTTTTTTTTTTTTCTTTAAATGAGATCATAGCTAAATTAAAATAAATAAATAAATAAATAATTTACGTGCGAACGGTAATTTTCAAAATTAACGTTCGTATTTATCTGTCATATTTATGTCTACTAACAAATTTTGTGAAATTTTACTCCAAGTTAGTTTGTACAGAATTTTATCTTACAATATCTCATATTTTCTCATTTTTCAAATTAATAATGATAGAATTTTTATTAAGCTGAATTCATTTGAAATGTCTTCAGTGCTGAAATGTACTTTCTTTTTAAAACAACACGAATAAAGAAATAAAATTTATTCATGTGAAGTTTTAACACAATACTAAAACAGGTAATGTATAAATTCTAAATTAAATACTGAATTAATAGCATTAGAGCCTCAATAAAAAAAAAACAAACAAAAAAACAGCAGATTGAAACTTACCCGAAAATATTTCGTATAAGCAAAGTTCCTCCTTGGTATAGTTTAAGGCGGGTCTCCACCTTTCCCGTCTTTCCATCCAAGATGGCGGACGTGTAAAAAAGTGGTTCGGAACAAGATATGGGGGTTGGTCTAAATTTCAGAATTGATAGTTACCTCCACCAATCCCAAAAAAGCGTGTGAATTCCCTATCCCGTAAAAAATTATCTGTCAAGTACTGACAGTTTCAATTCAATCCCTCAGAAGGGTTCTGTTATCTGTAACAGGTCCGGAGTGAGAGGTGACACTTCCGCTAATTATCTACGCTAAAAGAAGTTTTAAACCAGCATTCCAGATTACTAAAATGCTCACGCATTACAACTGAAATTCTGCTGTAATATATATATGTGTGTGTGTAATATACATATTTATTTAATACAATTTTTAAAATCAATAAATAATCAATTTTTAAAATCAATAAATTTTTAAAATAAAAAAAATAGAGAAAGTACGCAAAAGAAATTAATGAAATGAATTAATCGTTGCTAAAGAGTGCAACTTTACATTGGGATTTTTTTTTTTTTTTTTTTTTTTTTTTTAAAGAACAATTGGGGGAAAAAAATTACATTACCCCTCCGATATGAGATCAAACTAAAAATCAGTTAAAAATAAAATTGAATGAAAAAATGCTAAATATGTTTTTAATAATCTGGTGTGTCACTCACACGACTTTCTCTTACCCTGAAATTTAATACTATAAATACAGGTTGGCGATTAAGAGGTAAGATAACGAGTAACCTATGTTAAACAATTCAAATTAGGCTTCGGAAGAGTTTTATATGATAATTAGTTCTGGGGGGGGGGGGGCTACCGCCCAAATCAATCCCCCGTTTCATTAATGCACCTACATTTATATAGAATTTAAATCTGTTATTAAAATTAAAAGTTTATTCAGACAATTTTCACACGCAACATTCCTTGGAACTTATCAATCTTGATCAAACTTTCCCAACAACAAACTCATATTAACTTCAAAATACAACATTTGCATCTCCTAAAATTATTCGTTTTTAAGTTACTCTAAGAGATACAGACAAAAATCAAACCTTAAAAAACTTGACTACGGTAATCAGGAAACCTCAAAACGTGTAAATATACAAAAAACAAGCGATGAGCATTTAGCTTAAAACACATTATTTACCATATCTCTACGAGGAATTTATTTCAATTCCCGAACAGCTTTCCTGGAAATGGTAAAATATTATTAGTAAAGCACATCCACTAACAACAAATAACTAGCGTATTGTGGCCACCACACGACTTTCTTCTATATTTTCCTATACAAATTCACTCGGTAAAAATAATTTATTAAAATTATTATTTAAAAAAAATTATCTTCCATGATAATGAAGACGATTTCCATATTAGAGAAGTAGTATAACACTAAATATCCAAAAAATGTTGAATTTATTCTCAATATTACACTTAAATATTTATATATATATATATTTGTTAAAAATGAAAAAAAAAAAATCGAAAACTTTATTATAAATTATCGCAGATCGGTGGTTCAACCATTCGTTTTAAAGGTATTGGCGAGCTCTTTTGAAAGATACCCATCATGAAAATTTACTCCCTTCGAGGGGGGGGGGCGAGGCTCCTACATACACATTTTTTTTTCCCAGTTGACTATCTATATTACAAAAAATATATATTCGTTTCGTTTGGTTTAGTGCAGTCTGTACATGTTAAACTCTACTTACCTGCATTTTCACCCATAGACGTAATGTATTTGAATACTTTTGAATGTCCCTGTACACGAACCATTTACTTCATCTCAACGAAAAGTTTACTGTAGCATCCCTACACACACATCCACAGAGATACACAGACCATTCGCTAAAAACATGATTACAAACAATTTTGTAGAAACGATATGATAGTGGCTTAATAAAATACGCGAGGATAAAAAAAAATAATAATACCTAAGCAATATTTAAGCACGCAGACTCAGTTCAGTGATCTTATTAAAAAAAAAAAAAAAAAGACGACATTTGTTTGATGAGATCATCTTATAGAAAAAAAAAAAAAAAAAAAAAAATATATATATATATATATATATATATATTTTAAGTTGTATCTTTACAACCTTTGCAAGCGTCATTTTAAACCTAGCAATACTTTAAAGGTATAAACAAAATATGAACCTTTGTCATATATTGACTGAAAAACGCAATAACAAAAATTATAATAAAAATAGGCATTAAGTTAATTTTAACAAAAAATTATGCCAAAATGAATAAATCAAAAAATTAAATTAAAAGGCATTGCCACCATGGCGGCAAAAGTTTAAAAGTCGCCATAGGGTCCTATACTAATGCTGTCCTGCATGGGGAAGTATGAAAACTAGATTGTCAAACATAAAATTTATTTTGAAAATTTCCTTTGAATGATTTGGTTTAACTATCATTAACATTTCATCCCCCAAAATTAATAACAATTCGGCTTCTGATGATTATTTCTGAGTGATGAGTATAATTTCCCAGGATTTATTTCGTCACTGTTATCACAAAGAAAAACAAATTCTGTCCGTAGTGGAGGGAAAAAAAAAAAAAAAAAAAAAAAAAAAAAAAATGAAAGAAAGAAACCGAAGCTCCTGTCTATTTCTTAGAAAATAGAATAGAGTTCTGAGTAAAATAGAAATTAATTTAATTTAGGGTGATGCAACTTTTTTTTTTCTAAGTTTTTACTCTCTTTTTTTTCTCTCTATAAAGGTATGCCGTAACAATGTTACGTTTCTTAGCAACGGTTACTATATCAGAATCGGATTCGGTAAAGTAAAAGAAGAAAAGTAATAAATTTGGGGTATTTAGGCATTATATTTTTTCAACAAAGAACTATCGACGATTTTCATGAACTTGCTACAGTTATATTTAGTTTATTTAAAATAAATAATTTTCATAAATAATTAAATTTAAATTACGTTTCATTATTAGAATTTAAAAAAAACGCATTACTCAAATAAAAAAAGATAATTTCGCAGGATTTGTTACATCATTGTCGTCACAAAGGAAAGCAAATTCTATTCATAGTGGAGGAAAATAAATAAATAAATAAAATAAAATAAATAAATAAATAAATAAAATGAAAAAAGAAACCGGAGCTCCTGTCTATTTCGTAAAAAATACAATAGAGTCCCGACCAAAGCCAAAATTAAATAATCTAGTTTAGGGTGATATAACTTTTTTTTCCCCCTAAGTCTATTCTTCTAAAGACATGTCGTAACAATGTTGCGTTTCTTAGCAACGGTTACTATATCAGAATCGGTTTGGTAAAGTAAAAGAAAAAAGTAATAAATTTGGGGTATTTAGGTATCATATTCCTTCAACAAAGAAACTGTCGACGATTTTCATGATTTGGCGACAGGTATATTCAGTTTATTTAAAATTAATAATTTTCATAAATAATTAAATTAAGTTTCAGTACTAAAATTATAAGGAACTCATTTCTCAAATAAAAATCTGGTGTGAAACAACCACACGACTTCCATTACCCGCTATTACATGTATTATATGCATTTTTGAGAGAGAATGTGATCAGAAAACATAAAAGTGACCAAAAAAGAAAATCGTTAGAGCCGTTTTTGAGATACCAACTTTCACAAAAAATCAATTATTGAGCGGAAAACAATAATTACATACAAAAGCATATTTAAAAGTGAGTTAAAATGGCGAGTTTGAAAAAAATCCGTACAACCGTTTTTAAAGGAACGCCTTTGCGATGCCTGAAATTGAGCTATTTATACAGGACGCCTATCCATTTTCATGAACTAACCAACTATATCATTCGAAAGGATATCTGATAGAGTGTTTATATAGCAAGTTTGAAGAAAATCGTTAGAGCCGTTTTTGAGATACGGACTTACGGTCCCACTTCCGGTTTCCGATGTCCCATTTCCGGTTAAACTCAATTATTGACAGGAAAACAATAATTACATACAAAAGCATATTTAAAATTGAGTTAAAATGGCTAGTTTGAAAAAAATCTGTACAACCGTTTTTAAAGGAACGCCCTTGGGAGGCCTGAAATTGAGCTATTTATACAGGACGCCTATCAATTTTCTTGAACTAACCAACTATATCATTCGAAAGGACATCTAATAGAGTGTTTATATAGCAAGTTTGAAGAAAATCGTTAGAGCCGTTTCTGAGATACGGACTTACGGCCCAACTTCCGGTTTCCGATGTCCCACTTCCGGTTTTTCAATTTTCACCAAAATTTGGAAATTTCATCTGTAGGCCAGACGTATTTCAATTCTAAAGTTTCGTAGCTCTGTCTTTATTAGTTTATGAGCTATAATAGCCAGAAGATTCTCCACATACATACATACACACACACACACACACACACACACACACACATACATACACACTGACCAATTGCCAAAAACCACTTTTTTGGACTCAGGGGACCTTAAAACGTGTAAATCAGGTGAAATCTCGATATCGAATTTTTGGACCGAATACAATACTTCCATTACCTACGGTAGTAGGGTAATGGAAGTAAAAAAGGATAATTTCACAGGATTTATTACGTCACTGTCGTCACGTCACAAAGGGAAGCAAATTCTATTCATAGTGGAGAAAAAAAATGAATAAATAAACTGAAGCTCCTGTCTATTTCGTAGAAAATACAATAGAGTCCTGAGCAAAACACAAATTAAATAATTTAATTTAGGGTGATGTAACTTTTTTCCCTAAGTCTATTCTTCTATTAATTTCCTAAGTTTATTCTTTTACACTGATGGAAAAAAAAATTCCCAACACCAGGAAGGAGCTGTGCTAGATAAACGAAATTTGGTAGGCGTGTTTATACATCTGAAAGATGACGTCGATTCAAATTTCGAGCTACGCGCATAAGTGTGGCGCTAGTAGCGGCACTATGAACATGCAAATGAGGTTTGCTTTAAATAAGCGCTGTAAGGTTCGTGATCGTTATTTACAGTTGAGATTTGACGTAGTGGGTTAATGTTAGTCAAGGATGCCTCTAAGAAGACGAAGAAGCCATTATCAACAGCTCACTGAGTTTGAACGAGGTCGTGTAGTAGGGCTACGAGAAGGTGGGTTTTCTTTCCGCGATATTGCAGAAAGACTTGGCAGGAATGTATCCACTGTGCATGAGTGTGGCCAAGGAAAGGTACTGCCTCAAGAAGACCGGGTTCCGGGCGGCCACGTGGCACTACTTCCCGACTAGCTAGACATTTGAAATTTTCAGAATGGCTCTGAACACGATAATAATGCATTTTTAAAATACTTTTAGGCAATTGTTTCGTGTCCCCTTTGCCTTCGGTAGCGTTTATATGATTCAGCAATCATATAACTTCCCGACTAGCTAGACATCTGAAACTTTTGGAATAGCTCAGAACACTATGAAAATGCATTTTTAAAATACTTTTAGCCAATTGTTTCGGGTCCCCGCTGCCTTCGGTAGCGTTGGTATACCCGGGGTCCCGTACAAAATCCCCACCGGACAAAAGCCCCGCCGGACAAAAGCCACACTGGAAAAAAATCCCCATCGGACAAAAGCCCCATTGGACAAAATCCCCACTAACGCTCAAATATAACTAAACTTTTAGTTAAAAAGTTAATTTAAACATCCGAGCGGTAATCGATGCTAGTAGAATGGAAGTGTGAAGTTCGATCCCAAGTCGCGTTCGTCTACCAAGCCGTTGGGAGTTTCCCGTGGTTTTCTTCGAAACTTTCGCAAGTATAGGCTAGGGCCCCCACCCCCTATTCCCACCCCGGAGAGCATTTCACGCAGGTGTAGGGCACTCAAGTTATCAACCGGCTTTAACACTACCACGAAGATTTTTTTTTTTTTTTTTTTTTTTTTTTTTTTTTAATATAAAATGATTATTTTCTATAAATGATTATATATATACAGAATTTATAGCAATATATTTTAATTAAAAATTAATTTTATTATTATTATTATTATTTTAATATAATTCAATTAGTTGAGATTGCTTAATACTATTGTTTGGTCGTTTAAATAAAAATACTATTTCAAAATGTTCTTAAACATCAAAAGATTTTTTACTGTTATTGATCATAGAAATAAGGAGCTAATTAAAATTAATTAATTTAAAAGGTCTAATTGAAAATTAATTTAATTATTAAAAATATACATTTCAATAAAAAAAAAAAAAAAAAAAAAAAAAAAAAGAGATTGCTTGAATAATAATGTTTGAGATTTTAAAAAAAGAATGTTTTTTTTTTTTTTTTTTTTTTTTTTTTAGAGGTTAAAATTCATTTAATAAAATATTTTAATTGATAATACATAATTTAATTATTAAAAAAAGATTTTTTAAATTATTGAATTACTTAAGATAATTCAATATTATATTATATATAATATGACTGTTTGGATTTAATAGGGAAAAAAAATTAAATATAAAAATGTTTCCTATTAATAATTATCGAAAAAGGAACTAATTAAAATAATTCTTATAATTTATACGAGGTACATATTTAAATCAAAATTTGGTACCTTTATACTAAATACGATGTAACAAAATTAATATACATATATTTGATGTATACAAAATAATTTTTCCTGTTAAATAAGGGCCCGCTAGCACTCGAGAGGTTCTGTCCTGTGAACTGGTAGACGTGAGCTTACGAGTTCGATCACAGGTCGCTCTCGTCGACCGAGACGTTCGGTGCTTTCCGTGGTTTTCACCAAAACTTGTGTAAATGCGCGCTTGTACCCCTTAGAAAGACCCCCCCCCACGGAAGACACTCCCCCTCAGGTCTAGGACCTCAGTGCAATCTTTTGCCTTTACTCCCAATACCAATATCTGTGAAATAAGATATGATTAGCGTAATTGATTGACTAACAGGATCTCACAAAGTATTTCTGATTCACTGTGAAGTATATAAATGAGAAAACTACTTAATATTAATTTTCAGTGTTGTGCGAATTTTTTTTAGTACATCATATGGTGTGCATGTACAGTTTAGACGATATATATTCGACATAAAAAGTAATCTGTTTAATGCTTTCTCTTTTACATACATATGTGTATATGTATTATGAATGCGTTTTCATACATGCATAAATATACACGTTTCACACACCATGAAAGTCGAAAATTATTTCAGCAAATTTTGTCTGTGTGTGTGTGTGTGTCATCGTGTCTGTACGCGTACAACGGTATTTTCATTATTATAAAATATTCCAATATTAAAATATTCTCATTCGATTTGTAGACTCCCAAAATTTGTAGACCCCCAATTCCTATTTTGAATTATCTGACTCATTTCTATTTTTTGCCCCTTCGTTCCTCCCCCCCCCTATTCGCTCTTCCTAATAATTTTAGACTTTCGAAAATATTCTCATCCTCTTTGTAGGTTCCGAAAACCTATATGCACCAATTTTAAGCGATCTAACGGTATTTTTACTTTTTTGCCCCTTCGCCCTTCCTTCCCGCACCTCTTAATAATTTTACACTCTCGAAAATATTCACATTCGATCTGTAGACCCCCAAAACCCTTATATATCAACCCTTATGTACCTATTTTGAACGAGCTAACTCCAATTCTATTTTTTACCCCTTCACTCCCCCTCCCTTTCCGCTCTTCCTAATAATTTTAGACTTTCGAAAATAACCTCATCCTATTTGTAGGTCCCCAAAACCTACATGTACCAATTTTAAACGATCTAACGTTAATTTCAATTTTTTGTCCCTCCCCCACCTTTTCGAGCCAACTAATAATTCTGCACTTTCGAAAATATCCTCATTTGATTTGTAGACCACAAAAATATAGTAAAATTAAGAATAACAGAAGATTAAATGTCACCGAAATCCACGTTAACCAAAAAGAATTAATTTGTAATTAAATTAATAATAACCCGTGAAGAATTTAGTACAGATAAGAAAACAATTAACAGTTTAATATCTTTAATAAACTTGAACTATCACACCGAGTTTCTAGTGGGAAAAGTAACAGATTTATTGAATAATTTATTTTATAACGAGTTTAATTAATTTTGAAATATTAATTTTATCCAAAGTGTCATACGTAGGGCCTTTGTCTGGGCTAAGTGGGGATTTTGTCCGCGGGGATTATGTCCGGTGGGGATTTTGTCCGGTAGGGATTTTGTCCGTTGGGGCTTTTGTCCGGTGGGGCTTTTGTCCGTATCCCGATTCAACAATCATAGAACTTCACGACTAACTACACATTTGAAATATTCAGGATTTTGCAGCAACTATCTCAGAACTACTACACAGAATTTCTCACATATTGATATGTAGTTGCAGTTTGACGTAAATTAGTGTCTATTCAATTTTGAGAAAAATGTCCAACAGGTTGCGCTTTCATTCCATTGTTTCCAAATTTTAGACATGACGGAACCACAGGACTTTCTAATACACCTGTTGAAACATATATACTGTCACGAAAACATTGAAATTTTTGTGTCAGATTATAATTAGGTTGGTAAACAAAAAAATAAGAAAGAAAGAAATTGGGGTAAACTAGCGGTGACTTTGATAAATTTGCGCTGAAGTAATTATCATAAATAAATCATTTCAAATTTCATTCCATTACTCAAACTCTATTATTTTAATTATAAAAAGAAATTTTAAATAATAGTCTTTTTCTTTTATTCTTTTATTTCTTTTTTTCTTTTTTTTCTTTTTTCCATTATTTGTTATTCACCATGATATTTGGTCACTGTTTGGAAAATATGGCAAATTTGAAAATTGGTTTATTTGGAAATTTCGACCGTTATATGGACGAAGGCGGACTAGTTTTAAATATTGGCTGACAAGAAAGCACATTCCGATTTTTCCCATTTTTAAACATGTCAATATAGGACAAAATTTCCTATAAACTTGCTGAATGAGAATTATGAATTATTTTTGACAAATTATTAGGAAATTAAAAAAGAACTATTTATAATAGTAATAGCCAACTAAGGAAAAAATATTTGAGCATGTAAAAGTGATGCCCCCCCCCCTTCCTTTTCAATACGGGTATCTATCAAAATAAATTATCATTGCCTTTAAAAGAAACGACTGAACCATTCATCTGTTATAATTAAAATATATATATATATTAAATCGATTAATTAAAAAAATCGATTTTTTAAATGTCATTATTATTATTATTATTATTATTATTATTATTATTTTATTTTTAAGACATTTCTTAAAGGTATTTTTAGTAGAGCATACAATCAACTTTTTTTGGACATTTCGTGTTACGCTTCTAAGAGAAAAAAAAAAAAAATCATCTTCAATCAGCATGGAACAATTTAATAAATAAATTATTTGTATTGAGTTAATTTTTGTATAGGGACATATAGAAGAATGTTTTGTGATATCCACAACGGCCACACTAGGCCTGTGTGTGATGTCCTTCGTGGTGAGTCTTTCTAAAGAGCTCTGTTTTATATTCATGCGAATTTAGGAGAAAACCATGGAAAACTCCGAACGGTGAGATCATTAAGCGTTACATTACTTCGAACAAGGCCCTTCCCGTGTACTAGCTTTCAGAGCAGTGCTTCTCGGGAACAAACAAAAATTAAGATATGTTCAATAAAATCCAGAATGTTAAATAAAATATAATGTTTATAAATTACGCTATATTTTTTCCTTTCTTTTCTTCTCTATCTTTTATTTTAACTATTTTAATTAATTAATTAATTTATTATTATTATTTATTTACCTATCTATATTTATTTTTATACAAAAACAATATTTAAAAATAAATTATTCTATAATAAATTGCATAGTATATTTAATGATAAATTATCTATTGCAGCAGTTATTTTAAAATGCTTACATATTCATAATGAAGTTTCAATTTTATTTCTAGATTTATCTATATAAAATATTTAAATTCTTCCGCGTAAGAGAGAAGCATTAACTTTGAAATTTTAATATTCGAACAAATAACGAAATTTATGTTAAAACCATTGAACAGTGCAATTGCGTAATTCTTTTTTATTGTAATATTATAATAACAAATTAAATTATTTCGGGTAGTTTTCTATTATTAAAATTATCACCAATTTATTTATTTATTTATTAAAGAACTTATTTTATTATATTAAATTTCAAATTCTACAGATGTTATCAAGTACAAATAATTTTGAATGAGAAATTGTGAAAAAAATAAATAAGGAAACGGTGCTTCCTATGTTTTATCCATACAATTCTCTTCCGTGTTTTTAGTGTCCGTGTTAGCCCCTTTCTTCTATATCCCTGAGATAAAATGCTGTTTTGTGATACAGTTTCTTCTATGAAATCTCCCCCTTTAGAAAGAACTCATCGGAGGGCGTGTCAGGATCATCAATCAATAGTAATTACTTCCTCTAGGGCGAGAATCCTTCTAGGGAGGAGTCTGAGGTAAAAATGCGAAATTTTTAGCAAAAATTCATACTTTGCCCCTTTGTTATTAATACGCATTTAAAATTAAACTTTTTTCTTAGGAATTAATAGTAAGCCTGATTATTTAGAAGATTTTTCCGCTTTTCAGCCTTTCGATATCATAATTTGTTAATTTCTTACGAGCTTTGAAAACAATCAAGGCAAATTTCGCATTTTTTAGCTTAAAAATAAAATATTAAAATTTAAAAAAAATAATTTTTTCCAAGCGAAAAATTTTTTACTAGTTGTGCATTTTCTGAATGTAAAAACAGAATATAAAAATATGTAATAGTTAACGAGTTATAAAGGGGCAAATTTTCCTATAGAAATATACGGGCTTTGGTTTCCGGCCACAGTAAGTGGAGAGTCCTCTTAAGGCGACACTAATACGAATCAGTGATGCCTTCCCCAAATCAGGTTTTTTTTCTTTTCGAAAAAATCCCCAACTTGATTTTTACTAAAAGGGGGGGAGGGGGGGGGGAAAGGAGATTTAAACTCAGATTTTCCCCAAATAAAGGCAATTTTTGAAAAAAAAAAAAAAAAAAAAATCCCTAAATGCAAAAATGTATAGAGCAGGCGCATGTTTATAATCAAGCGACGCTAATAGAATCATCTGCGCAACTTTTGCGCATGTAGGCAAAATATCTGCTTTTCTCCAAGTGAAATGTCCGTATTAAATTTGAGGCATAGTCATAGAAGAAGTAACACTTGCTCAAATATGACTTTGTTTAAGTTTGAATTATTGTCTGTATAAATAACAAAATATTTTCGCTTGTAATATGAATTTTTGATTTTTAAATGGAAAATAGCACAAAATACAGTTTTTTTTAAAAAGTCTAAATAATCGTATTAAGGGATTTTTACTATTTAATTATTAAAAATATATATTTTAAAAAATTAACTTTTTTAACTAAACTTAAAAAAAAAAAATAAATAAATAAATAAAAAAAACTAAAAAATAGTTTTTTTTTTTTTTTTTTTTTTTTTTTTTTAAATAACTCAAAGGAAAAATAAATAAATATATATATTTCAAAAGTATTTTGGTAAAAAAAAAAAAAAAAAAAAAATCAAAGATTTTTGAAAAAGAAAACTCAACTAATTTAATTATTAAAAAATCTATTTTTCATAATTAAATGACTTGATTAAATATTTAATATTTTTCTATAATAATTAATAGAAAAAAATCTTTTTTTAAGTAAATGTCTTTTGAAATACATTTCTCGAATAATAGCCTAAAGGATAGTTCTGAGAAAGCTTGGCTAATTTAATTAGTAAAATTGTATATATTTTAATGTAAAATTTTATCAATTAGATTATTTAAAAAATATAATTTTAATTAGTTCTTTGTTCTATAATCATGATAAAAGATAACTTTTTATATTCCGAAGTCTTTTGAATTAGCTTTCCTATCAAAAGCCCAAAAGTAATATTAAGTAGTTTGATCTAAATTTAATATAAAAAAAAAATATTTTCGATTATTAAATTTGTTTTTAGTTATAATATATTATTAAATATTTTTTATATAATCACTGGTTAAAATAACTTTTTATATTAAAAATAATTTGGTATGGTAGTTTTGGTGTTAAAGCCGATTGAGAACATGATTGTCAACGACCATACCTGGAATCGAACCCGGCTGTCTACCAGTTTGGAGAGCAGAATTGCTCGGCTTATTAATTAAAAGTCCAAATAATTTTATTCAGCGATTTCAACTAACTTAATTATAATAAATTATATTTTTAATAATTAAATTAGCTTTTTTAATTGGAATATTTCATTAAATATATATATATATATATATTAATAATTATTCATAGAAAATAAAATCTTTTAAATATTAAAAGTGTTTTAAAATAAATTTTTCTATTGAAAGCAGAAAAAAATTGTATCAAGCAATCAAAGCTAATTTAACTGATAAAATTTATATTTTTGATAATTTATTTAGTTTTTAGATAATTAATTTAGTCTTTCTATAAGAATTTTTTAAACAAAATAATTTTAATTAGATCGTTAACTAGCTTTTTTTCATAATATTTCACAGAAAATAAATCATTTAATATTAAAAGTATTTTAAAATAAATTTTTCTATTGAAAGCAGAAAAAATTGTATTAAGCAAGCTGAGCTAATTTAATTATTAAAATTTATATATTTGATAATTCATTTAGTTTTTAGATAATTAATTTAGTTTTTCTATTAGAATTTTTTAAATAAAATAATCTTAATTAGATTCTTATTTCTATAATAAAAAAAAAATATTTTTATGTATAAGAGCACTTTTAATTAGATTTTTCCTTTTAGAGCTCAAACAACAGTGTTAAGCAGTCTCAACTAATTTAAATATTAAAAATTTATATTGTTAATTATTTTTGATTAGAATGTATTATTAAATAATTTTTTAATTAATATTTATATATATATATATAAAGTTTTTTAATTAAAAATATTTTGGTGGTTGAGGTTTAAGCATTAAAACCCATGACAACATACAGGTCCTAAGCAACGCACAAAAATATTATTATGTGCGCTGTTTTATTTACTTAATAATTTATTTTGTATCAATTTATTTTGTAATTTATTCAAATATTTATTTTTGTGCGTTGCCGATTTGACTCCAGCTCTCGTGTTTACTTTGTCTGATTATCTGAATTTTTTGTCGTTTTTATACAGAAGGCAGACAAAAGTCAAATTTTGAGGAAATTTTTCTTTCACAGAAAATATTTTAAGCTTTTCAGCTATTAATTTTCAGTTTAGAGGAAGAAGAAGTGAAAAAATATTCCAGGATCTATCCCAGTACTTTGAGATTGAGTTTCACAACATATTGTTTCTCACACCATTGAGACTCATTGAAACCTTTGGACAGCCCCTGCCTGCCTGGACGTGCCAAGCTTAACGGGGTGGATGCTGTCCGCCGGAGCGAATAAATCGCCGGATCACTGCATGATAGCTGCCTACTGCCAGACAGTAATCTAGTCGCGACAGAGAATGAGCTGTGTCCGACGACTCGTTCAGACTTCTGACTTCAAACGGGAGAGAAGACTACTCTTCTGCTAGGCAACAAGGTGACTTAAAAAGACAGCTCTGGTACGGCCAACACTGGCTCGACAAGTGGGTGTTGGTACGGCAGGGTTGCGACTTCTGCTTCTGGACACATTAAGTTCGACTGGCACACCACACCTCCAGATCGCACAAGGTAGGAAGCGCACAGACACGCTACCTGGGTGCAGAAATTTTGAAAATGTGCACAGCTATCAGAGAGCCAAAAGGAAGAAATGAAAAAGAGAAAAAGGAAAAATAAAATAAAAATAAAAATAAAATAAAATAAAATAAAATAAAAAAAATAAAAAATTATTTTTGCTTTATTTTTTGAATTTTGGGTAGAGGGGAAACGCAAGGGGAGCCAAGATGATAGGTTGTGCACTCAGAATTACGCCGAAAAGACGAGGCCTAAAAAAAAGGGGGGGGGAGCTAAACACCAAAACTGCTGAACGACAAACGAAACTTCATGCTAAAAAAAAAAAAAAAAAAAAAGCGGGAATTTTTAATTCTTGCCACTGGTGGAAGGAAGAAAAAATTTTGTAGCGCATAGTCTTGAAATTTGAAGTGGCTGGGCGAGAGGGGGGAATAGAACCATGCGCCAAATAACATTAAATAAGAAGGATTCTTCATTATTTTCTCTTACTCGTGTAATGTACTGAATGTATTGTCGAATCAAATTTTAAAAATTGGGTTTGTGCTACACTCACATGTTTTGAGGTTCCCTGAATGAAAAAAATATCAAGTTCTTATTTATTGGTTTGTGAATGTCTGTCTGTATGTTTGTAATCCAAACTTAGTATCCTGTATATAGTTTACATGGGAGGATTACATACATTCGCTTTATGAAATGAGTTCACTCATTCCAACACACAAATTCTGTATCGTAATGAAAGGGGCAATTTGTCTGAATCCAGGGGCACAAACAGTTTTCTGACATGACAAACAGATTTTTTAAAATTAACTAAAGTATAAAATTTAAGTGGCAACACTTTATTTTAATTCATTTCAGTCATTTTAAAAAGTACGTGGCCCAGTTTTACGGTAAAAAAATAAGACAAAAATTAACTGAAAATTAACAATAAAAAATAAAAATAAAATTTTATAGATTAAAATTAATAGTCCGTAATAAAATACATTCTGATTTTGACAGAATTTCTATTTTATTTTATTTTTAATTTTATTTCAATTTACTTCAATAGCCAGCTAATGAATATGCATATGTTAATTCAATCAAAAACAAATTGAAAAACAAATAATCTGGTGTCTCACACACACGACTTTTTCTTACCCTGAAATTTAATACTATAAATACAGGTTGGAGATAAAGAGGTAAGATAATAAGTACTGTTATGTAAACCTATGTTAAACAATTCAAATTAGGCTTCGGAAGAGTTTTATATGATAATTAGTTCTGTGTTCGACCCCCCGTTTCATTAATGCACCTGCATTTATATAGAATTTAATTCAGTTATTAAAAAATAATTCTGCTTTTTAAAAATAATTTATTAAAATTATTATTTAAAAAAATTATCGACGATTTCCATATTAGGGAAGTAGTATAACGCTAAATATATATTTTTAAAAAGTTGAATTATTCTCAGTATTACATTAAAAAAAAAAAATGTTAAAAATGAAAACTTTATTTTAAATTATCGCAGATCGGTGGTTCAACCATTCGTTTTAAAGGTATTGGCGAGCTCTTTTGAAAGATACCTATCATGAAAATTTACTCCCCTCGAGGGGGGACTTCCCCCCAGGGGGAAGGCGAGGCTCCTACATACACATTTTTTCCCCCCAGTCAACTATCTCTATTACAAAAAATATATATTCTTTTAATTTGGTTTAGTGCACTCTATGGATGTTAAACTCTACTTACCTGCAATTTCCCCCATAGACGTAATGTATTTGAATACTTTTGAATGTCCCTGTACACGAACCGTTTGCTTGATCTTAACGAAAAGTTTAGTGTAGCATCCTTATATGATACACATTTAGAATACCAAGTTTGTACTTTCTGCCGTATTTTTTTTTTTTTTTTTTGAGATATGCTGATAAAAGGCAGATACACACACACACAGAGACAGACACGCACACAGACACACACACAGACAGACATACACACAGACTAACCACTAAAAACATGATTTTCGTATTCAGGAGACCTCAAAACATGTAACTATAACAAAATCTCACTTTCGAAAATTTTACCAAAAAACAATACTTTCTCTACCTTATGCAGAGACTCCAACATACTAATTAATATTCCGTAGTATTGTTAGCCCCGCCTTTTTTTCACACCAGTATCATTTTAGAGTATTTTTCTTCTTATTTAATCGTAATTGAATTTGGAGACTGTTACTCTAAAAATTTACTGGTGTGTAAAAAAGGGCGTGACTAACAACACTACGGAATATTAATTAGGATGTTGGAGTCTCTGATGCCTTATGGGTAAGAGAAAGTAAAAAGAATGAAACTAATGAAATTGACTGACATATTGAATAGAATGTAGCAATGTTAAATTCTTTATCTTATTTATTACTAGCCGCCTTCGGCGACCAGCTGGCTCGCGATCCTTGAAAAATCCGACTTTACGAAACTTCCGTTAGGTGGCGCCTGCGACGCCTTTTTCCCGTTTCAGGTCTTACAACAGCTTATTGATATACAGTGAAAATAGCTTTAGTGAAAAATTTAATCGCAGTAAATTCCCGTTCGGTAGCGCCTGCGGCGCCTTCTTCCAGTTTCAATATATGAAACAGCCTGTTCGTTCACCGTGTTACGATCTTTTAAAACTCTAACTTTAGCAAATTTCATCTCGGTGGCGGCTGCGGCGCCTTATCCCCATTTTAGAACTTACAACAGCTTCCACGCTTATACCGCAAATAGATGTGAAAATTTTCGCTCTGTGTCGACTAAGGCACCGCATTACGTTTCATGATTTGAAATAACCTGTTCGCTCACTATATAAAGGACCTTGAAAATTCTGATCGTGGCAATTCCGCAACCCGGTGGAGCCTACGGTCTCCCAATCTTCTCCCTATAAGTAATTTACTGATAATCAGAATTGGCGATATTGAATTATTAAAATGTCAAAGCGCCCTCTGGCGACAGATATTTGTAATATGTACTCTTCAGTTTCAGTTTAAAATACTTTTAAAATGATATCTTACCTATGAAATTATGTTAATTAGAAGCTGAGATACAAAGGTAATATAAGCATTGATATAAAAAAATTTGTGCCTGATTTTTTCGTGGTTTTTCTTTGAAACTTGTGTGTTAAAAATCCTTAATAAGAAATGTGAACGGAGTATCGGAATTCGAAAGCCTGCACCATAATTAGAATTAGAAATATTGTAATAAAGGTGTTCTGGCTTTTTTTGTGGTTTTCTCTGAAACTCCCGTACGGAATTTAACGGCTTATATCAGTTTAAACGTTCGTAATATTTCAAATGGTGTGTTATAAGTAATTTAAATGATGTGTTATAAGTAATTTAAGCATAATTAGAATTCTAGATATTGAATTATTAAAATATCAAAGCGCCTTCTGGCGACAGAGATTTGCAAGATATACTCATCAATTCTAATTCAAATGACTTCTTAAATGATATATTACTTATGAAGTTATGTTAATTAGAAGCTGAGATACAAAGCTAATATAACCATTTTTATAAAAAGATTTGTGTCCGACTTATCCATGATTTTCTCCGAAACTTGCATAATTCCGGGCGTTAAAAATCCTTAGTACGATATGTGCGCAGAAATTGGAATTCGAAACTCTGCCAAATATTAAAGAATAAAGGTGTTCTAGGTATTCCGTTGTTTTCTCCGAAACTCCTGTTACTTTTCTGCATCTTTCCCCTTTGCTCTCCCCCCCCCTTTCCGTCACTAATAATAATTTTACACTCGAAAATATCCGCAATCGATTTACCTTGCCTTAAAATCTAAATATATCAATTTCAAACGTTGTAATGCTTTTTTTTTTTTTTTACCCCTTTTCCCCGTCCCTCAAGCCCTTCCTAATAATTCTACTCTTTCAAAAATATTCACGATCGAATTATCGGGCATTAAAACTAAATACTATGAAATTTCAACGGCATATCTCAATTTAAAATACTTCAAAATATAAAACAAAACTTAATCTTTTTCCAATAAATGTGTAATTTTTTTTGTTTATTCATAT
Organism: Salticus scenicus; assembly: GCA_963930645.1. Lineage (NCBI taxonomy): Eukaryota > Metazoa > Arthropoda > Arachnida > Araneae > Salticidae > Salticus > Salticus scenicus. The sequence continues at coordinate 218,739,752 of OZ005660.1, read as the reverse complement.
ATTTTCATAAAAATTGAACAGTCGCTTTATAATATGCTGTCTAAGCCGAATATTAATTTAAATGTAAGGTAAATGAAAGTTAGAAAAAGTTTTAAAATTGCAATCCCCCCCCCCACTATAAAACAGGCGATATCTTAATTGATTACAACCATTCCCTTTTTCATCGCAGACAGTCGCCTGCCTGTTTCCAACTAAATTTCATGCTTTAGTTAATTTTAAAAAAATCTAATTGTTGTATCGATAAGCGGCTTGCACTCTTAGATTCCGAAAAATTTCCCCTTTCATTTGGTACCAAATTCGTAACGACCGGACTAATATTTCTAATTTATTTTCCACTTTTTCTGCTTTTAACTCCGTTAAAATATCCATTTTTATGCAATCGCCGTGAATTCTCAGTCATTGAGATCGCTTTTTGATTAGACATAGGTCTACATTTTTATTAATATCTCCGGAACTAATTAAAAATTTCAAATTCTGTTTTCAGGAGCCCCTCGGGAAGGCTTCGGAGCACCCGTATGTCAAATTTTCTACTTCTGCGTACAGTAGGTGCTGAACGCATAGATGCACAGACAGACATCTTCTTTTAATATTATAGATTTTTATTCTTATAGATTAAACCAGTTTTAATATAATTTTTTTAGTTCTGGTATTATTTGTGAAAAAAAAAAAAAAAAAAAAAAAAAAAACTATCCGTATTACTGTTTTACAATTGTTGTTTTAAAAATTTGAATTTGTTGCTAACGTTATTACATTCTCTTACCCATAGGGGTCGAAAAAGTATTGTTTTAGGGTCAAATTTTCGAACGTGAGTTTTTGTTATATTTAATGTTCTGAGGTCCCCTGAATACGAAAATCATGTTTTTAGCGAATTGTCTGTGTGTCTGTCTGTGTGTTATCAGCATATATACAGATTAAATAGTAGCAGAAATTCCAAGCTCGGTATGCTAAATGTGTATCATACAGGGATGCTACACTAAGCTTTTCGTTGAGATGAAGCAAATGGTTCGTGTGCAGGGACACTCAAAAGTATTCAAATACATAACGTCTATGGGGAAAATTGCAGGTAAGTAGAGTTTAACATTTATAGACTGCACTAAACCAAATGAAACGAATATATATTTCGTGTAATAGAGATAGTGAACTGGGAAAATTTTTTTGTGTATGTAGGAGTCTCGCCTCCCCCCTGGGGGGGGGGGGAAAGTCCCCCCTCGAGGGGAGTAAATTTTTATGATGGGTATCTTTCAAAAGAGCTCGTCAATTCTTTTAAAACGAATGAGTGAACCATCGATCTGCGATAATTTAAAATAAAGTTATCGATTTTTTTCATTTTTAACATTTTTTTTTTTTTTTTTTTTTTTTTTTTTAATGTAATATTGAGAATAAATTCAACTTTTTTTGGATATTTAGTGTTATACTACTCCCTAACAGGAAAACTGTGTGCATTATGATGGAAGATAAATTTTTTTAATAATAATTTTAATAAAATATTTTTACCGAGTGAATTAGTATAGGAAAATATAGAAGAAAATTGTGTGGTGGCCACAACACGCTAGTTATTTGTTGTTAGTGGATGTGCTTTACAAATAATATTTTACCATTTCCAGGAAAGCTGTTCGAGAATTGAAATAAATTCTGATCACATTATCTCCCAAAAATGCATATAATACATGTAATAGTGGATAACAGAAGTCGTGTGGTTGTTTCACACCAGATTTTTTTTTTTCTTAAACATGTGATTCATACGCTTTATATTAATTATACTATTTGTATGGGTAATAATTGAATTCTAAAAATATTCTTGTATATTTTCGCATTATAACATTTTTTAAAATTGTATATGAAGGTATATATCAAAATTTTTGTTCTTTAACTTGCAGAATAATATATACATGCTTCATCGACTTCGTTCTGTTTTTTAAATGTTAAGACAGTTTTTTTTTTTTTTTGAGAAATAGCTTGATTGTTGTTGCAAAAAAAAAAAAAAAAAAAAAAAAAAAGGGGGGGGGGGTAAATAAATAATTTATTAAAAGGACAATCTCATTACAAAGTGAAGTTTTATTTTTTTTTTTATGCGTTATTTTTGGATTAGTTAGTTATAGGTATGGTACTTAAATAGTATCAAATTTTAATTCAGGAAAATAATATTAGATCGTACGTAAATTATTGTATTTTTCTCTTTTGATGACACATCTACAGACCAAGACCTTTTTATAGACACCTCAACCAAATTTTTACACCTAGCCTTTCTCTCAATTTAGTGGATACAGACAACGCACGTTTCAAGTTAATATATATCTAAAACCTAGTGTTTTTAAAATTTCTTTACACACACACACAAAAAAAAAAAAAAAAAAAAAAGAGAGAGAGAGAGAGAGAGAGAGAGACAGACAGACAGACAGACAGAGAGAGAGAGAGAGAGAGAGAGAGAGAGAGAGAGAGAGAGAGAAGTAAATTAATCTTTACAATTTTTAATAATGAACTAGCGAGCTTCGCCCGCTAGCGGGTCAGTATTTTCAAATGAATCACTTACAGTAACTTTTAGTCTTAAGAAAAGAAATTGAAAAAAAAAATCATTTAGGAATGGGTAAAAAGTCGGCCTGTGTCCCCACTGCCTTCGGCAGCGCAGTCCCGTGCGCGCTACGCACAACTTAAGGGATACACACGCTGCGCGCGCGTATTCCTTCCCTGACCCTTCGTGCCTCCAAAAAAAATCTGATCGGGTAAAAAATTCCCACCATGTGAGCACTGCCTCCGGCAGCGCAGACCCATGCGCGCTGCGCGCGCACGTTTCAAGGTATACGTGCGCTGCGCGCACATATTCCTTCTCAAATCAAAATTTTATTCTTAAGAAAATTTAAAAAATCATTTCTCTTCGGGTAAAAATTCGGACCGGGTCCCCACTGCCTTCGGCAGCGGAGACCCGTGCAAGCTGCACGCACATAACTTAAGGGGTACGGATACACGCGCTCCGCGCGCGTATTCTTTCCCTGACCCTTCGCGCCTGAAAAAAAAAATTCTGATCGGGTAAAAAATCCCAACGGGTCCCACTGCCTTCGGCAGCGCAGACCCATGCGCGCTGCGCACGCACGTGTTAAAGTATACGCGCCCTGCGCGCACATATTCCTTCACAAATAAAATTTTGATTCTTAAGAAAAAAAAAAAAAATCATTTGTCATCGGTTAAAAAGTTGGACCGGGTCCCCACTTCCTTCGGCAGCGTAGTCCCATGCGCGCTGCGCGCGCACAAGTTAGGGGATACGCGCGCGGTGCACGCCTATTTCTTCTCCACCTTTTCAGGCTTTCTTAATTAACCTAACGTATACCAATTTTGAACGATCTAACTCATTTGGCTGAGATGCAAAAGAAAACGTAATCAGGACACCTCAAAACGTGTAAATATTGTGAAAACTTTCGATAATTTAAAAAAACTTTAAAATATCTTTCGAATGATGCATTAAAAATAATTTAATCATAATTAGAAATTGAAGTATTGAAATTTGAAAATATTACAGTGCCATCTGGCGGTAGAAACTTCTGTATTCCTTTGTTCGATTCCAATTCAAAAAAGCTTTCTAATGATGTATTACTTATGAAATTATTTTAATTAGTAACTGAGATACAAAAGAAAACTAATTCAGGACACCTCAAAACGTGTAAATCTGGTGAAAACTTTCTATAATATAAAAGAACTTTAAAATATCTTTCGAATGATGTATTAAAAAAAATTAATCATAATTAGAAATTGAAATATTGAAATTTGAAAATATTACAGCCCCATAAAAGAAAACTGATTCAGGACACCTCAAAACGTGTAAATCTGGTGAAAACTTTCGATAATTTAAAAGAACTTTAAAATATCTTTCGAATGATGTATTAAAAATAATTTAATCCTAATTAGAAATTGAAATATTGAAATTTGAAAATATTACAGCGCCATCTGGCGGTGCGAATTTCTGTATTCCACTGTTCGATTCCAAATGAAAAAAGCGTTCTAATGATGTATTACTTATGAAATTATTTTAATTAGTAGCTGAGATACAAGGGAAAACCTAATCAGGGGACCTCAAAAAGTGTAAATCGAGTGAAATATCGCGCGCATCGCGCGCGGTATACACCTATTTCTTCCCCACCCTTTCAGCTCCTCCTAATTAACCTATGTATACCAATTTTGAATGGTCTAACTTAATTAGCTGAGATCCAAAAGAAAACCTAATCAGGAGACCTCAAAACGTGTAAATCAGGTGAAAACTTCCGATAATATAAAAAAAAACATTAAAATATCTTTCAAATGATGTATTAAAAATAATTTAAATATAATTAGAAATTGAAATTTTAAAATATTAAAGCGCCATGGATCGAACCGGCAGCGCAGTCCCGTGCGCTCTGCGCGCGCACAAGTTAAGGGATACGCGCGCGGTGCACGCCTATTTCTTCTCCACCCTTTCAGGCCTTCTTAATTAACCTACGTATACCAATTTTGAACGTTCTAACTCATTTGGCTGAGATGCAAAAGAAAACGAAATCAGGACACCTCAAAACGTGTAAATCTGGTGAAAACTTTCGATAATTTAAAAGAACTTTAAAATATCTTTCGAATGATGTATTAAAAATAATTCAATCATAATTAGAAATTGAAAGATTGAAATTTGAAAATATTACAGTGCCATAAAAGAAAATTGATTCAGGAGACCTCAAAACGTATAAATCTGGTGAAAATTTTCGATAATTTAAAAGAACTTTAAAATATCTTTCGAATGATGTATTAAAAATAATTTAATCATAATTAGAAATTGAAATATTGAGATTTGAAAGTATTACAGCGCCATCTGGCGGTACAAATTTCTGTATTCCATTGTTCGATCCCAAATCAACAAAGCTTTCCAATGATGTATGACTTATGAAATTATTTTAATTAGTAGCTGAGATACTTTAAAATGTGTATCGAATGACGTATTAAAAAAAATAAAATAAATAAACATAATTAGAATCTGAAATATTGAAATTTTAAATTATTACAGCGCCATGAGACCTCAAAACGTGTAAGTCAAGTGAAATTTCGAATTCCATTATCTACGGTAGTCGGTTAATGGATGTAAATAGAAAAAGAAATATTTTTACCTTAAGTGTATTTGTGTCGTTTTGAAACTGACATCCTCTGTCGACAGATAAAATGTGAGGCGTGTAAAGATAAAATTTAATTTGCAATTAAAATGAAAATCTTTTGTTTATTGACCAAAATCGATGAAATTTGAACTGTAAGTTTGTTTTGTGGTGGTAAGATTGTATACCAAGTAAAATGTGTAAAAATTGAAAAATTGAAGAAAATAGAAAATTGCAATTTTTAATCGCAGTACGAAACACGTGACCTCATTAAATACCAGATGTGTTTCTTTCCGTTGAAGACTGCTGTAGACTATCGTCTGCAAAGCTATTCTTGTGATTTGTTGCCAATATTTTTTTATAGTTTAGTTAATTTTAAAAAATCTAATTGTCCGATCGATAAGCCGTTTAAACCATCGGATTAAGAAAAAAAAGCCCTTTCCAATGGTATCTTGTTTGTAACAATACGTTTATTATTTCTAATTTATTTTCCACTTTTTCCGTAAAAATGTCGCTTTTTAAGCATTTAATCATGAATTCTGGGTCATTTTTCGTTAGACAATGGTCGGCATTTTAATTAATATCTCCGCTAATTAGAGTCGCATCGTTTAGCAAATTAGATAACCCAGATCTGCGATAAATTCTCTGTCTGACGGTACCTGTTCGAAGTCCGTGCGACCGTTAGCGACGGAGTTTTTGCTGTTTCAAGCCGTTTCTCACAGATACACACACACACACACACACACACACACACACGCGCGCGCGCGTACAGATTTTAATAATATAAGGAGATACTATTTTTATATGAATAAAAATAAATAAAGAAATAAAATCTATATATAAACAAGTAAGTAACATCTTAGCAATAAGTAATTTGAAATTATCAGTTTCTTTGAGATTTTTTAATTAGAGGAAATAAAAACATAATATCAAAATTTTTTTTAAAGAAATTAATTTTAAATAATTAGACTTAAAAGAAGCGTCTGATTTTCAGTGCAACATAAGTTCGAACAGAATCTCTGATTGAAGTAACTTTTTTTTTTTTTTTAATATATACATATAGTTTACAAAATCACGGAAACTTGTCATATATATTTGATCAGAAACTACATTGCTCAAAGTAGTTTCTGAACCTGAGGAAATAATATAATTCATAAGCGTAAATACTTTAACAATTACTGAAATTAATAGTTTAAATAGAATATTCATCATAGTAAAAATTTTTATTTATTTCAGTAATTATTACACTTTCTTTTTTTTATACTTTTTTCTTTCCTCGTTGGATACAAGTGTTTATTATTATTATTATTATTATTATTATTCAACTGAAACTGAAATTGCTGAATATTATTTACATAAGTAAATCAGCTTATTTGCCTTCTCCAATAATTCACAAGTATATATATATTCTTTTCACATTCCATTTAGCTTTTTAACCGATAAATAATTATCGTTGTCTCTCTGTTGATGCCTCCGGCAAGGAAAATGTCAACTAACTGTGGGGGATTTCAATGCTATCAATCACTGAAGTACAAAATTTCCCATTCTTGTGGTTCAAAGAAGTTTCTCTCAGGCATTCGTCTTCGCGGACTTCCCTCCCCCTTCATCTCCCAGTCCTGACTTCATTGTCCGCCATCTTGAGCAATAAAAATAGCTGGCTAGAGTAGGGCCTTAACGCCCTGCCAACAGAACTACCGTGGCACGAAGAAAAAGAACTAGAAAAGAATGGGAAGGAAAATGCAATTTTTGGAAAGTGCTGCATACAAATTTTTTTTATTGTTTTAAAGGACTTTTTCATAGCTGCCAAGTTTTTAAATTTATTCCATAGTGTTGTTAGTCCCGCCCTTTATTCACACCGTAATATTTGTAAAAAATTTTCTCCAGTAAATAACTGGGAGTAAATATGAAGAAAATTACTCGTTAAAGATTATGGCGGGAAAAAAGGGCGAGGTTAACAACACTCCGGAATAAGTTAACATATTCGTGAACGCTGACGTAGATTCACGACATTTGAAAATCTGTAACTCCACCAGAGGGCGTTTCATTCGCAATTTGTATGTTATTTATTTATTGAAAATGTACAAAATATTCATATTTGTACAATCAATATAGTATGGATACAAATACTTTGATTAAAAAAGAGTATAATTATAAAATATAGCCATTTATATTATAAATATGAATATAGAAATCCTTGTTCTTAAGTATTGTAACTGGGGAAAATAACGCACAGAGGCGGACCTTACTGTCGAAAAGACAAAAGCATGCGGTCACGAAAGTGTTAAAAAACATGGCGGGTATGCTTTTTCTTGTGTTATAAGGAAAAAGTTGTTTCATAGTCTCATGTCGAGGAATAAAAAAAAAAAAGAAAGAAGAATAAATAAATAAAACAAATTATGTATTTTTGTCTAAAAAAGGGCTTCTTCAGCTATTTCGATACTGTCCCTTTCGATACTGATTATTATTCATTTTCTTTATAACATCGTTTTCAAATTATTCAATTATATTTTCGGTAAATGCCCAACCATCGTAAAACTGGCGGCAACGTTTTATCCGTAGTTTGAGATTTATATTCCTCTGTACTAAATAAATATATATATTTGTATTTAAAATATGAAAGTAAAACAGTTTTGATTTTTCTTCATCATCGTACATGAATTAGGAAAAAAAAAAAGTATTATCTAATTCCCAACGATATTTTCCCAAAAGCAATCAATTCATATCCACAATTAATAAGGCCTGTCATTCCCTTAAACTGAAGAAATTTGATGAATCATAAGTATGCAGGAACATTTGCCTTTAAATCAGGGGCATTCATATCCCATATCTACATGGAATATGCATAGTCATCTCCAAAAATTAGAAAAACACAATGAATCGTTAGTTGTAATGTGTGACATACTGCAATCTATATTAATAAAATTAGACTTTTATCTGTAAATTTGTCGGAATAAAAAAATTTTGCGATATCTTCACGTTTCACACACCATGAATGTCGAAAATGACTTCAGAAAAATTTGCCTGTGTGTGTGTGTGTCATCGTGTCTGTATGTCGCTATTTTTGTCCGGGCATCACTCGAGAACGGCTGGACGGAATTCAACGGCACTTGGCAGAAACTTAGATCTTTACCTACCTTAAAATTATATCTATCAACTTTTCAGAAATTCCTCCCCCGTTCCCCCCCTGGGGGGCAAAAGACAAAATCACGTTCGTCCGGGTATCACTTGAGAACGGCTGGACGGAATTCAACGGCGCTTGGAAGGAATTTAGATCTTTATCCAACTTAAAATTAAATTACATCTATCAAATTATCCGAAATTCCCCCCCCCCCGTACCCCCCTGGGGGGCAAAAGACAAAAACACGTTTGTAAGCCTAACTCGGCTCCAAATTACTTCACAGTAAAGAAATTACACATGGGGAGACTAGACATAAGTAAAAATAAAACATTATCTGCGAATTAGGAATTTTCGATTTTTCAAGTGAAGGAAGGTGGAAAATAGATTTTTACTGGGAAATTTCGAAAATTCGAGTAGAACTCAACCAAAATAGGAACAAAACTGTTGAAAAAAAGGCTATGCGACTTTCTTAGGATATTTCCTAAAACACATTTTTGATTTTTTGTGATCTGCCATTTTTCTTTCTTTGGTGTGTGTGTGTGTGGGGGGGGTAATGTGTTACAAAGGGCAAATTATTCGAGACACCCTTTTTAGCGCTAAATTTGTCCTGGGAAATTTATGAGAGCTGCGGTCATGAAGATTGATGTTTGCATTGTTTATATGCATCCGGCACCTAAAGAAAAGGGATTTATCGAAATACCCCCTTCCCCCAGGGGGACAGAAAGCAAAAAAAGGTTTGTAAGCATAACTCGGCCCCAAATTACTTCACGGTGAAGAAATTGGACATGATGAGACTAAACTTGAGTATAAATAAAACATTATGTACAATTTTAGAATTCTTGATTCTTAAAGGAGAGAGGGGAAAAATCGTTTTTCGAGGGGCAATTTTCAGAAATTCCGGATTTTTTAGTAGAGCTCTACTAGTTACAAAGGTATTGAAAATAGCCATGCGTCTTCTTTAGAATATTTTCCCTTTTTTGTGATTATCGATTTTTTTTGAGGTGGGGGGGGGGGGTAAATTGCAAATTCAAGATCCCCCCCCCCACTTTTAGCGCTAAATTTGTCTTGGGAAATCTATGGGATCTGAGGTCACGAAATTTGGTGCGCAAATTGCTTATATGTATCCGACAGTTATTGTAACGAGATTTTACGAAATTCGCCCACTTACCCCCTTGGGGTCGGGGGTGCAATAAACACGCGTAAAAATACGTTATTCTGTTTCAATTTGCTTTACATTATCTTAGAATGATTAGTTTTGGCGTCTGGATGTTGATTAGGTGTACGCATTATGTACTTTGGTAAGATTTCGCAAAACTTCTAATTTAGTCGCTGGAGAAGGGGAAGTAAGAAGCGAGCAAGTTGCTGCCGAAGGCAGTGTGGACCCAGAATCCTCACGTTGCAAGCGGGAAAAACCTCTACGGAATACAGAAGAGATTTTAACTTGGGTTATTAATAATGATATGGAATTTTGACAGCTCATTTAGGTATAGTGCTCAGCGAAGCGGGCAAAGCCTGCTAGTAATATATATAAATGCACGCGCATGTTGTTTTGCAGTTCCAAATTGAAAATAAAATACATAATATTAAATATATATTTTTTTGTTTTGGTTTTCTCGTTGAAAATTATCTTCACCATGATCTGATATAAAACAAAACGCTGCGTAATTCCTAATAATAAATTTTTAATTCTTGCAGAAAAAAAAAAAAAAAAATCATATCTGCAACGAATGTGCATTATCATTCCGAAAATCGAGGAAACATTTAATGAAAGCAATTCATTAAATTCGTCATATTGATAAATATGTTTATTAAGTTTTAGACTTTTACAAGTAAACAAAAAATATGCACAATCATCTACGTAAACTGGTTAAAATTTTATGATGTATAAGTTTTTCGATGGATGTTATTACAACATGTACATAAACATGGGTGCGCGCATAAGTATAAATAGTGGCACACATTCAAACTGCAATTCATTCAGAAGTCGTCTGAACGTTCTAAACCATGTTTGCTGAACAGATCCAAAATGTTATGAGCGTGCTTTTGGTTATGGCGATGATGTTTTATAACGCAGCCTATGCTGATCCTGCAGTGCTAGAATTATTAGAATCCGGAAAGAAATAAGACTTTTGTGGAGAATCCTGAATGCTCGTAAGTAGACATTTTATTTGCTAGTAAAATGATATTTATAGGAAATTGTAGGGGAAAAAACTGTTCGAAATGTTTTTTGGAGATTTCACCTTCAGTCCCGACTTTTAATAAACATTGTTGTCTTATTATTTCTAAAAAACTGTCATGTGACATGATAATCCAAAGCGAGATAATCTAAAAGCATATATGCCAATTAAGAATCTTACTAATTTTAGTACCCGCCTTTTATCTCACAATAGTCATTTCTTAGAGTAATTTTATTCTTTTTTAATCGTAACAATATTTGGAGAGAATTACTCTAAAAATAAAGTGGTGTGAAAAAAGGGGCGTTAACAATTGTACAGTTATTAATGAGATGGTTAGAAAGTATGCAATATTATAATTTATTCCAGAGTATTTTTAGCCCCGCCTTCATTTCATACCAATAGTTTTTTAAGAGTAATTTTTTTCCTATTTTATCGTAGTTATAAGTTGAAAAAAAGTTTTCGATAAATAAAGTGGTGTGAAACAAATGCGAGGCTAACAATACTCCGGAATAAATTAAAATGTTGGCAACTATGATAAAAGGAGTTGGCATACAGCATATCAGCATGTAGGCAAATGAAGTTAGCGGGTGTCTACTGAAGATGGCTGCCACAACAGCAACCGAGACTACCCCCAAGAGCCATAGTGTGTGTAAAAATACATTGGTTAGTACCGTGTTATTTTATTTATTTGACAGCTTTGAGATCTCAAGTTACAATAAGTTTGTCTCGAATGATCTATCTACATAATGTTTTTTATAACATGCACCAGTTACGATCAGATTTTGTAGAAACGATACGATAATTTTAAAATTTGCCCGCGCATGTTTAAAAAAGCTCTACTATAAAAATTTTAAGTACAAAACACAGCGCATATAAAATGAGAAAATGTATCTAAAAATGAAAAAATAAATGAACTTATTCTTGTATGTCTTCTTCCATCATATGAGAATATTTTATTTTTCAGCAACGCACATTAATCATACCTTTCGAAAGGTACTACTTTTAAGCCCTTCCTTTTATTATCATTAAGCTAAACACGTACGACAAGTTTTATGCTTGCGTATTAATATCTAAGTTATTAGGCTATGATAAAGTTTGGAAAATTTATTTTCATAAATGTATGTATTGTATAGATTGCATTAGTTTCCAAAGTACAAAAGTAAACTTAAAATTTCCATTTACTTTAGTTTATCGATGATAAAAATATATTAGAATATTTGATTAAATGAGATTAACGATGAAATAGATGAATCAGAATATAAATATTTAAAATTATGTGCTCCCCGCTGTTTATTACACTCACTAAATAAATTTCTACAGACCCGCTCGTACTATGCGATCGTTAGCGTCCTTGATTCTCAGGCAGTGGTCAAGGTTCGAATCCCGAACAAGGACTGGCTGTTTCGCGCTGTATTGTTTCTGTTATTGGTAGCGACAGCCGTCCATTGGGTGCTCCTTCACAAATACATAGATGCAAAGTCTCCCGTTTTTCAAGGAGACTTCAAACCGGAAATTTTTTATAGCTGTTTACGGTAATATTAATCGTCGAAAATATATATAACATATTCCATTTAAAATTAGTGGTGTTAATTCTGATTTAAAAGTTAAAAATGTTGGCAGCTCTACAAATAACAATTAATTCGGCGACTCGTCGGCCAATGCTTGGTCGCAAATGCTACGTCATTCGGGAGAGAGAGAGAAAAACAAAATAAAGAGAGAGAAAGAAACATACGTGTATTCACCTTTACAGGCTACTTTCGTAAATTCCACAAAAAAGAGGAGAAATCAGTAAATTATTGGAATTTGGATTTAAGTTCATCGTAAAACACACTCATGAATTTAAATTAATGAAACCGGAAATTTATTAATAATTTTGCTTTGCACAAATCTCAATGAAATCAAAACATGTTATTCATATGCACAAAAAAAAAAAAAAAAAAAGGAAACAAAAACGGTTTCTATAGAATACGGTATGAATAGGGCCACGAAAAAATATTCAATTGCATTAAGGGATATTATTAGAAGTTTGCTGAAATTGCATTTTCATTTACATTAAGCTTTTTTTAAAACAGTTTTTAACAATTTTTATGTCTGAATATGATTTGAATTTGCGTATCTGTCTGTTTGATTGTGCATCTGTCTATCTGGCCTGCTTCCACGTCCATAAATATTTTCAGAATTAAAAGAAAAGAAGAAAAAAAATATATATATACATATATTTTTCAGAATTAAATATGTATATATATATATATATGTTATTCAAGTTCACAATGGCACGTTTCCTATTAATAGGTCCTGTACAACTTGTTTGTGTACAGGGACACTCAAAAAATGCCAATGCATTGCGGTTTAGGACAGTCATTTAAATACACTCATGTGCATAAATTAAGGATAATGCTAAATGCGGCAAATAAAGGTTCAGAAGCAAAACAAACAGGACTTTTTCATAAAGCCCATTTATTAAACAAAAGATCAAGAACGAAAAAAGGTGGTTTATGTATGATACCATTTATAAAAACAATAATTTTTGCTCCCTGAAGGATTTACAAAAAATATATCCCTTACAAAAACTTAACATTACATGGCTGGTATGATGCTTAATACATTGTATGTCTCTCAGATGTTGAAATACAGTCCTTACAACTCCCAGAAATGCTGAGTATTAAATTATCGATCTGATCTTGGGGAAGATTACTCCACTCAGTAAGCAATGCTCTCCAAAGTTCAGGTACACAAGTAGGAGGTGGTTGACGGGCTACATCTCGTCGGAAAAGCATGTCCTACACATGCTATATCGGATTCTAGTCAAGTGAGAATGCTGGCCATTCCATGCGGATGATAGCTTCACATTGTAGGCATCCGTGTACATTGTTTGCACGTTGAGGACGCGCATTGTCATCCATAAGCACAAATTCTGGGCCCATGGCACCCCTAAACAAACGTGCATGTTGTTCCTGAATGATGTCCCGATAAATTTGGCCTGTCAGGGTTCCGATTTGAACATGCAGATCTGTTCTAGTGTCCAATATGATCCCCCCCCCCAAACGTGCACTCCCCCCCCACAGTAACGGTGTCGTTCAATGAAGTTATTTTGGTGGTAACGGGTACCTGGCGTTCTACAAATGAAAGTCTGGCGTGAATCACACTGAAAGTTAAACCTGGACTCGTCGGAAAACATCACATAAGCCCACTGTTCCGCTGTCCACATTGCATGTTCTCTACTCCAAGTTAACCGCTGGCAACAGTGCATTTCCGCGAGCGGAACACATCTAACAGGCCTGCGAGAATATAGACCAATATCTCCCAAACGTCTATACACGGTTTGCTTTGAAACTGTAGTATAAATGACTGCAGACAGCTGACGAAACAAGTCTGATTGTGTGCTTTTTCTGCTTATTTTGACAGTTACTGCCAAATACCGGTCGTCATTCGGTATTGTAACTCGGGGCCGACCAGTACTGTAATGTCGACTAGCATTTCCATCATTTTGGAATCGTTGCAAAAGCCTAGAGATTGCACTTTGCGCGATTACATGTTCCCCCGATACCTCTATCTGAGTACGCCCACATTCATGTCGGCTGATAATTCTACCACGTAAAAAAATATCTGCATGCGTCCTCTGTGTCATAACTATTCGGTTGTGGCACTGAGCGTCATACAGAACGCTTGTGAACAATTTTCCTTCTTTGCTCCCATTCCTTATCTACCCCCTTCTTACACTTTCGTCATTGTAACATCATATCTGCGTCATCTGATGTTTTACTATAATTTTCATATTATTCTTAACATGTTGATCGCCACGCGAATTCTTAAGGAAATTCCATTCAGGCCACGCGCGATTCTTAGAAAAGTGTCATGTTTACCGTGTTTCAATTATATCCATTAAAATGCCTTAATGATATAATCCTATAATAAATAAAAATTATGTAAATTTTAAATAAATCTTCGGTAATTACTTAAAACAGCGTAATGTTTTTAGTTTTATATCATATTTCACACTGTCAGTCACCGGTGGCTGACGTGGCCAAACGGAAAGTTCAGTGTCAGCCACCGATGACTGACAGGGCGATGAACGTGTTAAAAATGTGTGTGGTATTTCTACAGGTGAAATTTTTGTATTAAAGTTCGATTTCCGTGTGATTCTGAATTATCCTTAATTTATGGACATGAGTGTAAATCACAATTAAATAACTTTCTACTTCAAAAATAATGAAAAACTGACATTTATTTTTCATTTGCTAAAATAATGTTTTTTGTAGATTAAGATAAGGTTAACTGTCAAATGTACAGGGTTACACTAAATATTCAGATACATTAAGGGCTACAATTAAAATCTAAGATCTGCATGCGCTAAGCATTTTTAAAATTTCCCAACGATGTTTCAGAGTGATTATAAATTCAATTGGTCTATCTGTATGCCTTTCAAACCTTCTGTCTGTCAGTTGCGTGATAACGTGGGCAAAGAACGTTGAATGTTATACGATACAACAAGTATGTACAGTTGGAAAGTGTTAATAGTCAATGCACATCGCATGATTTTTCGTTCTTGTTTCTTTTAACATCAAAATAAATATTTTTTATTAGAGTTCATGCGTAACAGATACATGGATGCCAACTTTTTAAAATTTATTCCAGAAAGTTGTTAGTCCTGCCCCATACTGTAATATTTATAGAATAATTATCTTCAATACATAGTTACGATTAAACATGAAGAAAATTAATCTAAAAATATTGCGGTGGAAGAAAAAAAGGGTGAAACTAACAACCTGCCAGAATAAATGCGAAAAGTTGGCAGTTATGCAGATGTACTGGTCTGCAGGGCTGCAAAAGTGGGATGTACGTAGAATAATGGAATATTTTTGGTAAATAGTCGATTTCGATACGTCAAACACCTATATAAAGGTTATAAAATAACCGTACTCAGGTAGCGCGCTTTTGAAATACGATGACAAGAGCAGTAGAAACACAATTTTTAGATAGACTTTTTTTTTTCTTTCCTGGAGAAGTACAGTCGGTAACAAAAGTGTCCGAACACTAGCAAAAATTCCTATGTAAAAAAAATACACTTCATACGGTTTTGTTAAATAAATCCTTGTCGAATCCTGTTCTTAGTCAGTGTAAGAACACGATTCGATAAGGATTTATTTAACAAAACCGTATGAAGTATACTTTTTTTTCCATAGGAATTTTTGCTAGTGTTCGGACACTTTTGTTACCGACTGTAATTGGCCGATTATATATATATATATATAACGAGATTTATACAAAAAAGTGACTTGTTTCAATGATCAGCAAAGTGAACGAAGACTGAACACACACACACACACACACACACACACACACACAAAAAAAAAAAAAAAGGGGGGGGGGGGGAGGTTTAGAAACAACCTTTTTTTCTTTTTTTTTTTTTTGTCGATACAGCCCCTTTAAAAAAATTTTTACCAACAACCATATCTTTTTTTTTTTTTGTTTCGTTTTTATGAAATTGTTGATTCAGCCAATATTTGTTTTGTGAATTGAAACATACAGTTTTGTTCATTTAGCACATCGTTTGCTCATTGGTTGTTTACAGAGAGATCTATGGCTTATCTTATCGGACTATCTAGTGACAGTGACTTTTCTTTCAGCCCTGCTATTCTTTTACTTAAACAAAACAAGTCGGTTTGTTTCACTGTACAAAATTAGTATTAAAGGACAGATTAAACCTAAAATTCTGACAAGAAAATAAATTTGGCACTCCTCCGCCACAAAATAAATAAATAAATAAAGGTAATTAATAAATCAATGTGTTGCAGTCGGCAGCAAAAGTATCCGATCACTAGAAAAAATTCCTATGTAGAAAAAGTACTCTCAGTACTGTTTTGTTAGATAAATCCTTGTCGAATAATGTTCTTAGACTGACTAAGAACAGGATTCGGCAAGGATTTATTTAACAAAACAGTACATATTAAGAGTACTTTTCTAAATAGGAATTTTTGCTAGTGCTCGGATACTTTTGCTGCTGACTGTATATTACATTACTTGGTTTAAAAAAAAAATGCAATTTAAAATAAGCAATTTAACTTAAGAAAGCAAATATATTTTTAAACATATTACTATTTGTATTTTTCTTGCAGGATTTTGAAGGAATGGATCTACGGCCAATGCTTTCTTGAAATTCTGAAAAATTTCGGACTACTCTCGCACCATGTTTCCTGAAAATTCACCAATCTTTACTTTCTTGCACCCAATTATCCAGGAATGGCTGACTTTCAGAAGTTCCTGAAAACTAAACAAACCACTTAAAAAAAAAAAAAAAAAAATGTTTCTAAGTCGAATGTAAAATTTAAATTAATAAACGACTGATATTGAAGCATGTAATTTGTCTTCAATCTCCAATGTAAGATATGGATATATATATATATATATATATATATATTGAAAACCTTTTCAAACATTGAACAGATGAAAACAAGAAACATTGAAAATGATAAAACATAAAAATTCAAAAAGAGATTGCGACTATCAAACATCCATAAATGGAAACATGCAAATTCATTACGTTTTCAAGGGAGCAGAATGAATGTTGCATGTAAAGTAGGTGTTATTTCTGTCTTGTTGTATGCAAATTGCTAAATATTTACAACAAGCTACCCCCAATAACACCACCAAAAAAATTTAAGTAAAAAAATCATTTTTTAAAGTTAGAAGCTTTTTATTATGAAGCCCTAAAAAGCATAAAATAAAATTTATTCAGGCAAAGACATGCTACAAAGAAATGAAAGTTTCAACACTAAGAAAATTTTAGAGAAAAATTACTTTCCTTTTGCAAGAGATGAAAATTTTTTAATGTTCAAAATATTTTAAAAAGCTTTCGAGACCAATATTCTTAGTTATTAGTTTTTGTATAATAATTCGTTAAGCCAGAATTTCAAATGTCTCGAAAGCTTTTTAAAATATTTTGAACATTAAAAAATTTTCATCTCTTGCAAAAGGAAAGTACCCATATTTTTCTCTAAAATTTTCTTAGTGTTGAAACTTTCATTTCTTTGTAGCATGTCTTTGCCTGAATAAATTTTATTTTATGCTTTTTAGGGCTTCATAATAAAAAGCTTCTAACTTTAAAAAATGATTTTTTTACTTAAATTTTATTTTGTGCTTTTTAGTTACAGAAAAGGAAAAAGCTTCTTAAAAAAACTAATTAAAATTTCTTTGGATATTTTGTAGACAACGGAAGATGTTCTTTATCAATTGACATTTTTTTTTCGATTATTTATCCGCAAAAAATGTACTATATCGTCTTTCGAGGACCGAATCCGGCACCATCGCGTTATCATCATGACGCTTTAACCAAAAGTCTAAGAACTGTCAAGAAAAATCATAGAACATTATAGAAAAATCTAACAAATACTTATACAAAAGGATTATTGTTCTCGAATGCTTTTTCAAAATATTTGGAATATTTACAATTTATCATGCTTTGCAAAAGTGAAATATCTATATTTTTCTTTAAAGTTTTCGTGGAAACTTTTATGATTTTATAGCATGTCTCTGCAAGAATAAATTTTTTATTTTAGGCTTTTTAGGGCATTACAAAAAAAAAAAAAAAAAAAAAAAAAAAAATCAGTGTTATTTTTATTTATTTTTATTTATTTATTTATTTTTATTTATTTATTTATTTTATTTATTTATTTTATTTATTTATTTATTTATATTTATTTATTTATTTTATTTATTTATTTTTATTTTTTGTTATTTATTTACTTTTATTTAAATTTTTACTGAAATTTTTATTTTGTACGCTTAGTAACTCAAAAAAAAAAAAAAAAAAAAAAAAGCTTCTTTAAAAAACTATCAAAATTCCTTAGGACACTGTATAGACAATGAAAGATTTTCTTTTATCAATTGACACCTTTTCTATTAATTATTTGCAAAAAATAACACCTCGGGCCGGCGAGGATCGAACACACGACTCTCGCATTATATATATATATATGTCTTGGTTTTTTAATGTGACAAAAATCCAATGCCAAATCCAATTTCATATAATAGTAATATATAATTATTTATATACATATATATAGCTTCTAAAAATAATTTTTTATGTATTTTTACTTAAAACATTTTGTTTTGTGCTTTTATAATATCTAAAATGTTTTGTGTTTTCAAATATCTAAATTAAAAAAAAAAAAATGCTTCTTTAAAAAACAAATCTTCTTAAAATTCTTAGTGTAAGCAACGAAAAATTTCCTTGTATCAATTGATACCTTTTCTACTAATTATTTGCGAAAATTAACACTGTGGACCTTCCGGGGACCGAACTCACGACAACCGCGCTAATAACGGGACGCTCTTACCAACTAAGCCAAAGAGCGACAAACGACATTGATTGTATTTATCTTAAAATGAAGGCGCCTTGTTTACTAGCGTGACACGAAGACACGATGACCAAGTCAATTTCAATTAAAAACCTTCTAAAAAGAGAAAATTAAAACTGAAAAGTTATGAAAACCTTTTTAAAACTGAAAAGTTATGAAAACCTGAATATAATCAAACATTTTGATTCATGCAGCAATATACAAAATTATTAATGGAAATACTAATAAAAATAGTTAAATGAAATACTAGTAATAATTAATAAAACTAAAGTATAACATACATTACACCTGAAAAACTTGTATAAGAAACTTGCACCCATGCACGTAAAACTAGAAAACGAGACCTACATGTGGCTGTATACAGTTAGATTCACAGTTAATTTTGGAATCGTATTAAATAACTGAACGATTAATTTATTTTTGAATTTGTATTAATCAACTGAACGATAAAGTTGAGTGAACTGTTTGATTTTAATAATTAACCTAAAAGTGATAATTTAAAATTAAATTTTGATTAAAATTGAGATTAACTTAATGTACGATATTGCATAAACTTCAAAGTGTCATTTTATTGAAACATAGAAATCAGACTATTGAGATAGTGACGCCATCTTGTGTAGTTTAGAAAAAGTAATAACCCTAATTTTTTTTTTTTTTTTTTATAATAATTATAATTATTTATAATGTGTGTGTGCTGAATAAAATCTAATCAAATGCTTTCAAGTAAAAGTCAATCTAGAGTTAATTTAAGAGCACAATGCAATATGTAATGAAAATTGGGGTGAATTTATGAATTAATTTATTTTTTAAATGTAGATTTGTTATATGTTTCTTTGGACAAATTAACTAAGTTGAATTTCAATAATATAATAATAAAGGAACACAAGCAATATGTAATTTACTAAACAATTGTTTAATATTGAGGTTAATTTACTAAATAACTATTTACTAAATAATTAATTAAAATTGAGGTTAATTGTATTTTTTTTTTTTTTTTTTTATGTACATTTGATAAATGTTTCTTTGGACAAATTAAATTAGTAGAGAGTCAGGAATTTAATATTAAAGTTTATATAATTACAGTTTTTTTTTATACTTATTATTTTAAATCTATAAAGCAAACACACATATAAATACGCGAGAATCACAATCCCTCCCAACCATCCAGCCCAACAACACCACCCATCCTCCTTAATCAAGCATCTGCCCACCCATCCTCCACATTTTTTATTGTCTTTTATTTTTTATAAAATTTTTTGATAAAAATGCAAAAATGCACTTTTTTTTTTTTTTTTAATGTGAACACCATAGACAAGGTAAGAAGATTAAATCAGAAATATGATTTAATAATTGAATTTACTAGAAATTTTGGATAACCATAAACTCTAGCATGATTACAGATAGATTTAACATTTTTACTTTTATGTTTATTAGAACAAAGATGTTTTATTCTATAGAGGAAGTTAATTAGAATATTTTTATAGATGGTTTTATGTAAACAAGATTTGTAATGAGTAAATAGATTAACTTTAAAAGAAAATTCTTTTCTCTTATCATAAATATCAAAATCTAAACATCCATTTTCATTATAAATTTTTAAATCTAGAAAATTTATTTCATTTTTTATCATATCATGTTTAGTTAATAAAAGACTATGAGGATAATTATCTATGAAGGTGTTGGTATTACTATCATTAAAGTATAAAACTATAATATAATATCATCTATATATCTATAAAACATTAAGTCATTACTAATAGAGAAATTTCTTTCATAGTAATAAAGATACAAATCAGATAATAAACTACTAGCTGAACCACCTTGTGGAATACCTTTAATACTTTGGAATATAGTATGATTGTACAGAATAAAATTATTATGTAATATGAAATTTAACAAAGTTTTAAAGTAATGAATCGATATTTTTTCTTTAATACTATGTTGGTGTTCATTAAAAAGAATTAACATAGTGTTATGTAAGTCATGTATGTCTATATTATTAAATAAATCATTAAAATCAAATGTACTGATGTTTGTAATATTATTAAAAATTTTTATTCTATTTACAAGTTGAAAACTGTTTTTTACACAATGCTTATTGTCATTGTTTAACGTTAAACTATAAATTTCTTTTAAAAGTTTTAATAGAAGATTACAGGCAACAGTATTATATGCATTACAACCTATAGTAACAGTGCGAAATTTAACAGGAGTTTTATGAAATTTTGGAATAATAACTATATATGGATAGTTGATTTTTTTACATATGAGTTTTAATAATTTATGAAAGCTAAGAATCTTTTTATTATTAATTTCAGTGGTAAAGGTGGTTTTCTTAAAATTATTACTATTTAAAATAGAGTTGTCAAGGATCTGTTTATAAAACTTTTTACAAATAATGGCATAGTTGTTTGGTGACTTATCTACATAAGTAATAATAAATTTATTTTGTAAAAGAGTGATAGATTTATTTAATGTTTGATTTCTTTCATTTTTAATAAATCTAGAATGAATAATAAGCTGATTTTTTAGAATATTTAAAGAATTAATTTTCCAAACATTAAAGTATTCTAAAGGTTTGTTATAATCAATAGCAATTTTATAAATAAATAAATCTAAATCTAGAGAAAACTGACTTAAAATATTATATATGTTACATTTTGTGGAAAGTCTAAATTTAGTGCCATAATTCATAAGTTTATATAAATAAAGATCATTAACAATACTAAGATCTCCAGTAATTATATGTCCATGTGTGGTGTCAACATATTTTTTGTATTTAGGGTCACTACAATAACAAACAGAGGAAGCAGGTGCATTTTTTGAAAAATTATTATAATTAAAAATTCGTCGACCTAAAGTAAGTGGATATTTAAAAGATTTGTAGATATTTACACTTTTAATTGGGAAGACATTAAATTCATTGTTAATAATAGACTGAAAATTGACATGATTAAAAACAGGATTAGTAAAATTGATTATTAATTGAGAATTATGAGATTTGAAAGAGGGCTTAGTGGAAATTTTAATATTTAATAAATTGGCACGATAATGCAAAATATCAAAAAAAGTGTCAGAGAATTGTCTTGAATAACTGTATTTCTGAAAAATTTTAAAGTAAGTATTAATTAATTGTTTTTTAATTTTGAAAATAAATTTTCGAATTTCTAACCATTTATAGTTTAAATCATAAGAAGCTGCAAGTTGATCAATTGAAATTTTAATCATGTCACTGTCAATTTTAGTGTGTGTGTTTTTCCTAAGACCACGTCGACTTCTGTAAGTTTTTTGAAAAGCCGTTAAATTTAAACGCGAATAAATATTGTTATATTGATCATACTTAGATAAGTCAGAATAGACCAAAATAGACTTCTGATACACTTGTTGATTAAGACCATAAGGGTATGTGGTATTGAAATAAGAGATAAATTTAGATTCCATAAGTAATCGAAGATTGACATTAGTAACTATTTCCAAAATTTTAACAGTGACATTCTTAAAATCATGTATTTTAAAGTATCTATATCTATATCTATATATATATGTATTTTTTTTTTTTTTTTTTTTTTTTAAGATAGAACAGCGTCATCAGCATTTTACGCCACTATTCCTTCATTTTAAGATAGCACGTATTAAAGAAAAGGTAAGATATTAAGATAGCACAATATTAAAGAAAACGAATTATAATCTATTGATATAATTTGCAAGAGAGGTGACGATTCCTGTTCGTACTCATCTATATAGCAAGTTGCGACCTAATTTTCATACTTTAGTAAATTTTTAAAAATCTAATTATCCGATCGGTAAGCTGTTTATTCCGACGGATTCAGAAAAATCGTTCCTTTCATTTGGTACCTTATTTGTAACGAAGTTTTGATTAGATTTTTTAAAATTCATTATTTAAATTTATAATTGTTGCCAAAAAAAATACATTTTTTTTTTTTTTTTTTTTTTTTAAGCATAAAATAAAGTATGCTTTCACACGAAAAAAAAAAAAAAATTAAATTAAATATTAAATTTGCTCATGCATATGAAAAAATGAAAAAATGAAAATGGAGTAAAAAAACAACCATAACTTTTTTAATATACTTCAATTTTAGATTTTTTTTTTTCTTTTTTGTTTTGTTTAAATATTATGTTTTTGGCACGGATGAATTGTGGTTGGCTTGAAAGCTAATTTATTGATAATCCTGAGTAATATTCAAAAATTTTGATGCTGAAATAGATCGGACACTTTTCGTCAAGGACTCTGCTTTTGTGAAAGCCACTTTAAGCCAAGTTAGCGCCTCAAAAATATAAATAAATTACAAAATGCTGAAAAACAGAAAATAAAGAAAAGGAAAGGAAAAGAAAAAGAAAAGAAAGAAACAGAAAAAATAATCACATAAATTATGTATTTTTGTCTAAAATGACGATAAAAATTCAAAAGTCGACAAGGGGAGCTATCTTAAGGCTGTGCTATGATCAGATTTACATATTTAATTATATATTTATTTATTTTTCTATATACCAACTACTATTAACTAACTCAACTACTATTACACCCCCCCCCCCCAAAAAAAAAAAAAAAAAAAAAAAATTGTCTCATGCGGCAGATGTAGCCGATCATAGCATATTGTAATATTATATTTAGCGTGAAATTGTTGCAGTTTTATAGTTAATCGAATAAATCAAATATATATAGAAAATAACGTGAAAACAATATTATGTACACCACGTATAGAGTTGTTCATGTGCAACTGGGATTCAAATATAAAATGGCTACTTCAATTTTTTCGGTACTGTCCGTTTCGAAACTGTCATCTGATAAGCACCCAAATGGAAGCTCACTGGTAAGCTATTGTCACAGGCAATAGGGACCCGAGAGTCTGCGAATGAGTAGGTCGCTGCCAAAGTCAGCGGGGACAGGAAGCGAGCTTTTGAGCAATTTCATCATTTTCTTTTTATTTATTTATTTATTTATTTATTTATTTATTTATTTTTGTTTATAAAGCGATATAGATAAGAGTTTCCTTTAAATATAGTGACCAGCGAAGCAGGCAAAGCCTTCGTTGATTCACTACCTTAATTGATTTCACATTCTGTCATTTTTAATGGGGTTATATACTAGTTTCTTATATTTTATTTGATTTATCCCATCAACCATAAAATGACAGCAATTCCACTCCAAATATAGTACTATAATATGTTATGAGATTTAATTTAGTGGCAAAACGAAAACGAAAATAAATAAATAAAATAAAATAAAATAAATAAAATAAATAAATAAAATAAAATAATCAATTAGTAAACGCACGATTGGAATAATAATAATAATAATAATAATAATAATAATAATAATAATTAAATCCTCAATTTAAGAAGTGCAGTCGGTAACAAAAGTCTCCAAACACTTGCAAAAATTCCCATGTAAAAAAAGTACACTTAATACAGTTTTGCTAAATAAATCCTTGTCGAATCCTGTTCTTAGTCAGTCTAAAAACAGGATTCGACAAGGATTTATTTAACAAAACTGTATTAAGTGTACTCTTTTTATATAGGACTTTTTGCTAGCTTTTGGAGACTTTTGTTACCGACTGTAGGCTAGTATATAAGCCCATTAAAAATGAAGGAATGTGAAATCAATTAAGGTAGAGAATCAACGAAGTCTTTGCCTGCTTCGCTGGTCACTGTATTTAAAGGAAACCCTTTTCTCTATCGGTTATATATATATATATATATATATATATATATATATATATATATATATACATATATATATATATGTGTGTGTGTATTTAAAAAAAAAATCATGAAATTGCTGAAAAGCTCGCTTCCTGTCCCCACTGACTTCGGCAACGACCCACTCATTCGCAGACTCTCGGGTGCCTGTCCCTATTGCCTGTGACAATAGCTTACCAGTGGGCTTCCATTTGGGTGCTTATCAGATGACAGTTTCGAAACAGACTGTATCGAAAAAATTGAAGCAGCAATTTTACATTTAAATCTCAGTTACATATGAACAACACTATACGTGGTATACATAATATTATCTTTCACGTTATTTCTATATTTATTTGATTGGTTCGATCAACTGCAAAATGACAACAATTTCACGCCAAATATAATATTACGAGAAGACGACGTGCTGATTTAAGAAAACTGGTTGGTTTAAACAACTATATAGTTTTGTTCCAGTTAACAAAATTTTTGATGTGGCAATACCAACAAAAATATTGTGTTTATTAATTTATATAGGGGAGTGTGGGGTGGGTTGTAACAATTTTTGGAAAATTAAGTATATTTTGAATTGATTTACGTTTTCCTGTTTCTAATTGCTGTTTACTTTAGCATACATATTTATCTATCGTAGTCATAAAAAAAAAACTTTCGTTAATTTTGCTAATATTAGCACAAAAAATATTTTTGCAAAATTATTTGCCTGTTACAATTTGCCCCGGGTTTGGTGCAAGTTGTAACACAACGTGGGGCAAATTGTAACGGATAGATAGGAACCCTAACAATAAACAATAAACAATAAAAACGACAATATTTCAAAATGTGTTTGGTCATTAATCATTTATTAATTTATTAAAAAAGGCAATTAATAACTAATATAAAATTATAACCTTCTTGGTATAGTAACAATGAATTATATCAAATGGATTATAGTAAAATAAAGATAAAATTAAAGATAAAATAAACATAGAAGTCAATCTTAGTCAGAATTGAAATTAATTCAAGCAAATGATATTTTATTCCCTCTCATGCCTTTAATGTGTGCTCCCATTTTCAAATTAACCCGTTAGTAATCGCTAGTTGGTCGATTTGCCGCCCATCCTTCAGTGTTGCCAGATTTTTTTATTCAATAGCCACCAAAAACTTTTAGAAGGGGCATTTGATATACGTAAAACGCGAATAAAATCGAAGAAACGTTGATCACATCACTTCTTAAAATTATTGGTGACAGTTAAATAAAAAATGCACAATCTGTAATAGGTGGTGCTGTGTATAGCGACTACTAACGGGTTAAGCATTATACTCATTCGTCTGCCACAGAGTGGGCTTAGCAGAACTCGGATTCTCCGCCCTTTTTTCAGGACACTGTCATTAATGAGAAATTTCTGCTTCTTTTTCTACAATTATTTTTATGCAATATTCTCTAATTGCTGATTAAATCATGATTATAATTCGGGATTAAATAATCACGGCACTTTAATATAAAAGCACAGAAAATATTTCTGTGTGAACATAGTAGTGGTAAAGAAGCCAAAAATATTTCATTTCAAAAAGCTTCCTGAAAATGGGCGGAGACATCCAGACGCCTTTTTTTCATACCGGAAATTTTGAAAAATGATTTTCTTCTTATTTAATAGCTGTCACTTATTAAAGAGAAATAATCTACAAAATTTCTAGTGCGAAAAGAAGGCGGGGCTAAAAATGCTCGTGAATAAGTTATAAAAGTTGGGAACACTGCTCTAGGCATATCCACAAACCACTCATCTAACATGTTACAAATTGCCTCATCATATGATTTTGGATATTTTGTTTATTTATAAAAATATATAACGATTTATACAAAAAATTAAACATGCATTTTATAATTTAACACACAGACTAAATAAATAGCTATAAACATTTCTTTAAAGTACAAATTAACACACCTTTATTGAAAATTTATTTTTCCAACTGAGAGAAAATAATACCTGGACCGGGAGTCGAAAACCGGATCATTGACTTACAAGGTGAAGGCTCTACCAATTGAGTCTACCAATTGTATACCAATTTTCACTCAGTTGAAAAAATAAATTTTCAATAAATATGATTTTCTTCCCAATCTGTTGATTGTGTGATATTAAAAAAGGTATTTATTCCTCCCATTGTTTAATGGTGTTTTCCATTACCTGCGGCTTATTCTGTCGAGCTATCTACATGATAGACCAGTTGCTCTGCCTAAAGGTTGTCTGAGTGAGTAATGCCCACCGGTTGTCGGCCTGGATAACTCAATTGGTAGAGCCTTGAACTTGTAAGTGAATTATGCGGGGTTCGACTCCCGGTCCAGGCATTATTTTCACTCAGTTGGAAAAATAAATTTTCAATAAATATGAATTTCTTCCCAATCTGTTGATTGTGTGATATTAATAAATGTATTTAACACACCTTTAATCAAAATTTACAAAATATTTTATTTTCCCTACTAACTAAAATGAAGCACGTGTACAGAACCTCTCATTAAGCATTGTTGATGAGCACCGATTGTGCTTACATTATAAAGCGCGTCATAAGGATTATGTTTATAAAAATATTTAACCACAAATGTTCGAACTATTTCGCAAATTGCGTGTTACTTCTTACCCCTGTGACAACTAGCCCCACGCTCCCCTAGACACTGCTCAAGACAATTAAAGGATATTTTTAGTCTTATATAAAATAATAGTATAAGTCATTTTTTTTGTAAAAAATGGAAGAAAAGAGTAACAAAGGCAAATTTTTCTCATTTTCAAACTTTGGGGTACGCAATTTTTGATTTTGACGTCAAAAATGACGCATTCAGGGCCACGAATGAATTTAGCTTTCAACTTAATAAAAGACAATTCGGAAAAGAATGATCGACATTCAGTAAGTACGTTGTTTTGATGAGTGTGATGTTTCAAAGAAACCATTTAACCGATTCAGAATCTTGGAGTGGTCGGTTAGAGGGGAGGTCCAAAAACTGAATACAGAGGCTGTTCGCACAGTTTTTATTTCGCAGAAAGAAAAAATTGTTTGCATGGAGAATTTTATTTTCACAACAGTTATGTTTTTGGAAGTTTTATTTATCTTCTGATATTTGGAATTTTTGTTTAGATGCAAAAATGCGCTTTTAAAACGGCAGTGGGTCGAAAGATAGGTTTCCGCTCTTTCCAAAGAGAGTTTTTAGTGAAATCTTTATGAAAAGCATTTATCAGGAGAAAAATGGAAAAACATCGCAACAATAGATGAATCTTGGGTCTATTTAAGTGGTTGCAATAAAAAAAAGATCAATTTATTATCACAAAAGTGGAGAGAAAAATTTTTGCTACACGGTTCAAAGAATCAAAAGAAAGTTTCTCTAAAGGATTTATGATTGTCACTGGTTTTTCATACAAGCGCAAGATAAAAGCAAAAAAAAGGTGACACAAATGTCAAAATCAGCTCTAAATACTATCAAGGACATATTTTAATCCCAATTTTTAAAAATGAAAATCCAGATCTTTATCCACAATGCTATCAATCCGTTGAACTGTATCAAGACAAAACAAGCAGCCACATATCACAATCCACAATTGCTTTTCTAGAAAAAAAATGGAACAAAAAACGGGAATTAAAACCATACCCTTCCCTGATATTCCTGTAAATCTCCTGATGTATCACTGTTGGAGTTTTGTGTTTTTCGACTCTAAAATCTGCATTATCCAAACCCCGACCTACAACGCTTTGTGGACTTTGGAAAGCCGTTCAAGAGGAGTAGAAAAATATACCTCTTCCGTTATTATAAAAAGCATTATTATCATAGAAATTACGATGTAGAATGATAGTTAAGAACAATGGCTATCAAACTGAACAAATAAAACACGAAATATGAGTGAAATTGTTTCAGTACACTCCATCAAAATCGTCTAAAAAATGTGCGAACAGCCTCTGTAGCAGAGCCTACTGGAGTTTCACAAAGTCTGATTTTCTTTATCTGGAACCGTTTTTTTTTTTGGAGACTAGGAATGCAGGCCGAAGATCAGGGCAAGGTCGTAGACGGGCAACCACGCCCAGTGAAGATCGATATTTAACGTTAACAGCTCGTAGATATCGAAGTATGAATGACACTCTTCTTCAACAATGCCTTCGATTGTCTACTGGCATCACAGCTTCGATTGAAACTGTCTAAAACCGACTCCACGCTGTAGCAATACGTCTAATGATATAATACCTATATCAGCAACCGGTCAGAGCTCCATTTCGAATGATGTGCCGATCGGTGCGCCCATTAATGGAGATACTAGCATAGACCATCACCGCTAAATCTGACACTTCCGTACTCGAACGCAGAATTGTTTTTGTGCCACGTTTCTTTTAGATGATAATACGCCTATTACAATGATGAACAGAGAAACAGAACTCGTCCGAGAAAGGAATATTGTGCCATTTACTTCTCCTCCAATTCACATGCTCTGTTGCCCAGTCCCTGCGAGCGCAACGGTTTGCCTTGCTATTATTGTAACACATACCATTTGTTGGCGAGCATAAAGACCAACAGTGTGGAGCAGATTTCGGACAGTTAGAGTCTAAACTTTGTTGTGTGTGCCACTATCCGAGCGAAGGCGTTCTTGAAGAAGAGTGCATTCATATTTCGGTGTCTCCGAGCCATTAACGTTAAATATCTATTTACCAGTGGCGTAGCGTGACATTAGAATCTGGGCATGCTCTGAAGTCAACTATGGGAAGAACACTACTCATCAAGGCGATATCATTTCATCAAATTTAAGCTTGGATTTTTCCATTTTCTTGGTTGGTTGATTGTAGGATTCAAGTCCGATTGACTGTACTTGGATCCCAGCCCTATGGGTGGAATGCCGTCCGTGGGAGTCTTTGTAAGAGGTTCTAGCCAGTTTTACACGAGTTTCGTAGAAAACCACGGAAATATCTGAACGGCTGGGTGCGACCTTGGATCGAACCCGACACTTCCCATCTACCAACTTTGAGCGCAAACCCACTCAGTCGCTGGTGGGCTTCAATTTCTCGGGATCTTATATAAAATTTTACACGCAAATTTTGTCGCTTTAACTTTAAATCATACATCTAAAGGACTGTTATATTAACTTACTTCACTAATAGCTGTATTTAAATGAATTTTCAAAGAAATTTAATCACAATTTTTTATATCACTTTAGAAATAAAAAATTAAAAGAAAATAAAGACAAAAGGAATAGTGGGAACCGGAAAGAAAAAATCTATTAAAATCGCTGAAAACTTGGCTTTAGGCTCTCGCTGTGTTCTGCTGTGTCTTCCACAACCGCACAATGTCGGACTGAAGACCCCACTGCTATTTATCTGACCTTTTATAGTTCTTATACAAGAAGTTAATTGTTACAATTTTTAATAAAGTTAAATATTTTATAAGTTTAATTCTTTCTGTCATATTACCGTTTGATTTCGAGAAATACAATGCATTAAAAATAATAAGCGTTTCTCTTCAAAAGGAGGTATGACGCCTTTACATAAACAATTATTTTTGAAAACGCAACTATTATGTGTTTTTTTTTTTTTTTTTTTTTTTAAGAAAGAAAGAAAGAAAAAAGAAAGTTTCGCTCAGGAAAAGGTATAACCAAATTAAGAAAGTGTTTCTTGTTCAAAACTAACGTTAAAAAAAAAAAAAAAGAAGAAGAAGCAGTATTAAAATTTTATTATATAAAAACTATTTAATGGCACGGCTTAATGTGAAAGAATGAAAAATAAATAAAATAGCGACCTTTACTAAAGAATGCAGGATGAAAAGAAAAACACACAAATTAGATAAAATTTAATAAAATAAAGCAGAAAATTTAACGGAACATTTCAAAATAAATAAATAAATAAACAAATAAAATAATTAATTTAAGAAATTCAGATTCTAAAATTAAGAAAAGAAAAGAAAAGAAGGAAAAAAGAAAAGGAAAAAAAAAAATTTATGCACACCTGCAAGATCAAAGCTATGCATCTGCCAATTTTTTATAGATCTGCGATCAGTGACCATCATAGCGCATACAGGCACACATAAAAAAGACATTAGGAAAAAAAAAAAATTCTGGCACATAAAACAATTTTTGGAAATTTATCAAAATTTTATTTTGCAATTTAATCATCGTTTTCAAATCAATTTTTTTTTTTTTTTTTTGGTAAGTTTTTTCATTACATCATTGTAAAATGAAGTATAAGTTTTAATTTATCAATCAGTTGGAGAAACCAACTCTCTATGCGAACATCTCTACCGAAGGTAACAAAATCCCTAACGATATAAAAATACCTAAAACTCCAAGATATGCTCTCCAAGGATCGCATGCCTTGAATCGTTTACACAGCGGAACTCCCCTTGTACTTAGTATGAGAGAAAATTAGAGGGACGTTGAATATTCCCTCAAATAACAAAAAATCCCTATATCAGGGCATGCTTTACAAAGGCAGCATGACCTAAGCAATAACTGGTCAGCAGGAGAAGAGGGTGACAGTATCTCTGGGACGTTATTGGTCAGCAGATGACGCCTAAACAAAGCCGGAGGGTACTAACGACAATAGTAAGAAAGAAAAATAAGCACTCGGATTTATCAAGGAATAATTTTACAAAAGAAATTTCCTTTCACTATAATTTTTCAAAATTGAATGACGGATAATGTATAAATGGAAGCGAGTATTTAACAAAATTAGTTGAAATAATTTAAAGTTTAGACAGTTTTTAGTGGGTATGCGGCGCATGCCTAGCATACCCAGAGAATACGCCACTGCGTATTTACATTGTTTGCTGTTGCCCGTCTACGATCTTGCCCTGGTCTTCAGCCTGCATTTTCAGTCTCTAAAAATGTGCCATGATCCTGGAAATCACTTTTTGGGAAATTCTAGTGGCTTATGCTACTTCGACTTATGTCCCCCCCACACACCTACTCTAATCGACCAACAACTCTCCAAGCTTCTGAATCGGCTAAATGACTTCGTTGAGATGTCGTACTCATCGAAACAACGCACTTACTGAATATAGGCAATTCTTTTCCGCTTTGTCTTTCATTAAGTATAAAGCCAAATTTCATTCGCTGCCGCTAAAGCATCGTTTTTGACATCAAACTCAAATCTACATTATCCGCAGTTTAGAAAAAAAGAAAAATTT
The DNA here is from genome assembly GCA_963930645.1 of Salticus scenicus. NCBI lineage: Eukaryota > Metazoa > Arthropoda > Arachnida > Araneae > Salticidae > Salticus > Salticus scenicus. Next base: position 218,708,154 of record OZ005660.1, on the reverse strand, counting down.
GCCTTTGTGACTCTCTTCTTTCATTTTTTGTAAAAAGCATTTTGCTTATACCGTTATTTTACATAAGACTTACAATGTACTTTAATTGTTTTGAGCAGTATGTACCAACATATACCAACAAATCATTTTGCTCTGTGCAATATTCTTTCGCTTCGCTGTAGTTTGGCGGATTTTTTATGCAATAATCACCAATAATTTTGAGGAGCGACATTTAATATTCATAATAAATGATTGATATTCGAAGTGATTAGGTAAACGTTTGGATTAAAAATTCTTGGTGATTGAATAAAAAATCCGCCTGATCTGGCAGCACTAGTCATATTTATTGTTATTAAAATTAGCGAACAGTAAGGAAAAATTCTGATGACACTTTTCTATAATAAAAAAAAAAAAAAAAAAAAAAAAAAAAAGCTTTTTTTTTTTTTTTTTTTTTTTCTTAACATTGAAAATAAATACAAATTCATGCTGCAGTAATAGTTGTTTATTACTTTAAATGCTACATTAGACTTAGCAACATTTTTTATTTTTCAAAACATGGTTTGTTTATTTTTAACTAGCAGGCTTTGCCCGCTTCGCTGGTCATTATATTGAAATGAATCCCCAAAACAGCATATCATTAATAATAATAAAATATCTTAAAAAAAAAAAAAAAAATCATTGAAATCCGTCAAAATCTAATTTTAAGTTGCCCAATGCCTTCGGCAGTCCCTTACCTGCTTTTTACTCCCCCTCCCTCACGGTTACAGTTGAAAGTTTTACAAAATCTCATCAAAGTGCATATTTCGCACACTTAATTAACACCCACACACCAAAATTCGCCATTCTTAGGTAATTTGACTGATTTAAGCTTCAAAATGTGGTTTTTGCCCAGCCCGCCCCAAGAGGAAGGGGGGGGGAGGTAAATTTCCAAAATTACTTTATATTGCATGTTGCATACACATACCTAACCGACACATCAAAAAATTGAGATCATGAAATTATTTAAAGCTGAGCTATGCTTTATAACTTTTTTTTTTTAAATCTCTCCCCCCGTTCTTAAAGGAGGGAAGGAGGAGGGAATTTCGCAAAATCTCTTCATACTATGAGTTAGATACATATAATCGTCCCTTACATAAAAAATTTCCAACCTTAGATAATTTAGTGCAGCGTTACGCATGAATACATGTTTTTGCCCCCCATTCTCCAAAGGGCGGTAGGGTGGAATTTCATAAAATCCCTTTGTAGTGTGTGTTCAGTTCGATTTCCTCGTGTGTTGAGTACCCTCCTTCTAAAACCTTTTCCCTTCCCTCCCCCCCTTAAAAATACAAAATTCCAAAATCGCAGAAAATATTTTTTTTGTATTCAAGTCTGGTCTTTCCATCTGCAATTTCTTCACCGTTAAGTAATTTGGAGCCGAGTTAAGCCTTCTGCCCCCCAAGGGAGACAGGGGGGGGGTTATTTTGCAAAATTCCGTCTTAGTTGGGGGTCAAGCTCCGAAAACCAACCTGGTCACTAAAATATGTGACCCTCTTTCCCACAGAATCGTCGTGGCAGTGTTGAGTCAGTGAATCATTGAGTTTACTCTTTTATATGTACAGATTTGTTTATATTTTTTATGGACTACTTGGCTTAAGGTTGCTATCACAAAAATAAGTCCTTGGCGAAAAATGTCCTATCTACTTCAGTATTAAAATTAAAAATATACCCAGGATTATCAACTAATAAAGCTCTTTAATACAGATCTGAATTAGCTTTCATTTTCTTATTATTTAATTTTGATAATGACGTTATGTTGTCATGTGCCTAAGCAAATTTAATATTTATTATTTTTTTTATTATTATTCGCGTGAATTATTCTTTGGCAACAATTAAAAATTAAAATAAATTATTTTAAAGTTTTATTATAGAAGAAATATTTATATTATATAGAAGATTAATTAAAAATTTACATTTTTTCCGGTATAAATAGTAGCCTATGTCTTATTCCAGACTATTATCTATCTCTGTACAAAATTTCATCCAGATCCGTTTAGCCGTTGTGGCGTGATTGAGTAACAAACATCCATCCAAACTTTCGCATTTATAATATTAGTATAGATTAGTTATCATGTGCATGTGTTAGATTGAGTTATTTTGCTGTCAAATTGACAAAATTTTAATTTTAAATTTCAAAACTTTGTCGTTCTTGGCGCATATTGTATTTGGTGATCAAAAACATAATACGAAAATATGCATGCGAGATGTATATTTTCGTAATATGCATTGTACGAAATATTGTTTCATAATATTCATTACTCTCTTAATATAAGTTGTTAAAATAACCATGATTTTTGAAAGGAATTAAATTATGTTCGCAAAATAATTTGTCAATATTTTTTTTTTCTTCTAAGGATGACCGATATAAAATCTATTCCGCTGCAACATATTAGTATCTTATATCAGATACTTTATTTAGACATTTGAAAACAAATTTGACTTCAAATTATGATAGAATATTTATCATTTTCCTTTTAATTAGTATATTAGTTGGATATTTATTGTGTAAATATCATCTTTTGAAATGAAATGTTTGTGTTTTCAATCGAATATGGAAATTCGCCATTTTTTTTTCCTAGAGTTTTGAAATTAAAAATTCAAATTTTGTCAATTTTACAACAAAAATAACTTAATCTAACGCATGGACATGATAATTAATACATACCTATACCTAAATATGGGGATTAAAATCGGGAAATAATTTTCCTCGATTTTTAATAATTTTTTACAAAAAATCCAATGGACGTTTAACATAGGAAATATTTTTCTTGCATCCACGAACGGCCAGTGACGTCATCACTTCGCTTGCGTATTAGCACTTTATCAATGTGTAAAAGAAATTTTTAGTTAAAAATGACGTCAATTTTTGTGAGATGCATAATTTTTTTTTTTATAATTTTTTATCGTTCACGTTTAGATAAATGTATTTATTTTCCTGTTGAAAACAATAAATAAATTCGTTTTTTTTTTTTTTTTTTTTTTTTTTTTGCAACAATTAAATTATGGATAAATTTAAATGGCTAATTTTTTGCTATTATTAGCTTAGAAAATTGCTATTTTATGCATAAAAATCGCAAAAACAATTTTCTTTCGGAATAAAAGGTAGCCAACTTTTTAAGTTAGGGTATAACCTATCTCCATTACAAATTTCATCGAAATCCGTCGAGCAGTTTTGGCGTGAAACTCAGTCAAATAAATTCACGTTTATATATATATAAGATTTTAGGAACTTTTGAAAGTCAGTAACGGACCTTAACTGCGTTACGTAATAAACCCTTGATACGTGACTAGGGAAAATTGCAGAATTATGATGTTTACATTTGTGTTTTATGGGGAAATGTTTGCATTCTATAGGGAAATATTTGGATCCTAGAGGGAAATTTATAGGGAAATGGAGAAACAGAAGTCACATATTGGGTATGATTTAGCCTCGAACCCCAAAAAACCGATAGAGTCCATTCCTGTATAATAAAGACCAAAAAAGTAACACATGGTGAATTTTGAGGAAACATGGGGCGAGAGTAATCCGAAATTTCTCAGGATAAAGAGAAAGCACAGGCCATTTCTTCATTCCTTCAGAACAACGAGATAATTAAAGTAGAGTGCTGATTCAATGAATAAAGGATTAGCTTTCCGTGGTTCAACTTGAACCACGTGATATGAACCAATAGATTGCTATGTTTGGCCCTTTATCGCTATTGTGGCATTTAAAATTTCAATTCCGCAAATTATTATTATTATTTGGTAGCACGACAGTCCTATGACAGAAATAAATTGTTTTTAAAATAATTTTTCAGATATTTCACATTATAATAAATAATATATATATATATATATTTCCAACAAAGTTTAAAAGTGTTTATGAAAAAGGTTAAACTTTTAAAAGAGCAAAATTTTAAAACAAATAACGATTAGTCAACTATTTTTATACATTTTGTAGGTTAAATTTTGACTACACGAAATAAAAAGAAGTAAAATAAAAACTAAAATGGTTTAGAACAAAGAAAAAAAAAGTATTAAATTACATAAGTAAAAAAAAAAAAAAAAAAAATTGGCGGTTCTGACTTTCGCCAAGTGCAATTTCCAAGCAGTTGCCTTAGAAATTTATTGAAAATAACCTGTAACTAAGGAAACCAATGCATAGATGGTTCATCTCACATGACTCACGTTAGACCATGTCAGGGTTACCATTTATCACTCTACTTTATTTTTTATGTGGGATGGAGAAGGGACAAATTTATTTTATTGGACAATTTTATTTTATTATGATTCAGGTCTTCATTGCTCTTGAATCTTTGCAGCATATTTCCAGAGCGCGTTACGAGCGGACAGTTATTTTATAGCCTTTAAATGGATAAATAACATGCCACAATCCATAGTTTACCGAAACCACTCCCTTTACCAACCTATATCCTACTTTTTCAGCCGCCCAGACTACTAGTATGCTATTACATTTGCATATGAGCTATAATAAACAATATTTATTTTAGTGTCTAAAGAAAAAAAAAATTAATATATTAATATTTAGTTTTTATTAGCATCAGCGTAACATAGTTAATTATTTTAAATGTACTATAACGTCACATTTATAGTATTATGGGAAATTAAAAATAATCTGCGATGAATAACAAAATGTTCTTTTTTGAAGTTTATATTTCATAAATAAGATATCTAAACAACACGTTCTTCTATATCTTCTACATTTGAGTCAATGCTGTATACTTATGAATATTGAATCGTTTGTGTTTTGCACATTTTTAATTACATTATTTAGCGTATGTAATGTTAAGGATTAAGTCGAACTGAAAAATTACCTTGTTATAAATAATAGATAGGTACAGTATCAGAAATTTTACAGTTATCAGAAATTTTAATTTCGGTGATAATGGCTATCACATGACTGCCAAGTGTTCCGGATTTGGATAACAGTATCTTCGTACAGAAAATTTCAATTATATATATATAGGGGAGAGTGGGGATGAATTGGACATTTTTTTATGTTTTTATTGATAACGTCGGCCATATGTAATTCAGAATTTCGCAACATTGCTCATAAGTACACTTCAGTAATCAGTTACATATAAGCATACTAACTTTAATAAAAAAGTTATCATTTTTAATTAATATATGTATATATATATATATATATATTACATGAATGTGCATTGTCCCATTCATCCCCATAGGTGGGAATGAATGGGACAGGACTGGAGTTAACAAAGAAAAGAAAACAAAATGGAAAGTAAATAAATTTTTAATGTTAAATTGGTTTATGTGATTTTATTACACACTATGAATGGGCTCTTCCCACCTGACGTCAGAGGTCACATGATAGAGGAAAAACAAATAGCAGTCTAAGTCTTGTTCATCTAGAGCGATTGCTGAAATAACATATTTTCTATTCTTATTTTTGATCAATCGTATTTAATCTGTGTTATTTTTTATACATCATCCTTTTTAAACCATTTTATATCATTATAGATCATCTTTTGTTTGCTGTATAGATTTCCAATCATCATTTAGTTTATATTTGTTATTGATGTTCATGAAGAACATGTTAAATACTCTGATTTTTGGTACTTAAATCAGTGACAGTGCAATATCGTACTACGTAAATCTATTTAGACCAGTAATTAAGTTAATTAACTTGTTGTAACACCTTTATGCAATTAAATTAAATGAAAACATTTTAAAATTTCGAATTATAATCCATAAACATTCCACAAGAACAAGCTATTATTTATTGCTAGATCAGTTAATGTAACAGTTACACAAAAACATACAAAAATCGATTCTTACAGTTGAAAATAAATAAACACATAAAGTGTTTTTTAAAAATTATTAAATTTACAAATACAATTATTCTACTGTTTAAAAATGCACAATATTACTTTTATTTTATTTTATGTTAAATATTAACACTTTTATTCTTAAAAAAAAAAAATTTAATTGAATTCGATGATTCGTTTTCCTCTATCACGTGATTGAGCAGACGATGGTGGGAAGAGCCCATTCACTGAAATTAACATAAACTGATGTATTGACTAAAATTAACATCAAAAGACAAAAGTCCTTTGGTTCGTGCAGTTCTTAGTGCTCTAGGCTTTGGTAATCTAATCTAATAACACCTAATCTAAAAATAAATAAATAAATAAGACACTAGAAAGAGAGAAATCATTATAATAGAGTACAAATTATCCAGATAAATTTTTGTTTCCGACTAATTGGGAAAATCAACATTCTATTCGGTATTACATTAATAATCACCAGAATTTATTTAATTAGCTTGATTGAAATTGCGATTTCAATCAAATTATTATTAGTTCATTTATTTATTTATTTGCCGAAACGTCAGTGGAGGCCCTCTGTTGAGACTCAAAACAGTTTTGGGCTCTGTCTGAGTGTCTGTCTGTGTATCGCGCGATAGCGGCCACAAAAATCCCGCTATTGACTTGAAATTTGGTATTCGTGTTCATAATCCCTACGAAATTAGCTGTATAGTTTTGGGTGTGCATTCCATTTGTAGTTCGTGTACAGGGACGCGCCAAAGTTTTTCTTATCATGACAAGATTTTGTATTTACCACGATAGAGACCGCAAAAATCACATTGACATGCAATTTGGTACACATATTCATGAGCCCAACGGAATCAGCTGTATAATTTTAGGTGTGTATTCCATTTATAGTTCACGCCAAAGTTTTTCTTATCATTACGGCCTATGGAAAGAATCTGCATGTACCGCGATAGCCACGGCAAAAAACAAGCTATTGGCTTCCAATTTTTGCCGAAACGTCAGTGGAGGCCCTCTGTTGAGACTCAAAAGGATTTTGGGTTTCATCTGTCCGTCTGCCTGTCTGTCTGTCGTGCGATAGCGGCCGAAAAAATCACGCTATTGACTTGAAATTTGGTACATGTTCATGATTCCCACAAAATAATGTATATAGTTTTGGGTGTGCATTCCATTTGTAGTTCGTGTACAGGTACACGCCAAAGTTTTTTTTTTATCATTAGGGCCTATGGGAAGAATTGTATGTCGCGCGATAGCGGCCGCAAAAATCCTGCTATGGACTTGAAATTTGGTACATATGTTCATGATCCCCACGAAATTACCTGTATAGTTTTCGGTGTGTATTCCATTTGTAGTTCGTGTACAGGGCCACGCCAAAGTTTTTCTTATCATTACGGCCTATGGGAAGAATTTGTATGTACCGCAATAGCGGTCCCAAAAATCACACTATTCACTGGAAATTTGGTACACATGTTCTTGAGCTCAACAGAAATAACCGTATAGTGTTAGGTGTGTATTCAATTTGTTGTTCATGTACAGGGACACGCCAAAGTGTTTCTTATCATAACGACCTATGGGAAGAATTTGTATGTACCGCAATAGCGGCAGAAAAAATCCTTCGATTGACTTGCAAATTGGCGCACACGTTCCAGCTTTGCATATAAGTAGCTGTATAATTTTTATACAGCTACAGTATAAAAATTGTATTGTTTATAAACTGTGTACAGTGACACACTAAAATTTTTAACATTACGGCGTATGGGGTGAATTTCGTTTAAACACATTTTAATATCATTATTTCCAATCAAGAAAATGAAACTAGAGTACGGGAGTAAGATGCTTAAACTTATGTTGTTTGAAGGAAACATGTGTTCTTAAGCTTTCTAATTAATGTACAGGACCTTACAAAAGTGTTCTGACAATGTCACGTAATCATCCAAACGATGTTAAATTTGGAACAATTAATTATTTTAAACGCAAAATAAGCTGAATAGTTTTTACTGGCGTATACAATGTTTATGGTTCGCTTACAGAGACACACAAAAGATATTCGTAACATTAGAAACTATGGACAAATTTTTATTTAAGCGCACTTTAATGCGTTTATGCTGAATTGAACTTAATAAAATTAAGATACATTATAAAGATGCTTAAAATCATGTTTACTCTTAAAAAAGGGTATGTATAGATTAAATACTTTTTGGAACCACACAAAATAATTCCGAGTATGTACTGTAATCATCGAAATGATGTCAAATTAGTTTGAAAAATTAATGAGTTATAATTAATTAGGTTTATTCTTATAATTGGCGTTTATAATGACTGTAGCTACTTTTCCGGGATACATAAAAGAATTTCGTTCTTTTACGGTCTATAGTCGATATTTCTTAAAAGTGTATTTTAACATGGTTACACCCCATCAAATATAATGAAATTTTATTAGAATTTTAAAAGCATGTTTTCCTGTTGAAAATTGTGGGCATTGAATTGGTAATCAGTTTAAAGGTTACGCAAAATATTTCCGATATGCTATGTATTTTTTTTTCTTTTGCATGAAATTTGGTATTTATGAATTTCAGGGAAATATTACAAGACCGTCGTTTATTAAGAACTAGCCGCCTTCGGCGACCAGCTGGTCCGCGATCCTTGAAAAAATCTGACTTTACGAAACTCCCGCGCGGTGGTGCCTGCGGCGCTTTTTTCCCGTTTATCTTACAACAGCTTAGTGACATATAATGAAAATAGCTTAATTGAAAATTTTAATCTCAATAAATTCCCGCTCGGTAGAGCCTGCGGCGCCCTCTTCCAGTTTCAATATCTGAAACAACCTGTTCGCTCACCATGTTATGATCTTTCAAATTTCTGAGTTCAGCAAAGTCCCGCTCGGTGGCGCCTGCGGCGCCTTATCCCGGTTTCAGAACTGTTCAATTCCAAATTAACAAACCTTTCAAATGATGTATTACTTGTGAATTTATTTTAGTTAGTAGCTGAGATACCAAAGGAAACCTAATCAGGAAACCTCGAAACGTGTAAATCGGGGGAAATCTCGAATTCCACTTTCGATAGTATAAAAGTACTTTAAAATATCTTTCGAATGATGTATTAAAAACAATTTAATCGTAATTAGAAATTGAAATATAGAAATTTGAAAATATTACAGTGCCATCTGGTGGTAGAATTATCTGTATTCCACTGTTCTATTCCAAATCAAAAAAGCTTTCTAATGATGTATTACATATGAAATTATTTTAATTAGTAGCTGAGATACAAAAGAAAACTGATTCAGGACACCTCAAAACGTGTAAATCTGGTGAAAACTTTCGATAATATAAAAGAACTTTAAAATATCTTTCGAATGATGTATTAAAAATATTTTAATCATAATTAGAAATTGAAATATTGAAATTTGAAAATATTACAACGCCATAAAAGAAAACTGATTCAGGACACGTCAAAACGTGTAAATCTAGTGAAAACTTTCGATAATTTAAAATAACTTTAAAATATCTTTCGAATGATGTATTAAAAATAATTTAATCATAATTAGAAATTGAAATATTGAAATTTGAAAATATTACAGCGCCATATAAGAAAACTGATTCAGGAGACCTCAAAACGTGTAAATCTGGTGAACACTTTGGATAATATAAAAGAACTTTAAAATATCCTTCGAATGATGTATTAAAAAAATTTAATCGTAATTAGAAATTGAAATATTGAAATTTGAAAATATTACAGCGCCATCTGGCGGTACAAATTTCTGTATTCCACTGTTCGATTCCAAATCAAAAAAGCGTTCTAATGATGTATTACTTATGAAATTATTTTAATTAGTAGCTGAGATACAAAAGAAAACCTAATCAGGACACCTCAAAACGTGTAAATCGGGTGAAATTTCACGCGCATCGCACACCTATTTTTTCCCCACCCTTTTAGCCCCTCCTAATTAACCTACGTATACAAATTTTGAACGGTCTAACTCAATTAGCTGAGAAAGCAAAGAAAAACCAAAAAGCAAAAGAAAATCTAATCAGGACAGCGCTATATCTCAAAATCTAATGTGCATCACGATACCATTTTTTAGTTTGCGAGTATATTGAGCGAAAGTTTGTTTGTTATTGGAAGGTAGCGCTGTTATGTTGCGAATTTCTTTTCTTGTTCATGAAATTAGCTCAAAATTTAATGCGCATAACTATATAATTTTTTTCTGTACACTCATGTTAAAATTTTTTTGTATATCGGCGTAAGTGATTTTTTTTTTTATCAGGACACCTCAAAACGTGTAAATCTGGTGAAATCTTTCGATAATATAAAAGAAATTTAAAATATCTTTCCAATGATGTATTAAAAATTATTTAATCGTAATTAGAAATTGAAATATTGAAATTTTAAAATATTACAGCGCCATCTGGTGGTTGAAATTTCCGTAATCTACTGTTAGATTCCAAATCAACAAAGCTTTCAAATGATGTATTACTTATAAAATTATTTTAATTAGTAACTGAGATGCAAAAGAAAACCGATTCAGGAGACCTCAAAACGTGTAAATCAGGTGAAATCTCGAATTCCACTTTCGATAATAAAAAAGAACTTTAAAATATCTTTCGAATGATGTATTAAGAATAATTTAATAATAATTAGAATTTGAAATATTGAAATTTTAAAATATTACAGCGCCATCTGGCAGTAGAAATTTCTGCAATCTACCGTTCTATTCCGTCAGAGATTTGAAATATATACTCTTCAATTCCAATTCAAATATCTTTTAAAATTACATATTGCTCATGAAATTATATTAATTAGAAACTGAGATAAAAAAGAAAACCAAATCAGGACACCTTAAAGCATGTAAATCAGGTGAAATCTCGAATCCCACTTTCGATAATATAAAAACACTTTAAAATATCTTTCGAATGATGCATTAAAAGTAATTTAATCATAATTTGAATTTGAAATATTGAAAAGAAAGGTGTTCTGGGTATTCCGTTGTTTTCTCCGAAACTCCCGTTCTTTTTCTACATCTTTGCCCCTTCGCTCTCCCCCCCCCTTCCCGTCGATAATAATAATTTTACACTCGAAAATATCCGCAATCGATTTACCTTGCCTTAAAATCTCAATATGCCAACCAATTTCAAACGCTGTAACTCTTTTTTTTTTGCCCCTTTTTCTCCTTCCCTTAAGCCCTCTCTAATAATCGTACTCTTTCAAAAATATTCACAATCGAATTATCGGGCATTAAAACCAAATACTACGAAATTTCAACGGCTGCAAATACTGCAAAATATAAAAGAAAACTTAATCTTTTTCCAATAAATATGTCACTTTTTTATTTATTCATATATTTTCATGAAAATTGAACAGTAGCTTTATAATATGCTGTCTAGGCCGAATATTAATTCAAATGTAACGTGAATTTTTAAATATTGAAATTTTAAATTATTACAGCGCCATCTGGCGGTAGAAATTTCTGTAATCTACTGCTCAATTCCAAATCAACAAAGCTTTCAAATGATGTATTACTTATGAAATTATTTTAATTAGTAGCTAAGATACAAAAGAAAACCGATTCAGGACACCTCAAAACGTGTAAATCAGGTGAAATTTCGAATTCCACTTTCCAGGACACCCCAAAACTTGTAAATCGGGTGAAATCTCGAATTCCATTTTCGATACTGTAAAAGTACTTTAAAATGTGTATCGAATGACGCATTAAAAAAAAAAATAATAATAATAATTAGTATTTGAAATACACGTATTAGAATATTAGAATAAAATTTTATTTGCAATTAAATGTAAATTAAAATGTAATTTTTTGTTTTTTAATTCTCCGAAATTTCTCTCAGTAATCCGACGTATCCCTGGTTTTCTCCGAAACTTGCATAATTCCGGGCTATATAACGTTTAAAATCCTTAGTACGATATATGAGCAGAAATTCGAATTGGAAACTCGGCAAAATATTAAAGAATAAAGGTGTTCTGGGTATTCCGTTGTTTTCTCCGAAACTCCCGTTCCTTTTCTACATCTTTGCCCCTTCGCTCTCCCCCCCCCCCCTTTCTGCCGATAATAATAATTTTACACTCGAAAATATTCGCATTCGATTTACCTTGCCTTAAAATCTAAATATACATACCAATTTCAAACGCAGTAACTCTTTTTTTTTTTGCCCCTTTTCCCCCCTCCTTCAAGCCCTCCCTAATGATCGTCCTCATTCAAAAATATTCACAATCGAATTATCGGGCATTAAAACGAAATACTACGAAATTTCAACGGCATATCTCAATTTAAAATACTGCAAAGTATAAAAGAAAACTTAATCTTTTTCCAAAAAATACGTCATTTTTTTATTTATTCATATATTTTCATGAAAATTGAAGAGTAGCTTTATAATATGCTGTCTAGGCCAAATATTAATTTAAATGTAACGTGAATGAAAATTTGAAAAAGTTAGAAAATTGCAATTTTTATCCCCACTCTATGAAATACGTGATATCTTAATTGGTTACATTCATTTCCTTTTTTATCGCAGACAGATGTCTCGCATGTGTTTTGTTTCCGATCGAGGCAGCTTAGAAATCGTCTGCTGATAGAGTGTTTCTTTTTCGATCATTTTTCGATCGACATGGGCCGACATTTTAATTAATATCTCGGGAACTAATTAAAATTTTTAAATTCTGTTTTCACTATCAACTCGGGAAGGCTTCTGAGCACCCGTATGTCAAATTTTGTACTTCTGCGTTCAGTAGTGGCTGAACGTATAGATGCACAGACAGAGAGACAGACAGACAGACAGACATCTTTTATTATTATAGATACATTTTGCTGCGTACTTGGGGGGTTCGTAAGTTAACCGAGAATGAAAGGTGAAACTTGCAAAAATTCAGTGATTTATTCACAGAAAGTTCCAGAAAAATACAGGTCTATAAATCAAGTATCAGCTTCAATTCAACCAGTAAACACAGCTTAAACAACACCCGTTAACAGCAAAACAACAGTACAAACTGTTTAGCAATAACACATAAAGCAAGTCTCATTCAAAGAGGCTGAAAGCAAAGCAAGCATTTGACGAAACTGACACAGATCTGAGACTGACCGCCTTGGCGATAAAAATGCTCCTTTTATACTTTTCTATCGAACCCAGACTGTTCTGTAAAATTCTCGTATCTCATCAGAGCTTCCATATTTAGTATATCCCTAATAAAGATTTTCTCGTCAAGTTCGCCAAAAAAAATTGCCAAGCAGGGAAACAGTCGCCAAATTTGGCGCCAAATCCATTTCTTCCCTTATTGGAGCTTTTTAATGCGTTTTTAAGGGAAAATTAGACTATTTTAACGCTAAAACGACTAGAAATGCACAAAATTTGCATTTTATCAACTTACTAAGCCTCCTTGAAAGAATTTATACAAAAATAAATAGAATTATTTACAATTCGGTAACACTTTATATGATATACAGATAGGTATACAAAGAGAGATACAAAGAGAGATACAAAGAGAGATTTTCTTTTTAAGTATTGAGTCAAACATTCAATCGCTATGTGTTCGCAACACCTGTAATGTATATATGCAAGAAAAAGTTATGTATTTTTTTGTAACCTTATATTAATTTTTTTCTACTGATTTCCAAAAACGGTGTTTTTATACCCATATTATTACCCCACCTGACCGTATGAAATGGACGAATAAAGTGATTAAGCAACCGTTGCAGTTAAAATTCATTAGAGGATACTGAATTAAAAAAATCCCTAAATAGGTATACAAAGGTATGATAAGGTTACAAAAAAATACATAACTTTTTCTTGCATATATACATTACAGGTGTTGCGAACACATAGCGATTGAATGTTTGACTCAATACTTAAAAAGAAAATCTCTCTTTGTATCTCTCTTTGTATCTCTCTTTGTATACCTATTCATTACTGCTATATTTTAATGCTATTTTTTTCAAAATATCTCATAGTCGAGATAACAAAACTGTTTTACCGTACCTGCCGTCCCCTTAAGGGCCCGCTTCACTCATTGCTGCCGAAAGCCGAAGCTAATGTTATTCTATGGGAAATGTTTCTTTACAAATAACTTATTAACTAATACATATTTTTAAATTCTCTTTTCACATTCTGGAAATTACCAGCCGTTAAATTGACGGACCTTTTTTAAAAAATTATTTTTTTAATTTTTACTTTCTATTTTGAGGCTGCAAAATACGAATTTTCAATATGTGAATTTTTTTCATTTTGCAATTTCAAAATAAAATATTAAAAATTAAAAAAAATACGTTTTTGAAAAAGGTCCGTCAATTTAACAGTTGTGAATTTTCTGAATGGGAAAACGGAATTTAAAAATGTGCATTAGTTAATAAGTTATTTGTAAAGAACATTTTCCTATAGAATAACATTGGCTCGGGCTTCTGGCGACGGTAAGTGAAGAGGGCCGTTAAGTACATATTCATAAAAAGCATTTCAGCTAACTTTAAATTAGTAAAATATACTTTTATAAGTTAGGAATAACTGAGAGTAAAATCTAGATTAAAAATTCTTTTTAAAAGTGAGTCTTTAAAAAAGCCCCTTACTTATTTTACAAAACACGGTATAGGCATTCTGGAAAAATTTTGTGATTTCCCAATTTCAAGGATCCTTTACACTTAATAAATAGGCTTTTTTTTTTCTATACATTTTAATAAAGTCTGCTTTATAATTAAGATAATAATTTTTCAAATTCTGATAACATACCAACAAATTTGACGAGGACTAATCATGTCACATGATAATTCTTTACGAACGATAAGACAAGTTAAAAGTCTAGACTAAAGGAAAAAATCTATAACACTGATTTGATCGTTTTTGATATTTTTATATATTTACTATGTCCTATATACATATTCTTTTTTTTTTTTTTTTTTTTTTTTTTTAACGTATAAAATGCATATTTACGAACATTCAAGAATCTCCACAAAGGTCTTATTTCTTATAGGAGCCTACTTCTAACACTGCAGGATCAGCATAGGCTGCGGTATAAAACATCAACACCGTAACCAAAAGCATATGCTCATAACTTTTTGGATCTGTTCAGAAAACATAGTTCACAACCTTTAAAAAACTTCTGAATGAATTTCAGTTTAAACGTGTATCAGTATTTATACTTATGTGAGCATGAATATTAATATAATCGCTGCAATCATGTCCCACATTAGTACTAATGATTCGTTATATTTATCGAATTTTTGGAGATGACTATATGCATAGCCTCCTTCCTAAACTAGATGCCTGTCGCGTGGCTCGGAAACGTAGCAACAGTTGAAGTGGTAGACAGCATCACCTGGTACAGATTGCGCGACTTTTTTATTCCACAGCCACCAAAATTTTTTTTTAAAGTGAGATACGATATACATAAAAGGCGAATAGAATCGAAGAAACGTCGATTATATATATCATATATAACTTCTTAAAACTATTTGTGACAGTTGAATAAAAAAGTGGCGCAATCTGTACCAGGTGGCGCTGTCTACAGCTTTAACTTAGAGACCCTATATGATAAGAGACTGGACATTGACCTGCCAGAAAATCCGCCATGTTTGTTCAGCCTTTTATATTCGATATTATTACGTTGTGCAAAATTTCAAATAACACTTTGCAAGGCTTTCTAGAGATAAACAGAAAACTTTTAACGAGATTTTAATAAAAAGAAAAGTATTAGACGCTGGAAAAAATAAATTAGGTCCTACGGCAATCGAGTGGTTTTTGAACAAATGTCTAGTAGACGAGAAGCACCGCGTTCAATCCCAGGTCGCACTCATCGACCTGGCCGTTCGGAGTTTTCCGTGACTTTCTCTGAAACTAGTGTAAATACCGGTTAGGACTCCTTAGGAAGATCCTCATGGAGCGCGTTCCACCTATATGCCTAGAACCAAGTGTAGTCAATTGACCTTAACCCCTTCAACCAACAACCAAATTCCTTTTCCTTTTTCGCGTCTATAATTGAATACTGATATTAATCGGACACAAACAGTGGTTAATAAATAAATAAATAAATAATGGACAGACATATAGAGAATAATTTAAATTACAGAGAAATGTTTAATTAAATATCTGTATTTTTAACAGCATTAAAAGTTTGCTTCCTTTTAAATATTAGTACTTTTCGCCTTACTAACCATTTAAAAAAACTTTCAGCATGAAATTTTTGTGCTATGGGATAGCAAATGTTACTCTGAACTGAATGAACAAAAGCTTTTCTGTCGGTATCACTTTTCTTGAGAATAGAATTCCCGAAAGTTGCACCCATACTCCAAACCGCCTTAAACGTGAACAATAAATTTTCTGCCTCAACCTATCTTTAGGCTAAAAGGACAGGTGTTCTTTCAATCTCGTTTAGAAGAAAGAGAGAGAAGAAAAAATAAATAAATAAATAAAATAAATAAAAACGATGTACTGTAAAATTCAAATATATGATAAAACGAATTTTCGGGTTTGAAATTTCGACCTGTTGGAAGTTGGAAGCACGGAATCAAACAGATATTTTCGGCCCCGTGAAATAAATAAATAAATAAATAAATAAAAATAAATAATAATAATAAAAAAGTTATGATGACCGCCCCCGCTGACCCAGTTAAGCCGACACCTATGCCAGAATAAAAACCAAAAGACATGGTTTTAATATATTGTGCAAGTTTTGTTTAAAACTTTAAACTCATTTTTCTCCGAATTCATTTTTATAAGTTCTAATATGTTTAACTCCTAAAATTTTTCATTTTTATCTAAGATTGTTTTGAAAGAAATTTAAGGAAATATAATTCTCATTAAGAAAATTAGGCATAACATAAAACAGCATATTATTAACTTACAAATATTTATTTATTCATTTATTTATTTAATATATATTAATTTTTAAGCATGGCTACATTTCTATTAAATTTTAAAACAAATATTTTTGTCATATTGAGTGGAATGTATGAAATGTTACGCTGTACGTGAAAAAAATAATAATAGAAAATTGAACAATAAATGGAAAAAATAAATTTTCGTGTTCTGGGCCATCTTTTTTATAAAATTCTGCAATTAAGTAAGTAAAATTACTATTTTGATTTTTGTTTCGAATGTCAGTTTTATAAAGTCGAGTAGAATAACACAATTCGTTTGCAATCAAAGTGGAGAATTTTCGGAAAATTTACTTTTTAAGAACTTTTTTAACCGACTTCAAAAAAAGAAGGAAGGTTCTCAATTCAAACCGTATGTTTTTTTTATGTTTGTTAGCTCATAACTTCTGAACGGATGCTCCGATTTTGATACTTTTTGTTTTGTTGAAAAGGTCTTGGTCTACAATAGGTCCCATTGTAATATCTTTACGATCTAAAGAAAATACAGGGTGCCCGAAAAAATCAGTCCCAACTCTTTTAACTGCTAAACGATTGCAGCTATAGTGATAAAAATGGTATGTAAGTATAGAAAAGTGTCCATGCTGTACAAGGTTAAACCGCTTGCAGCGCCACCTGGTGGAAAAAAGCGGAGTTAGTGTTCCTATCTCGAAAACGGTTCTACAGAAAAAGTAAATTACAAAGCTGAAGGGTGTCACCTATTTAGTACAAAAAGATAGTTTAGACATTCATACTAACGTTCCTATCTCGGAAACGGTTCAAGACAGGGGGAAAAGTAAATTATAAAATTGCAGAGCATCATCGATTTAGTACGAAAAGATAGTTTTGAGATTGATGCTAAAAATACAAGGCTAAAAACGTGCATTTTTTTGTTCGCAATTTCTTACACTATACATACTTGAGCTACATTGCTCACGTTGTAGCGTAGCTGCTGAGACATACGCTATATAGTTCAAAATGCGGTTACTTGATACTTTTTGTTTTGTTGTAGAGATCTTGGTCTGAAGTAGGTCCCATTATAACTTTTTTACAATCTAAAGAAAATAAAGCGCCATCTGGTGAAAAACAGCGGAATTAGCGCTCCTATCTCAAAAACGGTTCAAGATGGGAGAAAAGTTAATTACGAAATTGTAGAGCATCTTCGATTTACTACGAAAAGACATTATTGCTAAAAATAGAACGCTTAAACGTGCAGTTGTTTGTTCGCAATTTCCTACATTGTGCACACTTGAACTATGTTGCACACTTTGCAGCGTAGCGGATGACACGTAAACTCTGTGGTTCAAAGTACTGTTACTGTAAGCGGTCACATCGATTAGCGCAAAGTCGTTTTCAACCAACTTCAGAAAGGAGGGTGTTCTTAATTCAAGCTATGTGTTGTTGTTGGTGTTTGTAAGCTTATAACTTCGTAAGAGATGCTCTAATTAACCGACTTCAAAAAGGAGGAGGTTCTCAATTCAAAGCGTATGGTTTTTGTTTTTGTTTGTTAGCTCATAACTTCTGAACAGATGATCCGATTTTGATCCGATTTTGATACTTTTTGTTTTATTGTAAAGGTCTTGGTCTGAAATAAATCCCATTGTAAAATCTTTACGATCAAAAGAAAATACAGGGTGCCCAAAAATGTCAGTCCCGACACTTTTAACTTCTGAACAGCTGCAGCTATAGTTATAAAAGTGGTATGTAGGCATTGTAAAGTGGACATGTGCTACGCGATTCAACCGCCTAAAGCGCCACCTGGTGGAAAAGAGTGGAGTTAGCGATCCTATCTCGGAAACGTTTCAAGACAGGGGAAAAAGTGAATTATAAAATTGCAGAGCACATTTATGCTATGTAAAATTCAAAGTATGGTTATTGTAAGCGGTCACATCGATTAACGCATAGACGTTTTAAACCGACTTCATAAAGGAAGAGATGTTTATCGTTGTTGTTGTTGAAATTTGTTAGCTTATAACTTCGTAAGAGATGATTCAATTTTAATACTTTTTTTGTTGTCGTAATGATCTTGGCCTGAAATGGGTTTCATTATGATTTCATTAAGATATAAACAAATTACAGGATACTCACAAAAATCTGTTCTCACTCTAACTGCTGAACACATGCAGCTACAATGGTAAAAGCAGTATGTAAGTATCGATGTTGAAACT
Organism: Salticus scenicus; assembly: GCA_963930645.1. Lineage (NCBI taxonomy): Eukaryota > Metazoa > Arthropoda > Arachnida > Araneae > Salticidae > Salticus > Salticus scenicus. The sequence goes on along the minus strand of OZ005660.1, from coordinate 218,689,336 downwards.
TCTGTCCGTCAGCTACAATGCATATTTTGCTCTTTATTTGAACTTTACGCTGCGCATTTACCAGCGCAGCGGGTTACGTATTCACTGTAATGTACAATATATATGCCTAACAGAATTTTCGGTTACGAATACAGCGTATCCGTCCTTTACATTTCTAAAGACTTTTTAATTTAACGTATGTTCGTTCAATAGATAGTTTTTTGCTCATATCCGATAAAGGCAAGAAACGTAAAACAACTTAAAAATGCAGCATTTGAGAAAAATCAACTTAAAAATAACTTGACTATAATAAAACTGGCACAATTGTCTCTCCAGTGGATAACTTTCTAGATGGAGATGTATCTTTTTTTTTCACATTGGGTGCATTTCATGTATTTTTCAGTGACATAAAACCATTTTTTGAGTAATGTCACTTTTTTTGGAACATGATTTGTGAAACTTCCGTCGAACGTCTTCTGATGCTCTGCTATATAAATAAGTTTTCACTGAAAAGAGAAAAATAAAATCTTTTTGTAAAAAAATAGAACCGACTCCAAAAAGGAACTACTATTCAAACAACTAAAAATGAAAGAAAATTGGCAGAAAATGGAACTGTAAATTGCGCCTAAAAGTACAAAATAATTTCCTTCGCCAAACAACCTACAACACTACAATTAATCATAACTTTTGAAGTCGGCGCAAAATTAAATAAAAATTGATACCTTTGTTCAATACAAAAATCAAATCCTATTCAAAATACACATCTCACATTGCTACCTACAAAACGCATTCGAGAACTAATTTAATTCAAGAAAACATATAAGATTTCGTAAGCAGCAAAAGCTGGCGAAGACGCTGGTATCTGACGTCCTTGTTGAAAGAAAAATCGCAAAATTATCTGGCAAACATATTTAATTTCTTTGGGATATCATGATTATTTTCATAAGGTATATCAAGAGATAAATCAAGAATATGAAATAACACATCGTACAATATATATTATGAAAATATACATCTTGCGTGTATATTTTTGCCTTACGTTTTGATCTCCAAATTCAAAAGCCATCAAGGATGATAGTTATCAAAGTTATACCAAATTTGCAAAGGAAACTCCAACTTCGTAGAAACATAAATACCGCATTGTGAAGAATGTTCACTGTTCTATGTAGATGCTACTAATGGACCAATTGTATACAGTGATAAAATAATAAAGGAAACATGAAAATGGATCATTCGAAACAACAGCATTTGTTGCTACCGGTCTAAAGACAAACCTTTAAAAACTAATTAAATTTTATTTAATTTTGCGCCGACTTCAAAAGTTATGATTAATTGTAGTGTTGTAGGTTGTTTGGCGAAGGAAATTATTTTGTACTTTTAGGCGCAATTTACAGTTCCATTTTCTGCCAATTTTCTTTCATTTTTAGTTGTTTGAATAGTAGTTCCTTTTTGGAGTCGGTTCTATTTTTTTACAAAAAGATTTTTTCTTTTTTCTTTCTTTTTTTTTTTTGGTTTATATTGTAGTTAATGCAACGCACACGGTTGTTACAATGACATAGCTGCAAAGTTTACTGAAAATAAATTCTATTGCCGTATTTTGCATCAAATATACAGAAATGCTTGAAAAATTATATCAATAATTACACTTTTAATCAATTATCAATATCTACACTTATAAACATTTCAAAAGAAAAACTACTGGTAATCATTTGTGTTTAGTTATTTATGGAAAATTACAGAGAAAAAAAAAATGGAGATATTAAAAAATCTATTTTGTATAAGTTTTAATGACTATAGTTAATTATTGAGGAGACTATGTTTGTAACTTAGATTTTTTTTTTTTTTTTTTTTGAGAAGTTAAATAAACAAAATAAATGAAAATTGATAATTTCGATTACTTACTTTTAACTAAGAATTATTGTAAATTTACAGAGAACCTGGATAATTATTTTAGTAAATTTATATAAAACGTTATTACAGTATACATTAAGTAACCCCAGCAAGATAAGTGCCGCAACTCAAAAATGTAGTTAAAAAAAAAAAAAAAAAAAAAAAAAATCACTTGAAAGGTAACAATAAAAAAATTCCCTAATCTACAGTAAAACGGATGTAACAGCCTCTCAGGTAGATAAATTGCGAAAAAGAGTAGAGAGGTGATGCTTTACGCGTACGTAGGGGCACTTCATATACACTTTTCAATTGCATAAACTCATAATTGCCATTTTTTCACCGTGTTACTGTCCTTGCCGGGGTGCGATATCACAGTTCTTAATTGACTTTGTTACATAATATGTCTAAAAGTTTTTCATGTTCAGAAAGATTGGGGGTCACGTGCCCCCCCCCCCTCCCGATACTACGCCTATGAAGATAATAACCTCAATTTAAAAACAAGTGTACAAATTTAAGGTTGATATCTAAATTTAACTCAAGCTAAAAATTTTAACCCCAACATCTCCCCCTCATGAAAAAAAGTAAATAAATAATAAATAAATGCCAAATGCTTTAAAATTTGATTTTTTTTTCTTAAATTTTTTCTTTTCTTTTATATATCAGTAGATATATATGTATCATGCTATATACATTTATTTTCCATACATTATCTAATAAATGTTGTAGATAGTTTTAGTACAATTAGGTCATTTTAAAAGCCCCTCCTAAAGGATCATCTTTTTTTTCTTTCTTTCTTTTCAGATCACAGACAGAGGAACTATAACCAAAATAAAGAAAATTAAGGCTTTTATTATAGTATGATTTTTTAAAGCTTAGATCAGTTAAAAACCGACTAATTTTCTAGCATATTCTTCCATTAATTTTCAATTGCATGTGAAGCTTTTCATGAATTGTTATTCCCGAACAAGAAAATTGATGAGTAGTTTCCGCCTTTCTATAAAGTTCGATTTTTTTTTTTTTTTTTTTTTTTTTTTCTGTGAATGTTTTTAAATGGTTTTCTGGAAGTGCTTGATTATAGAAAAGTTGTCTTATTTTCCCAAAAACCCTATGCAATTATAGTCAAAATTCAACAAATGAAAAGATATTTTATACAAATAAATATTTAAAAAATTACTTACGAGTATTATAAAGTTAATATCTGTGACAATGTTTATATATTCTATATTTCAGCTACTTTATCTCTTGAAAATTTGATGAAATTACTTTTGAAGAATGAAGCAAAGCCAAAGAAAATTTAAGGCTTATTATTAAAGTTTTAAAGCTAATATCAATAGAAATTGTCTAATTTCTAAGACATTCCTTTTCAGTCTTAAGTAAATTAAAATTTTCAAGTATTATTGTCTCTGATCAAGAAAATTGAACAGTATTTTTTGCTTTTCTATAAATTACGGATATTTAATTTTTATTCACTAGACGTTTTGATTGTTTTCTTTTCCTTTCCCTTTTTTTTTTTTTTTTTTTTTTTTTTTTTTTTTTTAGGGGGGGGGGGGGGGGCGTGGTTGCCCAGACAGTAGAGTGCCGGGTTCGTAATTGGAAGATTGCAGGTTTGATACTCGAGCAGACCAAAGACTGTTGTGTACACTAATGGTGACTGGTGCACGTAAAATCTGTCATGTCAATGCCCTCCATGTTCCCATGAAAATTATACCTCTGGGGGTCATCGAAGCGGGATAGCCATCCCTTCCGTGGAGGATCAAAATTGTGATGGTATGTCTTCGGACCACCTCTCGAGGCGAGTCCCAGACCAATTGCCTATTGCGCAGCCCTAGTGCGACGTAAATCCCAACCAACAATTGACAAGTTAGAAGAGATTTTATAAAAAGAATGGTTTAAAAAATTAAACGCTCCTATAAAGTTGCATAACCACATTCATTTTCGCTCGTAAGTGTATGAAACTTTTCATTTGTTCTTATTCCCCAACAAGAAAATCCAATGGTGTTTTCATTCATTCATTCATTTATTTATTTATTCATTTATTTATTTATTTATTTTATAAAGTACGGAATGATTATAATTTTTTAAGTGGATGTTTTTTAACCGATTTTCTGGTAGTGATAAATAGTGCTTTCTTATGGAAAAGTTGTAATATTAACCCAAATTACTATAAAATATTCATTCCCTTTCAACACTTCCTTTCCCGCGCGTGTACACTTTATTGTTCTATTATATAATTTGTAAAATGTTTTGCAAAGATTAGTTGGAATTCTTATGTACGAAGGCTCAAGTCTCAACTCCTTTAAATTATAAATTCACAAAACGTGATATGTATGATTATCGCTTATAGCTGCTCTGTTTCAATTGTTGTATTATTGTGAACGGACCAGTAATTGAGCAATTAATGAAAATTTCTTAAAGATTTATCATTGTCTAATATAATCATTGATAAAATTTTTGGATATCTAACAACTGGAAATAATTTCTTTCTTATTTTCTCTACAATTATGTTATATAGAATAATAGTTTCAAAGTGGGATTAGATTGGATTTTGGGATTAAGGCCGATTGACTGCTGTAGGTCCTAGGCCTGAGGGGGAGTGCCCTCCGTGGGTGTCTTTCTAAGGGGTCCTAGCCCGTATTTAAAAGGTTTCGGAGAAAACCACAGAAACACCGAACGGCTAGGCCGACCTGCGCGACCTGGGATCGAACCCGGCACTTCAGGTCTACCAGCTTTGAGCGCAGAATCACTCGGCCACGGGTGGACCGTTTCAAAATAGGATTTTGTTAGTAGTTAACGCATTACCTCCCCCCCTCTCCCCGAAATGTACAAATTTGTTTAAAATTTTCAATTTATACTATATTTTAAAGAATTAACATTGTGTACTATAATTTGAACCTCTTCCCAAAAAATTAACTACCTACAGCCTTAGATAGGAGGCGAAGTATATCAAAAGCATGTTTTTGTAACAATTGGGTAAAATTTGTAAATTTTAATTGGAGGGGGATTTAATTTAATAAATTCTAATAATTCAACTTTAATTCTAATAATTCAACATTAAAGATATTTGAATTCATTGTCTATCACTGTCCTTGCGTTTTATTGATTTTTGAAAAAAAAAATTTTTTTTGGTAAAAATTCTATTTCTCCTTTTCCTCTTTATACAAAACACTATAATTCAACATGAAGTATTTCTCAATAGAGGAACCAATTTATTCGTCTAATATCTTTACAGTCAAATTCATCGATAGGCGTTCTTTTATAAACATGCTTTTTTCCTTTTGTCTTTTCTTTGGGATCAAATTTAAGATAAAGGCTCTTTGGATTAATTAGGGTAAATTAGGACTAAGGTTTAGTTAAAGTCAAGGTCATTGAAAGCCCATGTTAACTTACGGAGAAATTTGTCCCATTATTATTCATTACATATTATACATTTTTAGTTCCCCATCATGCTATAGGTAAGGTAATAGTGAAAATTTTCGACATCGGTTTTCTGACTTTTTTACACGTTTTCAGGTGAGGATTCCGAAAATGACAAATTTTGTATGGTGTCCGTCTGTAGGGTGTCTGTTAGTTTGTTAGTCCGTTAGTGTGTTAGTATGTTAGTTAGTCTGTGTACACAATATCTCAAGAAAAAAATTTACGCAGAGAAGTTAGATCAGTTTTAAAATATTATTTATAATATTTTCGTCGTAATGATGTCACACTACTTTTGAAATTTTATTTAAGATACTCGCATGAATATCATTGACTATGAATTTCCCAATATAAAAATTTCGTAAGTTATTGGAAATTTACGAATTTCTTAACATGGCAGAATAGGGCAAAATTTTACGTAAACGTCAATCTTGAGTGATATTTTCATCGTAAAGACGTCAGACCACTTTTTAAATATTATTTAGGATACTGGTATGAATATTATTGACTACGAATTTTCCAATATAAACATTTCGTAAGTTATTTGGAATTTACGATTTGCATAAATGGCAGAATAGGACAGAATTGAGCATAAACGTCCATTTTGAGGATCATAAATATATCAGACAACTTCAGAATAACATTTAAGATACTTGTTTGAACATGATTGACTACAAATATTATAATAGGAAAGTTTCGTATGTTATTCGTAATTTAAGATTTTATCAACATAGCAAAATTGAAAATTTTCCATATAAATATGCATTTTGAGGATTGTTGCATTGGAAATAGTAGCATGAAAACTAAAATATGAAACTGACTTTCATGATGTTTGAATGACCTTGATAAATCCTTTCAGAAGTTTTAGTAGAAACCCCGGCAATTTTCGTAGCCTGTTTTCTAAGAAGAGTTATCTGAATAATTATCTCGCCGTTTTCCGCTAATTTCTCTCAGAATTTTACGAACTTTATGCACAATCATCTTAGTACAATACCTACAAACTTTATTTCCTCTTGAACAAGTCAAATGAAAAATGTGTACTGATATTTTGAATCAAATTTTATATACTGATATTCAATTCAAATTTAAGGTGAAGATTAAAGCCCGAAAATAAAAATGAACCAATAAACAAAAATGCACCAGAGATAAAATTTTGTGAAATACTCCTCTCAGACACAGCGATCACCCCACTTAAAAATAGACTCAATTTTTTTTCTTTCTTTCTCCTTTTTTTTTTTTTTTTTTTTTTTTTGTCTGAAATTGAAGTATGAATAGTATTAGAGTTTATTTCATTCTAGTTTATATTTCATTTCTTAATTTACCTTTTAAATTTACTTATTTCTGTACTTTGTTAAAATTTTTAATCTTTTTTTTTTTTTTTTCCCACCTAAATTAAATAAAATTAGTATCGCCCAGTAATCGAATCTCAACCACCTTTTTTGAGAAAGCACAGCGCCTTGTTAATTCACCCACACTTTCCCCGGTCACGGGATGATCGTAAGTTTCAGACTTTATCAATACACTGCAGAATGAAGGCCTCGCCTAGGGGAATCTGACCTGTTTCTACAATTCTTCTCCATTCTGTTCTTCTAAACTTCACAATTTGATCGCTCCAACGACACAGTGGTACCTTCCTCGGTCTTTTCTTATCTTTTAGAATGCAAAATACGACTTTGGCGGTCTGTCTATCATTATTTCTTCTCGCAAGGTGACTCCATTTTAAATTCTTAACTCCAGAAATAACATCCTTAACTTTGGTTTGCTTAATTATCCAAGTGTTTGGCTTTCTGTCTCTTCAGGTGAATCCTAACATGTTTCTCTCCATACATCTCTGAGTTATTTGATGTTTTTGTATTGTTTTATATGTTAATGTCCAAGTTTCTGAAAGCATAAGTTAAAACAGGCGAAATGCACTGACCAAAAACTTTTCTTTTCAAACAAATTGGGAAATTGCTTTTGAATATACCGCTATTTCTTCAGAATGCTCTCCACGCAAGTTTAACTCGGTTGTTAATTTCTTTCATGGCGTCCTATTCATCGGAAGGAAGATATGTATAACAGCATACCGTTTTTTACTTATCCATATCAATAGTGATCCATATCAATCAATACCTTCAATGAAGAAACAAAGGAATTTGCCATAATTTTTGTCTTACTGAGGCACTGTGGGTCATTTTCAATCCACCGAGTTTGCATTCTTTGTTTAATTCCTGAAGCATTTCTTACAAATCCTCAGATGACGAGGTAAGCAGTATACTTCTCGTAAACTCTCGTCTTCGCGTAAACTGAGGCCCCATCAATGGTCGAGTGAATATACTCTCAAAAGCTGATAGACGTGAGGTGCCGGGTTCGATTTTAGGTTGCACTCGTCGGTCTAACCGCTCGACATTTTCTGTGCTCTTCTCCAAACCTGGCGCAAATGCGGGATAGGATCATTTAGAAAAACCTACTGGAGGGCATTTACAACCTTAGGCCCAGACCCATATGCCTATAATAGTCAACTGGCCTTATCCCCAACACCAACACCTCATAAACGAAATTTGATGAAACATGTTGACCTTCCTTATTTTGTTTATTAAATCTAATATTAATTCCGTAGGAAGTCTCACCTATATATGCTGTATTAATATGCCACCATATATACATAATCGTTATTATATATAGATATATATTATAGCGATTTAAATATGATTTCTTTCATGGTGAAAATATTTTGAAATATAATAATCAGCAGGCGTAAATATTGAACTAAAATAAAATTAACTACAAGATAAAAATAACTTTTTATATACCATGTTTTTAAATTTTCTGTTGAATCATATAAACGTTAACGAAGTCAGCGGGGATCCGAATTAATTGGCTAAAAGTATTTAAAAAATGCATTGTCATCGTGTTCTGAGCTATTCTGAAAGTTTCAAATGTCTTGCTATTTGGGAAGTTATATGATTGTTGAATCATAAAAACGCTACCGAAGGCAGTGAGGGCCCGAAGCAATTGGCTAAAAGTATTTTAAAAAAATGCTTTGTCACCGTGTCCTGAGCTATTCTGAAAGTTCCAAATGTCTAGTTAGTCGGAAAGTTATGTGATTGTTAAATCATATAAACGCTACCGAAGGCAACAAGGACCCGAAACAATTGGCTAAAAATATTTAAAATGTGCATTCTCATCGTGTTCTAATTTATTCTAAAAGTTTCAAATGTCTAGCTAGTCGTGAAGTTATATGATTGTTGAATTATATATAAACGCTACAGAAGGCAGCGGGGTCGTTGTTGTTGTCGTTGTAGGATTTTTTAAGGCCGATTGACTCCTTATGTGTCCTAGGCCTATGGGAGAATGCCCTTAGTGGAGGGTCTTTCTAAGGGGTCCTAGCCCGTAGGACCCCTAAAGGACCCTTCAGAGACTGGCAACTGAAAGCTTCAACTTCAGTTTCTTTTGATATCCCTTTGATGTGGTTTTTGAGAATTGAAGCCCGCTCCAGCCCTTGCTCACAACCCCCCTAGTGCGATAATTGCATGGGAACTGGTCTCTTTTGCAAAAGAGCAATAAAAACTAATGCCCTTCATTGTAAATGTGTGCAAAATTTCAAGGGTCGCTTTCGGACAATGGATAATTTATGATTTTTGAAGCTCCGCTCGTTGCCAGTATCTGAAAGGTCCTTTAGATCCTACGGGCTAGAACCCCTTAGAAAGATCCCCACGGAGGTAGGCAGCGGAAACCCGAAAACATTGAGTAAAAGTATCTGAAAAAAATGCATTGTCGTCGTTTTCTGAGCTTTTTTAAAAGTTTCAAATTTCTAGCTAGTCGGGAAGTTATGTGATTGTTGAATCATATAAACGCTACTGAAGGTAGCGGGGACCCAAAATAATTGTCTAAAACTAATTTTTAAAAAATGCACTGCCACGGTGTTCTGAGCTATTCTGAAAGTTTCAAATGTCTAGCTAATCGGGAAGTTAGTTAAAACTCGATTGCAAGATCCGTACTGGACTAACAAATAAGAATCGATGTTAATAAAAACGTGGTAATAATGTAAATCATGCAAACAGTTTTGTTATTTAAAAATACAGTGAAACTTGTTTAATTCGAACTTGTTTAATTCGAAATTCTGGATAATTCGAACTTTTTACTCGGTCCCTTGAATTTTGTATTAAAATAATGCTAAAGTATCATGGATAATTCGAATTCTATTTTGGATAATTCGAATTTTTTGTACGATTACCTTTAAAATATTACTGTAAAATTCGTTCCCGAGATTTTTCTCAGCTAATATATTTTAACAGTCTTTTAAAAGAAGGATAGGGAAATACAAGAGAAGCCCCTAACTAGTGCATCAGAAGATATGGTGCATATATACATGAACTTCGAGGTTTTTTTTTAAATTGAAAGTCATGGCTAATGAAGAAGGTTCTATTTTTGTATCAAGTCATATGCTATGACACAAAGATTGTACTTAAATAAGAATTAAAAAAATATCTGACTATTTTTAAAAAAGTGTTGAATAATTAAGCTCGTAAAAAATATTGATTTAATGGGAGGGGGATGTAGCAGTATTCTTAGATATAAAGTTTATGTGTTAAATATTTGATCGTAGAATTTTAATTTTTTAATTTATCTCTATAATTTATCCGTAAATAGTATATGTAATTCGAATTTTTGGATATTTCGAATTTTTTTCTGGTCCCTTCAACTTCGAATTATCCAAGTTTTACTGTATCTACATATTTTGTTTTTATTTTCTTATATAATGTATTATACAAGAATTGTATATGCATCAAATAGTAATCGTATAACGAAGAATAAAATCAAAATCAAATGTCACGAATAATAATAATAATTTTGAATTGTAACAAATATTTTGCTTTGAAAGACCATGACCCTTGAACAAGCGATAAAAAAGAAGGTCTGCTATCACACTGTAATTATGCTCATTTTATTTTATTGGGTGAAAAACGGCGTCTAATTATTTTGACTGAAAAGTATTTTTATTATTAATTAGTGTAGGTTTCTAATTTAGGTTGTTGTTGTATAAAGTTCGTATCGTTTAATAGAAAATATTATATTTCAATCCAGTGTATCTGCATTAAAAATGACAATTTACATAAAAGATAAAACAATTGTGTTTAGTTTAACTCGATGTTTTAAATTCCAATCCATTAATCAAATGAAAATTTTGCCATGCAATGATTTCAGTGTGATTAAGCATTATACTGTAACCAACAAAAGGTCTTACTTTAAAGTATAACAATATATATATATATATATATATACATAAAAAAAAAAAAGCAAATAGGATTTGTTGAATTAAAAAATATATATTATTATTATTTCAATTTAAAACATTTTTCACTGTAGGTACTAAAGAAATAATTCTTTCGATTTGAATAAAAGTTTTAATTTCAAGTTTTAATTTCATTATAAAAGAGAGAAAGAGAGAAACTCTTCAATTTAATATATATATATATATATATATATATTCTTCTGTTTATTAAATAATTTTCTCTGTTGAAAAAAATATAACGATAATTTATGAAGTTAGTGATTTACAAAAATATTTGTAATATTAGAAGTAATTTGTAAAAATTACTCAAATCGGAAACATAATCTATAGCAACTTTATGAAAGACACACATTTTCAAAAAAATTCACAGCAAGAGACTTAGCAGCTTTGAAGATATCCACAAAAATTCCTAACCCTCTTTTACATTCAAAGGGGTGTGTCATTTGACAGTTTACAAATGACATACGACACATGTTTTCCGCTTCTACAATACGAATACACAGGGGAATCTCTCACTTCTAATAGACTCTTATTAGCGCCTGAAGCTTTCTTACGAAACGAAATCCCTACATCTATATCCCTACATAACATGAATCCGTGTGAAGAAAAGAGGATAATAGATAATTGCGTTTTAGAAACAGCAGCGCCATCTATGTCACACACTTCACACACACATCCGTACATTATAAACAAACCGAGGACCACCAAAAAAATATATGAGGATCTTTGTATGACATAGTAGATTACGAATATGGATCGATTTCGTTCCGAGGTCCGGCAAAACGGTCCTCGCAACGAAATTGGTCCTCGCAGTGTTGGTGTGTAAACGGACAGTGGTCCTCGCATGGTAGGGTAAACGAACGCACACAGACAGACAGACAGACATTTTCTAAAAATGGTCAAATCGTGTTCTACAGCTCTCAAAACGTGTAAATTCATCAAAAACCCGAGGTCGAAAATTTTTACGAATCCAATACTTTCTCTATATTACATATAGAAGAAAGTAAAAATCATAAGGGACATAAAGTACCAAATTTATTCTTAGATTTAAACAAGATGAAACTGTTTTTGTAATGAATTTTTTCACATTTGTTTATTAACAAGTTTGTCGTTGTTCAGAAATTAATATAAAGTAATTTCTTATTTCTTAATGAGAGAGAAAGCGAGAAGATTAGTTTTAAAGAATACCTAACATAAATCTATGTTCTATAATTATTATATTTGTCAATTTAATTGTAACTTGTTATAATAATAAAAATTAATTATAATGCATTATTTGTAGAATAATTTAAAGAAATCCCATTGCTTATTATTATTATTATTAATTTTTTTTTTTTGCTGTATTTAACATATTAAAAATTATATATTATATTGGTAGTTATAATTTTCGTTCTCTACCCTCTTTCTCCTCTTGTTTAGCTATATGAATATTTAAATAATATGATTTAAAATATTAATTTCATATATAGAATAAATTTGCAATTATTAATAGAATTATTTTAAAATTCCAAAATTATCTCATATAATAATAATAAATTATGTATAATATAAAAATGTAACGTAAAAAAAAAAAAAAAAAAAAAAAAAAAATTACTAATTTGTACAAACTATCACTTTTTTCTTTTTTTACGATGCAGTTCCTCTGCAGTTGGAATTTCATAAATAAGCACAGAAATTATATCAACAGATGTATACCTGGGATTAAAAACAAATTAAAATTATGCAAACTTTTATTATCTAAAAGCTGTTATATGATATAACTAGCAGGCAACGCCCGCTTCGCTGGTCCCTATTTTTAAATGAATCACTATAATGAATTCTCAAAATTGCATTAATTTTTATCACGTGAAAAAAAAAGAGAAACAAAATCTGAGTAGGAAAAATGTCGCACCGGGTTCTCACTGCTTTCGGAAAAAATTCCCACAATGCTCTAACCCTTATTTCTATTATTTTCCCACTTCGCCCCCCCCTCCTGTCTATCCTAATAATTTTACAAATTTGAAAATATCCGCAATCGATTTGTAAGTATCAAAAACCTCTATGCACCAGTTTTGAACGATATATCTCTATTTTTATTTTTTTTTTGTCGCTCTACTCCCCCCCCCTTCCCGCCCTCCCAATAATTTTAAAAATTCAAAAATATCCGCAATCGATTTGTAGGTATTGGAAACCTCTATGTACCAATTTTGAATGATCTAACTCTATTTTCTTTCTTTTTTTTTTTTTTTTTTTTTTTTTTGCCCCTCTGCCCCCCCCCCTCCCGGCCTTCCTAATAACTTTACACTTTCGAAAATATCCTCATTCGACTTGCAGGCCTCTAAAACCTATCTGTCTGTACCAATTTTGAACGGTCTAACTGTATTTCTATTTGTTTTTGACCATAGCACCCCCCTTCCCGCCCCACCTAATAATTTTAAAAATTCGAAAATATCCGCAATCGATTTGTAAGTATCGAAAACATCTATATACCAATTATGAACGATCTAACTCTATTTTCATTTTTATTGCCCCCCTCTCCCCTCCCCCTTTTCCGGCTCTCCTAATAACTTTACACTTTCGAAAATATCCCTATTCGACTTGCAGGCCTCTAAAACCTATCTATACCAATTTTGAACGGCCTAACTGTATTTCTGTTTGTTTTTGCCCCATAGCCCCCCTTCCCGCCCCTCCTAATAATTTTACAACTTCGAAAATATCCGCAATCGATTTGTAGGTATCGAAAACCTCTATATACCAATTTTGAACGATCTAACTCTATTTTTATTTTTTGCCCCCCCCCCCCCCCCCCCTCTCTCCTCCTTCACTTCATGCCCCTCCTAATAACTTTACACAATCGAAAATATCCTCATTCGACTTGCAGGCCTCTAAAACCTATCTGTATCAATTTTGAACGCCCTAACTGTGTTTCTATTTGTTTTTGCCCCTTAGCCCCTCCCCCACCCTGCTGCCCCACCTGGGGGCTGAATTTCTAAAATTCCAGAAATTGGTTTTTAGATATTTGCATTAGCAATATTTTAGAGCAAAAATTTCACGCATATCTATTTTTTTGTTTGAAATATATAGGATTATGCGAAATCACGTTTTACGCATGTGAAATCACGTTTTGTCCCCCCGCCCCCCTTGGGGACCGAATTTGGAAAATTCCAGAAATTATTTTTTTGACATTTGTATTAGCTATATTTGAAAGCAAAAATTTTACGGATATCTGTTTTTTTGTTTGAGATATGAAGGATTTTGTGAAATCACGTTTTGCCCCCCCCCCTCCCCCTCTTGGGGGGCGAATTTTGTAAAATCGCTTCTTAGTGGATGCCCACGTCATAGAAAGAACATTGTCACAAAATTTCATGCTTCTAGGTCCAGGTGTTTGGTCTGGGCGTTGATAGATCACCCCCTGACTCAGTCAGTCAGGAAGTGTTCTTTTATATATATAGATTAAGCAGTACCATACTAATTAATGTTTAATTTATTTATAACATACTGTTAACATTTTTTAACAGTTTATACAGAATTATTATATCCTTATCTTATCAAAAACCCAATATCCATAGTGTACTTAGCTATTAATTTAACTTTTTTTTATTATATTAAGATAAAGGTGTAGCATCACATTTTAGTGCACAACTTGTTTACAACATATATTTACAACATATGTCATATTTATTTATAGCTCAATTATGGTCTACAAATGTTGCGTACCTCAATGTAGAAGAAATTATAGTGTTGCTGAAAAAGTTCATGTTTTTGGATTTCCGGCAGATAAAGCATTGCAAGATGCCTGGATTTCAGCTATTCCACGAAAAGATTTCAATTATACAAAAAAATTCCAAAGTAAGTTTAATGTGGCATATTTATGCTTATTTAAAATTATCCCCTTTGTTGGGCATCTTATGTTTAACGGTGAATCAAAAGATTTGAGAAATATAAAAGAAAATATAATGGATACAATAATTTGTATAAATTTTCTAAATTGTAGGAAATATTACAGTTATTACATTTAATAATCTTCAGAAATTTGTTATTAAGTGCAAGAATTAAACTTCTGCTTATGGGTCACTATTGTTGCTTCTAAATAGCATCCTGCTTGTAATTTTTAATTTTAGAAAAATAAAAACTATGCATGCTCTAAGAATATAGTAGATTTTTAAAAGCCTGTGACATTACTTAAAAATTTTTAAGTTTTTTAATCCATTAATATAAGTGGGACTTTAAAATACCTTTGTGAAGGAAAATTCGCTTTGTTTATTTTATTTTTAAAACATTTTTTATATTTTCATATTTTTAGGTTTTTAGTATTATTTTATATATTAAAAAGCAATATGAAACTCAGATAAACTATAAATTATCAGTTTCTTCTGTGACTTTTCTCAAAATGTAAAACCGATGGATAGTTTACTATATTTTTCTCCTTTTAGGAATTTCAGTACTGATTAAAGTAAATAAATATATATATATTTACTTTTTGGAGGGAGAGCTAAATCTGACCAGTGCTGAATTAAATTGTATGCTTGTATCGTTATAACAATAGCATACACACACGTATAAATATAAATATGTATATGATTTATCATTATAATGATAAAACACCAGGAGAGAAGACTTCAATTAGCAAGGTATCTGTAAATAATTATACATATATAAACATCAGAAGCAAAAGATAATAAAAAAAATTATAAATGTAGAAAAATTACTTAAATTACCCAGAAAACTGCTATATCTTTATCAAGGGCAATTATAGCAGCAAGGTAATAAATAATGAGTTATTTCTGAGAGAGTGATATATGAGATCATATAAAATCACTATCATTGCTCAACTACTCAAAGGTTTCAATTAATGAATTAAAATGCATGTAAGAAGTGAAAAAAAAATGAAAGCAAAAGATGACAAACATAGTCCATTTACATAATATATATAATGTTTTAAAAATGTAAATTTTTAAAATGCGCATTAAATATCAAGAAAACTAATAATCTAAGAACGTACATATGTTCTAAAATTATGTTGTTGTTTGACCATTGAAAGGATGAATTACATATATATATATATAATGGTTTAGTGGGTTGCTAAACTAAAAAAAAAAAAAAAAAAAAAAGGAAAGAAGGAAAAAGAAAAAAGAAAAAACAAACAAATCAGTGATTTACAATTATATTTTAATTTTTGCTGTTATGTATTTCATACAGCAATATTCATCTGAATTGAAGTATATTATAACAATTTTACTATTAATGGTGAACTCTACTGAATAACATTTATGGATTTAAATAAATATTTCAGCTTTAAAATGGTCGTTATAATTATAAATGATATACAACAGAAGATTAAATTAACATCAATGTAGTTGTATCTTTAAAAAAAAATATATTATTAATGAGGGTGTTAAAGATAAAAGTTAAATTTAAAAACTGGGTGCCAGACAAACTAGTTTAACCCAATTCACCCGTGTTGGCCTTTGCCCTTTTCTTCTACTGCGTATATATATATATATATATATATATATATACTAAATTACAAATTTTTTTTTCTTTATTTTTAATAGGTTTGTGAGAAACATTTTACTTCAGAAAAAATACTTTGGGAAAGTTCTGCTTTCGATGAGGCTTCGGGAAAAATAATATCTGCTCCACTACGGAAGCCAAAGTTACTTAAAGATGCCATTCCCAGTATCTTTCCAGATTGCCCTACATATTTCTCGACTACTATTCATCATCGGGATGCTCCAGAGGAAAAGAGAAAAAGCAGGGAGCACAGGAATGTAGAGAAAGCTATCCATGATAGCTTAATTTCAAAAGAGACTTATGAAAGGAGGAGAGCATTCTCTAACTTTAATGAACTCAGGAACGTCGTTAGTGTACATCCGGTCTCTCAGTTTTGGGAAATTTTATGCTATGAAAAATTTATTATGTACTTAAATTTAAATAATCTATTACTTATATCTCAATAATTTTAATTCATTTATCAATATATTTATTTATTTCAGCTTCATTAAAAATAGTTTTAAAGTTTTCATTTTTTTTTTTTTTTTTTTTTTCCTTTATATACTCATAAATTTACGTTTTTTTTTTTTTTTTTAAAGAATGATTTGAAATTAATATATGTTACTCAAGTTCCCCATAGCATGAAACTATTTTAAGTATATAAGTAGCATTACTAGCCTGTGTAAAGGGAGTCGCAAAATATTATTTGAAATGCATAACAGTATATGAGAATTATTCCTCAAATGTATACCTAAATACATTTATACTGTGAAAATCATAATGACAGTAACATATATTATAACAAGGCTCCTACAGCTCAGGAAAAACCTGAAAAAGTCAGAAAAATGCAAAATTGAGCTAAAAGGTTAGGAGAAAGTCAGGGACAAGCAAATCTCAATTAAAAGGTCAGGAAAAAAGTCAGGAAATGACATATCTGAACTAAAAAGTCAAGAAAAAAAAAGTTGAATCCCCTCTCCCTCCCCCCCCCAAATAAATAAATAAATAAATAAATAAATAATAAAAAATAAGGAGTAGTTTTCAAGAAAAATGTGCAGAGTTTGTACTAGAATTTCTAACCCATTCATTCTTTATCTATAGCAGTATATTACTAGGTTTTTCTAGCTATAAATTTCTAAACCCGACATTTGTCTTCAAATGAATTTCCTCCAGTAACTTATTAACAATAGTAACAAAATACTTGCTGATAGCAGATTAATTTTGAAGAAATTGGAGAGAATATGACTGAGTATTAGTAGCCAGGCTATGAAAAAAGGGAAGAACTGCCTAATATTTTCATCGTGAAGATATCAGACCAGCTTTAAAATATCATTCATGGTGTTGGTATAAACATCATTTACTAAGAACATTCTATTTTAAAAACTTTTTAAGTTATTCAAAATTTATAATTTAAATTTTCTTAGCATGGGAGAATAGAGCAAAATTTTGTTTAAACATGCATAATTTGTTTAGGAAAAATATTTCCATCGTGAAAATATCAAAGCACTTTTTAAATATCCTTTATGATATTAGATTGGCATGAACCTCGCTGACTTTGAATATTTTAATTTGAAAAATTCACAAGTTATTCTAAATTTAAGATTTTCTTAACATGGAAAATAGCGCAATTATTGTACTATTGATATTTATTTATTATTTTAATAAATATACAATTAAATTGTTGTTTTCTATGGTTTTTCTGACAAATAAGAATATTTGATCAGCTGCACAATTTACCAAAATGATATACGTCTATACTGAATTTCAATATGTTTTAAAATTTAGCGTAAAAGTCACGAAATTGCAATACAAATAGTCAGGAAAAACCTGAAAATATCAGGATTTTCTTTTCTGGAAATAGTGTAGGAACCTTGTATAAAGATAAACCAAAACCACTTTTTTCCAGAGAATATGGTATGATTAACCTTAATGATTGGATCACAGGGTCAAACAATGTATTCAGATACATTATGAGATATAAGTGGAAATTTCTTGAAAGTTATTATCTGTTCGCATTAATATTATATATATTTCCACTTATTTAGAATGACAGTAATCCTATTTTTAAGTGAAAGTTTTTTGTTATCTAATTGTATCATTACTAGTTTGTGTACAGGTCTCACAAAAGAATATGGGTACATACTACATTACAGCATACTTCATATCTTTAAATTGCAAAAAACACATTGGAATTAACATTAGACTTACAGTGCTATACAAAAGTAATCAGATTCATTGTAATATACAAATTCATATTACGTAAGGCACATTTGTTGTGTTTTACGTTTTTAATACATGAAAAAAAAAAAAAAAAAAAAGTGCAAAGTTAAACAATTTGATGAGTATATGCAGTTGGAAACTGTTTCTAAGTGAAACACATGAACCATATTTTTCTTTTTTGCAAAATTTGACACTTTTTTCAATACTTTTTAAATTTTCTTAAAACTTTAAGCTCTCATAATAACGCCCAATGTCTTAGCAAAAAAGTAATAAATAAATTAAGAGAACTTTGATTATTCTTTAGCACTATATCTTTAATTACTGTGAGCAAGGTGTGTAAAAACTGTTTAGAAATGTCTTGAAAACAAAATAAATTTTACAGAAACCTGGTAACAAAAAGATTTGTTAAGAAACAATAAATGTGTAAAATAGCAAAACTGCATGTAAAAAAAAAAAAAAAAAAAAAAAAAAGTGCAAAGTTAAACAATCTGATGAGTATATACAGTTGGAAACTGTTTCTAAGTGAACCACATGAACCATACTTTTCTTTTTTGCAAAATTTGACACTTTTTTCAATACTTTTTAAATTTTCTTAAAACTTTAAGCTCTCATAATAACGCCCAATGTCTTAGCAAAAAAAAAAAAAAAAAAAAAAAAGCTACCATGTATTATATGTAATCATTAAAATTTGTAAAAAATACTTATGTGATTTTATTAAAATTTTAATAAATGGATAATAAATACTTGTGTCTTGCATTTCTTTCTTTCTTTCTTTTTTTCTGTATGAATTTTTTTACAAATATTTCCTCTAGGTAAAATAATTGTGTCACATTTTTTTTTTTTTTTTTCATTCTTACATTTTTATTATTAGGAGAGTGACAAAGATGAACTAAATATTTCATAAAGTCCCAATATTTCTAAAGAATTGCTATTTATTAAATGACTTCATTAATAAATTAATTCTGAATACATCTCTTCAGAATTTTTTTTTTTTTTTTTTTTTTTTTTTTTTTTTTTTTGATACATTTTTTTTTTAATTTAATGCTTTAGAATTCAGAAAATAACGTGCCTTGAAAAATGAAAAAGTATTTTAACATGGTCAAAATTATACTTTCACAAAAAGAGGAAGTCAAAGGTAAAATTGAATTTATTTGTACAATATATCTTATTTATTTAATATGTATTTTTGTTCACATTTCTAAGTTTGTTTTATTATAAATTTTATTAATATAGATTATTCTAACAGGCAGTAAGATTTTACGAAAACGCTAAAGAAAAAAGGATTAATTAACTGAAATAGCTTTCAAAAGATTTTTAAGAAAAATAATTCAAGTAATGAAATAATAGTAAAAACAGAATCTAGTTAGATCTCAACATGACTTTATTTGAGTTTATTCGCCCATAAAAAGACATGCAGTAACTAAGTTGTATTCCTCAGTAACGGTTATCATATTCATTTCTTAATTTTTATTTAATACGACTTCTCTCAAATTTATTATTATTGTTATTTTTTTTTTAAATAATTCGGCAAGGAAAAGAGAAAAAAAAAAGGAGGGGGGACCACCCTTTAATTTATTTAAATATACAAAAAACGTAAGAGGGAGAAAGGCGATATCTTACCTTAAATACGATGTTGCGTCCATTAGCAACGGTTCTTAAAATTTTCTGAACGCTTCTTTTCTCGATTTAAATTTAATATTTAATTTAACTTGTTTCCAATTATATATATATATATATATATATATATATATATTAAAGTTCTATTTTGTCAGAAAGCAGTTGTCCGACTGTCTTAATAAAAGCATTTATGTTTGCCTTTTTTGTCTCCTAGGGATATATTTAGTTGGCCATCTTTATATATTTATTTATTTATTTATGTAAGTTCTTTTGCCAGTTGTCTGCCAACAATGTATGTGCATTTTTTTTTTTTTTTTTTTTTTTTTCTTTTCTCTTTCTTTTCCTTTTTTACAATTTCAAACTTTCTTTACCATTTATCTTTTAGTAACAGAAATAAATAAATATATTATTTTATTCATTTTTATATATTCTTTCATCATTTATCTGGTAACGGAATTGAATAAATTTCTTTTTTTTTTTTTTCTCTCTCTCAAATTCTGGCATATTGTTTTGATATTGAAAGCGTTGTCTGCTGTTTAAATGCTTTTTTGTAGCCGCAAATAAATATATAAATTTATATATATATTTTTTCTTTGTTTGTTTGTTTTTCCGTAAACTCATATGAATTTGAACCCTTTGAACGATACCACATTTTAACTCCTACTCTTATAATTTTCTGAAAAACGTACGACAAATTTCACATTTGCGTATTAATATATAGATTGGCAAATATATATATATATACTAGCAGACCCGGCCACGCGTTGCTGTGACTAAGTTATACATTGAATTATACGGCTGTAAACTATTTAGTACAGTCAAATTATTATTTACGAACAAAGACGAAAACGTTGTAGCCGATGTAAAAACCCACAGGGTTGAGATTTGAAACTTAGGTCAAAATTTGGAAGCGATTGATAAAAATTTTCGTAGTGTTGATATTAAGCACAAATTAATTTTATTGTAGGGTCCTATAAATTTTAATGGAGAAGTGATATATATTATTTCTAATGCTACTTTGGATAAAATTGCTAAAATGACTAATATATAAATTAAATTCTATTAAAATTCTATTAAAATAAAAGTATAAAAGAAACAGACGATTTTAAAATCATTTTTTATGGAGGAGTGAAATATAATATATGCTATAATGGATAATTTTACTATAAAATGACCTCATCATTTTAAATATTTTAAAGAGGGCAACAGCTGTAGTTATAAAAAGGAAAACAATAAGGCTAAACCAGAAAAATAAGTAAATTTGATAAATATTTTAAAACTTTAAAATTGGAAATCTTATGAAATATTGGACATTTAAAGTAAATACATGTATCATTTAAATAGAAAAATATTTTGGAAAAGTTTAGTGTATTTTAACGAAGTGATGAGAAGTTTTTGAAAAATTTTAATAGTAAATTCAAGTTAATAAAGATGGGAAACATTGAGGATTAAGATAAGAATAATTATAAGATAAAAAAAAAAAAAAACTTTTTATATACCATGCTTTTAAATTTTAATATGCTAATAATATACTAATTAAAAGGAAAATGATAAATATTCTATCATAGTTTGAAGTCAAATTTGTTTTCAAATGTCTAAATAAACTATCTGATGTAAGATACTAATATTTTGCAGCGGAATAGATTTCATTTCTGTCATTCTTGGCGAAAAAAAAAAAGAATATCGCCAAATTATCTGGCGAAAATATTTAATTCCTTTCAAAAATCATGGTTATTTTAACAACTTATATTAAAAGAGTAATGAATAATATGAAACAATATTCCGTACAATACATATTACATGTCATACATACGTACAATGAATAATACATATTACATTTCGTACAATGCATACATCTGGCATGTATATTTTCGTGTTACACTTTTGATCGCCAAATAATAATAATAATAATAATAAAAGCCAAGGGCGACAGAGTTTTGAAATTTAAAATTAAAATTTTGTCAATTTGACAGCAAAATAATTCAATCTAACACCCGCGATAACTAATACATATCTATACCCAAATATAAGGATTAAAATCGGGAAATAATAATTTCTTACAAAAAATCCAGTGGGCAATTAACATAGGAAATCTTTTTCTTGGCTGCTCAGACGGTCAGTGAGTCACACTTCGCTTGCGTATAGAACTCATAGATATAGTATAGCATATATAGAATAGAGTGATCATTGGGGAGAAAAAAGTTATTCCTTTTCATTTGGGAAAAGACGACGTTTTTACCAAAATATGGCCGTCTTTCCCCGAGTGAATACACACGGGAATACATACTAATATTTTAGCAAATAAAATTTATGAATAATTTATTTGCTAAAGGGGAATGGAAGACTCCAGATCCAGTTTCAAATTCATATTTCTTTCTTTCTTTTCTTTTCTTTTTTTTTTTTTTTTTTTCAATACCACTTAATGGCTGTTTCCAAAGCTTTTATTTATTTTTTTTTTTTTCGGCATCAAAAATCTTTGTACGATAACATGGGGATGGGAGATCTATATATATTACTATATCTATGATAGAACTACATTAGCACTTTATCAATGTGTATAAAATCTTTAAATTGATTATGACGTCAATTTTCGTGAGAGGCATAATTCAACTTTTTATAATTTTTTAACGTTCACGTTTGATTAAATGTATTTATTTTTATGTCGAAAGAAAATGAACTCGTATTTTTTTTTTTTTTTTTTTTTTTTTTTTTTTTTTTTTTGGCAACAATTAAATTAATGGAACTCACAGATATTTTGGAGCAACTTTAATAAAGGTCTATAATTAACAAATAATTGCAATAAAACAATATTGTGACAATAAATTGAGATAAAAACTATCCTATCTCTCAAGTTGGACCAAACTGCACACAGTGTGCAAAATTTCATTAAAATCGGTTCCTTAGTTTAGGAGTTTACCCCGGACAAACATCGTGACACGTAATTTATATATATATACAGATATATATATATAAATTCCTTTTTTATTTTTATTTATTATTATTATTGTTATTATTATTATGATTTAATTCAGACATTGTATTTAACTATCACATTTCTGTATGTCTAAATAACAATACAAGGGGAAAACTAAAGTTTAATAAAAATGATAATTTTTTATTGGAATCAACTTGACCGTTTGCTTGAATCAAAGAATTTTAATTTTCTGGCAAATATTTTATTTTCTTCCGTTTTATTCAGATGCCGTTTCGATAAACGTACATATTGACCTTACCAAGAAAAATGTATAATTATTTTGTTATAATAATAATAATAAGATCGTTTTTTTTTTTTTTTTTATGATTCAAACGAAAGGCAATTTTGAAAATAAAATTGCAAAATGACATCTACTACTAAAACATTGTGAAATAAAATTTTCATATGTTTACTGTATGGACGTATAAAAAAGAATAAAATTATTCTCTTATGATATAATAAGTGTAAAAAGAAGCTGTCAATTCTCCTTCCTTAATCAACAATCACATAGTTAAAGGTCCCAAGACTATACTGAGAGAACAGATTATAGGATCTTCTTTCATAGTGCAACAAAAGAAGATCGTTCAAAGCTCCTCCTCACTCTTGAAGCATTTCTTTGCCTAGATACCGTGACGTCACCCAGCCGTCAGAAGGCATTCTCTCTCAGAATGGTAATGGTCAAATCCCTGTGGGCTATGCAAACGGGCCTATCATGTAATCGTTCACAATACCTGCCCAAACATTAACAGAGAAACGTTTTTGGAATGAATGTGGGTGTATAGCGTTTGAATTTTCTGTTGTTCACAGATGAGTATTGTGCACATCACATTGAAAACGCCTTCCTGAGTAAAAATTGCCTCGTGTGAGAACACAACAAAAGTTGAAAAAACCTGCTGCAACGCATACTGTTGCAAGAACCTTTGGCAGACTTCTACATGCAAAGAGTAATCACTTACTTCCAATGCTTGCACTTTCTGAATATGGAATGGATGTAGATGTTCTTCATGTAAGACTCTCCAAACAGTGGACAAACTCGCATGTACACGGTGTGCAATATCGCTTGTACTTGTGTCGGGTGTTTCATCCACAATGTTTAGAAGGATTTCTTCCATGTCTGGATGTCGAGCAGTTCTTGTTGCAGTCCTTGCGTCAGAATTAGCAAGAAAAGTACCATTTTCACAAAGTATACGATGCAACCGTTCAAACATTTTGTGATTCGGCATGCGCCTGTTTGAAAATCGTTCCTGATACAGTCGTAGCGGTGCACTACTGTTCTCATTAACAGCACCGTACATTAGATGCATGTCTGCTTTTTAATTATTCGGAAAATCTCCCTTTACCGTCGAAAGACATTAGTTTAAAATTATAACAGCAGATGCAGATAACGAATGACCAAGTCAACTAAAACTCTTTACCTTCAACATTACCAGCCAATCACCCAAATTTTGCTTAGTTGTATTACTGATGGTTTTCGCAATTTTAAGCATTTATTGTCAATATTACTGCAAAGAAACACTTTGCGATGTATTTGAAACTCCGCCTACTGTGTAAATTTTACATTTCGTGCGCATTACAGTACACCTAATAAATTATTCACAATATAAGCATTTATTCGATCAGTGTGAAGTATTCGGAAATAACATTTTTATCATGTATTTTGTAAAATTAACAGTAAAAGACAGAACCTTTCGGTTAAAAAGTGAAACATTCACAAGCAATGAGAGTAGGCGGAGCTTCTGTTAAAACCCCCAGAAAACACATGCATACTTACCAACCATCTCATTAATAAACGTACAATTGTTAACGCCCCCTGAAAAAACGCCCCTTTTCTCACACTACTATATTTTTAGAGTTATTCCCTTCGCATTTCATAAAACTAAAATTACTCTAAAAAGTTATTGGTGTGAAAAGAAAAGGCGGGTACTAAAAATTGTACGGTTCCTAATGAGATGGTTGGCAAGTATGCACATGGTACGTAAAGGGTTAAAATAACGATTGGGGACATGGGTTCTTATACAATTCCGAGTCCTAACTCCCCTCAATGTTTGTCCCATCATCGTTGAATCACCTTGTACATATAGGAGAGTTGTCACAGGGGTAAGAAGTAACAAGCAATTTATGAAAGAGTTTGTAACATTTCTGATTAAATATTTTTATATACATAATTTTTATGACTCGATTTATAATTTAAGCACAATCGGTGCTCCACAAAAATGGTTAATAAGAAATTCTGTACACGTGCTTCCTTTTCGCTAGTTAGTGGGGGGGGGGGGGATATATCGTAAATTTTGATTAAAGGTATGTTAGTTTTTACTTTAAAGAAATGTTTATAGATATTTATTTAGTCTGTGTGTTGAGTTATAAAATGCATGTTTAATTTTTTGCAGAAATTGTTATATTTTTTTATAAATAAACAAAATGTCCAAAATCTTGTGATGTGGCAAGTTGTAACATGTTAGAGATGTGGCTTGGGGAGATGCCTACAGCCTCTAAGTCTCCGCCCATTTTCTGAAAACTTTCAGAAGTGAAAATTTTTAGGCTTCTTCGCCATTAGAATATTTAAACGGAAATATTTTCTGTGCTTTTTTTTTATAGTGCCGTGCTTATTTAATCACGGAATAGAAAATATTTGATAAAAATAATGGTAGAAAAAAAAGCTGAAATTTCTCATCAATGAGAGTGTCCTGATAAAAGGACGGAGAATTCGAGCTCTGCTGCTAAACCCTCTCTGTAGCAGAAGAATGGGTATAATGCTTAATTTGCAAAATGTGAGCACACATTAAATGCATGAGAGGAACAAAATATCATTTGCTTGAATTAATTTCAACTCTGATTAAGATTGACTTCTATGTTAATTTTATCTTTAATTTTCTCTTTATTTTACTGAAATCCATTTGATATAATTTATTTTTAGTATACCAAGAAGATTATAATTAAATATTAGTTATTAATTGCCTTTTTTTATTAAATTAATAAATGATTGATAACACAAAAAAAAAAAAAAATAAATTGCAATATTGTCTTTTTTATTGTTAGTGCTTGCTCACTTTGTATCCGATACCAACTTGCCCCACGTGTGTTACAACTAGCCCCAAATCTGGGGCAAATTGTAACAGGCAAATAATTTAAAAAAATTATTTTTTGTACCAAACGACCTCAAACATTAATAAAAGTTTTTTTTTTTTTTTTTTTTAATATGATAGATGGTTATGTATGCTGTTGAAAACAGCAATTATAAACAGGAAAACGTAAATACACTTCACAATATATTTAATTTTCTAAAATCTGTTACAACCCGCCCCACGCTCCCCTGTATATACATAATAGATGATTGGCTGTCTCTCAAAGGGAATTCTAGAGTTGCCAACATTTTAATTTATTGTCATGTGTATTCAGTGGCGGACTTAAAGGGGGAGCTGAAGCCCCCCCTCAAAAACACTGACATTCACAATTGAATATTGCAACTGTAAATTTTTTGTTGGTCTTGAATAACATTTTGAAAAGTCTTAGCCCCCCCCCCCCCAAAAAAAAAAAAAAAAAAAAAAAAAAAAAAGTTCTGGATCCGCCACTGTGTGTATTTATTTAATTATTTATTTATTATTATTATTATTATTATTATTATTATTTCAAATGTATACTTCTTTTAGTACAGTAGAGCCGCAACTATACGATTCCCAATTAACCAAGTTCCGGGTAAACCGAGGTAGTCCCTAAGAGACAAAGCCCCGAAGAAGCTGTGGCTTTTAACAACTGGCGCAGATCCCTCTGATAAATTTTGCTTTAGAGTACTGCATTTTGTGCTTTATACTAGTATCTATTGTCTTGCATTTTTATCTGACAACATTTAAATATGTAATACATGTATTAATTTACATCACTGACTACGTTTTCATCTATTTTAAACTTTGCCGTATGTTTCCCCCTCGACTTACGACAGATTCCCTATTATCTGAAGTTTAGATTATCCGAGTTACCTTCGGTCCACGGATAGACGAAGTTCTACCGCATCATTTTTTTTTTTTTTTTTTTTTTAATTTGACATATATATATATATATATATATATATATATACATAATAGAGGATTTGCAGTCCTTCTAAGTTAATTCTAGAGTTGTCAACATTTTAATTTATTCCGGAGCATTTTTAGACCGGGCACTATTCTTTAAAGAGTAAATTTTTCTTATTTCGTCGTAGTTATATATTGAAGATAAATATTCTAAAAATTAAGTGGATCGAAATAAAGGCGGGGCTAAAAATGCTCCGGAAGGAATTAAAATGTTGGCAACTATGGAATTCATAGCATGAATTCCATGTGAAAGACACGTATTCATATTATAACTTTTAAAGTTTTAAGAAATTTCAGCAGTATGTCAAAAACAAAAAATAAATTTATAAATAAATATAATGAAATCATTAATTTACTGACACCGTTTTTTTTTTATTTCTGGATTTTGTTTTATAGATTTTCACTACGGCGGAGTTTTTTAAACGCCTGTAAAGATTTTAGACACATAATCGTGTCATATCGTTTGCGTCTATGCGGGCAGCAAGCGATTTGTGTGGATTTTATTTATCGTGAAAACATGGGGTTGGCTCTGATCGATTTGTAATAACATCTGACTTATAAAAGTGTAGATCGATTTGGCTTATAGGGTGCCCATTTATTACGTGAGGTGTGAAAGGGCTCGAGGTGAATCTCATATATTTCTTTTCTCCCAAAAAACTGTAAAATTGCGAGAAAGTTAAGTTAAATTTAAAATTATTTGGATTAAATCATCGCGAAAAATGGTATAGTTTATATGTTATACTCAATTTTTCATAGAGTTGTAAGCTGTCAAAGTATGGGGATGCTAATGTTAAATGAATGTAACAAACATTAATTCATATCTACCTGAAAAAAAAAAAATATATATATAT
Organism: Salticus scenicus; assembly: GCA_963930645.1. Lineage (NCBI taxonomy): Eukaryota > Metazoa > Arthropoda > Arachnida > Araneae > Salticidae > Salticus > Salticus scenicus. The sequence goes on along the minus strand of OZ005660.1, from coordinate 218,661,583 downwards.
ATATATATTCAAGTTCTGTTCTTTTTTATGCCTTAGAATGAAGTGCCCCAAACATATTCCATGCATATTTATGATTAAAAAACATTTTTTTAATCATGAAAATTATTAATAAATTCATATTCGAAAAAAAAAATATGATTTATGACCTATACTAATTTTTACACGAATATAACAGGCAACATCAAAAAACATTAGTTTCCAAATTCACAGTTCATTCCAAACATTATTTTTCGAGTAACAGTGATATTTCATTTTTCATTGCTGTTAGGGGGCCGTCACATATTAACATATGTATTGTCTAAAGAAAATATCTGCATATAATCTGACGGAAAACTATTGTAATTTACTATTATGTTAATCTTATAGTTTTAAAAGCAACATTTCTATGTTTATTATACAAATTCACTTATTTCTGTAAAATTACCGTAATGCAGACAAGAGATTGTAAAAGAAATTCAAAAGGAAACAAGCTCCGCCTTCTGCATAGCTGAAATAATATTAAAATAAAACTATTTTGCTTATTGGTATTTGTCTCTATATGTGATGCTGGTATGCATAAACTTCAACAGAATTTACTGCATAAATTACTGAAGACAAAATTTAAATTATTTAATCGTGAATATGTAAAACCATTTTGTTTTTTAAAGTAATAGAAAAATGTGTAAAGGCGTGGTATACTTTACAAGACTTACATACTTTATATTTTTTTATATTGACACACTGTGTCATTCTTAAATATTAAATAACTTTTCCTAGTTTTTCAAAGTTAAATTTTTGTTTTAACCTTGTTCAATATTGTAGGATTCGTACATCTGAAGTTAAATGTGATGTTTTAGAAAATGTGAATTATTATTTGAAATAGCAAAATACATCCGATATTTGTTTTATTAATATTACTATTTAATAATTTTTATAAGATGTTTTTACCGCGAATTTTCTGCTTTAATCTTGTTGACACATGTTTGCATTTGTTTACTGTATGGTTTGTGTACATTATGTTATTTAAATTTTATCGCATGATGTAACATAATAAAATATTTAATTTTTATTAAATTTTTTTTAATGTAGAATCAAATGTTGGATATATAATTTATTTTCAACTTATAAAATCTATTATTGAAACAAAGTGCAATGTTATTAATTTTGATTAATTCTAATCACGGCGTGAAATTCATATTTATTATGGAAAAACAAAGTAATAGTAATATATCTTATCACTTTTAAAGCTATAGATATTGATCTTACACTTTTCATAATAAGAATTCAAGTACAGCAGACTCCTGTATAACGTGGGAGAACCGCTCTGCGCAGTAGGAAAATCGTGTTATATGGAATGTACATTATCAGACCAATTTATGCAAGTTCAGTCCAATAAAATAATAATAATAAAAATAATTTATTTTATTTTATTTAGGGGAGTTTCGGACAAGTTGTAACAGTTTTTAGAAAATTAAACTTATTGTGAAATGTTACGTTTCCCTGTTTATAATTGATGTTTTCAATATCATACATAATCATTTATCATATTCATAAAAAAAATAATAATAATAAAAAAATAAAATAAAATAAATAAATGAAAATGTCAATGTTTAGATTTATCACAAAAAATATATTTTTAAATATTTGCCTGTTACAATTTGCCCCGGATTTAAGGGTAGTTGTAACACACGTGCGACAAATTGTAAGAGATACAAAGGGAACCCTAACAATAAAAACGACAATATATATATATATATATATATATTTTTTTTTTGTTATCAATCATTTATCTATGCCTGCGCTCTGGTGCTCACACTGCGGATCGCGGAGCTTCCAAATTTGGCATATAGATACCTGGGACCCTGCAGGTATGCACCTCAACGAGATTTTTTCAAATGTCGAATTTGAATTTTTTAAATTAATGTTTTTTCGATTTTAAACATTGGCTTTTATGTATCATTTTTCAGGTATTTATTCTTCGATTGTAATCCTCTGCGTATCTTAGCAACGGCTATATTATGCAATTTATTTTTTATTTAATACATTCATTTGGAGGCGAATCTTTTTTCTCTTTTCAATTTATTTTATCTATTGAAAGTAAAATGGTAATCCAGCAGAAAAAAAATAAGTATATTAAATAAAACGTATTTATTACAGTTATGTTTATGTATAATTTTTGTAGTATATCAACAATTATTTTTCATTTGTTAATATAATTTCTTAATATTTTTTTTCTTTTTTCTTTTTTTCTAATTTATAGTATTTGTCAGGAAATAATGTTAGTATATAGTAGAAAGGATTAAACTGATTGAATTTTTTTTTGTTTTTTATGTATTTAATTCCTTTTTAAAAAAAATCTACTTTTTATTTCATTTCATTATATTGGTCGGAATCAAATTGTAATATAGTGTAAATAGCGTGAGCTCTAAAATACATGGTTCAAAAACTGAAATATTTAATAGACGCTGAGATACAGTTTTCTTTAAAATCGTAGTTCTTAAATAATAGCAGATCCACCTGTTGTCAGTGAAATCCCATATTGAGATGTATAGGAAATAGATTTCTGCGGGCAGTGGGAACCTGTTCCCCACACACTGCGGGCAGAGAAAGAGCTGCTGTAGGCACGGGTACCCGAAGCGAGGTACAGGGCGATTTCAATGTAATTATTTTAGTTTTTATTTATAATGTGATGTGAAAAAAAAAAAAAAAAATCTATATATATCCAATCCTTTTGAAGATTCATTCAAATATAGTGACCAGCATAGCGGGCGTAGCCTGCTAGTTAATTTAATAAAAGAAAAAGGCAATTAATAACTAATATTAAATTATAATCTTCTTTGTATAGTAAAAATGAATTATATCAAATGGATTTTAGTAAAATAAAGTAAATAATTAAAGATAAAATTAACATAGAAGTCAATCTTAATCAGATTTGAAATTAATTCAAGCAAATGATATTTTGTTCCTCACATGCATTTAATGTGTGCTCTCATTTTGCAAATTAAGCATTATACAATTTCTTCTGCTACAAAGAGGTTTCAACAGAGCTCGAATTCTCCGCCCTTTTCTCAGGACACTCTCATTGATGAGAAATTTCTCCTTTTTTTTCTACCACAATTTTTCTGCAACATTCTCTAATTCGTGATTAAATCGTGATTATAATTCGTGATTAAATAATCACGGTACTATAATATAATAACATAGAATATATTTCTGCATACATGATACATATAGTAATGGCATAGAAGCCAAAACGTTTTCATTTCTGAAAGTTTCCTAAAAATGGGTGGAGACTTCGAGCTTTGACTGTAGGCATCGCCCCAGGCCACTCCTCTAACATGTTACAACTTGCCCCATCGCATTATTTTGGACATTTTGTTTATTTATAAAAAACATAACGATTTATACAAAAATTAAATATGCATTTTGTAACTCAACACACAGAGTAAATAAATATCTATAAACATTTCTTTAAAAAAAAATTAACATACCGTTAATCAAAATTTACGAAATATTTTTTTCCCCACTAACTAGCGAAAATAAAGCAGGTGTACAGAACCTCTCATTAACCATTTTTGTGCAGCATCGATTGTGCTTACATTGTAAAGCGCGTCATAAGAATTATGTTTATAAAAATATTTAATCACAAATGTTACAAACTATTTCGTAAATTGCGCGTTAATTCTTACCCTTGTGACAACTGGCACTTCGCTAGCTTACTTATTATTTATCATTAGTATTATTATTATTATTACTTTTTTATTGTTTTTTAAGTATGGTTTCGTTGTTTATTATACAAATTAACCTATTTTTGTAAAATTAGCATATTGCAGGCGGGAAATTTTGATGGCATTCCAAAAGAGAAAAAAAAAAAAAAAAACTCAAATTCTGGCTTATTCTGAAAAAATATTTCGCTTTAAAAAGTTTTCTTTTTTCTTTTTTTTTTTTTTTTTTTTTTTTTTTTTTTCTGTTTTTTTACTCTATAAACAAATGAAATTTATCGTTTCGATTGTTGATGAAAAAAATTCAGATATTTAATAATGAATATGTTAAATAATTTGATGTTTTAGAGAAACGTATAAAGGCGTGACTTATTCTCAAAATAGGAATGCTTTTGAACAGTATCTCTTTTCTTGAATATTAAATATCCTTTCCCAGATTTTTAATTTTTTGTTTAAATATTATTATCTATATTTTTGTATGTTGTATATTGTAGGTTTTTACACCTCAAATCAAATGTAAAAATTTAAAGAATTACTGTCATGCGGGGCTTGCTGTACAAAATAAATATATACGCAATAGAGATAGATAATTGCTGTTTTCTTCGTTAGTAAAAATTTTTCTAAATTTTTACTGCTGTTATTATTATTATCACCATTAAGCCCCACAATAATTTATCTTGCCACTTACATATTTGTAACTGAATATTGTAGAGTTCATATGATTCAAGTTATTTAAATTTTAACGCACACAGTGGCGTAATAAATTATTCCATTTTTTTTTTTTTTTTTTTTTAACTGTCAAATATACGTCATTTACGCCTTAGAGGAATCTAAAATTTGATTGACTGTGTGAAAATGTAAATTTGTCTTTCGCGTTGTACGGAACTGTTCATTGCTCTGTAACGAGTACTACTCGCAATTTTTTGTCTTGTTTTATGGTAGCGCGTTATGCTTGATTTAATCTTATACTATTAAGTGAGCAATAATTGTATATGTATATTTGACTGTTCTCGGAAACGGTAGCTCGGACAGTTACGTGAGTTAACACAAAGGTGCCCTCCGAAGGGTCATTGTGCACATCGAAGTCAGATTTTCGAATTTTTGATTAGTTTTCTTTTAATTAATAAAAATATGAAAATGAAACTTTTCATTTCTATAATGACGCAGAATGGAGAGTCTTAGGAGAGATTTGATTGGTTTATTTGATTTTCATTGAATTGAGCATACTTTACGTTGAACTAGAGCTACGTTTTGAGGAATTACAAGAGGTTTGATTGGTTTATTTGATTTTCATTGATTTGAGTGTATTTTACGTTGAACTAGAGCTAGGTTGTGAGGAATTACGAGAGATTTGATTGGTTTATTTGATTTTCATTAATTTGAGGAAAGGATGTCCAGTGATGTCTTTTGGTTTTAACATGCTTGACAGTGACTGCTGTGAAAACGAGTTTCGTGCGTTTTCAGATTCATGCACAGCGAGATAGGTGTGTCCAGTGATTTTTTTTTTTTTTTTTTTTTTTTTTTTTTTAACATGCGTGATAGTGATTGCCTCGGAACCGAGTTACATACGCTCTCAGATTCATGCACAGTGACAGGGTTCGTACGGGTCTTATTTTTTCTCTGAGTCTCACACCAGTATTCTGAAACAATAAAATTGATCTTAATCAGAAAGACTTATTTTATAACGAAAATCGTTCTAAACCATTTACTGGTATAAGACTCAGGGAAACAATAACGAACCCTGAGTGGGGTAGGGGTGTCCAGTATTATTATTATTTTTTTTTTTTGTTGTTGTTTGTTTTAACATTCGTGATAGTGATTGCCGCGGAACCGAGTTTCGTGCGTTTTGAGATTCATACACTGCGGGGTAGGGATGTCCAGTGATGTTTTTTGGTTTTAACGTGCGTGATAGTGATTGCCGAGGAGCCGAGTTTCGTGTGTTCTGAGATTCATGCACAGCGTGGTAGGGGTATCCAGTGATGTTTTTTTCCTTTTTTATTTTTTTTTGTTTTCATGTGCGTGAAGCGTGCATACCTGCGTTATAGTGATTGCTGCGAAAACGACTTACGTACGTTCTTTGATTCGACCATTTATCGAATAGTGACTTTTACTGTACAAGTGACAGCTTCAACTGTTTCCAGAATATTTGAAGAATTAACATTTCTATTTGACTGTTTTCGAGAATATTCGTTTTTATAATAGTTTTGTTGCTCAGATTCGAGAAGTTCAAAAAATGTTCGATATTGTCAAGGATATCCCATACTGAAACTTTGAAAAAAAATAGTCGCCAATCGAAATATATTTATTTAAACGTTCCAAGTATTCAATTGAAAAGAAATCCCTTAAATATAGTGCCCAGCGAAGCCTGCTAGCTATAGTTATATAGAGTTATACATAAGTTTCTAGGCAAGCACATTTCTTTTTGCAGTTTAACCTCGTTTTATATCATAATTAAAATTTCAGTACTTTTTTCCTGGTATGAATCTTAATAATGTCTTTTCTATTGTACATCATAATTTATTTTTTCTAAATATATAAACAGACCCCTAATACATTTTCGATTATAAGTTTATAAATAGAACTTTTCCTGAACCGCCTTGATCTCAGAAATTTGAATATGCGGTCGAAATTTGGGGTTGTCATTCAAAAAAAAAGAAGTTGATGCCTTTTTTATATAATATGTAGACGACTCCTTCACCAAAATCTAACTATACTATTATAAACTAGACATTATTACTAATCGATTGACACCAGCCGCATATTTCTAGGGTGATTTGTGGCGAAATTAGATTTTTTTTTTTTTTTTTTTTTTTTTTTTTTTTTTACTGACTGTACAGTATTAAGCAGGTGAACATAATACAAAATGTCCGTTAACTGCAGCGCCAATTGCTAATAGCGGTCGGGCGGCAAATAGAAACAAACGTTGGAAAGTATTACGAGTAATGAAAATATGCAGCCCAAGCGACTGAATATTTCCACTATATTCCTATCATTTGGCAGATTAGCATAATTTTAAATCGCCAAGACAAATATATATTTCGTTGTTGTTGTTATGGTACTGGAATATTCTTTCAATCTCCATGCTGTCGTATGTCTGAAAAGTCTCATTAATTTAAAAACTGTAGTGAATAAATAAATAAATAAATAAATAAAATATGGGATAAAGTAAGGCTTTTAGAACAAAGTTTAATTTTAGCAACATGTAAGCATTTATTAAGAAAACTGATTAAATATTAGATATTTCTGAAATGACAGCTATTTCTGAATCTATTAAGAAGATATTATTTATTCTATTTGACAGATGCTTTAATAATACAAAAAAAAAAAAAAAAAAAAAAAAAAAGTTTGATTTATTATTTATTTATTTTACACTTTTTGTGGTTAAAAGAAAAAGAAATACAAATTTTATTTTTAATTGCTAGTATTTTGGCTCGTAGGATATGTTTTAAAACATTTTAAATTTTCTTTTTCTTCTTCTTCTCCCTTTTTTTTTTTTCCTGAATATGAGGAATTTTTGGAAGGGTTTATTCATATATTCTATATTTGCATATATTCTGCAAAATCTTCATTAAAATAATCAAAAATTTATTTGATGCTTCAGTAATAAATATATATGCTTTTTTTTCCATCAATCAAAAATAATAGGGATGCATTAAGCTTAATTATATACATAAAAATTATCAGCTTTATCCACGTTAAATACAGCATTTTAATAGTTGTAATACAGACGCTGTTAAACGTAAAAAATTGTTTTGTTTTTTCTATATAATTTGCACTTTCTTTTGGTTGTGTGTTTCATGTATGCCTAGGCATCCAAGTTAATTTTTTTTTTTTTTTTTTTTTTAGAAACATAAGTGCTAAAATTTTATTAACATTTCTTTTTCAAACATAAAAATATTACTGATAAAATCATCGGTCATTACTAAACTGCTCATATCTAGAATTAGAATCTCCCTCTTCCTTATATTTTCACATTGCTGGTTAGAATGAAGAAGGACAGTTGCTTGTATCATTTTAACTTTAATATAAAAACAGAGTAACCTCTTACAAAAATAACATATGTTTCTTATTTTTAAGGAAATATAATTTGTTTGAATGTAGAGATTCGTTTGTAAGCTTCTTTTGCAAGTACGCTGTAGTTTGCTAACCACTATTTCTGAATATTGATCTTCTTTATTATTTTTTAGTAGAAGAGCATTATTAAAAACCAGTGTTTGAAAATTATGGAAGTAAATTGTGGCAGACGCCTACATTTGTAATCAATTCACAACCCCAGATAACAGTGGGTCTATTCTGGCCTCTTCGTTAAAAAGACAAACCGACCGTTATTTTTTCGATCGAAATCTCTTTCATAACGATATTCCACGGGAGAGCGATTCTGCCCTCCAAATGTTATAATCAAACGAGGTGGGGGAAAACTGCGTTCGAGGTTAACTCTTTCATCCAATCAAAACGAAGCACGTGGTTTGTTTTATTGTGAGTACAAGTGAGTAAGAGCAGACGACGATCGCCATACGCCATGTTAAATATTGGTTGTTTGTTTGTTAATCTGTTTGTTGTGAAAATGAAAAAAATAAAAAGCAAAGACACAGTGTGGATTCTCTTATGTGTTGTAGCAGAGCTGTTTTCCAGTTCAATTTAATTGTATCGTCTCGATGAAAAGGAAATTTTAAATAGCCAAGTAGAGTGTAGTAAAATCAATTCCCTTTAGACGGCGCACAGTGGATCGAAGTATAGGCAGTGGCGAACATAGAAAGATTATGATATTATTATTACCTATGTATGATGTTTTTTGTCACATTTCGATTTAAATATGTATCTATGCGTGATACTAAAAGCAATTCTATGTTTTTTTTAACCCTTTATAAGGCCGCAGGAATATTTTCCCCACCAAATTCTTTATCGTTTTATTCAACTGGCACCATTTTTTTTTTTTTTTTTTTTTTTTTTTTTTTAATAATGATTCCTGTGTATAATTTCCCTAGAAAAATATCAGTATAAATATTATTTTTATAATATTGGTGCGAAAAAAAAAAATAATAATATAGTCATTTCTGGCGATTCTGCTTATGCTAATACAATATGGTTGTGAGAAGTCTGCGATTAACTAAGAGAATAATGTTTCAAAATTAAAATTAATTATTTCTAATAAGCTAAATTATTTTCTTTCTTTACATCAATTTTTGTTCCTGAAATTAGTTTAATGTGCCATTTGAGGAAAAATTGACATTATGAAGGGGTTAAACGGTATCATATTTTTCTGCTGCAAACAGGTATTTAGAAAGATACCTGATTAAGAAACAAATGTTGCAAAAAAGAAGAGCATAAAACGAAATAAATAAAAATTTCGTGAAGAAAATCTATATTTAGAACACAATTAATTTAGCACACAATGTTAAATATATCATCACATTACTGCTTCTTTTTTCTTTCTTATTTTATGTAGTATTTCAATAGAAAACTCATGCAAGCATTTACTGACAAACTCTATGAAAAATTCACATTTGTCCTTATTTTTATTGCACAGAAACTTTTACTTTAAACCGTAATATGAAATTAGAATATTTAATTTTAACATTTAGTAATTTAACATTAAACATTTATTTAATTTTAACATTTATGACATATCACAGCAACCATTTACATTTCCCCCCTTTTTTTGGGTCCAACGGTACTTTTCAGTACCTTTAAAATAAAATTAATTATTTTATTAAATATTTAAAAAAAAAAAATAATTTCTGATTTATTAAATCTATTTTAATCATCTAATTTCTATAATATTTTCACTCTAAAACTTTTAATATATTTTCTGTCATTAATGAATACAGTTATTCAGATAAATTTCTCGATTGATAATTTGGGGGTAAACAGAATAAAAATTTATTTTTCTCTAAAAGTGGCGATTTGTGGCGAAAATCCTTTTCACAGATTAAAATGTATACTTTTGGGAGTAGTAAAATGTGTTTGAAATTTTGGACAAAAAAAGTTACACAACTTACAAATATAATTTTTTTGTTAATTTTATATTCACATTTCATGCGTCAATCACAACATAAAAAACCAACAAAATGTTGGCAGAAGTACCTTAATATTTTATTAGGACATTATTAAAAATATTTTTATTTCGTATTTTTTCATAGTTATCTTGAGTGCCACTTGATGGCTATTCAAATAAAGTCACTGAAATTCATCGAAAAATCTTATTTCTGAAAATTTTCGTTTTGAACTTATTTATACATAATAAAACTTCGTGTAATTGAAGAAATAATCATATATTTGTATTTTTTAAACACTCTTTTAAATTATTTCACTGCAAAATATCAGTTATTTAGAAATTGATTTTTTGGGCTATGTTCGTATTTTAACATTGTTCGATCCACTGTGCGGCGCTGCGTCGCCAGTGAAAGGACAAACAACCTATATTTTGTTGAAAGAATTTGGCAACAGCCAATAAGTTTAGTGTTAGATTTTTGGATGCTTCGACTGTGTTCGAAGACAGAATTTTCGATCTCTCAATATGAGAGTTAATTAGATTTGGGAATTATGTTCCATTAAGTTTTTCCTTTTTGTAAATAATGTATTTAACTGTAAATAGAATTTTTATTTTATTATAATCATTAAACAATCAGAAAAAGTATGCATCGTTCTGTTTTATTCATTCTCTTGTTTCAAAGCAATCCGGCATATCAATTATGATTCTTTATGTTCTTAAAAAGTTAATACCACTGAACCGCATAAATTATTTTTCATTTTGGTGCATCGGCCGGGAAGAGAATGTTGTTTTTGAAAGTAACGATGCTTGTGTTAAATTCGATTATTAAAATTAATATTTGTGCCTTCATGATATTGGATTAGCTCTTAGAGCGAAGACGGCTCAAGGTAAGAAATTTTATGAAAATTTACAATGGAGTTGGAGAAGCATAAAGTTAATAGAAAAATTCTGCGAACAAGTGTGACAAAGTTAGCGAACAGTATAGAATTAAATTTAAAAGAAGAACATTTAAATGTTGAAAACTTAGAAGACGCTCTTAATCAACTAACTATAAAAAATGGGCTTCTACAGGAAGCCGATAGGGAAATAGAAAAACTAATTCCTTTAACAGAATATGAAAATGAAAAAAACGTATGTTATGAATATCAGGATAAAATCGCGAACGCTATTTTTAGAGCAAAAAAAGAAAATAAAAGTAAATTCAGTCGAAAATAGCGGTGTAAATTCAAATGTTTCAAGTACATTACAAAATAGAGGTACACCGTTAAGTGAGAATAACAAATTTGTTAAATTACCGAAATTAATTATTCAAAAATTTGGCGGTGAATTGTCCCAATTTATGAGTTTTTGAAATTCTTTTCAAGTTACTATTCATGACAATGAAGCTTTGTCAAAGGTAGAGAAATTTAATTATTTAAAAAGTTATTTAACTTCGACAGCTTTAAATTCCATACACGGGTTAGAGATTTCAGAACAAAATTATGACAAAGCCGTAGAAATTCTTAAACAAAGATTCGGACAACGCGATATGATAATTAACCACCACATGAACAATTTGCTAAATTTAGCACCCGTTTATAAATCCACAGATATTTTTAGATTAAAAAAATTACATGAAGAAATCGAGATAAATATTAGATCATTATCCTCGTTAGAAGTTGATGAGAATAATTATAGTGCTATGTTAATCGCAGTAATTCTAAAGACACTACCGTCCGATTTAAATTTAGAATTCAATAGAAAACACGCATCTAATTTACATGGAATTAAAATTCAAGAACTATTAGATTACATACAAACGGAAATAATTTCGCGGGAAAGAACATTATCTACAAAAAATAAAACAAACGAACAAATAAAAAGTAACAAATTGAGTAATCGAGACGGCAGCAGATTATCGTCTGCGCATGAATTAATCACCACGGTGGAAAATAAACAGATGAGATGCATTTTTTGTAAAAAGAATCACGCGTCAGAAAATTGTTTCGCATTTGATATTGAAAAGAAGAAGAATATTTTGAAATCTCAGGGCCGTTGCTTTTTGTGTTTGGAACAAAAGCACCGTATCTCGGAATGCCATAGCGACATTAAATGCAGAATATGTAGTTATAAACATAATACAAATCTCTGTTACGAATCTAAACATAAACCCCAGGAAAAAATAAATGTTCCTTCTGGTTCAGAATCCAAACAGGAAATAGTTTCTACTGTTTCTTCTATAAATCAGGAAAATAAAATTTTGTTGCAAACTTGTTCCGTAAATATTAAAAATAAAACGAAAGAGAAAACGATCCGTTTGCTTCTTGATTCAGCTTCTAGTAGAACATTTTTATGTCGTTCTATTGCTAATGAACTAAATTTAAAAGTGATTAGAAATGAAAAATTGAAAGTATACACATTTGGAAGTAAAACACCGATAGAAAAAAACCTATGGCATAGTTAAATTAAAGCTCGTGAATAAAAATAAACCTGATCATAATATTCAAATTGAAGCGTTAGTTACGGATGAAATTTCTGGATCGTTCATTCACCCTCCCCCTGAATTGGAAAAAATCACGAAAAATGATAATTTTCAGAATTCGTAGAGATTCGTTTGTAAGCTTCCCAAAAAACACACGTCGGGGCTGTTACGGATGGCGTACGTTATGCCGAACAGTGATTATGGCCCACATACTACCTTCAGTATCGGTTCCATAAAGTTTTTGTCCTCTCCGCAGCAACGTCGCCAAATGGCATAGGCCCATATTTGGATCAGCATCGGCGAAATATATCTTATCGGCGTAACGCTAGTCTATGCTTTTAAAACATTAAGTAAGGTGTTTTGACCCACAAGCGTATTTCCGATCACAAAACAGTCATCGGTTTGAGACACTGTTACGATTCCGGACCGAGTTCATTTTAACGAATAGATCGGCATGCCATAATTGCCGATGCTGGACCGTCCAGCTACCGACAATTCTGTGTTTGTTGGGTTCTTTCGCAAGTACGCTGTAGTTTACTAACCACTATTTACTTATTTGCATACAAGAAGAGTTTCACCACAGGCAAATGCTGAGTATCCAAATTAATTGCTTTAAAAAAAAAAAAAAAAAAAAAAAAAGCTACAATTTTATTTCTTTTTTTTCTTTTGATAAATTGTTATTATTTCTTAATTTGCAAACATAAATCGTTATTGATAAAATCATCTATCAATACTAAACTGCAAATATAAAAAATTAGGATCTCCCTCTTCTTTCTCTCTTGACAATGCTGGTTAGAATGAAAGGGGGGGGGGGAGGAGTGTTATACAATCTTAATTAAATTAAGCTTTTCTTGTACACTTTTAACTTCGAAACAAAAATAGAGTAATCTCTTAAATAAATAAATAAATAAATAAATAAATGTTCCTTTCCATTAAGGGAATCTGATTTATTTGAAACTATTCTTTCTTTATATATATATATATATATATATATTAAAGTTATTATTTAATCAAAATCATTAAAACTTTTGTTACTTTTTTAAAAACAATTCTTTTTTTTTTTTTTTTTTTTTTTTTTAATAGTATGAAGTGCTTTTTTTTTTTATTTATTTAATTTTAGTTTATGCTAATAACATTCAATAGTTTAATACCATCACTTCGAACATTTACTCGTCTCAAAATCTAAGGGGGAAAACGTAGAAATTTAAAAAGCATACTTAAGACATTTTTTTTAAATTAATTATTATTATTTTTTTTTTATTTTAATGGAATATTCTGTAACAACTTTTCCATTAAAAATCCTAAATTAAAGTGTTTTAAATCATTGTACTTTATGCTAACTATTTAAAGACTATTTTCTCTCTTGTATAAAATTTCATAAACAATTTTTCAGGTTGTTTTCCTCACAGATTAACAATAGTACTGAATATTTAAACTTTAAAACTTCTTCACACACCATGAAATCAATACAAGCACTATAACTATTTGTTTTGAACAGCGTGGCCTTTTTTCTTCAAGTGTAAAAAACACGTGCTATTACCTTGGAAGCAAAAGTAAGACTGCTTTTGCCTTTGCTCCCTGGCAGTAGCACATATTTTTTGCACCTGAAAAACAAAGGCCACGTTCTTTCAAACCGGTAGTACTTGTACTGATTTTGTGATCTGGGAAGAAATTTTAAATTTTAAATGTTTATTGTACGCCAATTCTTTAATTTATAATTCAATGAATAATAATAAATGTTTTGAGGAAATATTGTAGATCCTTTTAAATGCATATTGGTACTCATGTTCTTGTTTTGCAAGCGAGGAATCTAATCTGGTATGCCACTCACACAAGTTCCTCTTATACTGCATTCCAATATCATAAAAATAGATTATAGATAATATCATAAGATCAATAATGTAAGATAATAAATTTCCGTCTACTTAAAAAAAAATCTACAATAGGTTTAGAAACAATCCTGTTTGACAAATAATTCTATCTTAGTCTACCTCCTGTTCAATTATAGTGCTTTCATTTCTTAAAAAAAAAAAAAAAAAAAAAAAAAAAGCTGTTATTAATTTGCCTTCAAACTTGACAATTTCGATCAGATCTTTCAAGTGGCGACCTAATTCAAGCTTCAAAATACCAAATTTGAATTTCCTGCAGTTATTTATTTTTAAGTTATGCTGATATCAAGTACACACACGGATTAACGCTAAAAATTAGACTTTTGTATTCAGGGGACCTCAAAACATGCATGACATTATACAAATAATAAAAGTTAAATATAGAATATAGAACATATATTTTTAAAAAAGTACTTTGTATATAATATGGATATGAAAAAAATTTATTTTTCCCCCAAAGTCGACTTAATGAAATATAACAATACATTTCCTTCAATTACTTTGGGTAGCCCTGTAAATAAAAGATTAACGATTTCCATACCACAATCTACCCAAAAAAAATTATACATATAAAAACTACGTTCATTCCATTTCGTTTAGAGCAGCCTTATAAATGAAATTTCTTCATAGACATAATGTATTTGAATTCTCTTGGATGTCCATGTACACGAACTATGTGCTTGATCTCAGTAGTGCAGCATCACTATATGATGCAAATTTAGAATACCGAGTTTGGATTTCCTGCTACTGTTTGTTCGTGAGATTCGCTGATAACAGGCACAACAGACACACATTCCAAAACTAAAAACAGCTAAAAACGTGTTTTTCGGATTCAGGGGATCTCAAAACGTGTAAATATAACAAATCTCAACTTCGAAAAATTGACTCAAAGATAATCCTTTCTCTATCCTATATATGGGTAAGAGAAAGTAAAAAATAACGGCTTCAAAATGCCAAATTATAAATTTCATCATGTTTGGATGTTTGCTATACATGAGAACTTTTAGTAGTTTTAACATTTTATCCGAAATATATTTGCTTCAACTACTGTAACTGCATATATTTTTAAAAAAGATAATATATATAAGGTATATTTTTTATGTAAATGTAAATTTAATCCTTTTAAAAGAAATTAATATATAATTTTTTATAATTCAAGTTATTTCTTTTTCTATATAGTAGGAGAAAAAGAATGTTTTTAGTGAAAATTTGAAATGAGTTTTTGCATACTTTACACGTTTTGAGGCCTCCACAATCCGAAAATTAGGTATTTAGCGGTTTGTCTATGGCATCCTATCTCAATAAAAAATTGTAGAAATAAGTACAAACTCAGCATTATACATGTGTATTATTTAGAGCTGCTGTGCACTAAACTTTTCATTAAGATCAAGCAAAAGGCTTTCGTTGAGATCCTGTACAGGTACATTCAAGAGAATTCAAATATATTACATCTATATGCGAAAATTATGGTAGGTGTAGTTTAACACCTTTAAATTTACCTTTAACACCTTGTAGTTTAGCACCATCAAATTATATAGATATATAATCATTTACGATTCATTTACAGATCCAAACAAAAGAATTAGAATACATTGGGTCTATGCTTTGAAAAGTACTTATGCTTTACTAAAATATGCTTATACTTTGCTGAAACTGCATGTAAGATGTGTTATGTGATTTTTTTGCTGTCCTTAATTTAAGCACAGCGTGTGGTGTGCATATAATTCATTGAAAATATGCAGGCATATAAAAATTGAGTGAATACATTCTTCTGTATGGAATATAAATAATGGAACTGGTTTATTGAATTTTTCGAAGATTAGGAAAATTCATACCAGATGATAATTACTTTCTCATATCCAACTGTACTAGTTTAGAGTCAAAATTTTATTGCTAATTTTTTGCTATAACTGTGCGTTTTGAGGGCAGGTTAAAAAAATATTTTTTTTTTTCAACTTTCAACTTTTTATTTCTGTAATTGCTTTATAAGAATAATGTAAAAATGTATCATAGCAGAAAATACAAATTGGGTATTTTGAAAACTAAAGGAGATTGCTGTTTGAAAATTTTGACCAACATTGGTAAGTTTAAAAGAGTTATGCAGGTAAAATTTGTCTGAATAACTCCGAATAAACTTTTTTATTTTAATAACAGTTTTAATTTTTTTTTAATGTATATACGAAGTACAATCAATGTGTTAAGGTTACGGTACATTCATATAAATATATATATATATCTAATAAAACTGTTTCTAAAACTATTTTTAACTGTTTTTAAAGTTCGTTTAAAAGCATTACTTGCCATCTTACCCTGTAATAAAATATAGCATTAAAATGCAAAGAAAAAGAAAAGTCCTGTGAGTGACACACCAAAGTAAATTAAATTTCATCACGTTTGAGTGTGTAGGAAGTAAATAATTAGATTACATTTTAGTTTTCTTGTAGTCTAAATAATTAAATTAATTTTGTGTATTTATACTTTTTGAGTGGAGTTTGGAATTCTTATTATTAGTCTATTTAAAGGTTTGAAGTCAAATAACAACTGCATACTGTCAAATTTACTAAAATGAAACGATTAAAAATTTTCATAAAAGGAAAATTCAAACAGTTCAATATATGGCTGAATATCACATAAATGTGCATTTTAGTGTTTCAGGTCTTTATTATTAATTTTAAGCAAATAAATTGTAAAATTTTATTATTATTATTTAGAAGTACCTTTTTAAAAAAGCATCAAATCATAAAATGTGAGTTTATAGCAATTTCAGTATTTTTTAGAAAATTTTAAACCTTATAACCGTCATTTTCGTGACTGTCTCCAAGACCAAATGTTTACATACAAAGTATGTTTTTTACTAAAAAAAATAAAATGATAATTATAATAATTGTTAATTCTTGTAAAAAAAACTATTTGTTTTCAAAGGAAATTTTTTTTTTCTTTTTAATTACGTTAATTTTCATGCATGTGTAATTAAAATGCTTGTATGCAAGTCTTCACGTCATTTTCGTGACACATGAAAATAACTTCATATATCATCAAGGGATGGTGCCACCATTCACTTTTTTTAAAGTTTAAGATCAGAAATCAACATTGACGATATGTGGGGAAAAAAAATCTCAAGAAAATTGAAAACAGGTAAGAGTTAACATTATTTTTATTGTTTACATGCTGTGCGTACTTTTATTGCTTGTCATTTTCGAGATGCATAAAAAATAAAAAAATATTTTTATAAAATTTAGAACAAAGTTTTATTTTAATATAGAATGACGACCAGAAGAAGAAAATGTGACGATATCGGCTTAGTGAAAGCATGTTTTTCAGTACAGAACGAATTATTGACGATTTGTCATTTTCGTGACGGTCATTTTTGTGACGTTACGAAAATGACATTTGTTGGAGATTTACTATTTTGTAAGCCCTGGATTTAAATAATTTTTTATTTTGAATTAAAAGATTTGTTGGTGTAGGATAAGCTTTATATTTAAATATTTAAAGTACTTTCCGGTATCCAGGTAAATATAAAAAAATTACATACGACATTAATATTAAGATACAATTAAAAAAGCAAACTTTTATTTATTTATTTAATTTTATTTATTTATTTATTTATTTTGCCCCCTTTAAGGTGTCATTGAGAATGTTACTCAAAATATTTTACTTGTGTCATTTATGGCAAGATGCAGAAAAAATAATTTGCATGGCCTGACAAAGAGGATGCCCATGAAATTCAAGTGCCACATATTCTGTGCAAAATTAGGAATTCTCCTGAACATACTTCAAATAGATATTTTAAACTTCAGGATGAAGATTTTAATAATGTTCAAAATGCTTTTTCTGAATTTAATTCAGTTAATCATTAAACTTGTAACTACAAGGATTTTAATACAATAAAATTGCTTGATATTCTCATTATTGCTCTTTCTTTTCCCTTCACAATCTTTTCTCTATTGTTCTAATATGTTCCATTTTTAATATTATATGGTCCTATTTCATTGACAAACAATGTTATTTCAGTGAAAAATAGTCATTTTGACAAATATTGTCATTTCAGTGACAAACAGTCGTTTCAGTGACAAACATTGTCATTTCAGTGACAAACCAGTCATTTCAGTGACATCATTTTTTGACATCTTTAAATGCTATAATTAAAAATTTAATGCAAGTAAACTAATTATTTCCAGTTTATAGTCAAGAGGTATGCAGTCTATGATATTTCCCATTGATATAATTTATGTTTATAAAAAAATAAATTTAAATTTATTTTTTTATTTTTTTATTTTTTTAAATTTAAAATTTTTGGGTTTTTTATTTTATTTTATTTTTTAAAATGGGAAGAACTTTTTAGAAAAGCCTAAGTCTTGTATTTTTTAATGAATCTGAACCACAAAAAAAATTTTTTAAATGGTAATTTTGATTTTATAAGATAATTAAAATTATAAATTTTTATTGAAAAATTTCAATAAAATTTTTAAAAATTATGTTCGATCTCTGTCAAACTCAGAATTTATTTAAGATGTACTTACGGACTTATTTTCAAAAATTCAAATTAAAATACAAAGTTTGAAAAAAAAGTTTAAAAAAATCCAAAATGCACACTTATGTGATATTCAGCCATATATATTTAAAAAAACAATTTTATTTTATTAATATATATACACCTGTATATAAATTTCTCATTTTTGTGCATAGAGAAACAAAGGAAAGAGTAAAATGAAAAAAGCACTGTGTTAAAATGAGACATGATTGTAAAATGACTTCTCTGCACATGTATATGTATAAATATTGGCTTTAAAAATATCACGATGAAAAATGATTGGCTAAATGTTTCAAAGTAAAATTACAGAAATATAACAAACCTGGAGATTTTTTTTTTTAAAATAAACTCTAAATAGCCTGCAGTAAACAAACAAACAAAAAAAAAAGAAAAAAAAAGAAAAAGAAACAGGATAGGAAAGGTATTATTTTATCTACCTATTTATTATTACATTTACATTACAGATTTTCTTTTAAAAGGCTTAACTATGATACATATAAAATTAAAATGGAGTGGAAAAAAAGCCTTATATTAATACTTACGAGCAAACAAATCTCTGAGCTGATGACTTTGATGATCTCGAATTCCAAACTCTTCCATTCATTTTTTACACTCATCTAATTTTTTTATATTACTGCGAATTGTATTTATATTTTCAGAAGTTGATTCAATTTCATGAATGAATGATGGAGGAAGCTTTGACTCCGAAAATACTGACATTTTACAAATAAAGTCGAAATACAATAAAATATCATCATTAAAACTTTACAGGATAGAATCTTTCATCAAATTTTCTCAGAAAGCGTGACGTCAGATGTGACACGTGAAACAAAAGCCAATCAGCAACGTCGAACTGCATCCCCGTTTGGACTCGAGTAAAGGAAGTAATTATGCAACCGGGGGAAGGGGGTCAGTGAATAGATAATCATTTATTAAGAAGCACCCATTTGACGGTCATTGCTACCCTAATGGGACAACACTTCTATGCCTATTCCGAGATACGAACTCGGGCGCTACAGTGTGGCAGTCAGGGATGCTAACCGACACAACATACATATAATGTATGCATTGTATAGTGGTATTTAGAATGAGAATCTTTTACAAAATTGATTATAATGATAGAAACTCTGCAAAGTGCATCATTAAAGAGTCTGCCGTTTAATCACTTTAATTGTGAATAGCTCATGCCAGGGTGCGCATTTGTCGATAACATATATATTTTCGTTGTTAGTTCAGTTAGACTTTTAAGATGATATATAAGATGTATAAATAGTTTTTGAAGAATTGTTGACCCACCCTTGTAAGTTATTTTAATATTTTCTTCCACACAGTATGGTGTTTAATTTCATAAAGCTGTTTAATTTGAGAGTATGCTATTACATTTTAACTAATTTAACGATAGGTCATAATGATGAAGAATTTTTCTTAGTGTCCCTAGAAAATAAGTTGAATGAAATCTTGGGTGGTGCCAAGTCAAAGTGGCAAGTTCCCTTGAAGGGTTAAGAAGCAGAGGGAAGTCAAATAATATTCTAGTTATGAACATCTCATATTAAGTTCAAGTATTAGATTGTTGTTTGAAGTTCACATGTATTAGGCATTTTATCACGTTAAACATTCACATTCCGCTTTTCCATCAGACAAAAAACAAATAATTTCGTGAGTGTCATACATTAACGCAAGTATTGTTTCATTAATCACAAAAAAAAGTATTTAAAAATAAACCTTACCAATTTTTAACGGACAGTGAGCTAGAAACTTTTTATATACACTACGTCTTTAATTGTCACCGTGATTATTAAATTTACAAAATTATATAATGTGATCTTTGTATATTACGAAAACTAGAATATTGTGGCATCACAAAATTTCTTCTTTAAGTCGTACAAGCAGTGTTGCCAGATCTGGCGGATTTTTTATTCAATGAAAACCAGTAGTTTTTGATCGTAACGATTTCCTAATCACTTCGAAGATCGATAGTCTATTATGTATATCAAATATCACTTCTCAAAATCATTGAGGATTAATAAATAACACATCCGCTAGATCTCGCAACACTGCGTATAAGGTGTAATACATTTAAAAGATGAATTAACAGTGTGTACACTAAAGGGGGTGTACAAGAGTTGTTCCCAGGGCAACCAAAAGTCATAGTTGGGCCCTTCTCATGCCTAGAAGTGTCCTGAAAAACGAAAGAAAGTACGACCCGTACTATTAGAAATTGTTCAAAAATAATTTAATGGTATTCCAATTATGTTTAATTTTGCAATATTTTCAATTATATCTAAGTTCTGCTGCTGCGTGAACAGAAACCATAAATATAAATGCAAAGCTCGATTATGCTTTTTGAAGACCGCAAGGAAACGAAGGTATTTGGAGACACTCCCCTTTCGACTTGCCAAAAACGGGCCATTCTAATTTTTAAACTAGTATGTTGTGGCCACCACAAGACTTTCTTCTATATTTTCCTATACATATTCAATCAGTAACAATATTTAAAAAAAAAAAAAAAAAAAAATACAATTTTTTTTTCTAAGGGTTTTTTTTTTGGAGGGGTACTTGTTTTTTTTAAGGGTACTCCCCCCCCAGGGGGGGAAGCGATGCCCCCCATGCACAAAAATTTTTTCCTAGTTACGTACTACTATTATCAATAATTCATATTAATT
Source organism: Salticus scenicus (assembly GCA_963930645.1). Lineage (NCBI taxonomy): Eukaryota > Metazoa > Arthropoda > Arachnida > Araneae > Salticidae > Salticus > Salticus scenicus. Next base: position 218,640,343 of record OZ005660.1, on the reverse strand, counting down.
TTACAATCACAAGTGTAAAATAACTCTTATTATGCACATTTATACGAATTTTTGTCTTATTCTGCCATGTTAAAAATTTAGATAAAATGCTATCACAGCGCCTCCTGTTGAGCTATTGATCCGCAAATATAATCAGCACCAGTTTATGTCGGGGACCAACTAAATACCAAGTTTGGTAAAATTTCGTTAAAAAAAAAAAAAAAAAAAAAAAAAAATACGATTTTTTTTCTAAGTTTTTTTTTTTTTTTTGTTAAAAGTAAAAAAAATCGATAACTTTGTTTTAAATTATCACAGATTTATGGTTCAACCATTCGTTTTAAAGGTATTGACGAGATCTTTCGAATGATACCCATCTTCAAAATTTAACCCCCCCGGGGGGGTACTTCCCCCCCAGGGGGGGAACCGATGCCCCCCATGCACAAATTTTTTTCCCTAGTTAACTACTACTATTATCAATAATTCATATTAATTTTACAATCACAAGTTTAAAATAACTCTCATTATGCCCATTTATACGGAATTTTGTCCTATAAAATGCGATCACAGCGCCACCTGTTGAGCTATTGATCTCCAAATCTAATGGGCACCAGTTCATGTCAGGGTGCAACTAAATACCAAGTTTGGTTAAATTTCATTCATTGGTTCGTGAGATACAGCGTCCACAAAAAAATGATACAGACAGACAGACACACAGACAGACAGACAGACAGACACACAGACAGACATTTTTTAAAAACTATCAATTCGTGTTCAGGACATCCCAAAACGTGTAGATCCGTCAAAAAACGGAGGTCGAAAATTTTCGCGAATCCAATACTTTCTCTATATTACATATAGAAGAAAGTAAAAATACAACTATAAAGTATTTTGTATTCATTTGCGGCAATTTATGTTACGTAGTAAATATTTTAAATTTTTTCTTCTGTTATACTTCGTATTTCCCCAATTTATATTGAACAATAATAAAATTATTAATTGTATGTTAAAGAAACTAAAAAATTAAACCCATTGGTCATTCAATACAAATGCTATCTTAGTTTAGAGAACTAGAGGCTAAATTTAACAGTTGTTTTAAACTTAATGTAATATAAAAATAATTTAATCAACTTTTGTTTTTACTAGACATATCATGTAAAAAACTTTACTATTAGCTGACAATTTTCATAAATGAAACTGAAAATTTTTTAAATATGAGCCAGTGGCCCGTACCAGATTTTGGCCCTTGTTAAATGCACGTAAAAAAAAATATAAATAAATAAATAAATATATATATATATATATATATCAGCCTTTACAAATTCTCTTTGAAGGACTGTAACTCATCTAAATGAATGATTTAAAAAAACATTTTAAAAAATCTTTAAATAAGAAATGGTAGGCGGTACCTAATTATAAACAACCATATACTCTAATTGGCATAATCTGGCTAAAATATTTTTCGTCAGCATTTAACCGGGTGATATCATTCGATAGTGATAACTACAGTACAAAAACATTGCAACAAAGTAGGTAATTGGTATATATATATATATAAAAAAAAAAAATCGTTAGTTAGCATATTATGAAAGCGATCTTCTTTCCCAAGTTTTAAATATTATCTAATATTTCAAATAACAATTTGAGAATATCAAGAACATTTTCTCCCAATGTAAAATGCTCAAAATTTCTAAATTTGAAACTTTACTGCTGAATTAGTTTATCAACAAAGATATTTTTGCTTTTTAAGATCTACCCCCCCCCCCTTTTTTTTTTTAAAGGTCGGCCCTAGGCTCTTTACGAATAATAAAATCCTATAAAGTCTGCAAGCTAATAAAATAATGAAGTATGCATATTAGTTTTAAAATTATTAATTCAAGCAACGGGTGTCAAATGAATCAGGCTGATAATTAACACTGCTTTCTTCAGTAATTTTTAGATATGAAATATGAGCATGACATAATTTTTAAAAAAATAAGTAAAATTCTATATACTTTATTTTCATCAAAATATTCATTTTTAATGTTTACATTTTTGTTCTGTTTTTAAGCTAAAATATACTTTATGAAAGTAGTTTGGCAGTTTTTCCTTTTTTATTTTTTAATTCCTCTGATAAATCCTCTTAAATCGTATTTTATCTTTCTTTGATTTCGGCTTTATGTTAAATATACAGGGTGTGCCTGAATTCAAGGGCCAAACTTTACCGAAAAATAGGGCATTTTATAAGGGTTCAGAATTACATAGGAAGTCACGTCCCAAACGTCATTCTAACCCTTTAAGAACCGGGTGATTTTGCGTGGATATGGGCGTGGCTTGAAAATATTGCATTTTTAAAGAGTTTCTACATGATAATATTTACATAAATAAATACATTCTGCTTTTAGTGATGTATTTTATCGTAATGCTTGCAATAATACGTACATTGTGCAAAATTATGAACATTATGAATGGTGCATGCAAGCTTATAAATTTACACAGTAGGCGGAGTTAATAGTACAAAGTAGCACAAAACATGCAGTTCTTAAGGGGTTAAAATGACGTTTGGGGACATGGATTCCTATGCAATTCCGAATCCTTATAATGTACACTATTTCCCCTTAAAGTTTGGCAATGCATATATATATATATATATATATATATATATATATATATATATATACATATATATACTATGCATATATATTCAGAAATACTAAATACAGAAGAAATTTCTCAAAGAAAGAGGTTATAATTTATAATTGCATTGAAATTCATGTGTATACTTCTTTTAGCACAGTAGAGCCGCAACTATACGAGCCCCGATTAACCGAGTTCCTGGTGAACCGATATAGTCCCTAAGAGACCACGCCTCAAAGGAGGCGTGACTTTCGACAACTGGCGCAGGTAACTTTCACAAATGTTACTTAACAGCACTGCATTTTATACTTTATATAAGTATCTATTGTCTTGCATTTTTAACTGACTACTTTTAAATATGTAATATACGTATTAATTTACTTCAATGACTAGGTTTTCATCTATTTTAAACTTTGGTATATGTTTCCGCTTCGACTTACGACAGAGTCCCTATTATCAGAGTCTTTCATCATCCAAGGTATCCACAGTTAAGAAAGTTTCTACTGTATCTAGTTTTATTTATTTATTTATTTTTTCTTTTCAGTTTGGTATATATATATATATATATATATATATATATATATATACGAGTTGATTAAAAATAGATGTTAGAGCAATTATCTAGTAAACTAAGAAAGATGTAAACATACTTCCAATTAACAAATTAGTACAAATTAAGAGTAGATTTCAATTATGGCATTTTTTTGTACAAGGGGGGCTCTATACATATTAAAATACGAAATTTATTTTTTGTACAAACCCTCCTATCGTATGACTTATATTGAAAAAAATATTCTCCTCTCTCAAAGAAGAAAAAAAAAATCCTCTCTCTATGTCATAATCTTGCTGACTTATTGCAATTTGAAAATGATGACTTATACCACTTTATTTTCAATTTTGGCATCTATTTTCTCGCCAAAGGGATCACTTTAGTGGTTATCTATGAGATGAGAAAAATTAAAAAAAAGATTCTTCATTATAAAATAGCAACTAAAATCATTCAAACACATGAATTCAACGTAATGCTAATTTACATTATTCCGTATTGTTAAAAAATTTAATAGTTAAATATCTTAGGGGTCACCTGCAAATTAAAACACGTTAAGAGAGGAAGAGAATTAAAAGACTCGCAAAACCGTGAGAAAGTTTCGCACTTTATTTCTTTTTACCCCTTCCCATCACCGTTGAAAAATTTTAATGACTTCGGCTCTTTAACAATCCCAACAAGTTTAAAAACTGTAAATGACTTGGTTTGTCTGTTTGTCCATCCATCTCTCTGTGTGTCCGCGCTCTAACTCTCGTGAATATTCATGGAATTTCTTGAAACTGATATATGTTATTTAAGTTCATTATCGAATGTTCTTTATTGAAAATGGAATGAATACCTTTGCTAGCTTGTGTACAGGGACACTCGAAAGTATTCCAAAGCATTGTGTTCTATGAGAGATATTTTTATAAACGATATTTTAACACCTTTAATTTACGCATATATTAATAAAATTCAAATACGTTATTCAAGTAAACTATCGGAAATTTTCTATAGAAAATGGAGTAATTACCGTAAGTGGTTTGTATACAGGGACACCCGAAAGTAGTCCAAAGCATTGCGTTCAATGAAAGATATTTTTATAAACTATATACTTTGCATAAATCTTAATGAAATTGAAATATGTTATTCATATGCACAAAAAAAAAGGCTTTCTATAGTGTACAGTAAGATTAGCATTAGAATTTACAGCACACACTAAAACATTCAGTTACATTGAGTATTATTCCTGGACATTTGCTGGAATTACATTTTCGTTTACATTAAACGTTTGCTAACAATTTTTAACTGTGAATATGATTTCAATTTGCATTTTTTTTTTTTTTTTTTTCTGACTCCATATATTTATCTATCCGTCTGCCCGACCCCAGCGTCATTAAATATTTTCACAAATTTTAAAATATGATAGATGTTATTCAGGTTTACTATGGAATATTTCCTATTTAAAATGGCATTAATAAATCGTCTGCAATTGGTTTATGTTCAGAAATGCACAAAAAATACCAATGTATTACGTTTCTGAACAGACATTCTTATAAATTACATTTAAATAACTTTCTAATGTAAAATTCCTAAAGAAATTCAAATTTGTTGTTAATATTGTAAAATCATTTTGCATAAAATATGATATGGTATTGATGTATATATCTGTGTCAAGGGGGTTACTGCCCTTCTGTTTAATTACAGGGTCCCCATTTATTAAAACAAAAATCAAGTCTGTTATTAATTTCTTTAAAACTTACAAATCTTGATCAAATTTCAAGTGGCATCTAGATATGGAATCCAAATTACAAAATTTGAATATTCTACAATTATTAGTTGTTAAATTATGCTGAAAATTCATATATATATATATACATAAACCACTAAAAGTTTGACTTCCGTATTCAGGAGGCCTCAAAACCGTGGTATATTATAAAGAAAAAAATCGATCTCCAAAAACTACTTTGTTTACAATATGGGTATGAGAAATTAATCTCCCGTTCTGTGTCAGCAGTCTTCTTCAACATAAAAATAATAATAATAATAAATAAATAAATGCAGCAAAGCACTTACGTCAATTACAATTAATAAAAAAAAAAAAATGTTTACCTTAATTTGGGGTAACCCTGTATATTGTCTATAAACTATATACACATGACTGATGTACGTAAATTTAGTGTTATATGTAAAACACGTAACACAAAATGAAATACACTTCCAGTAATTTCCAAGTGTAGCTCCAGTATATCCAAATACTCTGAGTAACCCTGTAAAAGAATGATGAATGATTGTTGTACCACATTCTACGCAAAACATGCTTTCATGCGTATAAAAAATCTGTCCTTTTTCTTTTGTTTAGGGCAGCCTATAGATGTCACACTGTACACATGAGAAATTTCGCTCACATACGTAATGTATTTGAATTCTCTTGAACGATCCTGTACACAACCCTTTGTCTAATCGCAAGGAATAATATAGTGCAGCATCGCAATATGATACTAATTTAGAATATAAAATTTGGACTTCCTGCTACTGTTTGTTCTTGAGGTATGCTAACAACACACACACACAGAGTGAGAAATAGAGAGACCAACCGCTAAAACATGATTTTTGAATTCAGGGAATCTGAAAGCGTACAAATATAACAAAAACCAATTTTCGGATATTTGACTAAAAAACAATACTTTCTCTATACCATGTGCATGGTTAAGAGAATGTACAAAGGAAAGGAAAGAAAAACGAATTTGAAAATTCCCTTTTAGTACATAAATTATCATAATTTTTTTTGTTAAATTATTAATAAGTATTCTCGTGTATTCACTAAGAGAAAGAGAGACATTACAGGTTAAAATAGCCGTCTTTCCCTGAATGAATCCCCCCCCCCTCCCAAACACTGATCAATCTATGGCTTACTACAAAAGCTATAGTAATTACAATTTCTCACTTGTGATACAACCCCTTAAGACTTGTCGAAAAATACTAGAATTTTTAAATTGCAATAACTCAGCGAAATTTCCACTTAGAAACATGATTTTTTTTTTTTTGTTAGACTGAGGAAAACATTTTTCTAAGTATAAGTCATATGATAGGAGGGGCCGTATAAAAATTACTTTTCTTATTTAGTATGCATACAGCCCCTTGTACTAAAAAATACTATATAGTTCCACTTTCACGAGTTGGCTCCTGTTAATCAAGCGTGACGTAGGCAGCGACGATTCTATTACCTTGAAATGGGTTGAGGGTGGAAAGGGAGGTGGTTTGCTATCTTTACGAGTTTTGCGACATTTTTGCGAAAATACTGTTTATTATCTATTTACTTATTTCCAAATTAGGAGAACTTTTAGGCTTTCTAATACGTTATATCATTAAATAATATTTGTCACATTATAACTAATTATTAATACGATGAGGAATGTTATGATTGTCTAAACACAAAATTGAGGTTTGGAGTCTTTTTTTTCTCTTTTTTTTTTTTTTTTTTTTTCTTTCTTTCTTTTCGTATGTCCTAATTTAAACCTAGCGCCATAAAAAAAAAAAAAAAAAAAAAAAAAAAAGAACTACCAATGCATTCTTTTTGCTTTCTTTTTCTTAAAAAATAAATAAATAAATAAAGTTGTAAAAAATAAAATTGTAACAAAAAAAAAAAAAGAAAGAAAAATATTTAAAATTTAAATAAAGAACTGCACTCCTGTAATTATTTTTTTTTTTCTTTTCCTTTCTTTCTTAATCTTTTTTTTTTTTTTTAGACTAAATACATAGAAATGAAAAGCCATTATAAGAATAATGTAAGAAATTATCTTTTATATTCGTATCTGATGTGTATGCAAATATTCTGAGAGCTATTATACATAATAGTGTAAATTATGTGTACAGCTCAATTTATTTTAATAAAATTCGCCATTTATTTGATCAGTATTTTCAAAAATGTTCTTCTTTTCTTAAAAAAAAAAAAGATTTTTTTTTTTTTTTTGTATAGCGTAAAACCTTTTTCTCATTTTTATTTTTTAAATGTTTTCAAAGAAAATTATTATTATTATTATTTTTTTCCTGAAATACAAAATAAAATGCGTGGACAATAATTTATAAACCATAAAAGCAGTACGATTTTTTTTCTTGATTAAATTTATTGCTCAAAACTTGTTTATGCAAATAAGGCATTAGTGCCTATTGAAATTTCAGACATGATTGAAAAGTGTTTTTTTTTCCCTTTTAGTTTATGTGTCATTGATTTTTAAATATTAACACATGCTCCTTTAATAGGCAAAACGTATTTCGCTGGCGAAAAGTAAAAATTATTGGCTTGATATGTTATTTTCATGGCAATCTTCTTTTTTCCCCACCCATTCATTCTTTTCACTTTGTGCACCCCTTCCTTAAAGTAAACTCTTAGAAAAGAAGGAGGAACGAAGTGCCAACTCGTGAAAGTTGAACTATAGCCTGAAATCGACTCTTAATTTGCATCAATTTTGTAATTTGAAGTATGTTTCTATCTTTCTTAGTTAATGAGATCATCGCTGCAACACCTATTTTGAATTACTCGTTTATATATATATAGAAGAGCGTGGAACTAGTTGTCACAGGGGTAAGAAGTAACACGCAATTTATGAAATAGTTTGTAAAATTTGTGATTAAATATTTTTAAATACATAATTCTTGTGACTCGCTTTATAATTTAAGCAGAATAGGTGCTCCACAAAAATGGTTAATGAGAGGTTCTGTACACGTGCTTCATTTTCGCTAGTTAGTGGGGAGGGGGGGGGGGGGAGAAGGGAATATTTCGTAAATTTTTATTAAAGGTACGTTAATTTTTAATTATAGAAATGTTTATAGATATTTAGTTAGTCTGTGTGTTGAGTTATAAATGCATGTTTAATTTTTTTGTAGAAATCGTTATATTGTATTTATAAATAAACAAAATGTCCAAAATCATACGATGGCGCATGTTGTAACATGTTAGAGGAGTGGCTTGGGAAGATGCCTACAACCAGAGATCGATGTTTCCGGGCATTTTCAGGAAACTTTTAGAAACGAAAAATTTTTGGCTTCTTTGCCATTACTATATTTATACAGAAATATCTTCTGTGTTTTTATATTACAGTGCCGTGATTATTTAATTACGAATTATAATCACGAATTAGAGAATGTTGCATAAAAATAGTGGTAGAAAAAAAAAAGAAAAAAAAAAAAAAAAGCAGGAATTTTTCATCAATGAGAGTGTCTTGAAAAAAGGGCGGAGAATTCGAGCTCTGCTAAACCCTCTCTGTAGCAGAAGAATCTGTATAATGCTTAAATTGCAAAATGTGAGCACACATTAAATGCATGAGAGGAACAAAATATCATTCACTTCAATTAATTTCAACTCTGATTCAGATTGATTTCTATGTTAATTTTGTCTTTATTTTTATCTTTATTTTACTAAAATCTATTTGATATATATATATATATATATATATATATATATATATATATATACATATATATATATTTACTATACCAAGAAGATTATAATTTATTATTAGTTATTAATTGCCTTTTTTTATTAAATTAATAAATAATTGATAACAAAAATTTTTTTTTGAAATATTGTCGTTTTTATTGTAAGGGTCCCCTTTGTATCCGTTACAATTTGCCCCACGTGTGTTACAACTACCCCAAATCCGGGGCAAATTGTAACAGACAAATAATTAATAAATCCATTTTTTGTGTTAAAATTAGCAACATTAACGAAAGTTTTTTTTTATGAATATGATAGATGATTATGTATGCTACTGAAAACATCAATTATAAACAGGAAAACGTAAGCACATTTCACAATATATTTAATTTTCTAAAAACCGTTACAACTCGCCCCACTCTTCCCTATATATACATAATAGATGATCTGCAGTCCTTCAAAGGGAATTCTAGAGTTGCCAACATTTTAATTTATTCCGGAGCATTTGTAAACCGGCCTTTATTCCTTACTACAATTTTTTAAAGAGTAAATTTTTCTCATTTCATCATGGTTTTATATTGAAGATAAATATTATAAAAATTAAGTGGTGCGTAATAAAGGCAGGGCTAAAAATTCTCCGGAAGGAATTAAAATATTGGAAACTATGGAATTCATAGCATAAATTCCATTTAAAAGACATATATTCAAATTACAAATTTTAAAGTTTTAACAAATAGCATCAGTATGTCAAAAACCAAAAATAAATTTATAAAAAAATATATAGAAATAATTAATTCATGTGACACCATTCTGTTTTTCTTGGATTTACTTTTATAGATTTTAACTACATTGTTATTATCATATGATGTTTATTCGGTACGGTAGTGCTCATGTAGTGTCGCTTGCGCCTCTTCGGGCAGCGGGCGATTTGTGTGTTAAAGTTCGTAATTGAAACTCCATGTGCTCCCAACTGCCCAAATTTCGACATAAATTATCGTAGGAACATGCGGCTGGTACCGATTGATTTGTAATAACGTCTACTTTTTAATGGCATCGTTCGATTTTTCTTAGGGGATCGTCTACAAATTTAAAAAGGCAACTTCATTTTTTCAATGGTAACTCCCATTTTTGATAATTTTTTGGAATTATTTGGATCAAATCATCGCGAAAAATGGTATAGTTTATATATTATGCTCAAATTTTCATACAGTTATAAGCTGTCAAAGTATGGGGATGCTAATGTTAAATGAATGTGAAAAAAATTAATTCATATCTTCCTGAAAAAAAAAATATATATATTAAAGTTCTGTTCTTTTTTATGCCTAAGAATGAAGTGACCCAAACATATTCCATGCATATTTATGATTAAAAAACATTTTTTTAATGAAAATTATTAATAAATTCATATAAAAATATATATATATGAATTATGACCTATACTAATTTTTGCACGAATAGAACAGGCATCATCAAAAATATGAGTTTCCAAATTTACAGCCCATTCCTAGCATTATTTTTCGAGTTACAGTGATATTTCATTTTTCATTGCTGTTAGGGGGCCGTCACATATAAACATTTGTATTGTCCAATGAAAATATCTGCATATAATCTGACTGGAAACTATTGTAATTTACTTTTATATTATTCATATTGTTTTATAAGCAACATTTCCATGTTTATTATACAAATGCACATATTTTTGTAAAATTACCGTAATGCAGACGAGAGATTGCAAAAGAAATTCAAAAGAAAACAAGTCCCGCCTTCTGCATTGTTGAAACAATATTAAAATAAAAGTATTTTGCATATTCGTATTTGACACTATATGTGATGCTGGTATGTACTTCAATGGAATTTTGTACATGGATTACTGAAGACACAAAATTTAAATGATTTAATCGTAAATATGTAAAATCATTTTATTTTTTAAAGCAAAGTTTTAGAAAAATGTGTAGAGGCGTGGCATACTTTACAAGACAGGGAATATTTTTTATCTTGATACACCGAGTCTTTCTTTTTAAATATTAAATAACTTTTACTAGTTTTTCGATGCTAAATTTTTGTTTTAATCCTGTTCAATATTGTAGGGTTCGTACATCTGAAGTCAAATGTGATGTTTCAGAAAACGTGGTGTTATTATTTGAAAAAACAAAATCCATTCGATAATCGTTTTATTATTATTATTATTATTATTATTATTATTTATTAACTTTTATAAGATTTTGTTTAACCGCAAATTTTCTGTTTTAATCTTGTCATATTTTTGAATTTGTTTACTGTATGGTTTGTGTACATCATGTTATTTAAATTTTATCGCATGGTGTAACATAATAAAATATTAATTTTTTATTAATTTTTTTTTTTTTTTAATGCAGAATCAAATGTTGGATTTTTTTTTTTTTTTTTTTTTTTATATATAAAATCTATTATTGAAAAAAGCGCAATGTTAATTATTTTGATTAATTCTAATCACGGCGTAAAATTCATATTTATTATGGAAAAACAACTTAAAACAAAGTAATGGTAATATGTCTTATCACTTTTAAAGCTATAGATATTGATCTTACACTTTTCATAAATAAGAGTTCAAGTACAGTAGACTCCTGTGTTATACAGGAGTTATGTGGGTGATCCGTTTTGAGCAGCAGAAAATCGCGTTATGTGGAATATACATTATCAGACCAAATTATGCAAGTTCACTACAATAAAAAAAAAAAAAAAAAAAAGAAAAGAAAAATTTATTTTATTTTATTTAGGGGAGCGTGCGGCGGGTTGTAACAGTTTTTAGAAAATTAAATATATTGTGGAATGTATTTACATTTTCCTGTTTATAATTGCTATTTTCAATAGCATACATAATCATCTATCATATTCATAAAAAAAAAAAAAATAATAATAATTAAAAAAAAAAAAAAAACTTTCGTTAATATTGATAGTTTTAGCACAAAAAAAAAAAAAAAAAATATATATATATATATATAAATATTTTTAATTATTTGCCTGTTACAATTTGCCCTGGATTTGGGGCTAGTTGTAACACACATGGGGCAAATTGTAACGGATACAAAGGGAACCCTAACAATAAAAACGACAATATTTCAAAAAAAAAAAAAAAAAAAATGTTATCAATAATTTGTTAATTAAAAAAAAAAAAAAATAAAATAAAAAAAGGCAATAATTAATTAATATTAAATTATAACCTTCTTGGTACAGTAAAAATAAATTATATCAAATGGATATTTGTAAAATAAAGATAAAATTAAAGATACAATTAACATAAAAGTCAATATTAGTCAGAGTTTAAATTAATTCAAGCAAATGGTATTTTGTTCCTTTCATACCTTTTATGTGTACTCACATTTTGCAAATTAAGCATTACTCTCATTCTTCTGTACCGAGAGGGTTTAGCAGAGCTCGAATTCTCCGCCCTTTTTCCAAGACACTCGTATTGATGAAAAATTTCTGCTTTTTTTTTTTCTACCACTCTATTTATGCAATATTTTCTAATTCGTGATAAAATAATCACGGCACTATAATATATAAAACACAGAAGATATTTCTGTATAAATATAGTAATGGCAAAGAAGGCAAAAAGTTTTCTTTTCTGATAGTTTCCTGATACTGGGCGGAGACTTCGATCTCTGGCTGAGGCATCTCCCCAAGCCACTCCTCTAACATGTTACAGTCCCATCGTTTGATTTTGGACATTTTTTGGACATACAAAGAATTAAACATTCATTTTATAACTCAACACACAGATTAATAAATATCTATAAACATTTCTTTAAAGTAAAAATTAACATACCTTTAATCAAAATTTACGAAATATTTTTTCGTAACTAGCGAAAATGAAGCACGTGTACAGAACCTCTGATTAAACATATTTCTTGAGCACCAATTGTGCTTACATTATAAAGCGCGTCATAAGAATTATGTTTATTAAAATATTTAATCACAAATGTTGCAAACTACTTCATAAATTGCACGTTACTTCTTACCCCTGAGACAACTAGTCCCTCGCTCCCCTACTTATTTTTTATCATTATTATCACTATTACTTTTAGTTTTCTTATTGTTTTCTAAGTAAAGTTTCGTTGTTTACTATACAAATTAACCTTTTTTGTAAAATTAATACATTGTAAGCGGGAAATTTTGATGGCATTCAAAAAAAAAAAAAAAAAAAAAAAAAAAACCGCATTTTCTGGCTTATTCTGAAACAATATTTCGCTTTAAAAAATGTTTTTTTTTTTATTTTTTATTTTTTGACTCTGTGTAGGACGCCAGCATCTATAAACGAATGAAATTTACCGTTTCGATTGTTGAAGACAAAAATTCGGATATTTAATAATGAATATGTTAAATAATTCGAGTATTTAGAGAAACGTATAAAGGCGTGACTTGTTACTCAAAATAGGAATGCTTTTGAACACTATTTCTTTTCTTGAATACTGAATATCCTTTCACAGATATTTACCATTAATTTTTTGTTTAAATCTTACTATCTAAATTCTTGTATGTTGTATATTATAGTCATTTACACCTCAAATTAAATGTAACGCTTTATAAAAACACTTTCATGCGGGGCTTGCTATACAAAATAAATATATACACAACAGAAATACATAAATTCTTTTTTCTTAGTTAGTAAATATTTTTCTTAATTTTTACTGCTGTTATTATTATTATCATCATTTATTACCATAATAATTTATCTTGCCACTTACATTTTTGTAACTGAATATTGTAGGGTTCATATGTCTCGAGCTACTTAAATTTCAACGCATAAAGTGACGTAATAAATTATTCCTTTTTTTTTTTTTTTTTTTAACCATTAAATATAAGTAATTTACGCCTTAGAAGAATCTAAAATTTGATTAACAGTGTGAAAATGTAAAATTTGTCTTTCGCTTTGCACAGGACTGTAACGAGCAGTGCTGCCAGATTGAGGGAAATTTTTATTTAATTCCCACTAGTGTTGGGTAACTCATACATGATGTATGACATTTTCATGCCTCATCGCAACGGTTTGTCATGATACCTCATAATTATATTTTGTATTACTTCAAAAGTTACGTCTTATTCAACGATTCACTTACTGCCTCAAACGTTTTGTCTCATTCATTCATCGCGTCACTTAATACCTCAATCTGACCGAACAGGACTTGAAGAACCTCAAAACTTTTGTCCCATTCAAAGACACACAGACAACGCTTCAAACGTTTTGTCATATTCATTCATTCACTCACACAGAATCTGAACTGGATTTGAAGTACTTCAAGAATTTTGTCTCATTCATTCAAAGGGGTGAGATTCAGATACGCAGAATAGAAACAGAAATTAGAGAAAGGCTGAATGGAATGACATGACTGAATGAAGTGTTAAGTTTTTAGGATATGTTGTAAGTTTGTCATGTTCGGATCTGTAAGAAGCGAAATTTGTAGTTGTGTTTGTAATTCAAGGTCGTCATCTGTCTGTGGGTAGTCGTGGTGTGACTGTTGTGCTGACTATAGTGTGTGTAATAGAAAAGAAAGCCATAGGGACAGGAACCGAATAAAATAAAGGCAGGGAGAAGTATTGGCGGCACCTTGGCTTGGCATTATTCCAAAGAACTTCTAATAGGTATTGAAAGACCTTTGATTATACTGCACGCGAGAGGACGGGATGAGTCTTGCATCGTGTGTTTACCCGCAAAATATTTCTCTTCTAATAATAATAATAAAGTTGCTTTTTTATGAACATAATCTTTTGAATGCCGACACTCGATGACATTATTTTCCTTCATAGCAATTATGTTTAGCCATAAGTTTAATTTGTGAAGAAGAAAGGCATAAATATTAATATTTAACATTTAAAACCTATATGTGAAAATTATTTACCTCACAACATATTTGCTTCCTTATTTTACTTTTTAATAAATGCACTGTGAGTATTTAAAATAGTGGATTTTTTATTCGGCATTTGTTTGTGAAAATTAATTTGTTTCAAACATTTGTTTATTAAATCTCGATACTAAAAATCAATTAGCAGATTTTTGGACAAGATACAATTTAATAAAACTGATATAGAAAAATGTATTTAATTAATGTCGGGTAGCTTAATATAGTGTGTCTTAATTTTACGCAGATCAATTATAATATTTAAATATACCACAGTAAAAAAACTAGTTGGCATAGGTGGACTCTGCTCAGTTCCCCATCATATTTATGCTCTCATAAATTTCTAGTGCGAGACATATTATATTCATGTTAAAAGAAATGAATTTGACCAAAGCTTGATACAGTGACAGAATGAAATCGCCGCCTAATAGGCTATCCACCGTTCACTTCGATATATTTATCTTATTCTAATCTATTAATTTATTTTATCAGGGTCAATTCCGTTGTTTAGTTTTCATGCTACTATTTCCAATGCAATAATCCTCAAAATTCATATTTATATGAAAAATTTACAATTTCGCTATGATGATAAAATCGTAAATTACGAATAATTTACGAAATTTTCCTATTAGAATATTTGTATTCAATCATGTTCAAACAAATATCATAAATGTAATTTTGAAGTTTTCTAATGTATTTATGATCCTCAAAATGGAAGTTTATGCTCAATTTTGCCTTATCCTGACATGTTAAGTAAATCGTAAATTACAAATAACTTACGATTTTTTTTAAATTGGAAAAATCATAGTCTACGATATTCATGCCAGAATCCTAAATATTTCGAAAGTGGTTTGACATCTTCACGATGAAAATATCCCTCAAGATTGACGTTTATGTGAAATTTTGCTGTTTCTGCCATGTTAGGAAATTCGTAAATTTCCAAAAACTTACGAAATTTTTATATTGGAATATTCATAGTCATTAATATTCATGCCAGTGTCGGAAATAATATTTCAAAAGTAGTCTGACATCTTTACGATGAAAATATCTTTCAAAATTGACGTTTGTGTGAAATTTTGCCCAATACTGCCGTGTTAAGAAATTCGTAAATTTCCAATAACTTGCGAAATTTTCATTAATCGTTTATTATGTATATCGAATATCACTTTTCAAAGTTATTGGTGATTATTGAATAAAAAATCCGCCAGATTGTTCAGGAGGACTTTAGAACGTAAAGGATATTTTGACGGAAGATTTTGAGGGAAAAAAAAAAAAAAAACTTTAGTAAATGGCGTGCGTATACTGCGTTTAAAAATGGGCGGGACTAGCCACAAAATATAGCACGTACGTGTGCTGAATTTCTTTTATGCTCGAAAGTGCCTGTTGGAGACGGATAAACCGTGGCAGGTGGTTGCACAATAACTTCATATGTACAATAATATGTGCAATGATTGTGGACAACGAGAAATTCTGTCAGTAAACAAGAAACCCTCCTAGCTGAAAAGGTAATGTACTAATTTTAAGTTAAAAGTGTTAATAGTAACTCAATATTATTTTCTGGACTTGTTCTATATTTAATTTTTTCTTTTTCTGTTTCTTTAATTTCTTTTTCTTTAAATAATTTTTTGTAGTACTTTTCAAAATTCTTTTAAACTTCTGATTTTTTTTTTTTTTTTTTTTAATTATTGAAAAGAAATATCCACACCAATGCAAAAATATTTATTTACAAACACCTTACAACAGTGTAATTTAAGTGAATTATTGTTATTGATAATGTACAGTCGGCTGCAAAATTATTGGAGCACTAGCAATAATCCTTGCCAAAAAAAAGTACACTTAATACAGCTTTGTTAAATAAATCCTTGTCGAGTCATGCTCTTAATCAGTCTAAGAACATGATTCGACAAGGATTTACTTAGCAAAACAGTCTTAAGTGTACTTTTTAAACATAGGAATTATTGGCTAGTGCTCGAATAATTTTGCAGCCGACTGTAATTACAGTTATAATTAAGGGCAATCTCTCCTACCCATGTGCGCAGTCAGTCCTACCCTAAGAAGAGATTGCGCAGAATAACTCTCTTGGTTCTATTACTATTGTTGTTTTAAATTACACCAAAGCAACAAAATAGCAATGGAAATGCGTAGAAGAAGGATCAATTCAAAGTTATGCTCCAAAAGTTTAGCAAAAAATTAACATTTGGATATTTTATATCATTTTGTTGAATTGTGCACAAACGCTCCTAGCTTTACCTTATACTCTAATTTTACATTGAAAAAGTTAAAAATAATTATCATTATGTACATGAAATATTTTTTTTTTTTTTTTTTTTGAGGGAGGAGGAGGTTGTAAGTAATTATCGAAAACAATGTTTACACTGAAAGTTCACAGTTCTACATTTATTATTTGAATGATGGTTACATAAAACAAGTGTGTTTTGTTTTACCTACTTTTCACTTTCTTATATAATATCCAATAACAATCTCACGTAGCGCATATTATTTATTAAAATAAATACTTAACAGAATTATTTTCCATGAAGTATGCAAACGATTTTTCTCGCAAAGAAGTACTTTACTAAATATGCAAATAAAGTCAATTCTATGCAAATCAAAGAATATCTTGGAAACTGCATATTTTCCTGTCTTTTTATTATAAGTATTATTTGTTCATTTATTTAATCAATTCACTTAGTTATTTGTTGTAAACGATAAATAAAAATCGATAATGTTTTTTTTTTTTTTTTTTTTTTTTTTTTTTTTTAAATTGTCACAGACCTATGGTTCAACCATTCGTTTTAAAAATATTGATGTTTTCTTTGAAAAGATAACCATATTGAAAGTGATCACGGTAGCGGTCCTTCTAAATATTATTTATAATATTTAATTTCTAAATATAGAACAAAAAAAGAAAAAAAAAAAAAAAAAAGAAATTCTAAAAATTTTTTATGACTTAATTTTACCAGTTAATATTTTCAAATATAATTTTATCAAAATATAATTTATTATGCTAAATAAATAAGTAAGTAAAAAGTTGGGTAAAGACTGAAGTTGAGTGGCTGTTACATCACTCTATAGGCACATTATGGACAATTTGCGAATGCTAAGGACTTATCCCTAAGGATGGTCCGGAAACATGCCATTACATTTTTTATACTCCATAGAAGGGATGGCTCCTCTGATTTAGAAATTACTAGGAAAAAATAACTTGTTTTTTGATGAAAAGTTGGTTTTAAGATTTCACGTGTAATAGCTTTTTTTAAATTAATAGGTAGAGTTGTTCTTTTTCTTCGATTTCTAATACTTTTGCATTCATAAAAAAAAAAAAAAAATCAAAAGAATTCAAATCGATTCTGCAAACAAATAAAGTTAATTTTTATATTGTTTCAAAATGTACTTTTCTAAGAGCGATTTTTATTCAGACACAAATATGAGAAATCGAGGAGTTGAATCCGAAGTACCTAGGAGCAAATCTCCTGCAACTTCTGTTACCAGATGTAATGGAACAGATGATGGGCTGAATGATGGATTAAAAAAGAAAAAAAAAAAAAAAAAGTGGTGAAAAAGGACAAGGGGTGAGTGAAAAACAATGACTGGAAAAGTTTAGAGCTCAAAGAGAAAAAGGAATAAAAAATAAAAAAACATCT
This sequence comes from Salticus scenicus, assembly GCA_963930645.1. NCBI lineage: Eukaryota > Metazoa > Arthropoda > Arachnida > Araneae > Salticidae > Salticus > Salticus scenicus. Next base: position 218,622,268 of record OZ005660.1, on the reverse strand, counting down.
CTAAGAGAGTTTAAGTATAGCAGTAGGTAAGAAAGGCCGGTTCTAGGCCATGAGGGGGGTGCACTGGTGCACCGGCAAGTCGTGCGGGTGCCGCACCACCCCCTGAGGGGTCTAGATGGGTTGACATTGACCTTGAGACATCCTCTAACTTAATCGTGAAACGTGACGAGGGTATTAATGAAGAAAATTAATTAAAAAATTTAATGTGTGGTTTATTGTAAAAGGTGACGATGGTTTTAAAGTGATGTTTGCGGTAGAAGGTAAAAGCAGGATATTGTTTGTGAGTCATTAGGAAATTAATTAGGGAATTAATTAGGAGGTTAATTAAGAAATTAATTAAGAAATTAATTAATTAAAAATTTTAAAAATTGAGAAATAAATAAGGAATGAATAAAATATACGAATGTGGATGTGCATAGAGTATGCAAGAAATAGAGAGGTTTGACTAGGGTTCGAACCCGACACCTTGCAGTAAAAATATTTCCATAAGACAGTAGTTTTCGCGTGTGCGTGAGTGATTTTTATAGTATATGTCTGCACTGTTCTTTTAAAACTATGAATGCTAGAGTCCGAAAAGAATTCAATCGTTTTAATGATATTAATTAGAGAATAATAATTAAGAAAAATATTAATTAAGGATCTTCTTGTAAAAAATCATCAAATATTTCCCGAAAAAAAGGTAATGAAAGCAAAAATTAAGTATAAAGAATGAAAGAAAGTTTAGAAACATAGATTTTGACTGAGATTCGAACCTGCTACCTTGCAGCAAAAAAATATTTCAGTAGTTTTCGCGTATGTGTGAGTGTTCTTTAGAAATATGTCTATGCAGATCTTTTTTAGCCTAAGAATTCTATTGATTGAAAATTAATCAATCGTAAAATTAATATAAATTACAGAATAATAATTAAGAAAAATAATAATTGAAGATCTTGTAAAAATTCACCAGATGTTTTTCGAAAACTGAGAGTAAAAATTAAATTAAAAGATGATTAAAATCTCAAATGTGTAAGTGAAATTAGATTAGGATGAAAGACGAGAATTGTTTTTTTTGATAGATAACTAAAAAAGAGTGATTAAAATTTCTTATTAATTACTTAATTGAAGAAAGTTCGTTAAAAAAATACTTTTCATCATAAAGATTTTTTAATTATGAATAACTAGTATCCATTTTAAACTATATATATATTTTTTTTCCATTATAAATATGATATCTTAATACAAAAAGATCGACTTTATTCACCAACGGTGACGTCACAATGTTTGCGTAAAAGGAGGTAGCATACCCTTAAGCAATTTCTGAGAATCGGGTTAGGTACGGTATTGTCAAAAGATAGGGGGAGAAAATTCCAGTTTTGCTTCAACTTTTCACGTGTTTAAATATGTTTACTGTTGGATGCACTAAAAATTATCTACTATTTTGAATTATGTTCAGTTCACTTCTTTATAAGAAAAATGTATATAATGTGAAATTAAAAGTAAATAAAAAAACTTTAAAAATTCATCTTTTAAAAATAAATTAATAAAAATAAGTTGATCAATGTAAAAAACTGAAAAATTCGCTGTTTGAAAAGAAGTCTTAATAAGTTTAAGAAAATATCGTAACATTTTGTATTATATTTTACATAAGAGAGTAAATCTATCATTTTTCAGAAGTTACTTTAGTGCGAAATAATAACTGATGTTGAAAATTTCTCTACCTTAAACAGTTATACTTCAGATGTAACTTTTTTTGGGATCTTCTTATCACTGTCATCGAACATACATGTATAATCACTCCCACATAAATTCTTTCATATATATTTTAAAAAATTTACAATGTTGTATTTAATTATAAATTATCTTTAAATTTCCTTACGCTCATTAAAATATTGTATCTATTTTTATTTCAAGTTTTGTATTATAGTACTAGAAATCTTCCAACATTCTTAAAATAAAATAAGTTTCTGAACAGAGTGATAATTAGAAATTCAATGTATTTTTATCTATAGTTTAACCATTTTTTGTAACTCCCTAACATTTTTTTAGTGTAAACCCGTGAAATTTTACCAATAAAATCCGAAATAGGGTCTTAAAAATAAGAATTTGGCATGATTTTTAATAAATTTTAGGATATATCTACAAAAATTTTTTAGAGTATTTGGCGATAATTCAGATTTGGTGAGAAACACCTAATATTAATTCCGAGTGAAGAAAAATTTTATTACTTGTCAAATTTATTTTGAGAAGTGAGGTTGCTTATTTTATAACCTGAATTCAGTACTACATAATAATAGTTTTTTCAAGATGGATGTCAGAACAGATATCATTTTGTTAAACGCATTTACTCATATATTCAATAGATCACACATTCGCAATTCAGAAGTAGAGATTATAAACCACCTTAAATTTCGAATGAATGAATTTATCAATTCAGAAATTAGCAATCAACTTTATGAAAATGTTGATATGTTATCTGATGAAAATTTTTATACCTGTTTAGATATTGTCTTAAAAGAAATGATAAAAAATGAAATTAATTGGGATAAAGTTGTAATTTACTTAGTATTTTCAAGTGAACTTATGGCAAAGCGCTTTAAGAGATCTGGAGAGTTTATCATACTTTGGATAAAATTTTTTAATATCTTCCAGAAGTATTTAGGTAGTTGGATTATTGATAATCAAGAATGTATAAAAGTCAAAGAAGTGAAAAAATCATTTTTTCAAAGAATGTGGAGTTTTATCACTCGATCATAATATGAAAATTGTAAAAATATTATCTGCTATGTTGAATTATGTTCAGTTCAATCTGTAAAAGAACAATGTTCAAGAAAAATGTATGTATGTAATGTGAAATTCAAAGTAAATAAAGAACTTTAAATGGAAATTTTGTTTAAGAAAAAATTATTTGAAGTAAAATTCATCTTTAAAAAAATAAATAAATAAAAATAAAAATAAGTTGATCAATGTAAAAAAACTGAAAAATTCACTAAAAATATAAGAAACGCATTTTCACAATAATAAGATTGTAAATGTAAGATAAAATCACAAAATTACCAGCATAAGAGACTGTAGGTATTCGAAAAAAAATTATGAAGTCAACAATTTTGGTGTTTAACAGCACATCTTATTTTACAAAGTACTAAGTTTTTTAAAATCATTTAGTTTGAACTTTTTCAAACTTATACTTATAAACTGAAATTTTTGTGAATGTAAAATTTTTTACACAAAGTATTTTAGAAAAATATCATCTCAGAAATTAACTAACTTATTTTTAGAATAAAAATATAAGAAACTTATTTTTACTAATGATAAGAATGAAAATGTAAGGTAAAATCTCATTCTTACCAATTTAAGAGACCGCAAGTATTTGAAAAATCATGAAGTATGGAATTTTAATGTTTCACACGTGTTAATAACGCGTCTTATTTTACAAAGTACTAAGTTTTTTTAAAGTCATTTAGTTTGAAGTTTTTCAAACTTATACTTATAAACTGAAATTTTTGTGAATGTAAAATTTTTTACACAAATTATTTTAGAAAAAATATCATCTCAGAAATTAACTAACTTATTTTTAGAATAAAAATATAAGAAACTTATTTTTTACTAAAATATTTTTGTACAAAGTATTTTAGAAATTTAGATAACTTGTTCTTGAATAAAAATATAAGAAACTTATTTTCACAATAATAAGATTATAAATGTAAGATAAAATCACAAAATTACCAGCTTAAGAGGTTGTGGGTATTCGAAAAAATCACGAAGTCAACAATTTTGGTGTTAACAACACATCTTATTTTACAAAGTGCTAAGTTTTTTAGTCATTTAGTTTGAAGTTTTTCAGACATATGCTTATAAACTGAAATTTTTTGTAAATGAAAAAATTTTTACACAAAGTATTTCAGAAAAAATATCATCTCAGAAATTTATTAACTTATTTTTAGAATAAAAATATATGAAACTTATTTTTTCTAATGATAAGAATGAAAATGTGAGATAAAAACTCATTCTTACCAATTTAAGAGACTGTAAGTATTTTAAAAATTATGAAGTATGCAATTTTAATGTTTCACATGTGTTAATAACACATCTTATTTTACAAAGCACTAAGTTTTTAAAAGTCATTTGGTTTGAAGTTTTTCACACATATGCTTATAAATGAAATTTCCGTAAATGAAAAATTTTTACACAAATTATTTTAATACAAATTCTATCTCAGAAAAATTAACTTTTTCTTTTTAGGTTGAAAATGTAAGATAAAAATCTAACACTTATCGAATTTAGAAGCTGCAGATGTATGATGAAATCATGAACTTGAAACTTTAAGTATTAACAACCTACCTTCTTTGAAAATACTAAACCACAAGTTTCGACAAATCTATAATCAACTGTTAAAAAACATAGAATATTTTTTTCCCTAAAATGTTTAACGTAGATGCTACATCCATAAAAATACAGAGTGAAAGTGTACAAATTATCTGTTTAGACATGTTGATAAACTAGAATTTTCCACAAGATTCGAGTATTATAGCAAGGTATGGGATAATATTTGGCTAAATTTCCACTAATATTGGCGATAGTTATAAAAATTTGGCATGAAATAAGAGAATTTGCCGTAAATTCTTAAGTAAAACTGATGAACGAAGAAAAAATTTGAATTAGTTACATTCTTTTCTCGCTGTAGAGTTGTCTAAGTTCTCATACTTAGTAGTTTTTAAAGTCTTACTTTTAGAGTGATTTTTTACACTTCGCTAAACTGAAGTACAAAATGAATAATACTTTAACGTCCGAGGAGACACACGTTTCCGTTCAACAAACCCCTTCATCAGGTTTTGAGGATGAGAAGTTATCTAAGCTTTTTATTTGTCCAACTTGTAAGAAGCCATTTTTTAAAAAATCCTATCTTACTAGACATGTCAAGGTTCACAATGATATTAAACCTAATATTTGTTACGTGTGTGAGAAAGGATTTGTTACTTTACATCGTTTAAAAAGACATATGGAAACCCATAGAAAAATTTCCATAAGATACAAATGTGAATATTGTATTGAAAATTTCAATCGCAAGTGTGATTTATTTAAACATAAGAGATTATTTCATCAAAAAGTCTTACCTGAACATCTATGTATTATTTGTAAAGATGCTTTTAAACACAAGTATGAATTGGAAAAACACAAGAGGGTGCATTATCGTAAACCTGAGTATCTATGTGAGGAATGTTCTATAACCTTTACAACAAAACATGCTTTTTCAAACCATAAGCGAAAAAGTCATAAAAAGACTTTACATACATACTGTTGTGACGAATGTACTGATACTTTTTCAAACAGACGACATTTTTTAAAACATAAAAGAAATATGCATAAAAAAACTTTAATGCAAACTAGATGTGATGAATGCAGTGAAACTTTTCAGTGTAAGTATGAATTATTGCAACATAAGAGAAAGAATCATCTTAAAGACTTTAACATACGTAGAAATTGTAATGATCGAAGCACTAACAATGAATTATCAACAGTTAATAATGACAGTGAGAATCTGGACTTGTTAAATTTTTTGGATAATTTTCACATTGAATGTGCGAATGGTGTTTTTGACTTACATTCCAACAACTTTCAGAATGAAAATATAGACTTAGACTTAAAAAAATTTTTGAACAATTCGAATGTGGAATATACAAGTGGAAATAATATTGATGATTTATCTGCCAAAGATGAAAATAAGGACTTAAATAATTTTAACCTGATACAAACTGATTTACCTCTAGTAAACTATGACAATGAAAGTCTGGACTTGTTAAATTTTTCGTATAACTTTAATCCCAAGTGCTTGAATATTTTTTCTGCTAACGACGAAAATATGAATTCGAATAATTTTAGTGCGAAGGAAAATGAGTTGGTGACAGATAACTTTAACAATGAAAATCTAGACTTGCTAAATTTTTTGAATAACTTTAATACTGAATGTATGAACGATATCCCAACAATATAGATTTGCTGTCTTGTATTATTGTGAATGAATTTCAAATAAAAAGATTTCAATGAAAATGATTTGTTTTAATTTTTATTACAAAATCATCTTTTTTATAATATTTTCTATTAGAATACAAACTGAAGTGTCATCTTTTTTTTAAAATAAAAACATGTAAAAAGTTTACTTGTGTATTAACGATATACTTTTTCATTACTGTAGTAGAATTGATTGAGTATAATATTTAAACACTAAGTAAAAATTATGCACAATAGTAGTTTTATAAACTATCAAACTTACATCGAAGAAGAAAAAAACTTGTAAAATTGTTTTACCACTCAACTGTAAAGTACTTGTGGAAATCTTAAATGAATTTATCTTATTAACAATTTTCCTGAAAAACTAGCTTATAAAAATTTTAGATATAATTATGAAGTTAGTATTTTCCTAAGTATCACGTTTGAATCTTACTTTGAATATACATCATCAAAGTGTTTTATTCTTTAACTAAACAAGCTTGTTGAACCATGTCTAAACTTGAAAGTATATACACCTTTTGTTATTACTTCACATATGGTTTTTCGTATCTTATAAGTTTTATCTATAAATTTTCTAACTTAATGTTTTGTGTTAGCAATTCTGTTAAAAACAGTTAAATTTTTTTAAGTGATGTGACATAAAGAAAACATTTGACAAAAATGTTTAAAAAAATTTTGTGAAATTTCACAAACTTCTAAAATTAAGCTTTCACAATTCTTACAAAATATTTTCTGTATTCTAAAAAATAAAAAAAGTTAAAATACAATCGTGAAAGTTATCTATATATAAAAGTTTAAGTTGTTACTATAACATTATTTTTACACTCTTTGGAATAGAGATTGTGATTTTAGTTAAAGAATAAAACACTTTGATGATGTATATTCAAAGTAAGATTCAAACGTGATACTTAGGAAAATACTGACTTCATAATTATATCTAAAATTTTTATAAACTAGTTTTTCAGGAAAATTGTTAATAAGATAAATTCATTTAAGATTTTCACAAGTACTTTACAGTTGAGTGGTAAAACAATTTTACAAGTTTTTTCTTCTTCGATGTAAGTTTGATAGTTTATAAAACTACTATTGTGCATAATTTTTACTTAGTGTTTAAATATTATACTCAATCAATTCTACTACAGTAATGAAAAAGTATATCGTTAATACACAAGTAAACTTTTTACATGTTTTTATTTTAAAAAAAGATGACACTTCAGTTTGTATTCTAATAGAAAATATTATAAAAAAGATGATTTTGTAATAAAAATTAAAACAAATCATTTTCATTGAAATCTTTTTATTTGAAATTCATTCACAATAATACAAGACAGCAAATCTATATTGTTGGGATATCGTTCATACATTCAGTATTAAAGTTATTCAAAAAATTTAGCAAGTCTAGATTTTCATTGTTAAAGTTATCTGTCACCAACTCATTTTCCTTCGCACTAAAATTATTCGAATTCATATTTTCGTCGTTAGCAGAAAAAATATTCAAGCACTTGGGATTAAAGTTATACGAAAAATTTAACAAGTCCAGACTTTCATTGTCATAGTTTACTAGAGGTAAATCAGTTTGTATCAGGTTAAAATTATTTAAGTCCTTATTTTCATCTTTGGCAGATAAATCATCAATATTATTTCCACTTGTATATTCCACATTCGAATTGTTCAAAAATTTTTTTAAGTCTAAGTCTATATTTTCATTCTGAAAGTTGTTGGAATGTAAGTCAAAAACACCATTCGCACATTCAATGTGAAAATTATCCAAAAAATTTAACAAGTCCAGATTCTCACTGTCATTATTAACTGTTGATAATTCATTGTTAGTGCTTCGATCATTACAATTTCTACGTATGTTAAAGTCTTTAAGATGATTCTTTCTCTTATGTTGCAATAATTCATACTTACACTGAAAAGTTTCACTGCATTCATCACATCTAGTTTGCATTAAAGTTTTTTTATGCATATTTCTTTTATGTTTTAAAAAATGTCGTCTGTTTGAAAAAGTATCAGTACATTCGTCACAACAGTATGTATGTAAAGTCTTTTTATGACTTTTTCGCTTATGGTTTGAAAAAGCATGTTTTGTTGTAAAGGTTATAGAACATTCCTCACATAGATACTCAGGTTTACGATAATGCACCCTCTTGTGTTTTTCCAATTCATACTTGTGTTTAAAAGCATCTTTACAAATAATACATAGATGTTCAGGTAAGACTTTTTGATGAAATAATCTCTTATGTTTAAATAAATCACACTTGCGATTGAAATTTTCAATACAATATTCACATTTGTATCTTATGGAAATTTTTCTATGGGTTTCCATATGTCTTTTTAAACGATGTAAAGTAACAAATCCTTTCTCACACACGTAACAAATATTAGGTTTAATATCATTGTGAACCTTGACATGTCTAGTAAGATAGGATTTTTTAAAAAATGGCTTCTTACAAGTTGGACAAATAAAAAGCTTAGATAACTTCTCATCCTCAAAACCTGATGAAGGGGTTTGTTGAACGGAAACGTGTGTCTCCTCGGACGTTAAAGTATTATTCATTTTGTACTTCAGTTTAGCGAAGTGTAAAAAATCACTCTAAAAGTAAGACTTTAAAAACTACTAAGTATGAGAACTTAGACAACTCTACAGCGAGAAAAGAATGTAACTAATTCAAATTTTTTCTTCGTTCATCAGTTTTACTTAAGAATTTACGGCAAATTCTCTTATTTCATGCCAAATTTTTATAACTATCGCCAATATTAGTGGAAATTTAGCCAAATATTATCCCATACCTTGCTATAATACTCGAATCTTGTGGAAAATTCTAGTTTATCAACATGTCTAAACAGATAATTTGTACACTTTCACTCTGTATTTTTATGGATGTAGCATCTACGTTAAACATTTTAGGGAAAAAAATATTCTATGTTTTTTAACAGTTGATTATAGATTTGTCGAAACTTGTGGTTTAGTATTTTCAAAGAAGGTAGGTTGTTAATACTTAAAGTTTCAAGTTCATGATTTCATCATACATCTGCAGCTTCTAAATTCGATAAGTGTTAGATTTTTATCTTACATTTTCAACCTAAAAAGAAAAAGTTAATTTTTCTGAGATAGAATTTGTATTAAAATAATTTGTGTAAAAATTTTTCATTTACGGAAATTTCATTTATAAGCATATGTGTGAAAAACTTCAAACCAAATGACTTTTAAAAACTTAGTGCTTTGTAAAATAAGATGTGTTATTAACACATGTGAAACATTAAAATTGCATACTTCATAATTTTTAAAATACTTACAGTCTCTTAAATTGGTAAGAATGAGTTTTTATCTCACATTTTCATTCTTATCATTAGAAAAAATAAGTTTCATATATTTTTATTCTAAAAATAAGTTAATAAATTTCTGAGATGATATTTTTTCTGAAATACTTTGTGTAAAAATTTTTTCATTTACAAAAAATTTCAGTTTATAAGCATATGTCTGAAAAACTTCAAACTAAATGACTAAAAAACTTAGCACTTTGTAAAATAAGATGTGTTGTTAACACCAAAATTGTTGACTTCGTGATTTTTTCGAATACCCACAACCTCTTAAGCTGGTAATTTTGTGATTTTATCTTACATTTATAATCTTATTATTGTGAAAATAAGTTTCTTATATTTTTATTCAAGAACAAGTTATCTAAATTTCTAAAATACTTTGTACAAAAATATTTTAGTAAAAAATAAGTTTCTTATATTTTTATTCTAAAAATAAGTTAGTTAATTTCTGAGATGATATTTTTTCTAAAATAATTTGTGTAAAAAATTTTACATTCACAAAAATTTCAGTTTATAAGTATAAGTTTGAAAAACTTCAAACTAAATGACTTTAAAAAAACTTAGTACTTTGTAAAATAAGACGCGTTATTAACACGTGTGAAACATTAAAATTCCATACTTCATGATTTTTCAAATACTTGCGGTCTCTTAAATTGGTAAGAATGAGATTTTACCTTACATTTTCATTCTTATCATTAGTAAAAATAAGTTTCTTATATTTTTATTCTAAAAATAAGTTAGTTAATTTCTGAGATGATATTTTTCTAAAATACTTTGTGTAAAAAATTTTACATTCACAAAAATTTCAGTTTATAAGTATAAGTTTGAAAAAGTTCAAACTAAATGATTTTAAAAAACTTAGTACTTTGTAAAATAAGATGTGCTGTTAAACACCAAAATTGTTGACTTCATAATTTTTTTTCGAATACCTACAGTCTCTTATGCTGGTAATTTTGTGATTTTATCTTACATTTACAATCTTATTATTGTGAAAATGCGTTTCTTATATTTTTAGTGAATTTTTCAGTTTTTTTACATTGATCAACTTATTTTTATTTTTATTTATTTATTTTTTTAAAGATGAATTTTACTTCAAATAATTTTTTCTTAAACAAAATTTCCATTTAAAGTTCTTTATTTACTTTGAATTTCACATTACATACATACATTTTTCTTGAACATTGTTCTTTTACAGATTGAACTGAACATAATTCAACATAGCAGATAATATTTTTACAATTTTCATATTATGATCGAGTGATAAAACTCCACATTCTTTGAAAAAATGATTTTTTCACTTCTTTGAATTTTATACATTCTTGATTATCAATAATCCAACTACCTAAATACTTCTGGAAGATATTAAAAAATTTTATCCAAAGTATGATAAACTCTCCAGATCTCTTAAAGCGCTTTGCCATAAGTTCACTTGAAAATACTAAGTAAATTACAACTTTATCCCAATTAATTTCATTTTTTATCATTTCTTTTAAGACAATATCTAAACAGGTATAAAAATTTTCATCAGATAACATATCAACATTTTCATAAAGTTGATTGCTAATTTCTGAATTGATAAATTCATTCATTCGAAATTTAAGGTGGTTTATAATCTCTACTTCTGAATTGCGAATGTGTGATCTATTGAATATATGAGTAAATGCGTTTAACAAAATGATATCTGTTCTGACATCCATCTTGAAAAAACTATTATTATGTAGTACTGAATTCAGGTTATAAAATAAGCAACCTCACTTCTCAAAATAAATTTGACAAGTAATAAAATTTTTCTTCACTCGGAATTAATATTAGGTGTTTCTCACCAAATCTGAATTATCGCCAAATACTCTAAAAAATTTTTGTAGATATATCCTAAAATTTATTAAAAATCATGCCAAATTCTTATTTTTAAGACCCTATTTCGGATTTTATTGGTAAAATTTCACGGGTTTACACTAAAAAAATGTTAGGGAGTTACAAAAAATGGTTAAACTATAGATAAAAATACATTGAATTTCTAATTATCACTCTGTTCAGAAACTTATTTTATTTTAAGAATGTTGGAAGATTTCTAGTACTATAATACAAAACTTGAAATAAAAATAGATACAATATTTTAATGAGCGTAAGGAAATTTAAAGATAATTTATAATTAAATACAACATTGTAAATTTTTTAAAATATATATGAAAGAATTTATGTGGGAGTGATTATACATGTATGTTCGATGACAGTGATAAGAAGATCCCAAAAAAAGTTATATCTGAAGTATAACTGTTTAAGGTAGAGAAATTTTCAACATCAGTTATTATTTCGCACTAAAGTAACTTCTGAAAAATGATAGATTCACTCTCTTATGTAAAATATAATACAAAATGTTACGATATTTTCTTAAACTTATTAAGACTTCTTTTCAAACAGCGAATTTTTCAGTTTTTTACATTGATCAACTTATTTTTATTAATTTATTTTTAAAAGATGAATTTTTAAAGTTTTTTTATTTACTTTTAATTTCACATTATATACATTTTTCTTATAAAGAAGTGAACTGAACATAATTCAAAATAGTAGATAATTTTTAGTGCATCCAACAGTAAACATATTTAAACACGTGAAAAGTTGAAGCAAAACTGGAATTTTCTCCCCCTATCTTTTGACAATACCGTACCTAACCCGATTCTCAGAAATTGCTTAAGGGTATGCTACCTCCTTTTACGCAAACATTGTGACGTCACCGTTGGTGAATAAAGTCGATCTTTTTGTATTAAGATATCATATTTATAATGGAAAAAAAATATATATATAGTTTAAAATGGATACTAGTTATTCATAATTAAAAAATCTTTATGATGAAAAGTATTTTTTTAACGAACTTTCTTCAATTAAGTAATTAATAAGAAATTTTAATCACTCTTTTTTAGTTATCTATCAAAAAAAACAATTCTCGTCTTTCATCCTAATCTAATTTCACTTACACATTTGAGATTTTAATCATCTTTTAATTTAATTTTTACTCTCAGTTTTCGAAAAACATCTGGTGAATTTTTACAAGATCTTCAATTATTATTTTTCTTAATTATTATTCTGTAATTTATATTAATTTTACGATTGATTAATTTTCAATCAATAGAATTCTTAGGCTAAAAAAGATCTGCATAGACATATTTCTAAAGAACACTCACACATACGCGAAAACTACTGAAATATTTTTTTGCTGCAAGGTAGCAGGTTCGAATCTCAGTCAAAATCTATGTTTCTAAACTTTCTTTTATTCTTTATACTTAATTTTTGCTTTCATTACCTTTTTTTCGGGAAATATTTGATGATTTTTTACAAGAAGATCCTTAATTAATATTTTTCTTAATTATTATTCTCTAATTAATATCATTAAAACGATTGAATTCTTTTCGGACTCTAGCATTCATAGTTTTAAAAGAACAGTGCAGACATATACTATAAAAATCACTCACGCACACGCGAAAACTACTGTCTTATGGAAATATTTTTACTGCAAGGTGTCGGGTTCGAACCCTAGTCAAACCTCTCTATTTCTTGCATACTCTATGCACATCCACATTCGTATATTTTATTCATTCCTTATTTATTTCTCAATTTTTAAAATTTTTAATTAATTAATTTCTTAATTAATTTCTTAATTAACCTCCTAATTAATTCCCTAATTAATTTCCTAATGACTCACAAACAATATCCTGCTTTTACCTTCTACCGCAAACATCACTTTAAAACCATCGTCACCTTTTACAATAAACCACACATTAAATTTTTTAATTAATTTTCTTCATTAATACCCTCGTCACGTTTCACGATTAAGTTAGAGGATGTCTCAAGGTCAATGTCAACCCATCTAGACCCCTCAGGGGGTGGTGCGGCACCCGCACGACTTGCCGGTGCACCAGTGCACCCCCCTCATGGCCTAGAACCGGCCTTTCTTACCTACTTATAGCATTACACAGGAGAAAGGCGCAGTTACAACGATTAGATATATTTTTGGATTTTTTAAAAAGGTTTTAACTGATTTTATAGTTTTTTGAGAGTTTTAAGATTTTTTTTTTTTTTTTTTTTTTTTCATAAATAGAAAATAAAAACAAACACAGAGAATTAGAAGTAATAAGAGTAGGAAAAGTAGAGATCAGTAGTACTGCCATCTTCACTCAAAAGGGAGAGCTAGAGCTAGATAGAAATAAGTTCAGAAACGTAAACAAAGTGCGGTGGTGAAAAATAAAACGGAATGATAGAAAATAAAATTTTAACAAAAATAATTAATAATAAGCCCACAATTAGGCCGTTTTCTAAAAGAGGTCGATACTGCGAATCGCATCGTGATTCGATACTCTGAATTATTACAAAACATCAAAAGTATATTTTAATAAAATAAATTATTGTTTCACCAGGGTGCTTGTTTTGAAATTCACTGAAATAAATTTAGCATATTTAAGATTAATAAAATAAAATAAGCATTTAAAACAGTAATTTATAGAAATTTGAGCTACTTCACCACAATAAATAAATATATCGGAGGGCTTTCAAGCTGTAGCAGATAAAATTCAGTGTTATGAATTATGTATAACTTGAATATTTTCCACAAATTTTCAAAATTACATCCTTGCATGAATCATGTATGAAAATGTGTATAGAAGCAATCACAAAAAATAAATAAATAAAACCACTGGATGCAGCTTATTCGTTGTGCACGAATCCGAAAATGCATGAAAATCCGTGCTACAACGATCAGTATTCTAATATTAAAACAAAAAAAAAAAAAAAAAAAAAAAAAAACACAGGATAACCCTAATTAGAGGTGCGTGAATCAAAAAATGCATAAAAAACTGTACTGTAGCAATCAGTATTCCAATATTACCCCCCCCCCCCAAAAAAAAAAAAATAATAAATAAATAAATAAATAAATAAATAAACACTGGATACATTTAATTCGTAGCGCATGAATCAGAGAATGCATAAAAATCTGTACTGCAGCAGTCAGTATTCCGATATTAAAACCAAAAAAAATCATTAAATACCCCTAATACTAAATGCATACATCGGAAAATGCATGAAAATCTGTACTGCATCAATTACTACCATGCACTCATTTTTCTCTAAATAATTCCATTTATTTAAAAAAATAATAAGAAAATACTCAAAAACACATTAAAAAAAAAAAAAAAAAAAAAAAAAAAAAAAAAACATTCAGCTGGGCTGCATTACGATAAACCATAAACATACACAAATGGTCGGTGAAAAAAAAAAAAAAAATCCGAGACGGTTAATCAAAGTTACATTAAAAAGTGTCGATACACTGAATCGCATCACAGCGACATAAATCGCCAATGGGTGTCTTATAGTAAAAGCTTAGCCTTTCTATTGATAGGGTCATTATGATCAAATAGCAGAGAGTCAGAGCAGCCTTCAGAGAATTCACAGCAGTATTTTCAGTATCATTCAAAGGGTCATGGAAGTTAACGTTAAGGTGTTGGAAAAAGTAATTTAAACGCGGGAATTTAACTTCTCTACAGAGTTGACAGTTATGACTTATGAGCACAGTATGGGATATCATAAATATGTCTGAAGGTAATATTTTGGCTAAAAATTCATTTTTTGATATGGGTTTTAGCGGCAAATGACCATACTTGAGAACCATAAGTTAATAGAGGACGTAGATGAGAACTATATAACAAGACTTTTTTACTAATAGAAAGATTATTGTTTCGTCCAATTAAGGGGTTTAATTGAGATTTAGAGCGACGGAATTTTTTGCGCGAAGAATCAACGTGTTGCTGGAATGGGAGTTTTTGGTCTAAAATTATACCAAGATATTTGCAGTAATTCGACCGTGGAATGGGGTGATTATTAAATTTAATTTTATATTTGTCCCTGTTATCCTGTCTCAAGGAGGAAAAACACAAGTATGCGTTGCATGCTGTAATTCAGAAATCATTAAATATTTAACAGTTATTGGTTTAACTATAATACAAAAAACTTTAACATTAAAAATATTTTTGGTTAATATATATTTTCGAAACGTATTTGTTCAATATTTAGCACTTGCTTTTTAAAATAAACCATTATTAGTGCTTCCTTAAACTTGCATCATATTGCAGTTAAGCAAAAATTATTGTTTCATCTTTAAAGCATAAAATTACTAGCATGATCCTAACACCCAAAACGTTCTTAGAAAAAATTTTATAACCAGTTAAATTAAGAAATTTTTTATGCAAAGAAGTACTTACGCATTAGCATATGTTAAGTCAGATGTTTAAAATCTTCCTAAAAATTAAATGAAATAGACTAAGTTAAATTAGAGAAAGATAAAACATGCATATAAAAGAGCGTATTTGTAAACAAATAAGAGTCTGTAATAATTTAATTTAATTCTTGAAACCTATAACCCTTCTTTACGCATTTTCTGAAAATAACCAAAGTAGTTTAATTTTTCTCATCTATTTTCACTTTTCAAAGAGCGAGTGATGAATGAAAGCTAATTTTCTCGGAAATAACAACATGTCAGATCGATATCTATGCTCAAAATTTTTAATTTTTATTCTTCATTTTTTTCCTATGCAAAGAGCAAGTTAGCAGTAAAAACTAATTTTTATGGAGATCACTAACTATCAAACAGATTTGCAATCATCTATTATTTTAAAGAGCAAATTAGCAGTAAAGCGCTTTTAGGGACAACTGTTGGAGTTCGTACCGTTATTCTAGGTTTGTAACTTCTGAGAAATCGTTCAATTAAATTATATTTTGTACTGCAGCCATTCTGTAGAAAAACCTAGAAAGAAGTACGAAAATTCAAACATTTATTTTGGAAAATAAGACAAATTAACCATGTTTTCTCCTAAACGCTCAAATCAACCAACATGCACCTTTAAGTAGACATTGTACTATGGCTGTTGTACAACTACCTCCAGTCGCTACATCTTCCGTCTGATATCTTTATTTGCACAATCTCCCTGACTGCAACATCTCTTCTAGCTTTATCTTTTATATATGTACATATATATATATATATATATATATATATATAACAAAAATAATTATCATTATGTTGTTATGATTAAGAGTGAACTCACGATCAACTTGAGGATTCTTATCATTTTAATTCTAATTGGTTAGAAGTTAGGAAATTTATTTTTGATATTAAAATATATTTATTTATTTCTCATAAAAATAATTATTCTAGGCAATAATTTTGTGACATTTTTAAAAATATTTTGCATTATTGTGCTTCCTTACTCAATGTACAACTCTCCGTTTGCCTACCATTTAGACTTATTAATATGTAAAATTGCTATTGCTTACGATAAACCTCTAAAATATTCAATTCATAAAAAATTAATGCATTAAAATTGTTAAAACATAAACTTATTATTCTGTTTAATTTTATTAAATGCGAAAACGTAGAAATTTTTTAAAAATCTATCGATATGCTATTAAAAAAATCTGGTGTGAAACAACCACACGACTTCCATTATCTACTATTACACGTGTTATATGTGCTTTTTTGGAGATCATATAATCCGAAGACATAAAATTGACCTAAAAAGTTGACACGTACAAATTTTACGGTATGAGAAAGCTGACACACGAGCAAAGATATATAAAACCGATTAACAAGTTAAAAAATAAGACAAAAAAAAAAAAAAAAAAAAAAAAAAAAATCGGTAGAGCCATTTTTTGAAACATCAATTTCCAAGGCCTAAAACAGACCTGCCTAATCAGGATGACAGTTAATTTTACCTGTAATAACCACGTAATGCATAAGAAAGGACAAAAAATGGATTGAGTAACAATTATTTAGAAAATCGTTAAAGCCGTAATCAAGGTATTTGTATATAACGCTTTTCAATTTTTTTTAACTAACCGGCTAATTCGTACGAAAGGATATCTAATAGAAAGTTTATATAGCAACTTTGAAGAAAATCTATTGAATTGTTTTTAAGATACGCATTTACAGTCCTACTTCAGGGTTCCAATGTCCCCTTCCGGTTTTCAATTTTCACCGAATGTTGTAAATGTCATCTGTACGCCAGACCAGTCTCATATCTTGAAGTTTCGTAATTTTATCATTATTAAACTCAGAGATATAGTCAGAAGGTTCTCCCACACACATACATACATAAACACACACGCACATACACACATGCACGCACACTGACGATTAGCCAAAAACTACTTTTTGGAACTAGAAGATCTTAAAACATGTAAATCAGGTGAAAAATCATCATCGAATTTTCGGACCAAATACAATACTTCCATTACCTACGGTAGTCGGGTAATAGAAGTATTAAGTTTATTATCACATATGTAGATATATTTTCTAATAATTATGCCATTAATTACTTAACTTAAAAAATACAACTATAGTTTAAATTGAGAATCCATATTTACTTAAAAGCATAATAGTTCTGATATTTTTCTTGCAAGAATTTAAAAGCATCCACGGACAAAATTTTTTATTATCTTCAGATAGAACATCCTGCAATCACATCAAGTTTTCTGACGAGTATCACTTGTTGTATCAATAAATATTGTTCCATGGGAATACCCAACTATTTCAGATGTTTACGGAATTAAAATTTAGAAACCATGTTCTGCAAAGAAATAAAAATATTGTAAAATCCTTCCGTCGGTGAAACTTTTTCGATGAGTTTCCATTGAGAACACACACTGAGAAAAAAAATATACCGCCTTCATCTAGAATGAATCAATGGTCCTTTTCTAAATCCTTAAACTAGAAATATAGATTTCCGAGCTATGCGCACAAGGCACGCCAATAAACTGAATATATGAAATGGTTGAGAATTTCTAGTGTACACATTTCTAGATGGTGAAACAATATTCTGAATATTCTAAATATTCTGAATATTCTGAATATTTTGTATTACGAGAAATTCTCGCTTGATTTTCTAGAAATGGGTTATAAACCAAGATTATAGCTGCTGAAACACGCCTCTTGTATTCACATTTATTTGGAGATATTTTCAAATAGGTTTATCCTCGTTAGTATAGGCAAACGCTCAAGAATTTTCATAGAGGTCTCTAGAATTCGCTGTGGCGTTTCGGACTTTCGGGCGAGGGTTCTGGTAGCGAATGAGAAAATCCCGTCACAGCAGAAGTTGATAAGAAAATTAATTTAATTAAAATTTAAACAAGATTCTATGTACAACCGTTAGTTACAATATTGATGTTGGAGGATTATATACAATGGCTAGGAGTTACAGCATGGATCGATAGTTGAGTGGATGCTTTTAACAAACAGTTTCAGTGGATCTCCGTGATCCGAAATTCGATTTACTGAAACAATACTTGCACCGTTCCAGGTACAGAAAAGATATAATTCAGTCCTAGGATAATTTAAAGTAAAATGTCTTTTACGAGCTGACCTGCACACCTTCCCTGGTGACAGAAAATAAGCTGACCTGTGTTCTCTGCTCCTAGAGGAACACAAAAAAATCACTAAGTCTCGCTACCTCTCCTGGTAAACGGGACAAGAAAAAAACCCTCCGACCTTCACTGGCCGAAGACAAGATACGAATCCCCGACTCTCTGCTTCCAGCCCTGCTCCTGGGGAAACTCTTTCTCTCGATGGCAACCCGCGCTCCTCCCTCATTCGCTGAGCGGGCGGGCGCCTTCTCGTCTGGCCGAAGAAATTCCTCGGAAACTCCGCTGTTCTCACGACCATCAGGGCGTACTAGCAGGGCAGCTTCTTTGTACTTTAGTGTTACAGTTCGAGACAGTCTGGAGCCAAACTATTGTAAGTATCAGCACACCTGCTCTGTGTAGAGATTAAGGTCTGGCCAACTTTAATTAATTGGAAGGGGGGCTGTATGCCACAACTCCCCCCCCCCTTAAGATGGTTTTCTGGGGTTGAAAAACTCCAGAAAATCTCTGCAATCAAATTAGGTTAGGGTGCATCAAAGCAATTCTAGAGAGGCTAATCTTCCTGACTAAACAATACTTAAATTTACACTAAAGTTACAAGTTTCAAATTACAAATTAATTAACATAATAAAAACAATACTAATAATAATAAACTATATACAAAATTTCTTACAGATAACTTTTAATCCACCCGACTCAAACAGTCCACATGAGGAATGTCTTTTCCTGGTCTGTGTCGGATTTCATAGTTAAAGGGCTGCAAGGTTAACGCCCACCGCATTAATCTGGGATTGTTTCCCGCATTTCTCTTTAACCATATTAATGGGTTGTGATCAGTTTCTATGGTAAATTTTTGACCATCCAGGTAATGTTTCAACTTTTTCACTGCGAAAATGATCCCAGCACATTACTTTTCGGTTGTGCTATAGTTTTCTCTGCCTTAGTAAATTTTCGACTTAAGTACAGAATTGGATGTTCTTCATCTCCTTGCCTTTGAGCCATGATAATACCTATCCCCTTATCTGAGGCGTCACTTTGAATAATAAACTCCTTAGTATAATCAGGAGCGCACAGTACTGGGTCACGGGTGAGTTTATCTTTTAACTCCCTAAAAGCCTTCTCCATTTCGGGACTCCAGTCTACTTTTTCCTTTTTCGTTTTCCCTCTTAAAGCTCGGGTCAGCGGTTCTACTATTATTGCATAATTCTTTATGTATCGGGAGTAATACCCGCACATCCCTAAAAACCTTCTAATTTCCGTTTTTGATTTTGGAGCTGGGAAATCAGTAATGGCCTTAATTTTAATCTCGGACGGTTTCCTACGTCCTTTCCCTACAACATGCCCTAAATATTTGACCGTCTCCTGGGCAAATTTACACTTGGCTAATTTAATGGTTAATTTTGCCTTGGTTACCCGCTTTAGAACTATATCTAAATGTTCTAAATGCTCTTCCCATGAATTAGAAAAGATAGCCATATCGTCAAGGTAAGGCAAACAGAAACTTTCTAGTCCCTTTAATAGAATACTCATGAATTTTGAAAACTTATACGGGGCGGAGACAAGTCCAAATGGCATTACCAAAG
The DNA here is from genome assembly GCA_963930645.1 of Salticus scenicus. Taxonomy (NCBI): domain Eukaryota; kingdom Metazoa; phylum Arthropoda; class Arachnida; order Araneae; family Salticidae; genus Salticus; species Salticus scenicus. The sequence goes on along the minus strand of OZ005660.1, from coordinate 218,601,974 downwards.
GTTGATATGAACCGAAACTAGTTACAAATGTCGCTAAACGTTGTGCGTTAGGGGTTAAAGGTATTTGCCAATACCCTTTAGTTAAGTCAATCACGGTAATAAATTTTGATGCTGCCACTTGCTCTACCCTCTCTTCTATGTTAGGCAAAGGGAAAAATTCGGCACGAGTTATCTCATTTAACTTGCGATAATCAACGCACGGGCGGGGTTCTCTGCCAAGGGCCTCTACTAATATCATAGGCGAGGTATAATCTGACTCCCCTTCCTTAATTATGCCCAATTCTAACATACGCTGGATTTCGGATTTCAGGATGTCGGTTTGTCGAGGTGACGTCCTATGTGGCTTCATTCTAACGGGTTTATCACTAGTCAATTCAATATCATGCTCAATTAAATTCGTTCGGCCTGGAATATTGGAAAACACTTTCTTGTGTTTAATTAGTAATGCTCCTAATTGCTCCTGTTGGGCTTTTGTGCAACGACTTCCTAAATTACTGTCCCTAATTACCATATTGAGGTCAAATTCTTCCGGGTCAGTTATAGGATAAGGTATTTCTAAGTCTGCCTCCGTCGTTTTATTATCCTGATTTTCCTCTATTAATACATTTACGATTTCTGCTCTCTGCACGTAAGGTTTTAGTAAATTGACATGATAAATTTGCGACTTTTCGCGCCTGTCCGGTACATTTACAATATAATTAGTCTCTGACATTTGACTCTCAATAGTGCCTGGCCCTATCCATGATACGGATAATTTATTGGGTTTACTTGTGGCTAAAACCAGCACTTTGTCCCCGGGATTAAATTTCCGATTTACCGCATTTCTGTCATACCAGATTTTGCGTTTGTCCCTTTTTTCCTCCATCTGCTCCCCTGCGAGCTCTTGACACCTTTGGAGTCTGTTTATCAATTCGAAAACATACTCCGTCACTGGGTTTTGCTCCTCTTCCTGCTCTGTCCATTTCTCAAATAGCAGGGTTTCCGGGGTTCGCAGATTTCTCCCATGAACCAACTCGGCTGGGCTGAATCCCGTTGATTCATGTGTTACCGTCCGCAAAGCTAACAAAGCATAGGGTAAACTCCTCTCCCAACTTTCTCCACTTTCTAAACAGATTACCTTCAATAACCGTTTAACTGAACGATGCCAACGCTCAATGCAATTTGTCTGTGGGTGGTGCACACTACTGTGAGTTATTTTAATTCCAAATTTTTCTAAGAAAGTTGAGGTTAAGTTACTCATAAAACAAGCCCCTAAGTCTGTTTGGATTACTTTCGGAAATCCCATTCTACTAAATACTATCATTAACGCGTCGATCACTGTTTCCGACCTTGAATCGGGTATCGGGATAGCCTCTGGATACCTCGATGCTAAGCACATTGCCGTGAGCATATATTTATTTTGATTTTCCGAAGGTGGGAGTGGTCCCACAATATCACAGTTTATATGCGTAAAAATTGCAGTGATAATGGGAACAAGTTTAAGAGGGGCTTTTTTTTGCTCTCCTGCCTTCCCAATTTTCTGACAAGGATCACACGATTTTACATAGGCTTCAGCTTCTTTAATGATATTTGGCCAGAAAAAATATCGCAACAATTTATCCTTAGTTTTAGTCATGGCCACATGACCGGATATTAAACTGTGACAAAGATTCAAAATTTCATTCCTATATTTCCGCGGAATAATTAGCTGACGTCTTTTTCTCCTCTGTGATCTGTAGCAATTCTGTACAGCAAACCTTGATCTATTGTTAAATTCGATTTCTCCTCTTTCGCGCGCGCCCACAACTCCGTCAGGCTTTCATCTTTTTCCTGCTCTTGGCGAAACTCGTTTTTCCCAACGTGCGCCAGAGCGGTGATCCTATCCTCCTCTAACTCGGGGAGGAAAATTGATTCTTCCGTACCCTGATTTTCCGTAGGCTCGCTCTCTGGCGACATTTCTGCCTCTCCCTGATCATTCCCAGCGCTTTCACTCGCCAGACTGGTTTTTGGCGCAGTTTCGTTTTTACGCCTTTTCGCTCGCGTTTCGACTGCATGGATTAATTCGGGTTTTTGTTTTTTTCTCTCGATTAATTTCTGCGTCTCATTTCCCAGTAAATAATAATCCATGAGAACTTCCTTATCCGCTACCGCGGCTTTCGTATTAATTAACCCTATTCCCTCAATTTCTAATTCAATATTGGCTATGGGTAGACATCTCACTTCGTTGGCTAAAGCTGCCTTAACCCACACGGTTTCCCCGTTTAATTGCTCATTAGAAATTATTTTATGAGGGGCAATATCGAGGCACGTCCCAGAATCACGTAAAATGGTAAACTTTTCCCCATTTATCTTGGCTTCACTTAAATAAGGTTCAAAAGCCGGGTTTAAATTCTCAGCGTCTCCTACGTGATTTACTTTTTCAGCCTTCTCTTGTCTGCTTTTCCAGACTGGGCAATTTGGCTTAATGTGATCGGGGAAAGAGCACACATAGCAAACAATAGGTTTTCGGGCCTCAAATAATTTAGATCTTTCCGTCAGATCAGACTTATCCCTCCAATTTTTTTGTTCTGGGGCATTTTTCTCAACCCTATTTTTATCAAAGTTGCGAGGTTTATCTAATTTCTTTTCTAGTGGTGGTTTCGGGGTCCAACTTTTCTTATTATTTCTGCGAACTGACTCGTACGCGTCAAACTTCTTAGCTAACTCTCGCGGTTCATTGAGAGAGCTCCACGAATCTATGAAATGATCTTTCATTTCGAAATTAGCCCTTTTCTTTAACTGGTCGGCCACCATTAATTTCTTTAGATCCTCAAAATTTGTCACTTCTACTCCCTCTAACCACCCATTTAAATATGTATCTAAATCATAAGCTAGATCATGCCAAAGAGTTCCCGGTTGTTTTTGGTGTTGCATAAATTTAATTCTAAAATTTTCCGGACTTAATTTAAATCGATCTAATAGCATTTGTTTGACTTTCTCAAAATCGTCACTAATTTCATGGGGTTCTTTTAAAATTAATTCCGCGATTTCTACGGGCAATAAAGCTAATAAATTAGTCACTAGATCCTCGTCATCTATTTCTAACTTCCTAGCTTGTCTTTGGAATAACGCAAGAAATAATGCCATGTCCGATTTCTCCGGTTCAAATTTTTGCATAACCGATTTTAGTGATTGTCGGCTGGGGCGTTCGCTACGAGTCGAAGCTAGACTTACTGTTTCTGAATGTTGGGCTATTTTAAGTTTTTCTAACTCTAATTCATGTTTCCTTTCCGCTTCTCTTTCAGCGATTTTTTTCTCTTCAGCCTCCCTTTCCGCAATCGTTTCTGCCTTCCTTTTCTCTTCCGCCTTTCTTTCTAAGAGATCCTCCCGTATTAACTTAATTTGAGCTAGGGCTAGGTCTTTATCATAATCTGGAGACTTTTGAATTTTCCCTATGATATCACTTATCCTATCCGAAGTTTCAACAATCACTCCGAATTCGACTGCGAGCTCTTGCAGTTCCGCTTTCCTATACTGCCCTAATTCTGACATGTTTACCTAATTCTAAATTCACAATTTAATCTTACACAATTCCCAAAAAAATTTCTACACAATACCTAACACTTTTACACAATTCCTAACAATTTTACACAATTCTTACAATTTTACCCAATTCCAAAAAATACATATACAAAATTACACTAATAAAACCTATAATTCAATTTTGCAAATTTTTGGGGTGTATAAAATTCCAATACAACACGATTCCAATAATTAAAACTTAATATTCAATTCTACACATTAAATTTGAAATATTTGAAATCACAACCCTTTCCAGGAAAGAAACCTCTTTCCGTAACTTATTTGATTCACTTTTAATTTTCATAAATTACACAAAACAATATGAAATTACTGTGTTATCTTTCTCAAGATATTTTAACACCCTTTTTGTTTTCTCAATTAATATCTGTTTTCAAATATAATCTTTCTCATTTAAAACAAGATAATCAAATATGTGCAAATCAATTAATATTTTTCCAAACTAAACAAATATGAGTTATATTTAAATTAAATTTACCTATAATTTAAATTCCTCCCTGTTTTTACTTAGAGTTTCTAATATTTGTGATATGCCACATTTTTAATTTTTCCAAAAACAATGTTAATTTAAGGTTTACTCTCCCTTAATAAATTTCTAAATAACTTTTAACTTTATACATTTATCATCTAATACCTTAAATAACAAAAATTTTACAGCCTCACTAGAAAAGTTTGACTCACCCCTGTTTTGTTGTCGTTGCTCGAGTTCCGTCCTTCCTTCTGGCACTTATGATGGGCTCTCGGATCGGCACTCCGTATGGAATTCGGGATGGGCTCCGGATAATTCAGGCTGAGGGCTCTCCTCTCTGTCTTAGAGATTCTAGTCGATGCGACGTAGATGTATCCTCCGTTGATTTGATGGTTCGACGTACTCCGCTGCGTCTATCCTTCCGATCCTTCCGTTGAGTCTATCACGTTTCTATCGTCCGTAGTCCGTACTTCTTCAGGCAGTGTAGTATTTCTCCAACAATCATCCCTCTAGCGCTGCCACCAAGTTAGTATAGCTGTGGCGTTTCGGACTTTCGGGCGAGGGTTCTGGTAGCGAATGAGAAAATCCCGTCACAGCAGAAGTTGATAAGAAAATTAATTTAATTAAAATTTAAACAAGATTCTATGTACAACCGTTAGTTACAATATTGATGTTGGAGGATTATATACAATGGCTAGGAGTTACAGCATGGATCGATAGTTGAGTGGATGCTTTTAACAAACAGTTTCAGTGGATCTCCGTGATCCGAAATTCGATTTACTGAAACAATACTTGCACCGTTCCAGGTACAGAAAAGATATAATTCAGTCCTAGGATAATTTAAAGTAAAATGTCTTTTACGAGCTGACCTACACACCTTCCCTGGTGACAGAAAATAAGCTGACCTGTGTTCTCTGCTCCTAGAGGAACACAAAAAAATCACTAAGTCTCGCTACCTCTCCTGGTAAACGGGACAAGAAAAAAACCCTCCGACCTTCAGTGGCCGAAGACAAGATACGAATCCCCGACTCTCTGCTTCCAGCCCTGCTCCTGGGGAAACTCTTTCTCTCGATGGCAACCCGCGCTCCTCCCTCATTCGCTGAGCGGGCGGGCGCCTTCTCGTCTGGCCGAAGAAATTCCTCGGAAACTCCGCTGTTCTCACGACCATCAGGGCGTACTAGCAGGGCAGCTTCTTTGTACTTTTGTGTCACAGTTCGAGACAGTCTGGAGCCAAACTATTGTAAGTATCAGCACACCTGCTCTGTGTAGAGATTAAGGTCTGGCCAACTTTAATTAATTGGAAGGGGGGCTGTATGCCACATCGCTTCCGAAGGGGACTAGAAAATTTTTTATAAGAAATTTATAAGGATGACATGGAACTATTTTTTCTAGAGCCACAATTTACATTCTAGATGTCAGTTATAGACTTTTTCACTGTGTATTGGCGTGTCTTACACTTATAGCTCGGAAATCTGTATTTCTAGTTTAGGGATTTAGAAAAGCACCACCTATTCGTTCTAGATGAAAGCTGTCTATTTTTTTCTCAGTGCATTCTCTGATGAGAACGATTCTTTCATCGACCATTTCTCAGATCATTGACAGCCGATAAATGGCCAGTGAAAAGCCAATAACTTTTTGCTACTAGGGGCATTCACACACACAAACAGACATTTTCCTAAATGTCATCTACTCATGTTAAGGGCATCTCAAAACATGTAAATCCATCGAAAACTACCCAAACAGCACATGACATCCCTGGGATGTTCTTTTTAAGTCCCGAATGTCCTGTTTTCGTCCCAGGATAAAATATACAAAACGAGGACATTCACAGGATGTCTAAACAGAACATACTGAGAACAAATCAATTTGGATGTCTTGGGTATATCCTAAGTCATCCTAAAATGAAAGGTCCACTTTAAGATGTTCCGGGGACATTGTTTTTCGACGTCTTATGATCCATTAAAAAAATATCTTGAACTGTTAACTGTTTCATATGTAACCGCCAACTGTGTTCTGTAGACCGTGTATTGTTATTGTTTACGTGCGTGTTTTAAATTACTTATTGCTAGTTCATGTTATTAAATTATGTTAAATTTACATTCGTATTAATTTTCAACGTTACATGATGCCGAATTGATAACTTTTGAAAGAAATTGTTCCCGGAGATTATGAACAGTGTAAAAATTTGACCATCGCCACCACTAAACCTAACGACTTATTATGTTTCGAAAGATTGGTAAGAATGGTATCAACAGTTTGAATGGTATTGAACTGTGATCGAATTGTATAAAAAGCCAGATAAAGTTCAATTGGCTTTGTTTATTTCAGCTATTGGTCATGAAGCGGTAAACATTTATAATACTTTTACCGATGATAAAAAGAACAATTTGAATGTTTTAATTGAAGCGTTTCAAAAATACCTCGCGCCAAAAATTAATATTACGTATGAAAGACTTTTGTTTAACAAGATTTTTCAAAGTGAAAATGAAAAATTTGATGATTTTCTTACAGAATTACTAAGCAAAATTAAATCCTGTCAGTTTGATACTTTACATGACAGTTTAGTGACTGATAGAATTGTTATTGGTATTTACAGTGATTCCGATCGTGAGAAATTACTGGCTGAAGATGATTTAAACAAACAAACTCTTCATGGTAAATTATGCACGTGATGCAAAACCTCTCACAAAAAGTTTGAATGTTTGGCTTATAAAAAGCAATGTTTTTCCTGCTGTAAAGAAGGCCATTTTAGCAGTTGTTGTTCTTTGAAGAAAAAAAGGTAGCTACAGTAAATAGCTCATTTAGCGAAAATAATAAAAATTCAAATAAACTTGTTATTAGTAGTATAGCTAATAATCTAAAATCTGGTGATTGGTATGAAAGGGCTGAGTTTGAGAACAAGTATAAATTGAAATTCAAATTGGACATGGGTGCTTAATGTAATGTCCTGTCATATTCTTTGGCTAAGAATGCAAATTTAAATATTAAATGTTCTGACGTACAGTCATTGATATAATTTTCTAATCATAAAATAAAAGTAGCTTGTGAAGCTTATGCAAAGTTGAACGTTAAAAAGGAGACATATACTGCTAGATTTATAATAATACAGTGAAACTTGAATAATTCGAAATTCTGGATAATTTGAACTTTTCACTCGGTCCCTTGAGTTTTGAATTAAAATAATGTTAAAACATCGTGGATAATTCGAATTTTTCATACGATTACCTTTAAAATATTACTATAAAATTTCTTCCCGAGATTTTTCTCAGCTAATATATTTTAACAGTGTTTCAAAAGAAGGATAAGGAAATACAAGAGAAGCCCCTAACTAGTGCATCAGAAGATATGGTGCACGTACATGAACTTCGAGGTTTTTTTAAATTGAAAGTCATGTATAATGTAGAAGATTCTATTTTTGTATCAAGTCATATGCTATGACACAAAGATTGTACTTAAAGAAGAATTAAAAATATCTGACTATTTTTAAAAAAGTGTTAAATAATTAAGCTCTTAAAAAATATTGATTTAATGGGAGGGGGGTGATGTAGCAGTATTCTTAGATTTAAAGTTTATGTGTTAAATCTTTGATCGTAGAGTTTTAATTTATCTCATTTTTTTGACAAAATAGTATATGTAATTCGAATTTTTGGATATTTCGAATTTTTTTCTGGTCCCTTCAACTTTGAATTATCCAAGTTCTACTGTAGAAGAAATGTTGCAACCTATTTTAGGAAAAGATTCATGTGTAGAAATATGTGTAAACAGTATTGGATTAACAGAAAATTTTTTTAACGCCAGCACTACTGAATGAGAAATAAGCTGAAGAATTTTTCATATGACATAGATTTAATAGATGACCCTACGCTTGAAATATTCCCTGCCAGATGGAATTTAAAACTGCGTTCAAGCGAAATGTGCTCGTTTAAAGTTTATTTATTTTTAAAACTAGAATGAAGCAATAATTGTTATTAAAATACTGGCAACATGGCATTTTGTGTTGTTTTCCCGCTCTCCACTGCTCTGCTGGTAGTCAAAAGAAGATGTTTATGATAATGTCAATGAGGTATGTAAACTAATTTTTTTAACACTCACTTAAGTTCTTAGAAAAATCAATTTGTGCTACAAAACAATAACTGATTACTATTGACAATAGACAAAAAAAAAAAAAAAAAAAATCAATAGTGCATGTTTGAATGCAATTTAAAACAAAACTGCAGGCGAACACATCTAAAATTGTCAAATAATTTATTGTTTTTGCTATATAATTTTTTTTTTATGTTCAGTGCTATTCATATATACCTAATAATTTAATAGTCTAGTGCAATTGTATTATTTTTCATTAGTATGTGTTCAGTTTCTGCTTTTATTGTGTATGTTGGTTGTATATGTATGTCTTGGGCCTTTCAGAAACGACTAGTAATGATTTTGATAAAAGTTTGGGATTAAGTTTTTATTTTTCGTAGGGGGGGGGGATTCAATAAGATATGTTCTCTTCTAAATGAAAAATAGTGCTCACTATTAAACTTTTATCTGATGGATGCAAAATATTGCAGAAATTGGGTTACTTGTAAATAAATATAACGATTTTGATGAAAATTGGAGGTTAAGTTTTTTTTTTTTTTTTTTTTTTTTGATGAAATATTGCTTGAACCCATGGGTGAAAGTTTTCAGTCTATTGACTGAATTCAGTCTTTTTCTATGTGTTATAATACAGATAGGCCAATTTTATGGAATTAATCTTTGTTGGGGGCAAATAAAGGTCCCATTTTTTTCTGAATCAGCTGCTATTAATGTTAATTCAATTATATTAATAAGTAATTTTGCTAAGTTTTCATACTTATACTTATTAATGTAACCTTTGGAAATGTATGTTTTGAATATGTACATACATTATGTATGAGTTTATTATATTTTACCCACTATTACAAAAAAATATATAAATACTTCAGTCCAGCGAAAATTTTTTACTTTCACCCATGCTTGAACCCCAGTAGCAGAATTTTTTCTGTCAATCTGCGACAACTATTTACGTTTTAGAAAATAATCTGCAGCATAATTTCACAATGAGTTACGGGAAAAAAAAAAAAAAAAAAAAAACAGATTCAGTAAGCATATTTTTATCACAAGTTTGCATTTATCTAATGTTATTAATCTGTCAGATATGTCAAAGCATTGTAGTTATAGAATAGCTAGATAAAGAGTTAGCATTAGCAATTATCTTTCATATTGTATAAGAACTACTATTTTGTTTATGATTTTGTTCATACTGAATCAAGTAAAATACTTACAGGAGACTCTAAACATTAAAATTAATGCAACTTTCTAAAATGTTCTTATTCCTGTGTAACCAGATGAAGGGACATTAAGACGTATAAACTTTCTTTTATCAACACACTGTAAAAAATAGGTTCTTAATAATAAGTATATATTGTCTCAAAATAGCCCCGAAACAATATATACTTAAATTTGAAAACCCATGTACTTATTTTTGATTTTGAGTATATTGACATGCTCAAAAATGGGGTTGACCAATAAGAATCCCAATATCCCCATGTTTGGCATGTCAATGTACACAAAAATGAGTACACGAGTTTTCAAATTTAAGTATATATATATATTGTTTTGGGGCTATTTTGAGACAATATATACTTATTTTTAAGAACCTATTTTTTACAGTGCAATTACAGTTTGTTCGTCATTTCCATCTGTACATCTTAATTGCATTTTGCTCACCTTCTCAATGACCGAGCCCCAATTTTCACAGAAAATTTGTAATACTGGAATTGAAACTGTATTTAACCCATTAGGCGCCAAAGCTCCCACTGCAGGAACATTTAATTATGAATTTTTTTTCTCTACAATAATTAAGATAAATACAGTAGAGAGTCAAAAATCTGCATAGCTTGGGACCAGAGGTTGTGTGGATTTTAGGATTTGGCAGATTAATGATTATCACTTTTACTAATGAAAGCAGAATATTATTCAAACTAAACACACACTAACGAATAGTGACACAATTTCACTTGAATATTAAATTATTAGGGACGCAGGGTTGCATACTGCTACTGCTCCGATTTCTGCGGAGTTTCTCTGAAAAAATTTAAAAACTCTGCAATTCCGCAAAGTAATGTTTATGCTCCGCAAATTCAGTCTTGACCACCTAACTAAATATTTTTTATTAAATACATAAAACTGAATAGTGGCAGACACCGAAAAAAAAAAAAAAACTATTTTTCTTTATTCTTTCTTCTTTTTTTTTTTTTTTTGAAGAACCACACGCTTCACCGTACAATACTCATAAATAAATAGTAAAGAAAAAAAAAGAAAGAAAGAAAACATTCTAGTGCTAGGCATTGCGTAATCGAAATATTGCTGACTCAGAACGGGAACAAGTATTTGTTTACATTAGCTAAGAGAGTGTTTAATTAAAACCAGAAGCTGAAAGGGGGGGAAGAAAGAAACCGAATGCTATGGTTATGCGGTGTTTTGATTTTCATTTAAACTATATCAATGTTTCAGTTATCTTAATGCTTAATAGGTCTTTAAAAAAATTGTTTATTTTAATTATTTATCAATAAAAATAATGGATTCAAAGCTACTGAACTTTAAGGCCGATTGACAACGCTTTATTTAAGATTTATTTGAAATAATTATGCATTTATTTTATCATTCACTTAAAGCATTAATGATTTATTAATATATTTTCATTTGTATCTGGGGGGGGGGAGGGGTAATAAGTAAAAAAATTATGACCAATAATCTGCAAAATTCTAAAGTTTACAAAACATATGGTCCCAAGCTATGCAGATTAGAGGGAGTTGACTCAGAGATGAGATCATTTACACATTTATATGAATATCGGAGATTTCGTTTTTAGATTTTTATGTGATAGTATAATAATTATTTTGACATTCATGAAAATTGTTGGAAATTTAATTTTTTCTTCCCCTTCGTGCTTTTTTTTCTTTTTTTTTTTTTTTTATGTAACTGAATAATCTACTTTCATATATTGTCTTTATTTATGTATGGAAAATATGCCATTATGCAAAAAACAAATTACTTTTGGGGTTTTAAGCTTATATTCAGACTTAATCGCATTTCCCATTCTTATCTCTCTTCACTGTTTTGCTAAATATATTTGATTATCAATAAATATTTCTTAATTTCACATTATTGTTGTTAATTTATGTTTGTTAGTGGTTTCTGTCTTTCTTTCTTTCTTTATTTATTTTTTAATGTATTTTTAAAATTGCTCCTCAAAGTAGCCAAAATGCTCCTCAAATTTTCTCTGAATACTCCTCGAACTGTTTTTGAAAAGTTGGCAAGCCTGGGTATATCAGAATAGCACTGAACATTAAAAGAATGTACATAACACAAATAATAAATAAAAATGAAATTTGTCAAATTTCGATAAAATCTATTCACGTGTAGTTTGTTTTCAAAACTACACTTGTACGTATACATCATTGTGATTGGGATTTTCTTCTCCCCCCCCCTTCCCCCTGTATATTATAAATTGTCATTTATTCTTATTTTGTAACACAAATTTATTGTTTTAAGAATTTAAGTTAATTCTTTCATATGGTTATGTCTTCATCAGATAACATTTTTTAAAATTATTTTGTTATTGTATAACTTGTTGATGGATTTAATGTACTGTCGATAATTTAATTATCAGTAACTTGGTTCTGATAGTCTTTTATGTTATTAATTTTCTTTTATAATCATAAAATGCAAGTACACAATCTGCATTCGAGATCATTTTTAAAAATTCTGATTTGCAGTTTGTAATTTACTAATAGTGAATTTTATTGTTTATATATTTGACAAGCTGTGTGGATTTCAGACTTTGGTGGATTTTAGGCCGGTGGATTTCTTGCTCTCTACTGTATATATTTTTATTTTTTACATTGAACGTTGAAGTGCTTAGCTTCGCTGGTAATTTTTTCAAAAGGTTTGTAATGCAAATTGTATTTTTATTTATTTATTTTTTTTAATTATTCAAATAAAATCATCTGTTTCTAACAAGAGAAAATTGCTAAAAATAAATTATTATTCAAGTGCAGGGGTTTAAAATGATGGATATTAATTAAAAAATTCATTTCTTAAATTGTAACAAACAGGGATAAAAAAAATGTAAAAGAGTTATGCAGTTTATCAACATCCATTAGGTGCCATGTCTCCCATTTTGGAACTATATCATATCTTTGAACAAAATAACTTTTTTTAAAGTTATATATGATTAGGAATGCATTTTGTAACAAAAGCGTACGAAAATGTAAAATTTTTGAGTGAGATAAATATAGCGGGGTTAAGTAACTTAATGGGTTATGTAACATCATTGAGTTAAGTAACTTAATAAACACAGGTATTTTCTTTGACAGCTCAATAAGACTTTCAAATAAAACCTGTGATCTTTTCAGATCCAATTTCTTTTTTTGTAGTGCTAGCGATCCATTTATAAAAATACTGGTATTCAAACAAAAGTGTGTCAAGATCATCAAATTTTGAATCGATACAAAATCTAGTCTATATTCAAAGGTGCAATAAAAAAAATTACATGAGTAGTGAGTGATATTGAACAATTTTACCTCTAAATAGGTTCTGCAATTTAATGAAGCAAATTTAAACAGAATGTTGATAGTTATGCTGCATATGGAGAAAGAATGGGAATCTTCTGAAGGGAACTTCATTAACGTTCGGTAGCAAATGCTAAAAAAAGGGGGGGGGGGGTCCCAAAAAATTATATGAATAAGAGATATTGAACAATTCTATTTCTTTATAGTATCTATTTTATAGTATATATCTTATTTCTCTTTAGTTAGTATCTTTTTTTTTTAGTATATATCTTATTTCTATATACTCTTTTTAAGGTTAAATTTTTTAAATTTTGTTTATCCATTACAGGCACATATAAAAGGGGCCTGACAAAGATGGAGGAAGCTAATTAGGAATCGGATGGTTTCACCAGTACCGACCGACATTGACTGCAGAATTGTTGAAGATAGTGACTCTATGGTTCGTACACTTTTAACAATTTTTGAAAAGTGCTTGAGAAAAAAAAAAATCAGTTTCAAGTGCTTAAAAGTGCTTGAAAATTGCTGTCTGTAATATGTTAAAAAGTGCTTGAAATTCATTTTTTTTTTTTTTTTTTTTTTCTTCAAAAAAAAAAAAAAAAAAAAACTATTCTACTGCAATTGTTTTTTTTCCCCCACTGTTCTGCTCAAAAGAGATATTACAGATAGAGTCAATACTAGTCTTGCTTTTGTCTCCACGACAGTAGCATGTGTTTTGCACCTGAAGAAGAAAAGCGACTTCCTTTCGAGACCGGTTGTGTTTTCCAAAATTTCATGATTTGTGAAGAAGTTTTCAAGTTTAAATTTTGAACTATATTAGGCACTATGGCAAAATTTAGGTGAGACAAGTGACATTGGCGCAGAAAAGAACTGCTTATAAAAATTAAAGACATTTCTAAATTTCAGTAGAAAATAAAACTAGTCTTATATTTAAGAATATATACAAATGTTTTTCTGTTTTATGAAATGCACTATTTATATTGCCTATTTATTATTCCTATTTATTGCATGGGAAAGCAGCAAACCCCCCTTCCCCACCAAAAAAAAAAAAAAAAAAAAAAAAAAAAAAAAAAAAATGGTGTGTGTGTGTGGACGCATCTAAAATCGTAGGTGAAAGTGCTTAAAATGTCCTTGAATTTTTGTTACTCCTAAGTGTATGAACCGATGTGCATCATTAAAATCACAAATTAACATTCCTGAGACATCAAACATGAAGTCACAGAAATCTCGTAGTGGCATAGCAGTGGCATCTCTGGTAACTATTGTCAGCAATTAAATTTGAAGCTGATATTTATATGGCTAGTTTTAACACTATTATAGGGTTTATTATTTTCATATTTTAACCCTCTCGCTGCGTATTTTTTTTTATCAAAATAGGTTCAAAAATTGCGTATTTTTTTATTACATATTTCAAATCTACATATATTTTAGACTTAAAATATACAAAAATTTTTTGTAAAAGAGTTTTTTTTCAATATAGAATTAGATCATAGAAAAAAGTTGTCAGAATATTGAAATTGAAGAATAATGATATAATAGCAAAATTTTGAAAATCAATTTTGGTTAAATTATGATTTATTTTATAAAATACAAAGGTAAAAAGTATATACTAATGAAAATATGCAAAATACTTACAAAACATTTATTAGAAATGAAGTTTTGTATGATAAATTTCGAAACAAGGCTCGAGGCAAAGTCCGACCTCGCAATCCTCGAAATTTTCATCAGTTCCGCTATAAATATCATCAATATACTCGGAATCAGAGTCAGAACTACTGTCAGTGTCGGAAATATCGTCAGGAACATAGGTCATATCACTCGCGAAACGCTTCCTGCCAGACATCTTTGAGCTCTGAAAAGCGCGCGCAAAATGCTAAAAAAAATTCTTTTTATATTTCGCAGAAACGTGGACAACTAACGCCATCTGTTAGTCGACATCTAAATAAACAATTAAACATTACAGAAAAGCCGAAATGAAACCATGAACGGGGAAAGAGCGGGTTGCACACTTAAATAGACGGCAAAAACGCATCCCCGTGATAATCGCGAGTTGCGCAAATTTTGCTACTTCTACGTTGCCCGTGGAAATCGCGGGATGCGCAGCGAGAGGGTTAACACTTTGCGGTCTAAGCCCGAACATTACTCAGGTTGCCGTTTTCGGCGAAGTGAACTAAGCCCGAGATTCTCTCAGGGTCAACTTTTAAATCTCTGAGCTATAAAAGTACTGACTAAATTCGTTCGCCGACTTTTCAAATATCATCTACGAACCTTTTAGTTAAAAAATAAATAAAAATAATAATCTATATATATATAGATGGCAGTACGAAACTGAAGTATTGTACCAGGGATGCAGAAAATGTTTTTACTCCCAACATTTCCCCGAATCCATATGAAAATTTCTCCAAAATGGAGGAACGTTTTTAACACTGATTTTTGTAATTCATTGTTCAAATCGATATCATTTGTAGAGTTTCCTCCCTTTTTGGAATTTGTATGATTTTCCGTTTTGGAGATATTTAGCAAAATTAGGTTCATAATGACCTAAAATACAAAGGTATTTGCCATTGTCAAAAAATGGTAATAACTCAAAAATGGTTTGGACAAATTTTGCAATCGATTTTTAACTGACTTTCCGACTAGCTATAGACACTTGAAACTTTCAGAAAAGCTCAGAACACGTTGACAGTGCATTTAAAAAAAATATTTTTAACATACTGTTTCGGATACCTGCTGCCTTCAGCAGCGTTTATATGATTCAACAGAAAATTTATTTAACTAACTTCCTGACTAGCTAGACATTTGAAACTTTCAGAATAGTTCAGAACACGGTTATAATGCATTTTTTAATTTTTAGCCAACTGTCTCGGTCCAATGACAATGCTTTTTAACATTATGTATATATTTTGAAAGGTGTAAAGAAGTCATGTGGGTGCCCACATCAGATTTTTTTTTTTTTTTTTTTTAAGGATACAATTTTTTGTATAAACTTGAAGCTAGTACACAATGAACTGCCTCAGTACGTAAGATACTTACTTTTAAACTCGTCTTAAAAAAAAAAAAAAAAAAAAAAAAAAAAAAAAATTGCATTAATCAATTTTAAGTTGAGAAATAAATTGCAGTATTGAACTGCTAAAAAACTTTTCATTTGTTATACAGTCAACTCCCTCTAACTCGCAAATGTTTTGTCTAATAAATATTAGAATAAAATATTTCTTCAATATTCATAAAAATAATCTATCACATTCATATATGATGGTAAATAATTTAAGCATATTCAAATAATATGTACCATTAAAATGTAAACAAACATATTTAAAAAATACGAAAAAAAATTTATTTTTGGAAGTACAGAAATAATAATTATCACTGATTATTTTTTATTTTGTTAAACATTGATGTAATAGTGGTTTGTTTTAAATTTTTCATATACTACTTTCCTGACATTCTTTAGCACTAGTCCATGTTGCAGGAAAATAAATACAAGAATGTTACACCCCCCACCCTCCAATTGTGTTTAAAAGCAAGGATTAAGCTACAAATTTGATTAAAAAAAAAAAGAAAAAATGTGAGAAATGTTGTGAATTTTTTTGAAACATGAAATTTAAATTTCTTTTACATTAAAAAATCAATTGCGAATTAGAAGGATAATTTGCAGATTATAGGTCTGTAGATTAGAGGGAGTTGATTGTACTAAAGGAAAATAAAGTTTTTGATGACATGTTGTAATACAGTAATTATTGCATACTGGTTCTTTTAATTATCTGGATGTTTGTTAAAAGCTGTTTTATCAAAAAGCATAAGCAAGTGATCCGAACTATTTATTATCAGTTAAAGAAATAAAATTGTTTAAATTGAAATTGATCTTTTTACTGGATTTTGAGTATTTTGGAGTGTGATCTGATCTTTGGTAAAAATCTCATAATTATTAATTAAATATGTAATTAAATTTTTATAGGCATAATTAAAGTTAGTTAAAGTTGTTTATAAGATAAATGCATCCATCGTATCTTACAAATCGGCAATTTATAGAATAAATTTTTAACAAAAACAGTGTCTTCAATTTCTTCAAGCTGGTTTTTTCTGCCTTGGAAGAAACTTGCAAACCCAGATATGAATCTCCATGCAAATTTGTGTTGCTCTGCTATCAGTCATTTTCCTAAAGCACCAGACATGCACACACACATCTTATATGTATTGATTTATGAATGTAAAACTGAAATCTATGTTAAGAGAATACCAGTTATTTATACTCTATTATTCCTAAGTTAATAAACCTAATAGTCAATTTACTAGAATTGATCTGTGGTGTTTTAAGAATCTTTAATAACTATCATTTCAGAAGCTAAATCTCATGTTAACCTGAAAAATCTGATTTTTAATTATTTTTATAATACTTTTTTTTTTTTTTTTTTTTTTTTTTTTTAGATTGCTGAATTAAAGAAATTTGGGGGCCATCATCCTTCTGAAGTAATAAGGAGAATAATGATGCATCTTATGACCAATGAATTAGGTACTGAATTTAGCTTCATGGGCTTAAAAGGGAAAAGATCGTTTTTGTCATTAATGTTGTGCAATATTATATTTGGTAAGTATATCGCATCATTTTTATCAGTACAGATTTTAATTTAAAGCAATACATATTAGTGTATTTTGCCTGTTTTAACTTATGCTTCAGAAACTTGGACATTAACATGTAAAACTATACAAAAACTTCAAACACCAGTCTAGAGAAGTATGGAGAGATGCATGTTAGGATTCACCCGAAAAGACAGAAAGTGAAACACTTGGATTAGGTAGCAAACCAAAGTTTACTGATTTATTTCTGGAGTCATAAAGTTAATATGGAGATGGGCTGGGCACTTTGCGAGAAGAAATGATGATAGATGGACCATCAAAGTCTTATTTTAGATACCAAGAGATAGACCACTGTGTCTTTGGAGAGATGAAATTGTGAAGTTTAGAAGGGCAAAATGGAAAAGAATTGCTGAAAACGGGGCAATTCGAAATCACCTAGGAAAGGCCTTCATCCTGCCGTGGATTGATAAAGTTTAAAATTGTTACATGGTGTTTCTGAACTCTGCATACTGGAAATAAAGTATGTCAATAAGAATCAGAATTGCATAGGAAAGCAGGTCTACCCTCAAAATAAAGTACAATAGCTAGAAGCATCACAACACACGTTCAAAATTCCATTAATTGACATTCATGCATGATTGGCATCAGCTGAAGGGATTGGCAAACATTTTCAAAAATACTGAAATTGCCAGGCCATGAAACTTTGAATAATATCATATAAATGCCTTTTTTCATGACTGATTTATTTCAAACACGGTGTTGAATTTTTAGACCATATTGAAGAAAACCATTTTTATTTCTCAAACTAAAATATAGTTTAATTCCATGCAATAGGAATATCTTAAAATTTTAATAATTTTTTAATAAGTAGATGCCTATTTATTATTTAAACACTGTTCATGTCTCTTGGGAGGAATTTTGTCTATTTCACTTTGATGAATGCCATCAACACTGAATGACGTAAAAGCCACTTACCTGTGGCCAGTAAATCAAGCATTTCCCCATCACTGCATTTTTCATGTACAATATATAATGCTTTTTGCCATGTAGACATTCAAAATCTGTTTTGCTCAGTTTTGGACGCTTAAAATTGTTTTGCTTCTTTGAATATTTAATTATTTGTTTGTACCAATACCAGCCGTTTGTGTTAAATTTCATTTAATTCTGGTGATTCCGTTATGGTGTTGCAATTTTTAGAAACATGATTTTATATACTGTGTAATTTTTGGCTCCAAGTTTAAATGATTTTCTCTTTTAGTCCCTTGAAAAATTTCTAAAACGAGTTCTACTGCATTATATTTGTAATTTCTTTTCTGTTTTTAGATGTGGTAAGAATTCACTTCCCAGAAGTAACAAATAAAGAGAGTGGAAAACTGATAGAGAATTGGCTGAGACATGCCACAGAAAGAAAAAATAAGAAAAATAAACCCGATTCTCATCCAATTTCTGATGCTAATACATGTACATCGTAAATAAAAACATTTTCATCCAAAGCTGTTGTCTTTTCTCTTTGTTGTATAAGAAATGCTTGTCGTAAATTGTTCATTAGATTTCTTATTTAACCAAAAGTTTTACAGTGAGTTATTATTTCAAAATTATTTGAAATTAAGTTTATTTTTTAAACTTTGTTATATGAATACTTTTGTATGTATCCATTAATTTATCAGAACTTTGACAACAACGATTAAAAAAATTATTTAATTTCTAAATTTATAATTGCTTTTACCTTTATATTAAATTATTCGTTTCCTTGAAGCTATTAATAGACCTTCCAAATACATTCACATAACACATGTATACAGTATGGAACTGTTTATCTGAAAACATCCAGAATCATATTTTTGACTGTTAAACTTTCAATTTTATCCCCCCTTAAAAAAAACAAAATAAAAAAAAAAATGGGTAAAGAATAAAAATTTTGATAACAAATATGTATTTGTATTTAATTATTTCATATACAGTGAAACCTCGTTAACATGAATTACTTTTAACCAGAACTGTGTGCATAATCCCCGTCAAAAGGAAGATTAGTTTCTGAGTTACTGATAACATGAACGTATTTTTTATCCCCTTTGAGATTCACTTTAACGAGGTTCCACTTTATAAATAAAATCACATTATTTTAAAAAATTTACGAATATTTTGCATTTTTATAGTTGTGAACAAACAAGATTTTTTTTTTCTTTTATAAGAAATAAAAAGGAATGTAAGTCTAAATTTTTTAATCCCAAGTGAATAATATTTATTGTTTCAAAATCATTGATTAATCAGGTTTTCAAGAGAAATCTTTCAGATTTATCGAAAGCTAAAACTTTATTTAAAATATCAATTTTTATTTAGATATTTCTTAAATGAACATTCATGAAAAACCATGAACATTCTACAAGTTTGATTTAATGGGGGTTGCATTGAGCAACCAGTTATCCAAAAATAGTCTTGTCCTAACTATTCTGGATAATTGGTTTCCATTGTATATTACACAATACAGAGTGAAGTCCTTAGGAGACTTTAATCTGTGCTACCATTGGTTGTAAATATGTTCACTGGTGCAGCAACGCTAGGAGTCCAGCCAATTAGAACCCCCTTCTATGAAATTTTTTTTTTAGAAATTCAGGCATTTACAAATAAAGACAACTGGGAATAAGTTCAAAATATGACTTTATATATATATAGTATAAACATTTTTTTTAATAATTGGAAATATAAATCTGCATCTAATGGTTAGAGGTAAAAGCCTATTAAGAACTTTGTTCGCACCCTGTATATATATATAAAAATAAAATAAAATCATTTTATAATTATGTTAGTTAATATTTAAAAATTCACGTAAAAAGATTTTATCTAACTTACTGGGGTGATTCTCTGTCCAGATTTCGGAAAATTTAATGCTTTCTTTTGATATTTTGATTAAAATTAGCTTGTTATGAAAGGGTAATAAAACATATTAATTTATAGCAATGTGTTCAAAATCTAGACAAAACATACACCCATTATGAATGTATGTAATATGTGTATATATATATAATGTGTAGAAAAGATATAAAAAATAGAAATATTTTAGAAATTAAAATCTATATTAACCATCTGACTGCCTTTTGAAAAGGGCAAAATTGTAATTTTTTCACTGCACAGATTTTTCAGAGTATTAAAATAATGCCTATTTCAATTTGAGATTGAAAATTTAACTATGCACATGATTATAATACGACTATCTTTTAAGACCTTCAAGCTTGAAAAACAAGCTAAATATCCATAAATATATAATTTTTAATTTCAAGGGAATTGTAAAAAAAGATAGATCAATGACCGGATATATCCATCAACAGCAGTCAGATGGTTAAATTTTGTTTAAAAAAAATTTCATGTGCAGTTCAGAAAATTTTATTTTACTCAGAATCACAACTACGTATGTGTAGTTTTAAAAATATGCAAATATTTTGTGAGATAATAATTTTCTAAAAAAAAAAGTTCCTGGATATTTAAAACATCCTTAAAAATATTTACTCTTTTAAACGTAAATTCTTTTAACATTTTCTTTCTGTATAAAATCTAATTATTTAAAAGAAGTTTATGCAATAATTGCAATTACACATTGAGAATAAGCTGGTGTCTGAACAGGCTAGCCATTTTTAATAAATTACAAAAATCTTTTACTTGCCTCATACATGGCCGGAATATTTGCTGCAGGGTGCCCTGCTCTCGTCAGAGGCAACTACTGTGTTGGAGAATTTCTCAGTCCAAGTTTGATGTTGACGTGTAGCTTCCATCAGAAGGTGGTGCTACATTTTGTCTGGATCCACTGTGCCATTGTCGTTGCATGCGTTAGAGGCAGTAACTATTTCTATGGAACTCTTAACTTCCTCTATCTCTTGATCGCCTCATCAGAAATGATAAAGACCCCCTTCCCCCTCTAGAAATCGCAGGAAATTATAAAATAACTTTTATTGACCATGCTGAAAAACCTAAATGTTACATTGGCATGACAAAAACAAAGATTAGAACTAGAATTAACGAACACAAAAAGATTAAAAACTGGAAAAATCACCACACCCCTTACTATGCTTTTAATAATGATGAAATTAAAATTGACTTCAATGGAGTCAAAAAACTCGCTAATTACGTGAATTATAAATAAATACACCATGTATCATGAGTCCATAGAGATAATTACTGTCCCTATGCCTGCAACGACAATGACGCAGCGGACCAGACAGAATGTGACGCCACCTTCTAATGGAAGCTACATGTCAACATCGGACTTGGACCGAGAAAGACTCCGATATAGTAGCTGCCGCCGCCGAGAGCAGGATCCCCTGGAGCAGATATTCTGACTGTGTATGAGGCAAGTAAAAGGTTTTTGTGCATACAATTGTTTAGGGAACATCCCATACTGATCCTCAGCAGATTTCAGAATGTGATCCCCAGGATGTCCTCAGGATGTCTAAAGTTAAAAAAAAAGTCCTGAAATGTCCTGGTGTCAGCCAAAATTAGGCCTCTTGGGACATACTTCAAACGTCCTCAGAATGTCCTCAAGATGTCTAAAGTTTTTTAAAAAATAGTCCTGAAATGTCCTGGTATCAGCCAAAATTGGGCCTCCTGGGACATACTTCGAACGTCCCTGGGATTCAGATATCGTGGACATTTTGTCATCCTGAGGATGCACATTGGATGAGATTTGGATGTCCTGAGGACAATTGGAGATCCGAAAAAGTTCATCCTCGGACATCCTGAGGATGGTTTTGTGCTGTCTGGGTATGCAGTTGTTCTAAAACAGCTGGAATTTTTGATCTTGGTAATAAAATCTGCCATCTGAAGCTTTTCCCATCATCAGATTCCCACTTTCTGTATAATACGCCGTTTCTGATATGAAGAGAGTCCCAAAGTGCCCAATAACTTTTCGTAATGGGACTAAATCTGGAAATGTCCTGCCAGCTAGGTCTGTTGCTGGTCGTCTCCTTCAGCTGTAATATTGGCTTTATGTCAGGATCTTCCAACTGGGCTTTTCTAAGTTCTTCGTCACTCCATGGATCGGGATCTTGATCTGATGGTGTTGAGACAGTAACTTGGCAGGCAACCGGATTTATCGGCAGGTATTTCTGTTCGGCTCTAGAGCAGTACTTGCAGCTTTCCGAGCAGGGCTTCCGTGACAAGGCATCTGCATTACCATGTAGAGTCCCTTTACGATGACGTATCTCGAAGTCATATTCCTGCAGGCGTTGTATCCACCTGGCAATCTGTCCTTCCGGGTTCTTGAACTGGAGCAACCACGTTAAAGATGCATGGTCAGTCCGGAGCAGGAATCTTCTGCCATAGAGGTAATGATGGAAATGTTCTATGGCTTTTACGTTGGCGAGTAGCTCTTTCCTGGTGGTACAGTAATTTCGCTCCGGTTTAGACAGGCATTTACTCCAATAGGCAATGACATGTTCTTGACCATCAATTTCCTGCGACAGAACAGCACCGACACTCTCATGGCTGGCATCTGTATCAAGTATGAACTGTCTGTCGGGCTGTGGATATGTCAAGATAGGCGATGATGTTAAGGCCTCTTTAAGTCGCTTGAACGCTTTTTCACATTCATCTGTCCACAGGAACTTCTGTTTGGCTTCCGTCAGCTTGTGGAGTGGTCTGGCAATATTTGAGAAACCCTTGACAAACTTCCTGTAGTAAGTGCATAACCCCAGGAAACTTCGTAGTTGGTGTACATTTTCAGGGCGACTCCAGTTCTCGACTGCAGAGATCTTCTCAGGATCAGTTTTCACAACTTCGGCAGAGATGATATGGCCGAGGTAGCTCACTTCACGACGGAACAAGTTACACTTGCCTGGATTCAATTTGAGGTTAGCCATTCTGAGTTTCTCCAGCACCTTTCGGATGTTTCGTAGATGGTCTTCAAAAGTGCGCCCCACAATGATATCATCCAAATACACCAGACAGGCTTCATAGGAAAGTCCTTTCAGCACTGTCTCCATCAGGCGTTCGAAGGTGGCAGGTGCATTACATAATCCGATCGGCATAACTTTAAATTGCCACAGTCCTTGTCCCGTGGTGAATGCAGTCTTCTCACGATCATCAGAATGTAATTCTACTTGCCAGTAACCGCTCTTAAGATCCAAAGTCGAGAACCATTTATTGCCAGCAAGTGTGTCCAATGTGTCGTCAATTCTGGGAAGAGGGTAACTGTCTTTCTTCGTGATATCATTCAAATGACGATAATCCACGCAAAATCTTGTTGAACCATCTTTTTTTCGCAACAGTACTATGGGAGATGCCCAAGGACAAGTTGATGGCTCAATGACATCATTGTGCTGCATTTCACTTAGAGGTTCAGTGACCCCTTCCTGTTTAGCAAATGGAAGTCTTCTTGGATGTGGTTTGATTGGAGGATCTAACTCTGCATTCTTGAGTAATTCCGTTATTAATTGTTCAGAAGACTTGGATTCAGTTGATTGCGTGAGGCGGTTGATGCATGTTACAGGAGTGCAGGCTGCTAACACCTCATCCTTCTTCACTGTTAGGACCTTATCGCTGATGTTTGCGACTCTCACTGCGACTCTCTCTTTGAGAGATCAACTAGAGATGAAGCTACCAGAACTCCTCTTGGGCTATTGTCTGTATTCGAGTATTCAATCAGTCCATAGCGGAAGTATTGCTTTGTAGGTGGTGTTCCTGAAACTATTGTCTCTGTGTGTGGAGGGATGGAAATTTCAGACTTGGCTGTTATCTGGCAAATTGTCTGAATGTCTTGATTTTCAGTGTTGAACACAGCGATGACTTCCGAACTCGAATGCAGTTCATTATTCTTGAAATCCAATTGAAAGTTAAATTTTCTCAGGAAATCAATTCCAATGATTAAAGGATCTCCTATATCAGCCACATATGCCATATGATGGTAACTGGCATTCCCAAAAGTGATGGCCAAGTTCATTTTTCCATATATTTTGATTTCGTCTCCGGTCACAGTCTGGAGTTTAACGCAGGGCGGAATGCAGATGATCTTCTCTTTTAGTTCTTGAGCCAAATCCGTACTAATGATGGTCACGTTGGCTCCCGTGTCCAGAATCATCCGGCAGGCGGTGTTGTTAACTTGGCCATAGACGTAAAGTCCATTATCGCCACCGCTCATCGATGAAACATGAAATACTATAAATTGGGGTTCTTTAATTTCAGGCGACCTCCGCCCCGCGAGATGGCCTCCTCTTACTTTCCCTGTAGTGATGGTGAAGACGGGTGATTTCCTATAGTTGGTCGTACACGGCAGTTCCTCTTCACGTGACCATCCCCTCCACAGCCCCAGCACTTTATCTTCCGGTCCTTTATTTCCTTATTATTCTCCACGTTGCGCAATCTCTTTAAGATCGCTTCGATACTTCTCTTCATTTCATTTTCACCAGCAGGCGTATCGTTTAATGAGACTGCTCTTATGGTAAGGCGGTCTTTACGGGAGGCTTGTTGGGCTACCTCTATCCTAAGTGCATAGCCTAAAGCTGATTCTACGTCTCTGATGTTGGAAAGTCTCAGCGCTTTTTGAATTTCTGGATCACGAACAGCGTCGATAAAGTACTGAAGAGCTAAGTCGTTTCAAGTGTCAGCATGACAGTCTGAGAATGCTAGATGTGACAGTCTCTGAATGTCCGCTGCCAACTCTTGCAAACTTTCGCCCGTTTTCTGGTAACGGGATTTTAGCTGGAGGCGACTATAGTCCTTAGAACACATCTCTCCGAACCGTAGCTCCAGTGCTCTAGTCAGGGCCTCGAAGTCGTTCCTTTCTTCTTTAGAAACATTTCTCAGTATCTCGGCTGCATCTCCCCGTAATGCTGCTGCTAAGTGGACTGACTTGGCGGTAGAGTTCCAGCCGTTAGCTTCAGCCACGATGGAAAACTGCGTCTTATATACATGCCAGGAGGAACTGCCGTCGTAGGTGGATAGCTTAATAAATTCCTGATTCTGGATTCTTCTCTCTTTCTTTTCAGTTTCCTGAGGCATGGATTCCAACTTTTCTTCGAGATTACGAATCTTGCTCTGCAGTTCATTCCCTATAACTTCTCCGTTCCACTCTTCTTTCATTTTTCTCTCAAGATCTTCCTCCATTCTCTTAAACTTGCTTTCTGTCTCTGAAACCTTTCCTTTCAGTTCCTGATCAAAATTTTCTTTAACTTTCTCCTCGAAATTCTCTTCTTTTTTCATAAATCTCTCTTCAAAATTCTTTTCTACTTTCATAACATTTTCTTCTATTTTCATAGCTTTCTCTTTAAAACTCTCTTCTATTTTCGAAACTTTCTCTTCAAAATTTTCTTCTATCTTTATAACTTTCTCTTCTATTCCATCCATTCTATTTTCCATCACCGTTAATTTACCCTCTGTTGAGTCTTTCACCGTTGAAAGCTCTCTCTTCATCTCATCTTGATTAGATTTAATTTCTTCGGTCAAACTGGCTTCCAATTCTTTTTGTCCTTTTTCTATTTTCTCTATCAATCCGGTTTCCATCTTTTCCTGTCCTGCTTTCATTTCCCTTTGCGATGTTTTCATTTTCTCTTTCAATCCGGCTTCCATCTTTTACTGTCCGGCTTTCATTTCATTCATCTCTTGACTCAGGCTAACTTTCATCTCATTCATCTGGGTAGCTAAGCTTTCTAGAAGTTTTTTCATCTCTTGCTCCATAGCTCTAGTTAACACCATTCACAGACAATCCCACTTCTGACACCAGAAATGTTGCGTACTTGGGGGTTCGTGAGTTGTCTGAGAATGAAAGGCCAAACGTACAAAAATTTAGTAATTTATTCACAGAAAATTCCAGAAAAATGCAGGTCTATAAACCAAGTATCAGCTTCAATTCAAACAGTAAACACAGCTTAAACAACAGCTGTCAATAGCAAATCCGCAATACAAACTGTATAGCAATCACATAAAGCAAGCCTCTCCCAAAGAGGCTCAAGAGAAATGCAAGCACTAGCGAAGCTGGCTGAGAACTGAACTGACTCTGACTCTCCTTGGCGAAGAAAATAGGCTTATATACTGTTCCATGGAATCCAGATTTTTCGAGAAAACTCTAGAAAGTGGTCAACCAATCAACTTACAGCTTCCATATTTGGTATATCCCATATAAGGATTTTCTCGCCAAGGTCGCAAAAAAAATCGCCAAGGTGGGAAAAAGTCGCCAAATTTGGCACCAAATCCATTACCTGCATTACTGGGGCTTTTTAATGCGTTTTTAAGGGAAAATAAGGCCATTTCAACGCTAAAACGACTAGAAATGCACAAAATTCGCACTTTATCAACTTACTAAGCCTCTTTGAAAGAGTTTATACAAAAATAAACACAATTATTTACAATTTCGTAACACTATATATCACTTGTATTGCTACCCCAGTGGCAGAAACACGGCGACATAGTCGCGGACAGTTTTTGTCTGCACTGAGAAAAAAATTTGTCTGCAACTTTCGGATAACAATCCACTTATAAAAATTTCTGTATCAAAACTAAAACTAATACTTGTATTATTTATATTGTGTTGTGTCAAACATTGCTATAAAATATTTAATAAAATGAGATGAATTGAATGAATACAATTGTTTATACTATATCGTTTTGTAGTAAAATTGTATTTGTGTATTGTTGCACAAGACCACCACTGATGTTAAGCCCCCCCCCCTCCAATCAGCTTTCAGTCTTTTTGAGTGTAAGCCATTTTCACACCTGATTACACACAAATTTTGCAGACAGATTATTGAATTTTAAAAGCCTGTCACAGACAGCTTCAAAACTTTCTGCCACTGGGATTGCTACCTTATTGTGTATGAATTACAAAACTCAGTTCTGTAACAATTACTGTCATGCACATATGTACTCTTTTGCACGTGAAAAAAAAAACAGCCTTCACTGTTTGCCGCTACCTTGCAGTGCATGAATCTAAAATATGGAGGAAAATCCATATTATTACATTCACCACTGTGCACATATGCACACTTCACAAAAAAAAAAAAAAAAAAAAAAAAAAATCACTGGGTTCTGATACCTTGCTGTGTATCAATCTCAAAATACACAAAAATCTGTTTCGTTCACTATCATCAGGGTCCCCACTCAATTTCAAAAATGAAATTCCCTGACTTTTCCAGGTCTATTTTTAGAAAATTCCAATCACAAAATTTGCTTCATGACCAGTGGCGGCTCGTGAATGACGTTTTGGGGGTGCTCCATCGAAGCGTCTAGAAAAAGTACATGGAATGGAATCTTTATTCGTCTTATTGGCTGACTCTTTTATTTTGAGAATCAACGTAATACATCGACACTTCAATAGCCAATCAGAAGAAAAAGCTTTCCATACTAATAAAGTGTTTTTAGTCAGTAGCTTCCAGCCCACCCAATACGTCATTCACCAGCCGCCACTGTTCGTGACATAAAAAATAGCTCACGGTATAAAACAAAACATAGCTTGCAACATAAAAGACGACATAGCAACGTGACTTGATATAAATTGAATGTTCAAAAAGCATTTTCCAGGTTCATATCATCATTTTTCCAGTTTTTTGAGCAATATTTACAATTTTCCCTGACTTTTCTCAGTAATTTCAAATTCCCTGACTTTTCCAGGTTTTCCCTGACCCATGGGAACCCTGTATCATACATGTATATACACTTCATGCACACATAAACAAAAAAACTCTAATTCTCCTATTATGCATGATTTTTCTTGCTTAATACTGTTCTATTAAACAAATCCTTATCAACATATTTAAAATATACAACCTTTTATTAACTTCATGTCTTTGAGACATGAAGTTAATAAAATGTTCTATATTTTATAAGTTAATAATGTCTTTGAGAGATGGTTAATAAAAGGTTGTATATTTTAAATACGTTTATAATAAGTGCTTCATGGTATAGTTTTTTTTTTTTTTAAATAAATCCTTGTCTAAGAACATGATTCAAAATGACTTTTTTAACAAAACAGTATTAAGTGCAGTATTTATTTGCTGACGACTGCAGTGGCGCACCCGGAATTTCTGTCTGGAGGGGGCTGAAAAATAATTGTGTTCTGTATAATAGGTTTATAGGCATATACGCACACATATATATAGTAAAGAATCTGCTTTAAACATTTCTTTTGAAATAAATAAAGGAATGAATGAAGTTGAATTTAAGTTGAATAGCGCAATTTATATAAGTATATAACATGCTATGTTACAGTAGTTCAGTCAGTTGGGGTTGGCACTGAGCTTACAAACATACAGTTGTAGGTTCATTTATGATTAAAAAAAAAAAAAAAAAATGTCATGTACAATATGACAAGCTAGTGAACATAAATTTCGCCCGAAAGGAAATGCCCTCCTCCATATTGTTATTGAGAATAAAATTTGATCAAATTTAATTCTCTTTTGCGATGTTTTACATGCATATGCAATAATACGTAAGTAATTAAGAAATTATAATAATTATAGCTAAATAAAAGCTACAGTTGTGTTATGTAGGAATTATAACAGAATTTCAGTAAATTTTTACATAGCTATTTTTAACTAATTATCTGGAGTATGGGGCCGATGCTTCTTCTAGGTTCGGTTCGGTTAACAGAAAGAAGTCGGACTCGTAGTGTACGTGGGTTTTAGTCAACACAGCAAGCAGGGGGCAGAACCTCATAATATCCTAAAACATTAATTCTAATATATAATATATTATTTAGAATTTTAATTTGTTCTGTTAGCAAATATTTCAAGCCTTACCTTTTTGAGTTCATTACAGGATATTGTATTCCAGTATAAGATATATATATATATATATATATATATATTCTACTATGCTTAATAGATCATCTTTATTATATATATATATATATATATATTATGAAATTTGAATTTTTATAACAGGAAAAAATTGCATTATCCAAAAATGGAGCTTTGGTCTCAGTGACATCAGAGACAAAAATGAAAACTGTGCATGTACCTTACTGTATGTTCTACGTACCGTAATAAAAAGAAAGTGATCCCACCCTCAGAAGCATCTGTAAAATATCTTAACATATTGTTATCGGGATATTTTCCTATTTTGAACAGTAAACTACGCCTTTTGGCATTCCTCTAAATCGTTATATTTTTAGAGAAATAATTTTGCATATTTGTGATTAAATCAATTAAATTTTATCTTCAGCAATTGGTGTGAAATTTCACTAGCATGTATATGTGCTAGTGGCATATAAAGTACTTAACGAATAAGCAAATTTCATTTTTAATTTAAAATATTGTTTTAGAGGAACGACTAAGAGCAGGGCTAATATTTATTTTATATCAAACAAGAATTTTCATTTACCAATTCGAATGTGTTAATTTTGCCCAAGGACAAAACAAACCTTCACAAAGATGCTATAAATACTCATGAATTAAAATATAAAATTGTATGAGCCTGGTATCCTAATTTTCTGACAAATGCATCCCATGCGCTTACTTCCACATCAGGTTGTTTCTTCTGCCTGACTTTTTAGATACTCCCTCGATTTCATGATAACAGTATATGCTTTAGGAATTTAGAAGCTCATGTCTAAAAACTGCAGTGGAATGTCTAGGGTATCTTTCAACCAGTGGCGTAGCGTGACATTTGAAACTGGGCATGCTCTGAAGCCACCTATGGAAAGAACACTACTCATCAAGGCGATATCATTTCATCAAATTTAAGCGCAGATTTTTTCAGTTTCTTGGTTGGTTGATTGTAGGATTCAAGTTCGATTGACTACACATTCGTCCTAGGACTATAGATGGAATGCCGTCTGTGGGGGGGGGGTCTTTCTAAGGGGTCCTAACCCGTATTTACGTGAGTTTCGGAGAAAACCACGGAAATCTCCGAACGGCTAGATCGATGAGCGCAACCTTAGATAGAACCCAACACTTCCCATCTACAAACTTTGAGCGCAGAACAGCTCGGCCGCTGGTTTGCCACCATTTTCTCGGAATCGTGTATAAAATTTTATATACAAATTTTGTCGCTTTAAATTTAAATCATGTATCTAAAGGACTCAAATATTAACTTATTGAAGGCTATTTTGTTCGATTCCCTGATCGTTGTATTTAAATGAATTTTCAAAGAAATTTAATCACAATTTTTTATATCATTTAAGAAACAAAAACTAAAAAAGAAAAGGAAAGAAAAGAAAGAAAAATGGTGAGAACCGGAAAGAAAAAATCCACTGAAATCGCTGAAAACTTAACTTCAGGTCCTTGCTGCTTTCTGCTGTGTCTTCCACAACCGTACTATGTCGGATTGGGGACCCCGCTGCTAGCGGCAGCGCCTTAAGCGAGCGCTTGAATGTAGGTGCTTATCTGACCTCTGATAGTTCTTATACAAGAAGTTAATTGTTAAAATTTTTAATAAAGTTAAAAATTTCTACGTTTCCCTATCATATTACCATTTGATTTCGATAGAAACAACCCATTAATAATAAACATTTCTCTTTAAAAGGAGGTATTACGCTTTTACATAAACAATTATTTTTAAAAACTATTATGTGTATAAAAAATAAAAAATAAAAAGTTTAGTTCAAGAGAAGATATAACCAGACTGAGAAAATGTTTCTTATTAAAAAAAAAAAAAAAAAAAAAAAAAAATGGAAGCAGTATTAAAATTTTATTGTATAAAAACTATTTGATCGCATGACTTAATGCGAAATAATGAAAAATAAATAGAATAGCGATCTTTATTAAGGAATGCTGATGAATGAAAAGAAAAACATGAAAGTTATGTAAAAATTTAAGAAAATAAAGCAGAAAAAGTAACGGAATATTCCAAAATAAATAAACAAACAAATAAAATAATTAATTTAAGAAATTCAGATTCGAAAAATAAAATAAAATAAACAAGGAAAAAAAAAGAAAGAAGGAAAAAATTCTATGCACACCTGCAAGATCAAAGCTACGCATCTGCCAATTCTTTGTAGATCTGAGATCAGTGGCCTGACCTTCATAGCGCATACAGGCACACAGGAAAAAGACATTTTGCTTTATTCATATTATAGAATAAACAAAATTTGTCGTACTTTAATTCCTGGCGTAAGTCTTTGCTTAGAATGAGTTATTTAGATTTAAAAAAAAAGAAGACAACTTTTCTGGCACATAAAACAATTTTTGGAAATTTATCGAAATTTTATTTTGCAATTTAATTATCATTTTCAATTTTTTTTTTATTTATTTATTACATCATTGTAAAATGAAGTATAAGTTTTAATTTATCAATCAGTAGGAGAAACCAACTCTCCTCTATGCGAACATCTCTACCGAAACAAAATCCCTAACGCTTTAAAAATACCCAAAACTCCAGAATATGCTGTCCGAGGATAGCATACCTTGGATCATTTATTCAGCGGAACTCCCTTTATGGTAGTTTTGTACCATAATTTGATAGTAAAAATAAAGTTAATTAAACTCGCCTATCAATTAAATTTAACAAACAAACTTTAATGCAAAATAAAACATCGTTATTGAAAAAATCTGCTTGCAAAAATACAGCCAAGCAATCCGTGCCAGCAACAAACTTGGTGAATGAAAACAGTGATCCCATGAATGCCGTGTTGCCAATCCATCAAAATAATAGATTGAAGTGTTTATACTAAAGTCCAGTCTTTACATGCGCAGAAAGGTGCGCAAACAGTTCACAGTCCATGGAGTACAAATGGAATGCACCACAGTATTCCCCCCCAAGTACCGAAGGTACTGAAATTAAAGATAGCGTGGATTGAATTTCACACGCCGTCCCGAACGAGTTGTCGTACTGGGTGGAACAGTAACAGGAGGTGTCTGACATTTCGGAGAATTGTCAGATTCTGTAGAAGTTGTCGTTGCATCTGGACGGTGAGTTGGAACAGGAAGCACAGAGGAAGGAGCACTGGTTGGAGCATCAGACAAGTCAAAAAATGCAGGCTTCAACCTGTCAATGCTAATGATAGTCTCGCTGGAGTTCACTAGGAGTTTGTAAAATTTGGGGTTCCTCTCCAAGACTGACCAGTATAGGGTGGTTGAAGGGGTCGCTTTACACTATCCCGACGAATGAAAACATGAGTACAAGTTTCTAGAGCTGGGTGTATAAATGGTGTTTTGGGGTTGCAATGTGCAGACGTTGGCACAGGAGACAAGTTGTGCATGTTGTTACGCAAACGTTGTAACATTTCAGATGGGTGCTCTGCAAAAGATTGTGAAGGTGCAATGAATTCATTAGGTAACTTTAATGTGCATCCGTACACCAATTCAGCAACTGTACAACCTAAATCTTCTTTGAAAGAAGTTCTAAGGCCTAAAAGAACTAGGGGAAGAGTGTCAGACCATCGTGGATCATTGTGGCACATAAGAGCTTGTTTCAAAGATCTGTGGAATCGCTCTACTAATCCATTACTCTTAGGATGGTATGGAGTCGTGCGAATTCGCTTGGCGCCAAGAAGAGCTGTTAAAGATGTGAAAAGGGTAGACTGAAACTGAGGACCCTGATCAGTTGTAATGAATGATGGCACACCAAAGCGTGAAACCCAATGTTCCACAAATACCTGCGATACAGTTTCTGCAGTAGAGTCATGGATTGGAATTGCTTCAGGCCATCTAGTGTACCTGTCAATAAAGGTACATATATATGTGTATCCATGGGATGGAGGTACAGGACCTACAAGGTCGACATGGACATGTACAAATCTTGCAGAAGGTAAATTGAACTGTTGAGGTGCACTCAGGGTATGACGAGATATTTTAGATTTCTGACAGTCTATACAGGATCGTGTCCACTCAACAATATCTTTGGCAGCTGATGGCCAAACAAAACGGTCTAGGATGAGTTTTTTGGAAGCACGTATTCCAGGGTGAGAAAGTCCATGCAATGAGTGGAAAATTTGTTTCCTAAACTCTGCTGGTACATATGGTCGAATCTTATTGTCACTGGAATCACACATGATATGGAAGTCATCACTTAGTTGTAATGGTTGAAAATTCAAAGAACAGTTTGGATCATTAAGAAGCAATTTATGTTCACTATCCTCTTTCTGGGCTTCAGCCAAAGCGAGGAAGTCAATAGGTGGATTATCTTTGATTTCACTGATACGAGAAAGAGCATCAGCAACAACATTCCTGTTGCCTGGTGTATGACGTATATCTGTGCTAAACTGAGCAATGTAACTGGAGTGCCTTATTTGCCTAGGAGAAGCAGAATTTGAATTTTTTTCGAACAAAAATGTGAGAGGACGATGGTCGGTGAATATTGTAAAATTTGTACCTTCTAAACTATACCGAAAATATTTAACTGAACAATATATAGCAAGAAGTTCTCTATCATAAGTACTGTATTTTTGTTCGGCCACAGAAAGCTTACGGGAGAAAAATCCTAATGGTCGAGGACCTGTGGGAGTGTCTGCATTTAGAACAGCTCCGAGAGCAACGTCGGAAGCATCTGTCATCAAAGACAGCTGTTGGCCAGGAGCATGGTAGCAAAGGGTTGCTGCGTTTGCCAAATCAGTTTTGCAATTTTCAAAAGCGCTAGAGCAGCGGTTCCCAACCTTTTTAGTTGTGAGGCCCACAAATTTTGTAAAAAAGACTTAGAGGCCCACTGACTACTTAATATACAAGTAAAAAATATAATGGCAAATAGACACCTATATATGTATGACGAATATATACATAATATAAGTCAGTAATTAGTAAAAGATACTGTACAAGAAGAATTAAAAAAAAAAAAAAAAAAAAAACTTTATTGCACTCACTTAGTTGTTACCTCTGTAATAAATTTCAAAAACAAGTGATCAAAGTTTAAAAAAAAACCTTAATGAGATTTCTGACGCTGTTTGTCCTCCACAAGGGAGTCAATATCTGGATTGAAACTGGATAGTTTTAGCCTCAAATCACTCTCAACATTCAATTTCTTCCTATATTTATTTTTCAAAAGAACTAAAGTTGAAAAAGCTCATTCACATAGATAGGCTGTTGAAAAGCCCATCAAGTGTCTCAGTGCAATTTTTTCAATAGCTAGATAGACTTGCCGAACTTTTATCCAGAACGGGACCAACGATGTTGTTTTAAAAAGTGATTTTAGAGTCTGGTCACATGATAGTTCAATTAACGAGTCTTCCACACTTGCAGATAATTTCAGTTTTCTTAGGTAATTTTCTTCAAAGGGATTTCTGATTCATTGGATTGCATCTTCAATTTTAGGGAAAAAGTTCCTAAGAAATATGAAAAGTCTTAATTATTGCTAAAGTTAGTAGATTTCTCATTCACATGATTGAATAATAAAATGTATAATCACAGTATAA
Organism: Salticus scenicus; assembly: GCA_963930645.1. Taxonomy (NCBI): domain Eukaryota; kingdom Metazoa; phylum Arthropoda; class Arachnida; order Araneae; family Salticidae; genus Salticus; species Salticus scenicus. The sequence continues at coordinate 218,567,533 of OZ005660.1, read as the reverse complement.
GAGTAACTAAAATAGATTGTTATTAGTTTTAAAAATCGTACTGTTTGAAAAATTTACTGTTTAAAAAAAAAAGTTACTATTTTAAGAAAATTCATGTTTTAAATTAATCTTATTAATAAATATTATTATAAAATTACGAAAATAAATACTTTTAAATTAACTGAAGTTAGAGGCCAAAGATTCTAAATGTTCCTTTATGATTGTAGATGTTGTTTTATCATTTTTAAATTCGTTGGTTTCAAGAAAATCATGTAGGACTGGAAATGTGTTGAAGGAATCTTGTTCCACTTTTTGAGCCCATCGTTGAAGTTTCGTTATCACTGATTCTACTTTGTTTTGCACAAAAAAACTTATGATCATCCTTGCCATGCAGAGTTAAGTTAAGAATGTTAAGGGAGCCGAAAATATCCGCCAGATATGCCAACCGTTTCAACCAGTTTTCATCGGTCAAACAGCCTAAGTAGCAGTTTGCAAGTTTCCCCTCACAATCTCCTTCCTTAAGGAAAATCGCAAGTTCGTCGCAGAGTTCGAACAATTTTGTCAACACTTTACCTCTTGATAGCCACAGAACTTCACAGAGAAGTAGAAAATGTTTGTGTTCACTGCCTATTTCATCACACTAAACACCAAACAATCTGGAGTTTTTAGGCCTTGCTTTTATAAAGTTCACGATTTTTACTGCATCGTCAAGCGTTTTTTTTTTTTTTTTAACACTTGTCCATATCTTTAACTGCAAGAGCCTCTCTACGTATGCTACAACGTGTCCGTTGAACCAAGAGAACAACTGACCTAATTCTGGTGACTAAACCAGTACGAATTCCAGACATAGCATGTGCCCCATCAGTTGTCAAACCTACACACTTTGACCAATCTACTTCATTTACTTTTATATAACTGTCAACAAATTTGAAAATCTCTTCGCCAGTTGATGTTGTCGACAAAGACTGAAAAACAGCATTTCTTCTTCAATATTGACATTCAATTAAAAAAGACCAAAAGCTAGTAAATTAGTCTGGCCAGCAACGTCTGTACTCTCATCAAGTTGCAGCGAAAAATATTCACTTTGTTTCAAAAAATTAATGACAGCTCCTTTTACATTTTCCGACATTTCATCAATTCTTCTTTTCACGGTTGTACTTGATAACGGAATTTCATTTATTTTTTATTTTTTGTACATATTTCATCAAACAAAGCATTGCTTATTATTTTTGTTGCGGGTAGAATAAGTTCTTCTCCCACGGTGTGAGCTGAACCCTTCTTTGCGAATAACAAAGATCTCATAAGAAACTCTGGTGCTTAGTTTGTTCTGTTTTGAAGATTTTTCCATGGTGGATTTAAACATAGAAATATTTCTTTTCTTTGTTTAAAAGAAATCCAAAGACTTTCCTACACATTCACACAGGATGTTTAGTTGATAGATGTCTTTGAAGTTTTGAGTTTCATGCATTCGTTGGATAGCGTTTCGAAACATATCACACACTGAGGCATATGCTCTTCTTCAGAACCAGAAAACACAAACCCGCACTTTAAAATATCAGGGTTATATTTACGAAAATATGTTTTAGTTTTCCTTATTATTTTTCTACAACTTGGAATGGAAATCGACTTACTAACAAACTCATCACTGGTAAAATCAGATGTGGAAGTCGCTTCATCACTTGATAGCTTCGTCTTACGGCAAGTTCCAGTCTGAAACCAAGCTTCCATATTGACGTGAAATAATAATAGCTCACAGCAGACACAAAGATACGATACATCAACAGAAAATCACAGCTACTGACAAAGGAGTCAAACAAGTGCGGTTCCCGGTAGGGTGGAAGGGTGAAGGACGAGGAGGGAGGAGAGCGTAGACCTTGACGACTAGCGAATGAAATCCCTGAACAATAGTCAGCACGTTCTCCTTATTGACTACTATGGGCCACGGAGAGCTTTTGAGTGACATCACATCACACTAGTGAATCGTCCCGAAAAACTGGTATTTGACCTCAATATTCCACGGCCCAGTATCACACTGCCCGCGGCCCACTTGAGGGCCGCGGCCCATGGGTTGGGAATCGCTGCGCTAGAGGAATCATCAGTCCATGATACAGGACGTTTATCATTTTTTTTAGAGTCCTTCAAAAATTCATGAAGTGGAGCTTGAGTATGGGCAGCGTTTGGTAAAAAACGTCGATAAAAATTGAGCATTGCTAAAAAACGTCTAAGCTCAGAGACAGTTGTGGGTTTTGGGAAATCTACAATAGCTTTAGTTTTTTCAGGTAGCGGCTTGACGCCATCAGGTGTGATTAGACAACCTAGGAATGGGACGGATGATATTCCTAAAAGGCATTTTGATGGGTTAAGTTTAAGGCCATATTGCTGAAGTCTATCAAATACTTCACGAAGATGTAGTAAATGCTCATCTTCATCGTGGGAAGCAACGAGGATGTCATCATAATATGGGATGCAGAAATCTAGGCCAGACAGGACTCTGTGTATAAACCTTTGAAATGTCTGACCAGCATTTCGCAAACCGAATGGCATTGATACGAATTCAAAAAGTCCAAATGGAGTGGTTACAGCGGTTTTAGGAACATCATCCGGGTTCACAGGAATTTGATGATAAGCTCGGGTCAAGTCTAATGTTGAAAAAATATTTTTTCCTGAGAAAATTTGCGTGCAATCTTGGATGTGTGGCACAGGATACCGATCGGCAATTGTGACTGCATTCAACCGACGGTAATCCCCACAAGGACGCCAATCACCATTAGATTTACGCACCATATGCAAAGGACTGGCCCATGGGCTTTTTGAAGGTCTAATAATCCCTTGGGACATAAGAAATTCAAATTCCTGACGTGCAGCTTTTAATAATTCAGGAGATAAACGTCGAGGTTTACAGTAAACAGGGGGACCTTTTGTCTCGATATGATGAAAAACATTAAATGATGAAGTATTATTTACAGGATTATGTACAATTTGGGAAGGACTGATAAGTTCTGGGTACTGGCTAAGTAACTTATTGTATTTAGTATCGCCCAACAAAATGGAAATTGTTGTATCTAGGGAACAAATATTAGGAAATTTTCCTCGAGATGACAATTTAGTTTGGGAATCAATTAGGCAATTGTTTTTTACATCAATAAGCAGATTGAAATGCTTCAGGAAATCAACACCAATAATGGGTTGTTGAACATCTGCAATAACAAATGACCAAGTGAAGGAACGTCTCAGATTTAAATCTAAAGTTAAGCGTTTAGTGCCATATGTGTGAATTTTTGAACCATTCGCTGCATATAACACTAAATTTTCCTGAACTCTAGGAGACAAAACTTTGTTTTTTGGCAGAACCGACACGTCAGCCCCAGTGTCAATCAAGAATTGAATTTTAGAAGAACGGTCGGCCAATAAAATGCGATTTACGTTGCGGCGGTCGTCATCATGGCCAGTGAGCGATCGCCGATCTAGTTTTCCGTAAAATACTTACAGCCAGCCTTGCATTTTTTTAGCTTTTGAACCAAAGTTTGTGTGGTAAAAGCACATGTCATCCTGAGGATCTTTGAAGCGTCTACCCCCGAGAATGACTACGAACGCGATTACGAGAATTTTCGTAGCGATCACGAGAACGTGAACGATCATTGACAATTTTTGCTAATTCCTCCACCTGTTTTGTCAAAGCAGAAATCTGCAGCTCAAGAGGTGACTGGGAAACACTAACCGGTTGCATGGAAGTAGCATTAATTGCATAGCATGGTGTCAATTCATGTATTTTGTCTGCAGTGGTGGCTAACTGAGTTAAATTTTCATTTAGAGCAGCCAGTATACTTTGAACTTGCGTAGGCAGTCGGGCTAACCAGAGGGATTTAAGCAAGGTATCGCCAACCGATGCGCCAGCCAAGCTGCGCATACGATTCAGTAATTGTGATGGGCGTTGGTCGCCAAGCTCGATGCCCTGCAAAAGCCTTCTAATCTGCGACTCCTCACTTTCAGCATGTTGCTCAATGAGTCGTTTTTTTAAGGTGGCATATTTATCACTAGAAGGAGGGTTTAAAATTATATCCCGAACAGCATGCAAAATTTCAGGTTCTATCGCGGAAGTTACACAATAAAATTTTGTTTCATCCTGTGTGATGGAAGAAATCGCAAATTGCGCTTCTAATTGGGCAAACCAAAGCGTTGGATCGGCTTTCCAAAAAGGGGGTGGTTTAACAGCCACTTTAGATATGGTATTATCCAACTCAGATGGCATAATGGCAAGGTGGAAAAAAATACAGTACACAATGAAGAGAAATAAAAATTACAGTAAGTTACAACAGAATGTGAGGAAAAGAAAAATATATACAGGAATTAACACAAATAATAATACTGAACCGTTAATAAATATCATATTTAGCGGTGAAACTAACCATGTGCAATAAAACCGACTTTAAAAGGCACTCCATAACCCTGACAATTTCAGAAAATGAAATAAAACAGGTGCTTACCTTCGAAGTAGAAAAAATACACAAAAATAATGAAAATTTTCCTATACTGAAGAAATATTGCTCAGAGTAGCACGATGTAGGAAGTGGGTAATCTTGTCGACGTGTTGCAAATCACACATGATTCATTTTCACAAAATATAGGCTTAATTGAATTTTATACCCATATTAAAATAATATTGCTGCGTTTCCTTAGCTCCAGAGTAATTATTTAACACGATGTTGAAAGATAGACGACATCAGATGGTTACGTGCATTAAAACTAAGGTCACCATTATGGTAGTTTTGTACCATAATTTGATAGTAAAAATAAAGTTAATTAAACTCGCCTATCAATTAAATTTAACAAACAAACTTTAATGCAAAATAAAACATCGTTATTGAAAAAATCTGCTTGCAAAAATACAGCCAAGCAATCCGTGCCAGCAACAAACTTGGTGAATGAAAACAGTGATCCCATGAATGCCGTGTTGCCAATCCATCAAAATAATAGATTGAAGTGTTTATACTAAAGTCCAGTCTTTACATGCGCAGAAAGGTGCGCAAACAGTTCACAGTCCATGGAGTACAAATGGAATGCACCACACCTTTACTTTATACGAGTGAAAATTAGAGGGACCTTGAATATTCCCTAAAGTAGCAAAATATCCCTATATCAGGGCATACTTTACAAAGGTAGCATGACCTAAGCTATAACCGGTCAGCAGGAGAAAAGGGGGACGATACTGGTCAACAGACGTCTCCTAAATAACGCGGGATAAGACTACTATATAACTACTATTATATAGTAGTCTATATAACTACTATTATATAGTAGTCTTACGCGGGAGGAAGTAACGACAATAGTGAGAAAAAAAGCACTCTGATTTGTCCAGGAATAATGTAACAAAAGAAATTTCTTTCACTATAATTTTTCGAAACTGGATGGCGGATAATGTATAAATGGAAGCGAGTATTTCACAAAATTAGTTGAAATAATTTATTTTTAAACAAATTCTGTTTAAAGTTTAGACAGTTTTTAGTGGGTATGCACCGCATGCCTAGCATACCCAGAGAATACGCCACTGCTTTCAACTAAAAAACAAAGAACTAGTTCATTGTTTCTGTGTTTGAATGTAAGGATTTCAAAAATCCCTAATATTTAATGTTTAATTTATAAACTTTATTTTTGATTACAATATCTGTGTTTGGACTTTTTTTTTCATGCATATCTAAAATGTTTTACCATGTCAGCTGGTTCTGAAGGGGGCTTGAGCCCCCTAAGCCCCCTCCGAGGGTGCGCCACTGGACGACTGTAATACGAAATTGAAGTCAGTAAAGAGAAATTATATTAGTCATTCGAAAATAATTTAATTGCTAACAACTGTTGTGTGAGTATGAGTGATTAAAAATTTTCCGAAGTTAAAATGAAGGAAATATATTGTTATAAGTAACAATTTTATGCCATATTTATATTTTTATATAATGTGGTATTTAATATTGATGAAATACAGTCGGCTGTAAAATTATTCGAGCACTAGCCACTAATTCCTATATTTAAAAAGTACACTTAAGACTGTTTTGCTAAGTAAATCCCTGTCGAATTATGTTCTTAGACTGATTAAGAACATGACTCGACAAGTATTTATATAACAAAGCTGTATTAAGTGTACTTTTTTTTGGCAAGGTTTATTGGTAGTGCTCGAATAATTTTGCAGCCGACTGTAGATATAATAGGTAGATGATCAAAAAGCTTGTCACTTAAAGATATACCAAGTATTTATTATTATTACTATTAATGCATCTGAATTAATTTGAAATTTATGTTAAAGTAAATAAAGATTATTTAGTGTTTATTAGAAAAATGTTAAAATCGAAAACAAACTTGTCCTGATAAAGTGAAAACATAAACAATAACTATTACAAAGTAAATAACAATTCAAAAACAATTTGAAACCATCGGAATTTTCATAACTATTCAGACAGAGAGAGAGAGAAAAAAGCATAAAATATCAATGTAATAAATATGAAGGAAAAGAACTGAGAGGATGAAGTATTTATTTATGATAGTATGTAGTTTTGATATGGGACGGTTTTATTTCGTCGCAGAGAAATATCACAGTTTCTTTATCCAGACTGAATAGTTTGGTGAATCTCACATCTGGAAGATCAATTTCTTAAATAATTTCTCGGAATTCTTCTATTTTGTTCGAAATCCATTAAAAGTGACAGAAATAACGTAAACGCCATATTGAAAAATGCTTCTACAATTCGCTTTCGACAACGTCTCGCAAACACAGTAGGCTTCGTTTTGATAACGAATGTTTACTTTCGAGACCGTCTCGAAAATTGTGGAATAAAGTAGCAAACTTAGAAAACGGTATTCAGGTTTCGTTTCGGTACGTCATGGTGACGTCACTGTCGATCTCGAGATGATCTCGATGCGAATAAAGTAAGCCCGCATCTGGCATCACTGGATTCTTTCTCGACCCATACGCAACTCGTAACTGCGTCGTATATCGTATGCACATCCGTGATCGTATAAAAGGTCAAAAATGGAACATCTGAATATACATGCATGCACTCATAGAAAAAAAGGCATATGTGTGCGAAATATGTTATAAAAGATTTTTTTAAATCTGGATACCTAAAAAAGATATCTAAACACATGTCTACGCATACATACAAAAACAAAATGACGTATGTTTGTGAAATATGTTCTAAAGCTTTCTCTCAGAAGAGTCATCTAAACAAACATTCACGCTCTCACATAAAAGATGAGCTGTATGCGTGTGATGTGTGTTCTGAAGGATTTTCTGAACAGGCACTTTTAAGCAGACATCTACGCATTCACACAGAAGAAAATCATAAGGTGATCACTCATACAAGTGAAAAGACATATGCGTGTGAAATTTGTTTCAAAAAGTTTTCTGTGAAGAGTAGTCTAAAAGCACATTTATGCATTCACACAGAGAAAAAGCCATATGTGTGTGAAATTTGTTTCAAACGATTCTCTGTGAAGAGTACTCTAAAAAAACATTTACGCATTCACACAGGCGAAAAGCCATATGTGTGTGAAATATGTTCTAAAGGATTTCATCAGAAAGGTCATTTAAATAGGCATTTACGATATCACACAGGCGAAAAGCCATATCTGTGTGAAATATGTTCTAAAGGATTTTATCAGAAAGGTGATTTAAAAATGCATTTACGATTTCACACAGGAGAAAAGGCATATGTGTGTGAAATTTGTTTCAAAAGGTTTTCTGTGAAGAGTAGTCTAAAAGCACATTTATGTATTCACACAGAGAAAAAGCCATATGTGTGTGAAATTTGTTTCAAACGATTCTCTGTGAAGAGTACTCTAAAAAAACATTTACGCATTCACACAGGCGAAAAGCCATATGTGTGTGAAATATGTTCTAAAGGATTTCATCAGAAAGGTCATTTAAATAGGCATTTACGATATCACACAGGCGAAAAGCCATATCTGTGTGAAATATGTTCTAAAGGATTTCATCAGAAAGGTGATTTAAAAATGCATTTACGATTTCACACAGGAGAAAAGGCATATGTGTGTGAAATATGTTCTGAAGGATTCTGTCAGAAGGGTAATTTAAATACGCATATACGCACTCACACAGGCGAAAAGCCATATGTGTGTGAAATTTGTTTCAAAAGATTCTCTGTGAAGGGTAGTCTAAAAACACATTTACGCACTCACACAGGCGAAAAGCCATATGTGTGTGAAATTTGTTTCAAAAGATTCTCTGCGAAGTGTAGTCTAAAAACACATTTACGCATTCACACAGGAGAAAAGCCATATGTGTGTGAAATATGTTTTAAAGGATTCTGTCAGAAGGGTGCTTTAAATGCACATACAAGCTGTCACACATAAGAAATGCCATATGTAAGTGAAATGCGTTCTAGAATGTTTTCTACAAGGCACATTCGGAATAAACATTTCCAAATTCATACAGAAGAAAAGCCAAGTGTGTGAAATAGGTTCTAAGTGTTTTTTTGAATAAGTTCTAAATGCAAATCTATGGATTCTTACAGAAGAAAAGTCATGTGTATGTGAAATATGTTTTCAAGTGCTCTCCATAAAGAGAAGTCTGGCTAGACATTTAAGCAATGATGCAGAAGAAAAGCAATTTGTGAGTGAATATTTGTTCTAACGGATTCTTCCAGGAGGATAATCTAAATACACATTTACGTACACATAGAGAGGAAGAATCGTATGTGTGGGAAGTGTGTATCAAGAATTTTCTGGAAAAGGATATCTAAATAAGCTATATGTATGTTGGATTTTGTTATAAAGAATTTTCCAAAAGAGATATCCCAATAACCATTTACGTATTAACACATATAAATAGCCATGTGTGTAAAATATACTGTAACCGAATTTTTCGAAAAACTGATTGCTATGCATAATCTGTATCATAAAGTAAGATTTAACTGGAGAGGAAATAAGTGTTAAATTTTTGTTATAGAGCTCTTTGAAAATAAGATGGCGTCACTCGTCGGTAGATGCCCTATTAACTTCCTTCTGTAATGCTTTTCAAAAAAGTTCATAATGCTTTTGTAAAAAGTTCATTTAAAAAAGTTTAAAAAAAAAAATGATTTTTTCCACACTACATCGTGGGGGAAAAAGATCATTAATCACTATAGTCATTCTCCATTGGTATGAAATAGGACTGCTTTTTCTCTTTTTCAGTAATTTTGTTAAAGATGGTCACCTCAAGGAAGGGAGCTCGTTGGTATTTTCCAGAATAGAGGATGGTTGGGTTTTACGTCGCACTAGTACTGCGCAAATGGGCAATTGGCGACGTTCTGGGACACAACCCTAGAGGTGTTCCGGAGACATGCCATCACAATTTTGATTCTCCACGGAAGGGATGTCTCTCCCGCTTCGGTGACTCCCAGAGGTATAATTTTTGATGGGAACATGGAGGACATTGCGGCCACGACATATTTTACGTGCACCAGCCACCATTAGTGTACATGACGGCCTTTGGCCAGCTCGATGATGTTAATGACTCTTGGAGTTTTTTAAAATAATACGTGTTATGTTATTTGCATGATTAAAGTTCACTTGTCATCAGCTGTTTTAGCAGGGGTCGTAGGTAATAGTTGAAATCTCTCCACCCTTTTTAGGACACTGTCACGCATAATAAATTTTGCCTTTTTCACACCACTAATGTCATCCAGAAATATTTATAGTATTTTTATTATAATGTTTCGGTATTGAATAGGATAAAGATTATTGTATAAAAATTATGGTAGCAAAAAAGGCAGAAATATCTAATTCCTGAGAAAGGGTGGAAAGTACGTCCCCTGATCTTAGTCACGTAAACATACCAGATCTTTTTATACGACATATATCATAGCTGAATATTTAATAACTTGGGATAATCATATTTCATACCTTAGTAAAATTTGGAATATATTTGTTGAATTTTTAATTTGTTTTTATTTATTATAACAATAGATAGCCTATCATTTATCAGCATATACAATCAGGCGTTCAAAGTGTCATCTTACTCTGGCACCCAATAAATCCCGATAACCCCCCCCCCCCCCCCCTTCCTTTCAAGAGCCTATTTTACGGATTCAATTAATGTAATTGAATATTTTTTTCTGGGCAAGATGATGAAAATTTCATCTTAAATAAAATTGAAAACATTGACAAGTTTTATGTTCTAAGGTGCAGTTTCAGTCTGGAAACACGCGCCAAATTTTGGTATGACACTGTAACTTCACTTAATATTCTTGAAAATGCAACCTCAGTTAATTAAGAATGTGATAAGCATAATAGAGTTAAGCAAAGATTTGTAAAGCCGCTTAATATTTCAGTTTGATAATAATTTCATTCAAAAATCGAATTTGTGTATTCGTGTTAAACAATTTATTAGATACATCGCTGACATTTACAGCATCGATTGCTGGGGATAAATTTAATATCTAATCCTAAATACGTAAAATCGTTTCGTTGAATAATATAATGTTTTAGAGAAACCCCAAACAAAGGGTTATCATTTTAAAATAGTAAAATATCCCGACAGCAATGTGTTAAACTTGGTTGCACATTAAATTCATTTTGGCTGCAGTTGCATTACCTAAATATAATTGGAAAAACGCGCTCGTTTAACACAACCCTCAAAAACACGCCAAATTTTTCTTAAAAAACTCTGCACGACTTGTCATAAAATTAGTTTTAAGATATTAACTCGAAAATTTTACATTTATAGTTACGATATTATCGACATTCACTATTTTTATTTTACATATTTTCTATATATTTCTTTACACATTGAAGAGCGAAAACTCTGAAAATTGTTATACAGAAGTGAGTTGAAAATTTTAATCTTTTCTCGTTTTAATAATCAGAATAATATATATATGTATATAAATATTTATATATGTTTAAATGTTTTTTATATATCATATTATTCCACAAACCAGTAATTAATAATATAACCAAATCGACAATTGAGCTATATGACGCCCGTCAATTTGCATTTTCAGAATCCAATCACTGAAATTTCAAACAAGAGTTGCTAATTTAGAAATTCTTTAATCATCAACCTCAATTCATTTTAGATAATTTGGAGTGGAAGGCTGATTTTTATACCAACTATGTGAAAAATATCAGAGCCGGCAATCGAACCCGGCCCTTCCGGGTTCGATTCCCGGCTCTGGTATTTTTCACATAGTTGGTATAAGAATCAGCCTTCCTCTCCAAATTATCTAAAAAGAGTTGCTAATATCGTCATTTATTCAATATTTATATTCAATATTTGCATTCAGTTCATACCATTTTTATTTTAAGCGTAATTTTTTCCTTTTTTTTTTTTTTTTTTTTTTTATCGTAAGTATGTATATACAGAGACTCCAACATCCTAATTAATATACCGTAGTGTTGTTAGCCACGCCCTTTTTTACACACCAATAAATTTTTAGAGTAATAGTTTCCAAATTCAATTACGATTAAATAAGAAGAAAAATACTCTAAAATTATACTGGTGTGAAAAAAAGGTGGGTCTAAGAATACTACGGAATATTAATTAGTATGTTGGAGTCTCTGTGAATATATTGTTGCGTAGTTGGGGGTTCGTGAGTTGTCCGAGAATGAAAGGCGAAACTTACAGAAATTCAATAATTTATTCACGGAAAGTTCCAGAAAAATACAGGTCTATAAACCAAGTATCAGCTTCAATACAGCCAGTAAACACAGCTTAAACAACAACTGTCAATAGCAAATCCACAGTGTAAACTGTATAGCAATAACACATAAAGCAAGTCTCTTTCAAAGAGGCTCAAGACACAATGCAAGCATTAGCGAAGCTGGCTGAGAACTGAACTGACTCTGATCACAGACTTAACTGAACTAACTGCCTTGGCGAGAAAGCGCTTCTTATATACTATTCCATGGAACCCAGATTTTTCGAGAAAACTCTAGAAAGTGGTCAACCAATCAACTTACAGCTTCCATATTTGGTATATCCCTTATAAGGATTTTCTCGCCAAAAAAATCGCCAAGGTGGGAAAAAGTCGCCAAATCCATTACCTGCCTTATTGGGCTTTTTAATGCGTTTTTAAGGGGAAATAAGGCTATTTCAACGCTAAAATGACTAGAAATGGACAAAAATAGCACTTTATCTACTTACTAAGCCTCTTTGAAAGAATTTATACAAAAATAAACACAATTATTTACAATTTTGTAACACTGCCCCCCCTCCAAGGACTGCACGTCCCGGGCAGTGCAACCCTTGGTTAAGAGGCGAAACTAACCAAATTTACACAATCTCAAATACAAAAATTAAGTTGCATATAACGACAAAATAGAAACAAAAATCAAGTGAGAAATATTTACAAAATTCACAAATATTTATATACAAATATTTACATAACGCATGCTCAAATTTTACCAGTATTTACATTTTTAATTTTAATATTACCGTTTCTTGTGGTACTTGGCTACAGTGCTGCCAGATTTGAGGGAAATTTTTAATCAACGTCCACCGTTAAATTTTACTTGTATCGGCTATCTAATTACATAGACGATTTTGGTAAAAGATGTTTCGAAACAATTACCAAACCTTTTCAATTAAAATTTAGTGGTGGGTGTTAAATAAAAATTTCCCTCAATCTGGCAGCACTGCTTGGCTAGCCTATTATAGTGCACCACCTTCGGTTTTGATGAAGGTGTTTTAGTGATCCGCACCACTACATCATTCAGCCTTTTTAAGACTGTGTATGGTCCGTCCCAGTTGCACTGTAACTTGGGATAGAGTCCTTTGCGTCGAACAGGATTCCACAACCAGACCTTCTCTCCTTCCTGGAACTCATGTTGTGTAGCCTTCAGATCGTATCTTGTCTTTATTTTCTCCGTTGCCATGTTAATCCGCTCCCGAGCAAAGTTGTGTACGTCCTCAAATCGTGCCTGGAGATCTCGGATGTACTCCTCGGGCGATGAAGGCTCATCGGATGGACAACCAAACAGGAGATCACATGGGAGACGAAGTTCACGTCCAAAGAGCATCTGGGCTGAAGTATAGCCGGTGGTTTCATGGACAGCACTTCGATAAGCTGCAGGAACAATGGCAACTTCAAGTTCCAATCTTGCTGGTTCCTTGATACTAGAAGAGAGAGGTTATTCAGGATGGTACAGTTGAACCTCTCGACGATGCCGTCCGACTGGGGATGTAAGGGTGTTGTCTGGGTTTTGTCTATGCCTAGTAGTTGACACAGTCCTTTGAAAACATCAGCGGTAAAGTTTCTACCTTGGTCGGTATGAAGTTGTAGTGGCGTGCCGTACCTTGACACCCATTGCTGCACTAGGACCTCGGCGACTGTGCATGCCTCTTGATTGGGAATGGGATATGCCTCAGGCCACTTGGTGAAGTAGTCCATCACGACGAGGATGTATTTATTTCCACTGGAGATCCGTGGCAAAGAACCCAAGATGTCGAGTGCAATCCGTTCTAATGGTGCTCCCACGTTGTACCATTGCAGTCTTCCTCGACTTCGTTTCTGCCGGCCTTTACGTGCCGCACAAGCATCACAGGATTTACACCATTTCTCCACATCCTCCTTTGCCTTGCACCAGTAGAAGCGTTCCCGAACTTTCTGCAGAGTCTTCATTACCCCAAAATGGCCTCCGGTAGAGCTACTATGCAGTCGTCCTAAATCATCTGGAATTCTTGATCTTGGTAAAACAATTTGCCATCTTAAGCTTTTCCCATCATCAGATTCCCACTTTCTGTATAATACGCCGTTTCTGATATGAAGAGAGTCCCAAAGTGCACAATAACTTTTCGTAATGGGACTAAATCTGGAAATGTCCTGCCAGGTAGGTCTGTTGCTGGTCGTCTCCTTCAGCTGTAATATTGGCTTTATGTCAGGATCTTTCAACTGGGCTTGTCTAAGTTCTTCGTCACTCCATGGATTGGGATCTTGTTCTGATGGTGTTGCGACAGTAACTTGGCGAGCAACTGGCTGTATTCTTTGGGGTCTATCATCGGCTTTACAGCTGTATTTATGATCTTCAGACGGAGGCTTCCGCAAGAAGGCATCTGGATTTCCCCGAAGAGCTCCTCCTGGGTGGCATGCTTCAGAGACATTCTTGGTTGCGTCTCTAGGTGTTCTTACTGGGCAGCTTCGTTTGATATGCCCGTCTTTTCCACAGCCCCAGCATTTAGTTGTTGGAGTCTTCCCTTCTTTCCTACTCTCAAGAATGCGTAGTCTTCTATCAATTTCTGCAATCATTTCCTGAATCTCTTTAAGATCATCTTGAGAGCCGTTCACTTTGTCTGCTGTGCTGTTCTGGCGATGTTTATAGGAGGCTTGTTGGGCTGTCTCGAGCTTTAGGGCATACACCAAGGCTGACTCCACATCCTTCACGCCGGAGAGTCTGAGGGCTTTTTGAATATCTGGATCTCCGACAGCATCAATGAAATATTCTAGAGCCAGATCATTACGTGTTTCAGGATGACAGTCTGAGAAAGCCAAATGTGAAAGCCTCTGGATGTTTGATGCCAGTTCTTGTAAGCTTTCTCCTGGTCTCTGACGACGGGACCTTAGCTGAAGTCGACTATATTCTTCGGACCATTTCGCTCCAAAACGTAGCTCTAGTGCTCTGGTTACAGCTTCGAAGTCATATCGCTGTTCCTTCGAAAGGGTCTCCAGAATATCTGCGGCGTCGCCCCGCAACTACCCTACCAGATGAGCCGTCTTTGCAACAGAGTCCCAGCCGTTAGCTTCAGCTACGATGGAAAACTGCGCTTTATATACATGCCAGGAGGAACTGCCGTCGTAGGTGGATAGCTTAATGAATTCCTGATTCTGGATTCTTCTCTCTTTCTTTTCAGTTTCCTGGGGCATGGATTCTAACTTTTCTTCCACTTTACTCTCCAGATCTTCTTCTATTCTCTTCAATTTACAGTCTATCTCTGAAAACCTTTCTTTCAGTTCCTGATCAAAATTTTCTTTAACTTTCTCCTCGAAACTCCGTTCTATCCTTGTAACACTCTCTTCAACCTTCATAACATTTTCTTCTATCGTCATAGCTTTCTTTTCAAAATTCTCTTCTATTTTCAACACTTTCTCTTATATTCCATCTACTCTGCTTTCCATATCCGATAATTTACTTTCAATCACTCCCTTTACTGCCGAAAGTTCTCTCTTCATCTCCTCTTGATTGCATTCAACTTTTTCTTGGATTGACTTAATTTCTTCCTGATCTTCACCCATAGTGTCTTTCAACTCTCTTTGCGATGTCTCCATACTTGCTTTCATCTCTCTTTGTCCTTCTTTCATTCTTTCGATCAATCCGGTTTCCATCTTTTCCTGTCCTGCGTTCATTTCTCTTTGTCCTGTTTCTATTTTCTCTATTAATCCAGATCTTAACTCATTCATCTGAGCAGTGAGTCCTTCAAGAAATTTCTTCATTTGTTGCTCCATAGCTCTCGTTATCACCATTCACAGACAATCCCGCTTCTGACACCAGAAATGTTGCGTACTTGGGGGTTGGTGAGTTGTCCGAGAATGAAAGGCGAAACTTACAAAAATTCAATAATTTATTCACGGAAAGTTCCAGAAAAATACAGGTCTATAAACCAAGTATCAGCTTCAATACAGCCAGTAAACACAGCTTAAACAACAGCTGTCAATAGCAAATCCACAGTATAAACTGTATAGCAATAACACATAAAGCAAGTCTCTTTCAAAGAGGCTCAAGACACAATGCAAGCATTAGCGAAGCTGGCTGAGAACTGAACTGACTCTGATCACAGACTGAACTGAACTAACTGCCTTGGCAAGAAAGCGCTTCTTATATACTGTTCCATGGAACCCAGATTTTTCGAGAAAACTCTAGAAAGTGGTCAACCAATCAACTTACAGCTTCCATATTTGGTATATCCCTTATAAGGATTTTCTCGCCAAGGTCGCCAAAAAAATCGCCAAGGTGGGAAAAAGTCGCCAAATTTGGCGCCAAATCCATTACCTGCCTTATTGGGCTTTTTAATGCGTTTTTAAGGGGAAATAAGGCTATTTCAACGCTAAAATGACTAGAAATGGACAAAATTAGCACTTTATCAACTTACTAAGCCTCTTTGAAAGAATTTATACAAAAATAAACACAATTATTTACAATTTTGTAACAATATATTAGAAAAAAAAAATTCTGTAAATTAAGTGCAGCAAAATAAAGGCGGAGCTACAAATATTCCAGAATAAATTAAAAAGCTGGCTGCAGTGTTGCCAGATTTCTGGCGAATTTTTCACTCAATAGACACCAATAATTTTTAATTGTAAAGTTTTCCTAAGCACTTCGAAGATTGCTAGTCTACTATGTATATAAAACATCACTTATTATAATTATTGGTGTATATTGAATAAAAAATCTGACAGATCTGGCAACACTGGTTGGCAGTTATGTTGAAAAGCTAAATCATATGGTAATAAACATCCAGATGTAATTCGATGTTACTTTTCCTGGATATCCTGACCAGTGGCGAAATTTTTTGACATGGACACACTGGTCTTCCTTGAACATAAATAAAATACAGTTAACTTTGAGATAAAACAATGCAAAGAAACGCGTGTATCTGAAGTTCATTCTAACGTCTAACTAGAATAAACCTAATGTAAATCACTCAGTTCAGATAAAGAAGTATACTCCAGAAATACTACTACAAAATTGGTGATTAATTTGACATTTTGTTCGAATAATGCTAATATAACCCTTCCTCTTTTAATTTGAAAATAAGTGATATAATAACCTTCATTAATCATAAAAATTTAGATAATTCTGCTTTAAAAATTACCAAACTCGTGGATTTTTCAATGGCTTTTCATCTCAAAATCAATAACATGTTTAAAAACTTCGTTTCAGAAGGCATTCTGTATTACTGTTTAATGCACTCTTCTCCTAATTATGTTACTTAACAAAATAAACACATTCATTATTATTATCAAAACAGAAGAGGTATTGCTATAAAAACACAATATATTCCCAATTATTGAAAAGAACAAGGACCATTGTAACTTCACCGCAGCCCTGTGAGGACAATAAGGAAAATAATTAGAAGAAATTCTCAGAGGTGCGAAGTTACTAAAATTTAAAATAAGTTCATACCATTATCCTGAGTTGCCTACATTTTAATTTATTCCTATGTATTTTTTACTCCGCCTTTATTTCTACACAATTTTATTTTGACAATAATTTTCTCCAATATATAACTAGGATTAAATGAGAAAAGTCTGCTCGTAAAATTTAATTGGTCTGAAATATATGCGTGGCTAAAACACTCCTGAATAAATTAAAATGTTGTCAACTCTCCATTATCATACCTGCATACTTGCCAACCTCCTAATTAATATTCTGTAGTATTGTTAGTCCCGCCCTTTTTTTCACACCAGTATTTTTTCAGAGTAATATTCTCCAAATGCAATTACAATTAAATAAGAAGAAAAATACTCTAAAATGATACTCGTGGGAAAAAGAAGTCGGGGCCAACAATACTATGGAATATTAATTAGTATGTTGGTAAGTATGTACCTGGCAGTTTGCTAATTAATATTCAGGAAGTAAAACTCACTCTTTTTCCACACCACTTTATTTATAGAGAAATTTTCTTCAAATATAATTAAGATTAAATAAGGGGAATATTTAAAAAAAAAAAAAAAAACTGGTGCGAGAAAAAAATTATGGGTATTGACAACTATCCAGTTATTAATTAGCAAGCTGGCAAATGTGCAATGTTTAAGAATAGTAAAATTTGTCTTATTTCATAGTCGATAAAATTTACAAAATACAATAACTCAGAAAATTGTTACACAAAAGACAGCTACATACTTATATATTTCAAATCTATCTGTCTGATTATGTATCTTAGCTATTAAAATATTTCGGTTATTGAGGTTATGGACAATCCTTAACATGGTGATAGCTCTGTATAATTCAGACCCAGGTTATTCTAGTAATTTAGTAAAGAAACTAGAAGAAATATATATTCAACACTGCCTTTTTTGCAAAGAAATCAAATAATCCCTCTTGGTTCGCGTTATTTTCAACTTTATTCATGGCGTTAATTTAATGATTAAATCGAATATAATGCTGCTGCCCTTACTGGATTAAAATTTTCCCCAATAACTGTAGCTTAACTCATCTGTTTCAAAGGGGGTAATCTTAGGCTGTTATCTCAGATTCATCTAGAAGACTCCCATGGCAAGCGTGAAAACTTTTAAAACTGAAAATCTTCTTTATTATGCCATTAACATTCAAAGTTATCTTCGTCCCTGCACAACTATTTTCTTTTCTTTTTCTTTCTTTCTTTCTTTTTTTTTTTTTTAATGTTACACACCACAATATTTTCGTACAAATGGTAAAATAGATAATATTTCATTTTTCTTTTTCTTTTTGATTTTTTTTTCCCCTCTCTTTCTCTTTTTTTTCCTTACGTGCATGGCTGCCATGAGCAACGTTTTTAAATCCGTTTTGTATTTCTATTTACAAAAAATAAAATTTATCAAATATATTTTTGCAGTTTAAATTTATCATATATATTTTGCTGGTTACGTTCTATTTTCGAACGTGCGTTTTCCGAACAGTGCGATTTGCGACCACATATTACACCTGGCAACTTATTCCCTCATCATTTCAAGATAAGGAAGATATCGTACCAGAGAGCACGGTCACCATTGCCTAATCGATCAAGCGGATTAACTGCTTTTGTTAAAAGTTGTCAGTAAGAAAATCGATTAAGTGGTCCGTCATTCTCATTTTACCATGTTTTTATTAACTTCGATTCTCGTTTGTTTGTTTGTTTGTTTGTTTGTGTGATTGTCAGGGACAAATCTTGCAATCGATTTTTAACTAACTTTCCGACTAGCTAGATATTTGAAACTTTCAGGACAGCTCAGGACATGGTGACAATACATTTTTTTAATACTTTTAGTCAACTGCTTCAGGTTCCGGTGCCTTCGGCAGCGTTTATATGATTCGCCAGAAAATTTATTTAAGTAACTTCCCGACTAGCTAGACATTTGAAACTTTGAGAATAGTTCAGAATAAGGTTAAAATGCATTTTTTTAATACCTTTAGCCAACTGTTTCGGGTTCACGCTGCCTTCGGCACCGTTATCAGTACAGAGCTTGTAATCGATTTTTCACTAACTTCTCGATTAGCTAGACATTTGAAACTTTCAGGATAGCTCAGAATACAGTGACAATACATTTTTTTGATACTTTTAGTCAATTGTTTCAGGTCCCCACTGCCTTCGGCAGCGTTTATATGATTCAACAGAAAATTTATTTAACTAATATCCCGACTAGCTAGACATTTGAAACTTTCAGAATAGTTCAGAACACGGTGAAAATGCATTTTTTAAATATTTTAACCAACTGCTTCGGAATCCTGCTGCCTTCGGCAGCGTTACCAGTACAAAGCTTGCAATCGATTTTTCACTAACTTCCGGACTAGCTAGACATTTGAAACTTTCAGGACTGCTCAGAACACCGTGACAATACATTTTTTTAAAATACTTTTAGTCAACTGTTTCTGGTCCTTACTGTAATCTGAAGCGTTTATATGATTCAACAGAAAATTTATTTAACTAACTTCCCGACTAGCTAGACATTTGAAACTTTCAGAATAGTTCAGAATACGGTGAAAATGCAATTTTAAATATTTTTAACCAATTGCTTCGGGACCCTGCTGCCTTCGGCATCGTTACCAGTACAAAGCTTGCAATCAATTTTAACTAACTTCCCGGGTAGATAGCCATTTGAAACTTTTATAATAGCTCAAAACACGAGAGCAATGATTTTTTTTAACACTTTTATCCAATTGCTCCGGGCTCCCGCTGCCTTCGGTAGCGTTTATATGATTCAACAGAAAATTTAAAAACATGGTATATAAAAAGATCTTTTTATCTTGTAATTATTTATTTGAGTATGCCCCCTCTTTCGTTCAAGATAAACATATAGCGGAAGCAAACGAACAGCTTTTAGGCAATCTCTACTTTTTAGAGATCTTTTGAATTTTTGCTAAGATTTAAACATGATTACTGCTCGTTTTTATTCAATGTAAATTTTTGCGTTATTAGATCCTTTTCTCTACATTATGCCTTTTTCTTTTTTTCCTTTTTAATTTCTGAACAGAAGGAAATTTTAGACAATATACATGCCTACACAAAAGCAATCTATTTAATATTTTCTCTTTAGAAATAAAGCTATAAAAATATTTTTGTGATGCTTTTGCCCTCTTCCATAGTTAAAGTAAAAGTATAGTTTTTTTTTTTTTTTTCGTCTTTCTCTCTGTAGACAAAAGCTTTTTAGAAAAGCAATCTATTCTGTGGCTTTTCTTTAAATTGTTTGGTTGATTATTGTTATTATTATTATTATTTTAGTTTTTCAGTGATTTTATATGAGTTGCAATGAAAGGCTAATTTTAGAATAATTATCTAATGTACTTGCACCCTTGTGACATTTTGCATATTGCAATATCGCGTGTCGTTGTGAACCCTTTGGGAAAAAAATGTATTTAAAGTTCAATTTCGACATGAAACGTAGTGATATAGTAAGCTGTTACAACATTTTTTAAACAAATTTAAAAAAATGGATATAAAAAAAATAAGCACTATTCAAAAGAAATATCAGCTCTAAAAGTTATCCAAAATAAAGGTATTTAAATCTACATAGTACGCAGCAATTACGCTAGTACTCAATATTTATCTGAAGTTGCGAAAATGTAACTTTACTCAAGGTGACACGTCACTTGATACATAGTCACGCGAAAAATCTGATACTTAGCGAAATAAAAGTTGAAATCGTAATAAACAAATTTGTTGAGGGGGAAAAAAGTATGTAATTATACACTGTTATACACGTAACATACCTCAATAAATTTTAAATATTTCTTTTTAAAATACTGATAATAGTGCGTAAAAACGCACGCGAACATAATAAGCGTTTTGCTTGCATACGACATTAAAATGTTATGCAGTATTGTATTAGGTGTACCGGAAATTTCTGTCGTTTTGAATTAAAATACTGACATCGGAAATTTATCCTGGATAAAATTTAAGATATTCTTAGGTAACTTATAAGATGGTTATTTGTAAAGTACCATGTAAACACTGTTAAACAAAAATTTCCGGTTTCATTTTATTAATTCAAAACGACATAACTTTCCGGTACACCTAATATTATAGAATAAGATATATCTTCTGTGATTATCTATGATATGCACACTGATGTTCAAAATTAAAGCAGCAACCTGTTTTATCGTTTTCTTATTTTGAACATAATTTATGAGTTCTCCCTGTGGAAAACTAATCACAAAATCTCTCTAACGATTCAATGATTCTCACGCGTGGACACTGAATCATTTACGATGAATTAACTTCCATTAAAACTGTTAAATTATCCGACGCATTTGCCACTACAAAAAAGCAGCTTTATCAATAATGTTCGATTGCTCAATTTATTACAGTTATGAGACAGTCACTGCAACTACATTAATTTGTGAAGAAGAAAGAATTTCTTTTTCAATTTTCAAGTATAATTAAAATTCATAATGTTTTAAAATACTTGACGGTGGTCCTTTAATTGCTTCGGGGATTTGAAATATACCAAATGACATCTAAATGGAAAGGGAGCTTATCTAAAGAAATTGAATATATTTTTTTTATGTTTTTTTCAACGAAGAAGAAATTTTCCTCATAGGAATATTTTATAGGTAGATAGACTATACGCATGATTAATGCTTTATCAAATTTTATACCCAGTCTGCATAGAACCCTTTAAGGGCGTATTAGACCCAGCAACTTTAGAAACAACCAATGTTTGAGCCGACTTTAGCGCCAATTTTTCCTCGACGAAAACATCGTAGAGGCTACAATAGACGGGTGAAACGTTGGATGAAAGAAGACTAACTTCTGACGCTTATCACTTTTCTTGGCGCGAATAAAATACGCAATGATTAGTGTTAAAATTCCCTTTCATTTGTGTAAAATATCGCATTATTATTTCTATTTTGATCTTTGTTACAACTATTGTCATAACACCATACGAAAATATAAACGATTAATTCAAAATTCTTATCATTTAACGGTAAAATAAGCGTGCTTAACCATAATATTTCTTCTTCAAATCTCCACTTCAAGCGATTCCCGAGTTCTGCCATCTTGGAAATATGACGTATCAAAATAGCGCATCCTGATTGGATGAGTCTGTGGAAAAAGTATGTGCAGAGACAATTTTATCAAGACAGCTCTGAAGAAGTTCGGCAAGTTCGGTGCGCGCTATCACACTGGGAGTAGAGACAATTTTTTTTCGAAAAGTCGGCGCTGATCAGTGGTTGGCTCTAAAATCGCCTACAAACTCGACGTGTCTGATACGCGCTTAAAAATAACGGATTTAAAAAAGAAAATAGAGAATTCCTCTTTAACACTGCATCTCTATTATAAGAATAAAATAAATAAATTTTGTCATAGAACACAGGATTGATTAAATGATATCCCTAACAGCACACTTCTCCGTAATACATCCTGAGGATGTCCCTAGGATGACTTTGCATCCCCAGTATATCCTGTGGATATGTTAGGGATGTCACTTTTTGTTTCATATTATTCATCTGTAGGTAGTGAAAAACCACTAAATTTGAAAAAGATAATATTTATATTTTTAGTATCTACAAAAATGTTATGTTATCTTGAATAAATTTTATCATTCCTATAAGTTTTGATAAACATGCAGCATGTCTCTCCAACATGTCTAAACATTTCGTAGAAAATATACTTTTTGCTTTGGTTCTTATTGCCCTGAATCTGCAATAAGAAAACACATACGCGCGCGCGCATGGACATAAATGCACAGATGTATACGCACACGTTCAAACATGAATATATGTACAGATATATATATATATATATATATACAGTCGGTAACAAAAGTGTCCGAACACTAGCAAAACATCTTATGTAAAAAAAAGTACACTTCATACTGTTCTGTTAAATTAATCCTTATCGAATCATGTTTTTAGACTGACTAAGAAGAGGATTCGACAAGGATTTATTTAACAAAACCATATGAAGTGAACTTTTTTTACATAGGAATTTTTGCTAGTGTTCGGACACTTTTGTTACCGACTGTATATATATATATATATATATATATATATATATATATATCGACAGAAGTTTCAAAAGACGATGAAAAATCAAATCCAAACATAATAAACTGAAAGATGGTTTATCTCTGGTTTGAGGTTTATAAATGACTGTATCATAAAAAAAAAAAAAACATTACATAACTTACCAAAATTTTATTTAAACAGAAATTTAATTTGTCATTATACTCGAACTATTATATAATTTTTCATGTAACAGAGAGAATATAAATTCAAAAATACTTTACCTACATTGGATGAACTTTTCTTAATATACTGTAAAATTTTGATTATGATATTATCATCTTATCCAAATTTTGTTTGGAAAAATGTACTATTTTGCTTAGAGAATAAAATATAGATAAAATTCAAAATGAAAGCTTGTGAGATATCTCTTTCATAAATCACACAATTTAGATGCAAATCGGATGAATGGTGGCGCTGCTATGATGCAATTTAATAACATTTACGGAAAGTCTTTGTCTCAGTTTCTATGTTATATATACACAACAAATTCTCGATGTAAGCTATACATAAAGAACAAATATGCTGATTTAATTTAGATGCATATCTCCCGGCAGTTGGTTCTGCTATTACTTTTAGGATTTCTTAAATGGTTGTATAGGAGCTTCTATTGGTAAAAATTGCACTAAATTTCATACGTAAACTGTTTATAATAAGAATAGTAATAACAACGATACCTTTTAGCCGATATATACGCAAGATCAATCAGCATTATTTTTTTAATTTCTGTCTCCTATAAAGAGTTTGGTGCATTTTTATAACATAGAATCTAGGCTATAGCGCTCCCGTGAATAAGATTATATTTCAACACAACAGAGCCGCCTGTAGTTTGATATGCACTTAAATAGAATCAGAACTTTTATATATCCATTTC
Organism: Salticus scenicus; assembly: GCA_963930645.1. Lineage (NCBI taxonomy): Eukaryota > Metazoa > Arthropoda > Arachnida > Araneae > Salticidae > Salticus > Salticus scenicus. Next base: position 218,543,517 of record OZ005660.1, on the reverse strand, counting down.
AATTACCAAGTTTTGGTTCATTTTTGCGCCATAGAGGCAAAGATGTGACTTTCCTTTAAATGGAGGAAATCGCAGCATAGAAGCATCACAAGTTGTGTGATAGTTTCATCTTAAAAGCTTACCAGCACCAACATTAGTTAAAGGTGTTAGCAAATATCAAATTTTGATAAAATTATGTTCATTGGTTCAGTAGTTATAGCGTTCACAATATTTTACTTATACGTACGCAGGCAGACATACTCCCCCCCCCCCCCCAAAAAAAAAAAAAAAAAAAATGTTGATTCGTCTTCAGAACACCGGAAAACGCATAAATATATGGAAAACTGTAAGATGAAAATTTTTAGGTATCCTTTTTTTTTTTTTTTTTCACAACGTTCTTTTATCTTTCGCCTTTTGGTAAGAGAAGTGAGTATATTTTATATGAATATTGTAATTAAATGTATATAGTGAAGTAAACAGAAGAATTTTGATCGGTCGAATTGAGAGGCAAATAAGTGCAGAAGTTTACAGGGATATGCGTTGTTGTGTAAATAAAGATGTTGATAGTGATTTTTTTATTAATTCGTTTGTTTTAATTAATTGGTTTATTTTTCTTTAATTTGATTTATATTTTCTTTTAATTAATTTCCTTTATTTATTTGTTTGAAGATTTAGAGTAATTACTAAGACCACTGTTTGCACGTAAATTTTTAATTTACTCAGTTTATTATTTATATGCTTACATACACAAATTGGTCGAGTTCCGACCACTGGATAGTACTAGTTATATTATTACTTTCATATTTATATAACATTACATAATGTTCTAAAAAATTTACTGTTTTCAAAATATTTACTTTTACCGTGTAAAAGAATTAAAGAAAAAAAAAAAAAAAAACTCCAAAGTCAGCTAAATAACCAAGTTAATAGATGAAAGTTGCATCTTATATTTTTTAATTTTTCTGCGTCTAATAAAACGATATCTATAACTCTTTAACTGTCACTGATTTCGCTCTGAAACCCATCACTTAACATTTTTTTATCAAACAATTTTTCATTATTTCCTCCAAGCTTTTTGTCGACTTTTAAACTTTTGCTTCCTCTCTGATTGGTAGTAAGCAGCACTACTCGGAAATTTAACAAACGATGATGCAGAGAAAGCAAAATTAATGTCTTTATTTACTTAGTTTTCTTGTTTTTTATTTATACCTTTATTTATTTAGTTTTCTTTTCCTATTTATCTATTTTCTTCTCTTGCACCTAAAGAAACGATATCTATAACTCTTTAACTGTTACTGATTTCGCTCTGAAATCCAACACTTAACATTTTTCTACCAAGCAATTTTTCATTATTTCTTCCAAGTTTTTGTCGACTTTTAAACTTTAGCTTCCTCTCTGATTGATAGTAAGCAGCACTACTCCAAAATTTAACAAACGGTGATGCAGAGAAAGCAAAATGAAAGAGTCACTTTTCTTTTTATTTATAGACGCTAGTGAACAGTTCCTACTTTAATAATACACTCATGCCTAGTTTTTACACTTCATAATGGACGTGATATTTTTTTTAACTGAAACAATTGTTGCGAGGTTTTTGCTTTTTTTTCCTTTCTTTCTATTTTTTTTTTTTTTTTTTTTTTTTTTCAATTTGTGTCATTTACTTATAAAAATGTTTATTGGTTAAATTAGTTATTATTTTATTTTAAGAAGAAAAAATTTCCGAAAACCAAAAATGCTAATTTTTTCTTTATGCATAGTTATAATGAGCTATGTTTCTAATAGCGGGTTTTGAAATTTGTTTAGAAATTTCAGACGATAAATTCCAGTCCCCTTTACTAGTCTGTTCTAAAATCCCTTACTGAAATTCTAGAACGGTTTCCTATATTATCGTAGTCGATCTGATTTAAAAGTTTTTTTTTTTCAAATAAATAAGGCGAACACAAGAGGCGAGTTCTAGTAACTACAGTTTTGTTTCATGGCCCATATCTAGGAAATCAAGAGAGAATACCTCGCAATACAAAGGTTGCATGATATTGCCAACATTCATAATATTGTTACTCCATCTAGAAAACTGTAGACTAGAAATTCTTGATCATTTCCTCTGTACAGGTTATTTATGTATCTTATGTGGAAAACTCGAATATCTATATTTGTCGTTCAGGTATCCTCAAAATGACTTCTTATTCGTCCCAGATGAAAGCAGTTATTTTTTTCTTCTGGGTGTAATACAAATTTAATCTGAAATCTTCTGAGTCTCACGATCTCGAAGAAATGATTTCGTTACGATTAGGAAAATTGAATCCAACAAACTAGAGAATATTTTTGTTTTGAATCACTGCGTAGACTACAAGGAATCAATTTTGTGATCTGTGAAATTTTATGAACAAGAAGAAACTGTATGCACGTGAATTGTAACTGCAACAACTATGTATTGTGACGTCACGTGAAGCAATGGCAAAAATCAATTGTGGTACATTGAGTAATAAGCGATTTTAGTCAGAATTGAATTCAGACAAAAGTTACACATTAAAGTAAATTAAAAAATTACCCTTAAGAATCATACTGCAGAAGTTACTTTCCGTACATATCTCCTGTTTTTCTTCTGGAACTTCTTGCGCTTTCGTTTCTTGCGACCTAAATACAATTCAGCGAAAAAAACCAGAAACGATAAAAAGTAGCCACACAAGAGGAATATAAATGCTGGAGCAACGTCTGTGGGAGTTAATATTCGGTTATTGGTATCGGATTCTGAATTATATGGTAACATGTCTAGATGGGACACAAACAGAAAATCGCGTAAATATTTGAAATAAAGACCTGAAGCCATTGTTCTATGCACGAAAGTATCAATCATCGCTTTGCAACAGAAACCTCGTCGTATCGGCATTGCAGACAAATATTCAAAAAAATGATCTTCTGAAATAAAGTATTCTCCATCGAAAACTTTCACAACTTGAGTATTTATAATAAAAGCAAGATTTTGCTTCTTACCCTCTAGCAAAAAATTGGTAAAGACAGGTCCGTAACTCAAACTATTTTTCAAGATGTCTCCTCCAATCACTCTTAAATGTCTCTGCTTTGAATTCGACAAATATCCAGCAATAGCGTGGTGAATGTATGACATACAATGAAAATCTCCTTTCTCTACGGCCGAGGCCAAATCCGACAAATCTCTTACTTTAGTAACTGGTAGAACGGAGAGGAACGACAGGAACACCGAATCATAAGATAGGCATGGCTCCGAACACCCATGAATACACGAGGATATTTTCTGCAACCGAGGAAGGTGTTATCATAGCGCTCTGCTTCATTAGTATCGCAAAAACGTGAAACAAAATATGGCTTCTGTTATGTTTCCTTTTCAAGAGAAAATAATGTATTGCAATCATTGCCAATAATACCGATACGATTGTTATCCAAACCGGCAGCGAAAACGTTTCAAAGATACCAAACAGTCGTGGTTTGTATTTTGGTTTTCGAGTTACAAATGTGGCATCACTCATTGTATAGGGGTAGCAGAAATCAAATAATTCTACACTTTTTTCATCTATAACCACTGCTGGAAAAATTATGTCAATTTGAGAACGTTTTAGTTTTTCCTGAAGTTCTGAATATGTTCCTTTAGACTGTTTCTCGAAACTAATATCAACTCCATCAAAAATGTTTGTGTGTTGTTCGAGGTACATTTTGAGTGCAAGTAGTGTTCGACCGTTCATATTTCCTTTAAGTGATAAATAGTTAATCTGTTTTTCATAACTTGCATTTGCAATATACTCTAACAATGGAGTAAGTGGATAACCAAGTTTTATTCTTTTCTTGATTTCCATATCACTCAGATGTTAAAACAATATTTTAATCTATGAAATTTTCAGACACATAAAAAGTTACAAATTTAAAATTTTGGAGCAATGTTGTGTAGTTCCTTTTTAACGTATTATTGACAAGTTAGTGTTTTTATATTTCGTCTATTCTTATAAAAATAATGAAATACGTTTAGTTTCAATTCCTACACAGAATTATCCTCTTAAAAAAGGACGTAAAATTATTTGCATAAAATACAATTAAATAAGACTTTTGAACAGTGTTAAATCAATTTTTTAGATATTCTCTTTTTATGTGAACGTTCTAAACTGTACTATTAGAATGTTTGACAAATGAATGAAAAATAAATAATCACGAAGTATAAAAAAAATTACAATTTAATAGAATTATTCTAAAATATTTCTAAAAACATTTTTTTTTTTTTTTTTTTTTTTTAAACTAACAAAAAGGATTTTACTTTGATTTTCTGTTATATACTGGAAAATTCTCTTGTATTTATGTATGTAGGAAAATTATACTGTAGTATTATTACTGTTTAAACGAAAAAAATTTATTGCTACAAAGTCACATAGATTGTCTGTTTTTTATTTCATATTTTTAAATTAAGAGTCTATAACTTTTAAAAATACTTCTTCATTAATTTATACGTTTGAATCAATGAGAAAAAACTAAACACAACAATACTATTCGAGTCTTTGTCTTTCTTGTGTAGCACCATGCAGGAACTTTTAACTATTGAAGTAATTATTTTATCTCAGGAAAAGATGCAAAAATATATTAGACTTCTCTCCGATATTAGAACATGATTTCTTTGTTTACTAGTAGTGTGCCAAATATAGAAGATTTTTTATATTTTCACAGACACTGCTGTCAAATTTCCAAATGATGCAGTAATAATTCAAGCGTGATTCTCCTTTTCTCTGCACGTTTGTTGTTAAGGGAGTAGTGAAAACCTAACTCCTTTACCCCCTTCAAATAACGAAAATTGCATTAATTTTTATAGCAGAAATCATACGTAATTGAGTTTCGATTTTTAAAAATGTATTTCCATGCAATCACGACATTAATAATGCGTTATTTGTTTTATTGTGTTTTTTATTTTTTTATTTTGTTAAACAATTGCAATAATTTTTTTAATATTATATGAAAACAAATATTATTCTTAGATTCAGAAAGACAAATATTGTATTAAAAAACTCGAGCTTACTCTAATTGGAAACAAAAGATATGACAGTCGTAATTGTCATGAAAATGAACACTTTTCAAAATCTAATATAGAAAATTTGGAATTTAATTTTTGAAGAGCATGGAAATAAAATATTTGATTAAGCTGATTACTTAGTTCAATTTGCAAATTGCATGTTGTTTGTTTTAAAATGTTTCAGATTTAAATTGAGAACTTTATCGGATATTTATTTTAGACACAAAATAAATAAATACGCAATTCTAATCCATCAAAAATTTGTCGTGTAAATGGTGGACGTGATCATCCACATTGTCCGTTGCCATCTAGTAATTATGAAGGTAAATAAATAAAAATGGATTTGTATTCTCAGAGAAAATGAAACAAGAACGATCATTAGAATCATACGGTTTGCATAGATTACGAATATTTTCCACCGGAACGTACTGATTGCGCTTTAACTTTGCATGATTGCACGTTAAACGGACATACAGGCAGAAAGAAGAAGGCAGACAGATAAGGTAAAGGCGGACAGACAGACAAACTAAGAAGTCAACGAATCAAGTTTTTGTGCCGCAAGCGTGTTTTCGAAGGATTTAGCAGCGTCCAAATTTGAGTTTCGTCAACGACAGCAGTTGTCAGTTAGCTGTGTGAGAGAGTCATGAAAACTGAAATTATTGCGATTTTCAAAAAAGGTAAAAATTATGTTGTAAGTAAAACATATGCACGCTTATTATAGTATTAAAGCAGTTTTTAATTAAATCGTTTCAGTTAAGAATTTCATTTAAACCGATATATTGTTTATATAGTTATTATTATCATCATTATTATTATTTTAAATAATGCGATATGTATTTTTATATCTGTCTATTTACTTATTATTTATTTATTCTTTACATATATTTTTAAGCCAACTGAAAATACTGAGATAGTAAAATACGTGTATTATTTTTATTGTTTTAGAGAAATTTAAATTAAATCAATTTAGTAAAAAAATTGTGATTAAACCCATATCTGGACTATATTGTTATAATTATCTATATAAATAAGGAAAAGTATCTGTATACGTGTGTGTGCGTCAGTCTGCGCTCTGGTTCATACACTTCTGATTACAGAACTACAAAACTTGGTAAAGAGGTTGCTTCGACTCTGCAGATGTGCATCTCATCGAGATTTTTTTTTCCTTCCAGAATTTGGATTTTATTATTATTATTTTTATTAATATTAATATTATTTCCATTGTTGTGTTCGAAAGTCGTTGGATTGTTTCACACCAGATTTTATTATTATTATTTATTTATTTATTTAATTCATTCATTTGAATCAGAAATCTTTTTTTTTTCTTCTTTAAATTTATTATATTTATTCAAAATTAAATAATATTGGAATAGTAAAAATTAAGTATATTAATTTTCTAATTAAAAACTTATTTACAACAGCTACGTTTAATTATTATAGTACTTGTAGGCTACGCCCGCTTGGCTGGACACTATATTTAAAATTATTTTTTTATTTTCGTTTGTTCATTTTGTCAATCATTGTTTAAATTCTCCAGAAATTAAATATGTCAATGAGCTATGATCAGCATGTTGGTTTTTGAAATTAGTAACTTTTTTGAGTCTATGAAATATTTTTACTCACTTCGAGGATATACTAAACAAATAGGATACATTGTGATGCATGATATAAACTTTTGGAAGCATATCAGATTAACAGACCTATTGCGCTTTGCCGACTCTTACGGTCAACACTCTTTGCTGCTCAACTTTACTTGTTTCAATTGTTTTTCCCAAACTCATTGATGAAATTTTAGAATTTCTGTTTATTTATTTATTTATTGGGGGTAAGCGTTTTCTAATAAAAGCTGTTTACCGATATCAGCCGATTTTTTATTTACCGATTTTTTGTTCCAATCCCAAAATCTCCAGTATGAAAAATATATTAATAAATAAATAAATAAATAAATAAAAATTACCAAGATAAGTGACGTGTACGTAATGTATAAAATCGAGAAATATTTTTTATACTTTTAATATTATATATATATATATATATATATATATATATATATATACCGGGATTATTCAAAATAGATGATACAGCGATTATCTCGTAAACTAAGAAAGATAGAATCGTACTTCCAATTACAAAATTGGTGCAAATTAAGAGTACATTTCAGATATCGCATTTTTTGTGCAAGGATTTGCATACATATTAAAGTACGAAATTTGATTTTTATACGGCCTCTCCTATCCTATGGTTTACATTTAGAAAAATATTATCTGCTGTCTGAGAAGAAAAAAAAAATTGTCTTTCTAAGTGAAAATTTCCCTGAGTTATTGCAATTTGAAAATTCTAGCATTTTTCGCCAAGCCTTAAGGGGTTGTACCAAAAGTGAGAATTTTAATTATTATAGATTTTGTAATAAGGCACACATTGATCAGCACACGGAAAAAAAAATGTTTTGCATTTAGGGAAAGACGGCTATTTTAACCTGTAATGTACGTTTTCCCCGAGTGAATACACACAAGAATACTCATTGATCATTTATTAAATAAAATTTCTGAATAATTTATGTACTAAAAGTGAATTCTCAAATTCATTTTTTCATTTTCTTTTTCTTTATATTTTTTTCTTACCAATAGACATATTACAGAGAAAGTACTGTTTTTGAGTCAAATTTCCGAAATTTAGCTGTTGTTATATTAGCAGATTTGGAGATCCCCTGAATTCAAAAATTATGTTTTTAGCGGTTGGTCTCTCTCTTTCTCTTTCTCTCTCTCTCTCTCTCTCTCTCTCTCTGTGTGTGTGTGTTTTATTATCATATCTCAAAAAGGAATAGCAGCTGAAAGTTCATACTTGGTATTCTAAATCCGTATCATATGGAAATGCTACACTAAACTATTCGTTGAGATCAGACAAAGGGTTTGTGTACAGGGTCATCCATGAGAATTCAAATACCTTACGCCTATGACCGAAATTTCTCATAAGCACAGTGTCATTTCTACGGGCAAAATGAAATGAACTTATTTTTTTATATGCATTAAAGCATTTTTCTGTAGATTGTGATAGGGTAATCATTCATCATTCATTTACAGGATTATTCAGAGTATTCGGATACGTTGGAACTATACTTGGGTATTGCTGGAAATGTATTTTATTTTGTGTTAGGTGTTTTACATATAACACTAAATTTACGTACACATTGCCGTGTGTATATAGTTTACAGTCAAGATACAGGGCTACCCAAAATTAAGCTAAACATTTTTATTTTCTCTTATATTCAATAGAAGAAAGTATTGGATTCGTAAAAATTTTTGACCTCGGGGTTTCGATGGATTTACACTTTTTGAGAGCTGTAGAACACGATTTGACCATTTTTAGAAAATATTTGCCTGTCTGTCTGTCTGTGTGTGGGGGACAAAATTTCGTGGCGACTCTATCTCAGGTACTACTGCACAGAATTTCATACAAACTGGTATGCAGTTACACTCAGGCATAAGTTAGTGTCTATCAACTTTGGGTAAAATTTGTCTAACAGCTTCCGTTGCTATCCTGCTTTTTCTAAATTTTTAACATGGTGATATAGGACAAAATTTTGTATAAATGTGCATAAAGAGAATGATTTTTTAATAATCATTATGAAATTTAAGAGAATTATTTGTAATAGAGACCGTCAACTGGGAAAAAAAAATATGCATGTAGGGGCCTCGCCTCCTTCCCTGGGTGGAAGTCCTCCCTCGAGAGGAGTAATTTTTCGTGATGTGAATCTTACAAAAGAGCTCGCCATTACCTTTAAAACGAATGATTAAACTACCGATCTGCGATAATTGAAAATAAAGTTATAATTTTTTTTAATGTAATATTCAGAGTAAAATACTACTTCTTTAATATGGAAATCGTCTCCATTATCATGGAAGATAATTTTTTAAATAATAATTTTAATAAAAAATTTTTACTGAGTGAATTTACATAAGAAAAAAATAGAAAAAAAACATGTGGTGGCCACAACATACTAGTTTTCTATTACATGTAACTGGCGTTAGGGCTTTGCTGCATTTTTTTTTTTTTTTTTTATGTCGAAGAACGCTGCTAACGCAAGACGGAAAATTAATTTCGCCATACTGTAAACAAAGTATTTTCTGGGGATCGATTTTCTTTCTTTCTTTCTTTTTATTCTTTTAATAATATCTCGCTTTGAGGCTTCCTGAATTCAAAAGTCAAATTTTTAGTGGTTAATCTATATATGATTTATTAGCATAATGTAACAACAAAAAACTGCATGAAGTTCAAATTTTTTACTTTGGATTTCATATATAGTTGCACTTGAAACAATGATCAAAAGAACTTAAAAAAAAAAAAAAAAGCTTAATGCTTTTTTTGTAAACCGCATTCAATTCTATCAATTCATTCAATAGTTATAATTTCTTAAAACGTCTACAGATTTATGTGACACCCTGTATATTAGACCGGAAAACCCTAATACAGACATTAGGATTTTCCCGTCAATTCGACACGGGTTAACATTATCCCAGAGAGCTGATATTTTGCTAAAAAGTGCTTATTATCGACTAGAAAATTTTCGTGTGTATGCGTACAGTATTTTAAAAAAATAAATAAAAATACAGTTATAATAATAATGATAATAATAATAATAATAATAATAAACAAAAAAAGAAAGAAATCCTCTCAACTAAGGGACAACCTAATATATATTTATATATAATGTACACACACACACATATATATATATACGTATATACAAAAGTTGGGTTAAAATGGAAGTTATTTCCTAACATATTTATGTATCACCAGATGGTAATAATAAGCAACATGTACCAGAAGTCTTGCCACAGTGATCGCGGGGATTGTCAACTCATTTTAATTTATCGCCTTTAATCGCCGTTTCTTTGGCTATCGTGAACATTTAAACCTGTGAGTAAAGCCTTTGTAATATTCGGTTAATCGTATTTAAAATTCATAATCAGATGTTTTATTTTAAATAAGATATTAGCAATACAAATGAGTTCCTTATTCTGTTAAACACACAAGGTAAGCAGAAGCGAACTTGACCTTGCAGCAATAGAAAAATGAGCGTGTGTGACGTCTTCACCCCATACTTGAGAGAACACGCAACATTGTTTAGAAATAAATTAAACGAGCTTTAAATTTTATGTTTTATTTTATATACTGTGTATTATAGTGCAAAATATAAGTGGAATTAATATTTATTCTGATACAATAAATACGATTTTTATAATAAGAAACTTTCAAGTCTTTAGTAAGAATCTCTACTGAGTACAGCTCGCAGCAAGGCAGCCACTATAGGAAATGGATCTTCTGGCTTTTCCGCTACTGGGATTCATCCTTAAATTCCAAAAACATGCGTATGCTATCTCTGTTCGTTCCAGCAATGATACCGCTGTTGCTTTCACAAACGGCGCTTGTGATAGTAGGACTACACCAGCAATTGCTTCCACCAGCAGAACTAGAGACAGTTGACTATCATCAGCAGTTGCCTCTACCAACACAGACAATCTATTGCCTCCACTAGCCTTGCACATTGAATGTAAGAAATGGCAGCTAGAACAATGCAATGGTGACCATTTACTCTAAATTAAATGTTGTGCAGGGTAACTTTCAAACTTGTATCCTTATTAGTTTTTGCAAAGTAAATTTGAAAAAAAATATTTCGATTTACAAATTTGTTTTAATTTACAAAGTTATTCTTAATTCACAGATAATTTTCAAATGTTTGTCTTATTTTTCTTATTTATTGTGCCGTTGCATCTTACTTCATAACTAGTGACATCTCCCCGTATACACGGGGAAAGGTAGCGCAATTACACCAGTTTATTTAACATTAAATTTCTCAGTTGTCTAAATACTAAGAAAGGAATTAATAAGCATATATAATTAATTAAACATTGAAAAATATGGTGAATTTTTTACATTATCCCGTTTTTGGCTGCACCAAGCAAAACATCTTTAAGTATGGCGTCTTCACCCAATTAACATTGCATACTCAGTCGAACCTCGTTAACGTGAATCTCAATAAGGATAAAAAAATTGTTCATGTTATCAGAAGTTCATGCTATCAGTAACTAATATTCATATAAATAATTTAATTTTCATTTTCACCGGGAGGGCGGAAACAGTTCCTGTTAAAAGTAATTCACGCTAGCAGTGTTCACGTTAACAGTGTTCATGCATATGGATATATATATATATATATATATATATATATATATAAATGAATAATTCATAGAGATGCACCAAATAAGGATCTCCAGAGAAAGCAATCCCATCGACGTTAACAATCATAACAACGCAGCCCACATTTGTTGACGGAACACAATAGCGGAGGCAATACAAAACAATCTTCAGGGTGTACTTTTTTCAATATGAGTACTTTTCAAAAGAACTCGACAATATATTTGAAACAAGTGGTTGTTTCATTTTTAACAAAAAAAAAAAAAAAAAAAAAAAAGAAAAAGAAAAAGAAAAAAAAAAAGATTCATTTTGTAAAATGTCACTAGAAGTCACAAAACTGACTTACTTTCCACATCAATGCTTAGACTTTTCTAAGTTTAAATTTATCTACATTGAGACACATAAATAGATTACTACTTGGTTATTACATTTTCATGAAAATTACTTAGCATTTGTATTGAAAAACATGAAAGAAAAGTTTGTCTTTCTTTCGACATTTAGTCGTATATTTCTCTGAGATGAAAATCATCTGCATTCATCATGGAAAAATAATTTTGATAAAAATTTGTGCAGGAAAACAGAGGAAAATTATTTTGTAATAGCCATATCAGACTAAATTGTTAATACATTTATGTACTTTAAAAACGTTTTAAAAATCAGGCTAGACACTATTTATTTAACGGGTATAGAGTGTGGGTTTTAAAAACATCTTATTTTTTTATTTTATTTGTTTATTTGTTTATTTATTTATTTATTTTGGAGGGGGGGGGGGGGGTAAATATTAAAACTATCCAAATCTGCATTTAAGACATTAGAAGTGAGAATTTACATGAAAATTACAAAATTTGCAAATATTTTAAGTAATAATCTTAAGCTATAAGTTTTCTGTTTGCATGTTGTGGGTGCATTACATAAACAACACTAAAACTTTTGATTACGGCACATGCAGTAGTGTTTGACATGAGTAATACTTGTGTTTAGTATAATTGCCATGAAATCAAACTTTGTATAGGTAAAATAAAGTTAGCTTTTAGTTTTTACATACCTTTATTTTATATCATTTTTCCTCTCACCCCTACCTTATACCCGTACCAATACCTAACCAGTATGTATTGGTTTAAAGCAGTGGTTCTGAGTCCCCATACGAAAGTATTTAGTAGCGCAGTTACATACCATTGATATACCAAGTTTTAGCGAGTACTAGCAAGGTTTACTTTACTCTTTATTCACTATTTTTTCCTTCTTTTAATCGATTTTTAAATTTTCGGTTCTTCTTTAATTGGTAGTTAGCAACACTGCTCCGAAATTTAACGAACGATGCTGCAGAGAAACCAATGTGCAGGAGGCACTTTAAATTTCTGTATAAGCTTCTGTGCACAGTTGCTGTTTTAATGATACACTCGTGCTTGTCTTTTTTCACCTCATGAGAGTGCTGCTATTTTGAGCTGAAAAAACTGCTGCGAGTTCATGCTGTAATTAGTTTTTACTTTCAAATATAGTTATTGATTAAATTAACTATTATTTGATTTTAACCAGGTAAAAAAAATAACGTTTAACAACAAAAAATTCCCAAAAAATCAAATATGTAATTATCATTTTTTTATATAGTTATGGTGAGCTATGTGTCTAATAATGATTTTTGAAATTACTTTAGCGAATTTCAAACGAAAATAGGAAGTAAACGTTGAAGGGTTACTATGTTGTACTCTGGCATAGATAATAAATTTTTAATCTTCCATCTTCTGACTTTCATGGCACGAAAAAATGATTTCATTGCGCTCAGGACAAACTAAATCTAACAAACGTGAGGGTATGGGTGTTTTGGCTGCAGACAATTATCAGTTAATTTTGCAATCTTGTAAATACACACACGTGAAGCAATTGTGTGATTAATTGCACGCGAAGCAAATGCAGTAATTAATCCTGCTTCAGTGAATAATACACGTTTTTAACCTAGAATCGAATTGAGATAAAACTTACAGAAGTAGGAATGTAGTAAATATTTGTAGCACATAGAATGGATCCAGTAAATATTTTCTTTAAAAAATAAAATATTAAAAATGGTAAATATCTATTGCTGCTTCAAAGTTATTAGTGCTTTTTTTTATCTAACAGTCAAAAGAAAAAAAAATCCTTAAATAATTTTCGAATGCTCAGAAAAATCTATTATTTAAAGTAAAATAATATTGCATAAATAAAATAAATAATAAATAAACAAAACATAATTCATAAAAAATCTGCGTAAATTTCTCATGTTTTTTTTTTTTTTTTTTAATATCTTTGAGAACCCTATACTGCAGAAGTTGCTTTCCATGCATTTTTCCCTTTTCTCTCCTCAGATTTCATACCCTTTCTTTTCTTGCGACCTAAATGCAATTCAGCAAGAAGAACCAGAAACGATATAAAGTAGCCAGACAAGAGAAAAATGAATGCTGGAAAAAAGTCTGTGAGAGTTAACTTTCGATTAGTCGTATCTGATTCCGATTTATATGATAAAATCGATAGATGGGACGTAAACAGAAAGTCGCGTACATATTTGAAATAAAGACCTGAAGACATCATTCTGTGCACGAATGTATCAATCATCTCTTTGCAACAGAAACCTCGTCGGATCGGCATTGCAGACAAATATTCGAAAAAACGATCTTTTGAAATAAAATAGTCTCCATCGAAAACTCCAGCGAATTTAGTGTCTGCAAAAAAAGCAAGATTTTGCTTTTTACCCTCTAGTACAAAATTGGCAACGACAGGTCCGTAAGTCAAACTATTGTTCAAGATGTCTCTTGCAATCACTCTTAAATGTCTCTGATTTGAATTCCACAAATATGCAGCAATACCGTGATGAATGTATGACATACAATGAAAATCTCCTTTCTCTACAGCCGAAGCCGAATCCGACAAGTCGTTTACTTTAGTAACTGGTGGAAATGAGAGGAATGACAGAAACACCGAATCGTAAGACAGGCAAAGAATCATGGCTCCGATCACCCATGAATACATGAGGATATTTTCTGCAATCGAGGAAGGTGTTATCAGGGCACTCTGCTTCAACAGTATCGCTAAAACGTGAAACAAAATATGGCTTCTGTTACGTTCCCATTTCAAGAAGAAATAATGTATTACAATCATTGCCATTAATGCCGATAGGATTGCGATCCAAACCGACACCGAAAACGTTTCAAAGATACCAAACAGTCGTGGTTTGTATTCTGGTTTTCAAGTTACAAATGTGAAATCACTCATTGCGTAGGAATAGCAGAAATCATATGATCCTACACTTCTTTCATCCATAATCATTGGTTGAAAAATTATGTCAATTTGTGAACGTTTTACTTTTTCCTGAAGTTCTGAATATGTTCCATTCGACTGTCTCCCGAAATCAAAATCAACTCTGTCAAACATGTTTGTGTGTTGTTCGAGGTACATTTTGAGTGCAAGTAGAATTCGACCGTGTATATTTCCCGTAAGCAATAAAAAGCTAATCTGTTTTTCATAACTTACATTTACAATGTACTCTTCAAATAAAGTAATTGGTAAACCAAATATTACTTTTTTCTTGATTTCCATTCCACTATATCTCTGAAAATTTCACCAAAAAAGTTAGAAATTTAAATTTTTGAGCAATGTGGAGTAACGCCTTTTTAAAGTTTCATTGATTCAAGATATTTTTATAGAAGTATATATACTAATCGCTATCCATTCTTTGTCATAGAAATGCTTGTCTTATTATTTTAAAGAAATATAATTTTATTTATAAAATTTTGTTTGTATTTATTTTCTTTCTTTCGATTGCTGCTAAAAAACAATTTAATGTTTTTATATTTCTTCTATTCTTATTAAAATAATGGTAGAAAGTTAGTTTAAACTCCTATACACAACTGTCCTCTGAAAAAATAACGTACAATTATTCACGTAAAATTCAATAAAAAAACATTTTTTTTTTTTTTTGAACAACTTTTATAAATTTGTTAGATATTTTCTTTTTATGTGGACGTACACTAAAACCTGTACTACTTGATAAATGAATGAAAAATAAATAATCATCAAGCATAAAAAAAAGTATAAATGAATTAAGTTATCTTCGAAGATACTTTTAAAAACAAAAGACCTTTTTTTTTTCCTTTTACTAACAAAAAGGATTTTTCTCTGTTTTTATGTTATCTACTGGAAAGTTCTCTTGTATTTATTTATGTAGGAAAATTATATTGTAGTATTATTGTTGTCTAAAAAAATATATATATATATATCTACAAAGTCACATAAAATGATCGTTTTTTCATCTCACTTCTTGAAAGTAAAAGTTTATAACATTAAATGTACTCATTCATTAGTTTATACGTTTGAATCACGTGAAAAAATAAGCAGATCAGTACCATTTGATTCTAAGTCTTACTTGAACCATGCAGGAACTATTAAACATTGCAGGATTATTTTTATCTGAGAAAAAGATGCACACAAAGTATCAAATATACTTTAGAGTTTTTAGATTCCTACTATTTTAATAAAAATAATGAAAGAGATTAAGTTCCAATTCCTACACAGAATTGTCCTCTCAACAAATAACATAAGATTTTTCACAGGTATAAAGTAATTTTCCAAAAGCGTATTTGAACAGTTTTAAATAAACTCGTTAGATGTTTTCTTTATATGTGAATGTACTTTAATGTCTGACAAATGTATGAAAAATAAATAATCGCCACACATTAAAAATTAAAAATCAAATTATTTTTAAAGCTATTTTTTAAAACATAAGATATATATATATATATATATATATATAACACACACACACATATATATATATTTCATGTTACTAACAAAAAGAGTTTACATTTTTTTTCTTTGTGTCATATACTCAAAAATTCTCTAATCTTTAGTTATTTAGGAAAATTATACTGTAATATATTATTACTATTTAAATGAAAATATTTATCCCTACAAAGATAAAATTGTCGGTTTTTCACTTCACTGCTTAAATTAAATGCCTATAGCTTTAAAAAGTTCTCATTCATTAATTTATACGTTTGAATCAATGAGAAAAGGTTAAACACAACAATGCTATTTGAGTCTTTGTATTTATTATCTATCACCATGCAGGAACTTTAAATTATTGCAGGATTATTTTTATTTCAGGAAACGATGCAAATTCGTATTAGTCATCTCTCCGATGTTAAAGCATGATTTCTGTGTATACTTGTAGTGTGCCAAATATAGAATTTTTTTTTTATATTTTCACAGAGACTTCTATGAATTTTCCAAATGACGCAGTAATAATTCAAGCGTGATTCGCCTTGTCTCCGAATGCATTTAACCAATATAATTATTCTTTATAAACTGCATAATGTGATTACGACTGCAGCAATTAGACTAATGTAGCTTTAAAACAAGATATATGCGGTTGCGTGAATAGCCAAACATTCATCACAGTTTCACTGAACATTTCTTTCACTCCGATCCAAAGAGTAGAGAAAAAAGTGTTCTGGCGTAAGAGTGTGTCCTTCATACCTTCAACTAATGCAGATTGCATTAATTTTTATCACAGATAATAGTGTGAAACAAAGTTTCGATTTTTTGAAAGTGTGTTTCCATGTAATCACGACATTAACAATGAGTCTTTTGTGTCCACTGTGAAGTTTTTTGCTTTGTTAAAATTTTGGAGTAAATCTTTTGAAAGTTATTTGAAAACAAATATTATTCATAGTTTCAGAAATATAAATATTTAACACAGTATTTAAAAGCCTTATTCACTCTCATTGGAAACGAAATTGTTATGAAAATAAACCCTCTCTAAAAGCTAGTATACGATATCTCGAATTTTCTATACAGTCACGACATTAACAATGGGTCTTTTGTCCCATTTTGAAGGTGAAACTTTATTATGATAAGAAAAAAGTATGTTGACACTAGCAACACATTTCTGTATTTTTCACACACATAATTATTCCTCAAAAAACATTTGTAGACCATTGTCTTGATAATTTTACTGGCCTAATTAGTAAATTTTAATGTGTATCTATTTTAAATTTTTATTGAACAAATTCTTTAATAAAATACTTCATTTAGCTCAGATTTTACCGTGAGAAAAAAAAAAATTATACTGCCTTTATCTAGGAAGAATAAGTAGTCATTTTCCGAATCTCGAAACTAGCAATATATATTTACAAGCTATGCGTATAAGGTAAAAATATAAACTAGATAGACGAAGAGATCGAAAATTTCTAGTGTATATTTTCTAGATGATGAAAAAATATTATGAATAATATGGATTCTGCGCGGATTTCTTGTTTAATTTCCAAGAACTGGATCATAAACCAAGATTATATGTACTAGAACTCGCTTCTTGAGTTTGTATTTATTAGCAGATATTTTTAAAGAAGTTTGATATCACAATAATATAGAAAAAAGCTCTAGAAGTCTAACATGGGGTTTTAGAACTCGCTAGCAAAGTGAACTAGAATTTATAAGGATGGCATGGAAATATTTTTACTATAGAAACAATTTACTTTCTAAATGTCAATCGTAGATTTTTTTTTCCGTGCATATTTTCATATATATGTGCCCTCTCTCCTTGTTATCCTTGTTGCGGTTTTCTTTTCCTTACCCCCACCCCTTAAAAAAAAAAAAAGAAAAAAAAAAAAAAAAGTTACTAAATTCAATACAATCCTGAACGCACCAATTGCGTTGCCGCTTTGACTGCAACACTCGTGCTTACTTTATTCGCCTGATGAAGGGTCGTGTGTTTTTTCGACCCGAAACAATTGTTGCGAGTTTATTGCATTTTATGGTGTTTATTCAAAGTTTGTAAGTAATAATTTTTACAACGCTAGTTTTGTGGTGTTTTTTTTTTATTAAAAAGTACATAGCTGATGACGAATAATGATGCAACACATGAACAGGAATATAAACTACTTTTTTTTTTATTATTTAAATAATGTTTGAGAAATTTTAACGTACTTACTATTCCTTTATTTTAACGTATATGAATCAAAAATTCTATATTCTATGACAGTTTTCCGAAAAAAGTGCCATTACGTCTCTTTATCCCTTAAAAAATTTCTTAATTTTTTTTTTTTTTTTTTTTTTCATTTCTTTTTTTACCCTGATCTGAAGATAATGAAGTTATAGTATTAATTACAAAACTTTGAATAAACACCATAAAATGTAAGAACTCGAAACAATTGTTTCGGGTTAAAAGAAGACACAACCCTTCATCAGGCGAACAATGTAAGCGCGAGAGCTGCAAACAAGCACGTTGAGTGTGTTGAATGCGTTGCCGGTTTTTTTTTTTTTTTTTTTTTTTTTTTTTTTTTTTGTAGCAGCTGCGAGTTCTTGCCTTTTATGGTGTTTATTAAAGTTTCGTAATTAATACTATAACGCCATTATCTTCAGATTAGGGGAAAAAAGAAATTTTTTTTTAATGCAAAAATTTAAGGAACTTTTTAAGGGATATAGAGATGTTATGACAATTTTTGGGAATTACTGTCGTAGAATATGGAGTTTCTCATGCATATACGTTGAAATTAAGTATGTTAAAATTTCACAAACGTTATTTGAATTTTAAAAAAAGTAATTCATATCCCTGTTGCTGTGTTGTATCATTCTTTATCTGCTATGTACAACTAAACTCTTGAATTATTTTGCTTGTTTTAATCCTTGGGATTCCGAATGCATCATCCTGTGAGTAATTTTTGTTTTTTAAAGTTGTTTTCTGTTTGATTTTCTGATTTCTTGAATTAATAGTTTATTCCAGGGATGCAGAAAATGTTCAAACCTCGGAAATTTCCCCCAAACACAGTATAAATTTCCCTCAATAATGCAAAAATCTACTTTCTGTACAAAGTCATTTGTTCTATGTAATAAATATTTAAGAGAATAAATATACAGTCTATCATAAAAATATCGCTGTTAGTGTATAAGCACTTCAAAGTAGCAAATTTTTATTTTTGATTTACATTTTTATTTTCTCTTAAAAAAAATATTCAAAATTTCCCCCGAACCTCGTTCGGAGGTTCGGGCATATTCCACTTTATTCTTCATTTTTAACTTCAATTAATTTCTTGTACGATTTGGTGTCTGCTGGCGATTTGCTATTATAGCTGCTAACGAACGAAATCGTACATTGGTGCTCAATGGTGAAAAAGGTCACCACTGACGAGTTTTTTTTTTCTTCTTTTTCACCGTTCTGAGCTTTTCCTTAAAAAAAAAAAAATGCTGTTTTTTTTTTTTTTTTTTTTCTCGTTGTTTGTTTGTATCTTTTGATTTGAGTTTCATGTCGTTTTTACGCACCGGCAAAATTATTAAAATTGCAACGAAAAATCTAGGAATAAATGTATGATTAGATTGAAGTTAAATAAAATGAAAATCACTAAACAAAAATTAAATGTTTCAATAAATCACAATCAGTCTCCACAGGTTATTTAAATTTGTTGTAATTTCCTTCTCATTGTTCTATGTGGTTTCAGAGATCTTATATCAGTTGCCTGGTTTTAACTACGATTAAAAATTCATTTAAACATATATATATTATTTTTTTTTAAATACAGGGTGCAAAGATAGTCACGAGAATGTCTTTATCTCCGCAACTATTGGTCGCAAACGTATAGTTTCAGTTACAAAATGTTTTAAAAAAATATGAGCATTTGCGGTACGACATGTTTAAATTTAAAATATCTATTTTTTCAAAATTACAAAAACTAAATTTTTGTACAGTCCCAGATCCCTATAGTGATATTTAGAAAAATTGACACTCATCCTAACAAGAAGTTTCATTTATATTCTTCCAAAATGGAACAAGATATTTAAAGTTTAGATTTTCTAACATATTTCGGCCTTCAATAAGGGATCGGTTTAAAAATCCTAATTGGACTTTGTTTGCATTTTCCCTGGGTTTATTAAAGAATTTTTCATTGTCTTTTTAATAAAGCCCGAAAAAATGCGAAATAATCCTAAATTTTGAAACTAACTATCTCAGACAATTTTGGGTGCACAAAAGTGAAACTTTTTGTGTTATATAGGTTTTTTAGGTTGGAACACAACTTTCACTATTAGTGTCATGAAAAATTTATAAAAATTATCAGTTTTTGTGAGTTTTAATAAATTGATTTTTTAAATTTAAACATGTCATATAATGAATTCTCACATTTTTTTTTTTTAAATACATTTTCTTATTGGAGGACGTCTGAGACCAATTGTTGCGCAAATAAAGGCCTGCTCTCGACTTTGCACCCTATATATTCTAAACATTTCTGGGTACTACTTTGTAAGTCCATGGATAGTTTATAAATATATTTGAATGCTGAAGTTCATAGAAAGTTTTAATATTCCAACATAAAAAATAATTTCAAAAATGAATGTACCAATACACCGCTAAAATAATATATAATTGAGTTTAGAATATGTTGTTAATTTATAATAATAAGAAATTGAAACAAAAAATTAAAAATTAGTTAGAAGGAGGAAATTTTAAAAATTTCCAAATACTTAAATACATATATATATTTTTTTAATCAAAATATTTTTCTAAAATATTTAACATACTTCATATTTTTAAATTTCAGTGCATGTGTGTATAAATATTTTCAGTTTACAGCAGCAGTTTACAAAAAAGATGTTTGCAGGTATTTAAATTTATTCCACATGGCAATGTAATTGGTATTCTTTAAATGTTTAGATTTCTTTAAATTGAGTCAACGCAATTTTTACCTCATTTGGTGTAATTATGCTATCATGGCATATTAAATAATTGATAAATGTAAATATTATTAGTATTAATAAATAATATAGTAAATCGTCCTTTTTTTTTTAAGCAGAATATCTTTTTTTTATAAAGATGTGGAATAAAATTGAATTGAATCTTTGTTTTATTATGCAGTTAAACAATTTCATATATTTTATTTAATAAATAACAGTAAAGAGATATTTAAAATTTAAGTCGGTGAAACTTAGGATATTATTTTAAAAATGTGCAATTTGCATAACCTAGATTGTATATATATTATCATATAAACATTAAATAAATACTTCAGAATTTAAAAAGAAAAGAAAAAAAGAATTACGAACCTTCTGAATTTTCATAAGAATTTTCTTCAAGAAAACATCCTTCCAACTAGCATTTTAAAATACACAATGACCAGTCGGAAAGGCATTCACTTAAAATTAGCTCTTATCTTGTAAAGTCTTTGTGACTTCTTCATACTTCATTCAGAATTATAATAACCAAAAATAGTTATTTTAACAAATTCCATCTCAGAAAACTAAATTAATAAAATGAATCCATAATTTCTAAGCGGTTGTCTGTAACAGGAGCAGTTTTTTCTGCGATTCAACGCTACTTTCAAGTATCAAAAGTTAGGCTTAAGAACTTACGCAGATATGAAAATGATTGTTTAATTGATATTAAAATAATACTTTAATAAATAGAACATAGAGAATATTACAGGTTAAAAATATTACATTTTTACCTTTTCTAAAGCTTATCCTAGTCTTTATAACGCTAAAACTGAACAAATCAGATTACATGTTTTAAAATTACCTCCTCACATAACGACACGACTTTCCCAAGACCTGGCGCCGCGCCTGGCGTTTGACTTTGTAGTTGCACGGTCAGCGAAAATTAAATAAATGCAATCCACAGATGTCGATGTTATCATCTGCTCTCATATCTTGCATCCGCAATAATCATGTTTCAAAGTTCAACATTTGAAACAGAAATTTATTAAGCATTTATAGCAGTAGAAAACATATAGTCAATATTTTAAGGAAAAATTTAGTGGAGTTAAACAATTATTTAAATTTTTATAAAGTATTTTAAAAACTTATGAGATCACTTTATTTTTCCATTTTAAAATCTCGAATTAAACGGAAAAGCATATCTTGTTTTAGTGTATATTTCAGTATTGAACAAAATATTCAGTGAAAATAAATAAAATAAAATAAGATCAATCAAACAGAGTAATGATTTAACAACATGATCAATATTGATAATTTATCAGTAACATTTAAACTTAAATAGAACCATAACTTAAAGAAAAGAAGAAAAAAACTCATTTCTGTAACTTCCCGATGAGTATTAGAGACCGCGAGGTTCTACTCTCGAACCTTACAGACGGGAAGTGTTGGTTTCGATTCCTGGTCACGCTCGTCGACTTAGGTTTTCGGACTTTTCCCGTGATTTTCTTTGAAACTCGCGTAAAGCACTATATTACTTATTCAATAACATCCGTGATTAGCTTTTTGTATCTAAACTCTGGGTCTGGGGAATGCATAAATTTTCATGACAGAAGAAAATCATTTTTATGCTGTATAGAAGATCTTAGAAAATGTATTTCTCTAAGGGTTTATTATTATTATTATTACAAATGAAAAAAAAAAAAAAAAAAAAAAAAACGGTAAATTTGTTTTAAATCATCAGAAAACGATGTTTCAATTATTCGTTTTAAGGGTGATATCGAATTCTTTTGAAAGATAATCATAGTGAAAATTTTTATCCACCCCTCCCCCATCCCCCAGGGATGATGTATATTTATTCCTAGGGGGAAAAACAATGTCCTATGAATAATAATAATAAAAAAAAACTGTTTGACTATTACTCGTTATACATCCAAATTGAATCAATAATATATATCAAATGTATGTCACGCAGAAGGTTTGGTGAGTATATATGTTACAGAAGCTGATAGATAGCCTTTCTGTGAATGGAAAATTTTGGAACGTGGCAGTGCCACCTGTCGTCCGATATGCACCCAAAAGTAATCTGTAGAGTTTTACGTAATATTAATTTCACTTACCAAATTTACAATATTTATAAATCACAGAAGTTGAGATTTTCCGTTTCCGTTATGAGATTAAATTGCAACATAGCCACGCCACCTGTTGGCCGATGTGCATCCAAAATGGACCAGTAAAGCTTTACATAAAATCGATTTCACTTATAACTTCAGTGTATCACAAAATTTATTGTTAAATCACAAGAGTTAAAATATTGCCTTTCCGTTAAAATGATTAAATTGCAGATTAGCAACGCCACCTGTTGGACAATGTGTACATCCAAATTGTATTAGCAGAGGTTATGATGATACATGCCAATATATCAAGTTTAATGCATTTGTACACTATAGAAGCTGAGATATAGCCGTCCCATAAATGGAGGGTTTCATTGCATAGCACCACAATCTATCGGACGATACATCCCAAATGAAATTCAAATAAACTCCAATTTTGGGCAAGATCTAATATTGTAACAAGTTTGGTTGAATTCCATACATTGATTCCTGAAATACAAAATCCACAAAATTTTTCCATGAGTTTAAAATTTTGTAATTTTTTTTCACCTCACCGCTACTGATTATTGAGAAGCATTCTTTACTGACGTGCTAACAAAACGTTAAACTGAAAATGTAAAAAATGCTCTATTCTCTATCATGCTAAAAATTATAAATTTCGAATAACTTACGAAATTTTTAAATTAGAATGTTGCAAATCTCTCAATAAGATTCTTATCAATATCATAAGTGATATTTTAAAACTGGTCCGATCTCTCTGCAATCATTTCTTCTTGAGATATCGTGTACATGAACTAACGGGCTCTCACACTAATAGGTGCCGAAGCTGATACACATTAACAGATACCATACCAACCTTTTGACTTCCGGATTCCTCACGCCACAAAACGTGTAAAAAAATCAAAAACTGAAGTCAAAAATTTTCATGATTAACCTATTTTCCCAACCAATAGTACTAAAAAGTCATTTTGTCATATTCGTTATAATTACACTGTTACAGAACGTGTTATGACGGTGTCACACTTGAACGTTCTATATAGAACTAGAATTGTACGTTTTATAGATGGTACAAATCAAACATTTTCAGAACGTTCTAAATAATACTATTTCTGAACGTGTTTTAGAACGTTCTTTTGACACGAAACACGGTGTTTGAACTATTGAAACCGTTATTAGACGTTCACAGAACGTTCCTGTGCTACTTGGGATCAGTCCTATCGTTACAAAGTGGGTATAAAATGAAAAGGGAAGAAAAAAAATTACAGATTGAAATGAATAGTCCTCCGTACTAAACTAAATTCTGTCTTTGACAGAACTTTTACATTTTTATTTATTAACTAATTATTATTATTATTATTATTATTATTATTGCATTTTATTTGTGAATTCAGTTTTTCTGTCTGTCTAGTCTTCTAAATTTACGAAATCCTTTTACAATTTATTGTTTATTGATAATACATATACGTCAGATTTGTATGCTTGACTCGTAGTCTGCTCGTAAATCTTCGTCAGATTAAGACAGACAGCACATGACAGAATTGCAATACGAAGAATACGAAGAAAACGAAAAACACCCAGGGCCAGCGTGGGAATCGAACACGCTCTCCTACGCCCGAAGGCAATTTATCAGTGTGATGGCATAACCACTTATTCACTTTTACAATCTAAAGTTACCACTAAAGCTGTACATCAGTCAGATTCCCTCTTTCTTCCTTACCACGCTATCCAATGGGATTTTCGTTGCTTCCTTTTATAAGAATATCTCATTTAAAAATGAAGTATTTTGAATTCTGTTTTTTTTCAATATTACTCTTCGAAAATGCCACCTTTTAGCTTAGCGAACAATTTTTTGAAGAAAATAAATGTAAATTTTCCGCTTAGAGATCGAAACTTAAGGGTACTAAATATATTTAATTAATGAAATAGCATATTTAAATTACTATTATTATTATTTTTTCGAAAAATTGCTCATTAAGTTAAAAAGCGACACGTTCAAACGACAAGTAACATTCAAAAAACAGAATTGAAAAAACTTCATTTTTTAATTTTATATCCTTATAAAACCAAGTACCAAAAATCCCATGGGATAACATGGGAAAGAAGAAAGGGGAAATCTGACTGATTTGCAGCCTCCTGTAAATAAACATATTTAATAGAAGATTTCTTTTTTAATGTTTAAATTTTTAATAATTTGCAATCTGCTGAGGATGATTCCTGTGATTACTGCAATTAACTTTTTTTTTTTTTTTTTTTTTTTTTTTTAACGCTAACAAAAGTAAATAAATAAATATATAAAAAAAATTAAAATAAAATAAATACTAAATGCTAAAACAACCACACTTTTGAGCTGTCGTCTATAGTGCTCAAAATTGACTTTCTTTTTGCATTTAGTATTCTGTGTGGTTTAAATCATCTCAATTCATTATGGAAAATTTAAGGAATGATAATTTTAATAAATGATTTCTACAGCGTGGATTTTTGTAGGAAATTCTAGAAAGCTTTGTGATAGTCAAAACATACTAGATATTTTTTTCAGCACCGTGACGTAATTTAATAATAATAATCAAGAGCATTCAGTATTTATCTTCGCTGACAGCTAATTTCCTTGTCTCTGCGGAAATTATAATGTATAATAATGTATAATTATAATGTATAACGTATATTGTAATGTTTGTATATTTTTTCATTACGGGATGTATTTTCTCAAATTCCACTTTTATATTCAGAAAATTCCCAATTATTAAATTTGTTCACGTTTTTCTTTTCTTTTTACATATATTTTTTCTTTTCTGTTTTTTAATATTTTACTTTTATGTTAACAAATGTAAAGAACTAATTGTGCATTTTTCTCCTCAATATATAGATATATAATAATAAATAATAAATTTCGAACATACACTATATAAAATATAGTGTAATCATGAAGAATTTGACTTTGAGATTTTGGTTTATCTATACGTTTTGAGTTCTCCTCAGTTCATTTTTATTATTTTTATGGTGATGTATGGATGTGTGTGTATGTGTATGCACATATGATTAAACACGATAACGTCCAAACACTTTGATCGATTGAGCTGAATGTTGGTAGATATGTTACAGGTTACCTGCCGCGAACTGTATAGATTTTCGTAAGCCTAGTTTTTATGTTTTTTTTTTTTTTTTTTTTTTTTTTTAAACAAGGACACAGAAAAAAGTGTTTTAACACTATGGGTTATGGACACAAATTATTTAAAGTGTGATAGCATCTAAACGTCTTATTCGATTGAGCTAAAAGTTATTAGAAATGTAGTATGTGACTGTTGCATGAACTGCATATATTTTTAAAAATCTAACACTTGTAGATTCTTTTTTTTCTTTTTAATCACGCTCTATCTCAAGAACATACAGACGGAATTCAGAATAAGTTTATATGTGGTTGAACCTTGACTTATAATGATGTTGATTAGTTTCTATGCTATAATGCTCTGTCGTGGCGCGGCTATGCTGCAGTATATCGCTTTTAATGAAAGCTATATCTCAGCATCTATAATAAATAAATGCTCACAACTTCATATACTTGAGGACCTAAAACTATGTTGATTCAATTTTAGTGCATTTTGAACAGCAGGTGGCGCTGCTTTTTTGGCAGTTTAACTTCATTCACGCGAAGGATATGGGTGCTACCATGAATATACAGAAATCTTTTGGTAATGGAATGCGGCATCATGCTGGTGTAATATTTTTTGTTTTTGTTTTCGTTTTTTCATACACTGTAAAAAAATTATGATACTAAACTTTCTCGGCGTAGAAAAAAATTAGGAGAGTAATCATATCAATTCTTTGTGGAATTAGTGAGTGAAATAGCTGCTAAGGCAGTTTTTGTTTTATAAATTCCGAAAACATATTTTTATGTCGATATTCGGCAATCGAAATATTGCGATATGTTTGAAATGTTTCGATATGTTCCCTAAGTTACGCTAACCCGAGGGTGGTGATTTTCAGCGAGATATTCTCGGACAACGAGAGAGTGTATGGTGGGGGATATTTCATGTTTCTTCTATGAATCGATTAATTGCCCCTCCTCAGTTTGTGTAGATTACAGATTACACGCGTCGTAATTCCACCTACTGTTTAAGCTAACCCAGTGTGGTGAAAAATAAATAAATAAATAAGCAAGATAATCGTCAAACGGTCTGATTTTTTTTTTTTTTTTTTTTTTTTTTTTTTTTTTCATGAAACTACCAATTTGAAAAAAGGGACATATTTTCACGATTTAGAAAAATTTATTTCTTTTGCAGCGAGATACTGATTGGTGCGTGTGTGTGTGTGTGACAAAAATTTTGTGGCGACCTGTATCTATTGCTCAGAATTGTACATAAATTTATATGTAGATGCACCTTGACCTAAATTAGTGCCTATCAAGTTTTAGTGCCAACCTCTTACCAGGTGGCGCTGCTACACAGCTATTTCTGCAATTTAAGGGAAGGCTATATCTCAGGTTCTATTGCGTATCATCAAACAAAACTTGATTTGTGAGAAAGCCATTATGAGATATTTTGTCGATTCAATTTGGATGATTATAGGCCATTAGGTGGCGCTGCTATACTGCAAATTTCCTTGATAACAGGAACCCTTGATACAGTGTGTATTTTATTATTATATCTCAAGAATAAATAGCAGCAGGAAATCCAAATTTGGTATTCTAAATTCGTATCATATGGTTATGCTACACTAAACTATTCGTTGAGATCAGACAAAGGTTTTGTGTACAGGGTCATCCATGGGAATTCAAATACTTTACATCTATGACCGAATTTTCTCATAAGTACAGTGTCACTTCTATAGGCGAAATGAAATGAACTTATTTTTTTATATGCATTAAAGCATGTTTTCTGTAGATTGTGGTATGACAATAATTCATCATTCATTTACAGGGTTACCCGTAGTATTTGGATATATTGGAGCTATACTTGAGAATTGCTGGAAATGTATTTTATTTTGCGTTAGGTATTTTTCATATAACACTAAATTTACTTACACAATGTCATATGTATATATTTACAAACAATATACAGGGCTACCGAAAATTAAGCTAAATATTTTTTTTCTATTAAATGTAATTGAGTTTAGTGCTTTTCTGGATTTTTTTTTTTTTTTTTTTTGTGTCGAAGAACACTGCTAACGCAGGACGGAAAATAACTTTCGCCGTACTATAAACAAAGTATTTTTTTGGAGATCGAATATTTTTGTGTACAATATCAAGTTTGAAGCCTCCTGAATACGAAAGTCAAATATTTAGTAGTTGATTTGTATATACATGGATTATCAGCATAATGTAACAACAAATAACTGCACGAAGATCAAATTTGGTACTTCGGATCTTGTATCAAGTTGCCATTTTAAAAGTCGATCAAGATTCCTAAGTTTCAAGGAAATGAATAACAGACTTGATTTTTGTTTTAATGAATGTTGGCACTACAATTAAATGGGGGGTTCAGGAGGGCGGTAACCCCCCCGACATAGAATTATATATCAAATAAAAATATTCCTCAATCTGTTTTAAATTATTTTAAACTAATTTGAACTTTATATTCTTATATTATTGATTTTAAGCCTCAATCTGCAATCTTTCTTTATAGTATTGAAATGCAGGGTAAAAGAACAGCCGAGTGAGTGTCTCACATGATAATTTTTTTTTAATCTTTTTTTCCCTTTGAGTAAATAACGACATTTCAAGAATTTTATCGTTTCCATATAATATTTAGTTTTGGTAAAATTTAATTGCATCTATTTTGTTTTTAACACTTACTTAGAGAGTTGAAAAGTGTTAATGATTTCTGTCTGTCTCTCTGCACTCAAACTCCCTTAAATTATCATGGAATCCCTTAAAACTAGGGGTGGGAATCGATTAAGAGTTTTAACTGGGTTAATCTTAGTTCATTAATCGATTAATCGCTCGATTAATCGGTTTTTTAATCGGTTTTCATTTTTCTTTGTATAATTTTATTTCAATGATGAATAAAACTCTCATATTGTATATATATATATTATTCATAAGTTTCACTTATTTATTTATTTTATTTATTTATTTATTTTGTCAAAACTTTTTGTGTAATCAATTATATCTGTTTCATGGCTGAAATTTAACTCAATTTTCAGAGTAATAATTGGTGACTTGAAATGTTAATTTTACATAAATATTTTCACTTATTTCATTTTTTTTTTAAATAAATTAATTTTTTTAATTCATTTTGAAAGGAACTTTAAATCAATATACACATATTTTAGTTTTATATTTGCAGGCATTGTCCATCTCGCTTGTCACTTTTTTTAAATGAATTCTCAAAATTCCATATCATTATCATAAAAATCTCAAGTTCTTATATTTTAGTTCTTCTTTGTCACTTCGGACTAGAACACAGAATGTTATGTTCTATTTCTACTTCAATAGTTACTATCAGCAATTCTGAACAGACAATAAACGTTCGAAGGTATTGTGAAACTCTGTTGACCTTTCCCCCATCAGAGGGATGGTGAAAATCTCAATCCCCTCTTTTCTTTTCCTTTTTTTTTTTTTTTTTTTTTCAATTTCCATTTTTTGAAAGCTTCTTGTTTCTGAGAATACTATTACCCTAGCCAACACTTTCTGTAGAAGGCGTTGTTCCAGCGTGCAGATTAAGTGATATTTTGTTTAATAACTGTTTTCCCCCTTTTCTCTATCAACAAAAGTGCAACTTCTTTTGAGAGGTTTTCTTTTTAATTATTTCTTTATTTTCTTTCTTTCTTCCTTTCTTTCTTTTTCTTCTTCATTATTTGATAGATGTTTCTTAGAATGTCTGTTAATAAAATATGTGAAAAAATATTGTATAGGCAGAACAACATTTTTACTTTAATTCGAAGTTTGAAAAATTTAATCGGATTTTGAAAAATTTTAATCGAATTAATCGATCCGATTAACTCGATTAAAAAAATTGATCGGGATTAAGCATTGATCAATTAACCGAGCCGATTATTCGATTAATCGGCACAGCCCTACTTAAAACGGATATGAGTTTAGGATATTCCCTATTGAAAACTGTGCAAATACCGCTATTGGTTTGTAGATAGAAACACCCAAAAATATTCAAATATCTTAAAAAAATTTTAAATATTAAAAAAATATATATGTATAACATTAAATATCTTAACCGAATTCATATCATGATAATAACAAAGTAACTGATTATAAAAATTATATTTTTTATAAATTAGTCAAATATAACTTACTAATGGAAACTTATCCCATTCCTTTTCATATATTTATTAGAGCAACTAAAACCCACGAAACATTTCGGCATATTCAAAATTCTAGTGCATTCTATTCCATTAATATTGCGGAGTTTCAGTTCCCGGTAATGGCTGATGACAAAAAGTATTTTCAGCATCAAAGATCTGTTGTCGATAACATATGGGGATGACAGATCTATATAATATACAATATCTACGGTAATTACAATACATCTTAATTTTCATTTAAGTTTGCTATGCATCATAGCTATCATTCAATCATTTTAAGATTTCTTTTTAGATAAAATTGCATTTATAATGCATATTTAATGGTGTGTGATAAAAGTAATGACAGTGTTTCAGACTGAACCATATAGAAAGTGTGGTTTGTTTCTTTTTGTAGTTGCAAGGGTTAAAGGCGACTGACTACGCTAGGGTAGGACTGAGAGAAAATCTCTCCATGAAGACTTTCTAATTATTTCTAGCTGATACTTAAGTGAATACTTTTCAAGAAAATCAATGAAAACTACTAGTGACTATGCCGACGTACTCGACCTGGAACCAAACGTTGCGCGTTTCTTCATCCAGTTTTGAGAGCAGGACCTCTGAGCCACTGATGCGCCATAGTGAATGTGCGAGTAAATGTTTATGTCTTTAATTTGTCCGTGCTCTGATTTTCGAAAATAAGCATCCATATAAACTCATATATGCACTGTTAAAAATGGTTTCTTAAAAATGAGCTGAAATGTCTAACAATACATACTTAAATTTGAAAACCCATGTATTCATTTTTGAGTATACTGACATGCTCAAAAATGGGGTTGACCAATAAGAATCCCAATATCCCCATGTTTGACATATCAATATACTCAAAATTGAAAAATTAAGTATATATTGTTTCGGAGCTATTTTGAGACTATTTAGCTCATTATTAAGAAGCCATTTTTAACAGTTTGTATTTAGGTTCACTAAGGCAAATTTTCTTTTGAAAATAGTATAAACTAGCCATGCTAAACTTATGCTAATTGTTTTCAGTTTCTTTCTTTCTTTCTTTCGTTTCCCTTTTATATATATATATATATATATATGTATATATATATATCTTTAAAATTTTAAACTTATAAATCTTATACTAATTCACCATCCAATTAAAATTTTAATTTAACAGAGGTCAAAATAATTTTAGTGTTTGTGAGATGAAACGCTAATGATAGTTAAACCAAATCATTCAAAGAAACGTTTCAAAATCAAATTCATGTTTGACGACTCAGGTTTCATATATCCCAAGGCAAAACGGCTTTAATAAAGAACCCCTATGGCAACTTTTAAATATTTCCGCCATATTTTAATATAGCCCTGTAAATCTGAAAGTTAACTCTATCATATTCTATAAAAGAAAAACATTATTCTAGAATACTAACAATAAATGATAATTTCTTTGTGATTTTCGCAGTAGAATGTGATCTTAGTGGGATTTACAAAAATGTCTCTCTCAAAACGCAATACATTAGCATTTTTGGTGCATTACTCAACGCAAATCAGATGCAGAGGAGCTATTAATACCATTTTAAATAGGAAACATTCCATACTAAGCCTGAATGACATATATTATTTCTTAAAAATTCTGAAAATATTTACGCGCGCTGGGAGCGTTCAGATGGACGGTCAGTCAGAAAAAACAGAAAATTGAAATCATATTCATAGTTAAAAATTGTTAGAAAGTATTAAAAACGGTTAATGTAAACGAAAATGCAATTCCAGCAAATTTCTAATAATAACCCTTAACGTAACTGAATATTTTTATGTACCCTGTAAATCTAATGTTAACCGTATTGTGCACTATAGAAAGTATTCTTTTGTACGTATGAATAACATATTTCAGTATCATTTATATTTATGTAAAGTAATTAAAATTTGGTACATAGATACATCTCGCATAGAGTATTTTACTTTGGAATACTTTCTGGTGTTCCTGTATAAAAACCGAAAATAAGCGTGTGTGACGTCTACACCCCATATTTGAGGGAACTCGCACCATGGTTTAGAAATAAATTAAAAGAACTTTAAACATAATGTTTTATTTTATTTTATATACTGTGTATTATAGTGCAAAATATAAGTGGAATTAATAATTATTCTCAAAATATTACAATAAATACAATTTTTGTAATATTATTTTAACAAACTTTCAAGACTTCAGTAAGGATCTCTCGTGAATACAGCTCGGAGCAAATCAGCCACTGTAGGAAATGGAACTTCTGGGGTTTCCGCTACTGGAATTCATCCTTATAACTCACAGGCAATCGCCGATCATGCGTATGCTATCTCTGTTCTTTCCAGCAATGATACAACTAATGCTATCACAAACGCCGCATGTGATAGTAGGACTAAACCAGCAATTGCTTCCACCAGCGCAGCCAGAGGCAATCAATTGTCATCAGTAGTTGCCTCCACCAGCAGAGAAAAGCCATAGCATCCACTAGCCTCGAACATCGAATGCAAGAAGTGGCAGCTTGAATAATGCAATGATGATCATTTGCACTAAATTAAATGTTGTGCAGGCTAACATTTAAACTTGTATCCTTATTAGTTTTAACAAAGTAAATTTAAAAAAAAAATTATTTCAATTTACAATTCCAATGTTTATCTTATTTTTCTTATTTATTGTGGAGTTGCATCTTACTTCATAACTTGCGACATCTTCCCCGTATACATGGGGAAAGAAGCCTCAATTACACTAGCTCATTTAACATTAAATTTGTCAGTTGTCTAAATACCGGGAAAGGAATTCATAAGCATATATAATTAATGAAACATTGAAGAACATGGTGAGTTTTTTTCATTATCATATAATTCCAATTTTTGGCTGCACTAAGCAAAACATCCTTAAGTATGGCCTTTTCCCCCAATTTACATTACATTCTCAGTCGAACCTCGTTAACGTGAATCTCAAAGGGGGGATAAAAAGAAAGTTTCATGTTAAAATTAGTTCCTGCTACCAGTAACTTATCTTCTTATGAATAAACTAATCTTCATTTCCACGTGGATTGTGGTACCAGTTCAAGTTAAAAGTAGTTCACGTTTACAGTGTTCGCGTTAACGAGGCTCGACTGTATACGTACATATATATATATATATATATATATATATATCTTAATATATATAAATCTCGTATCAGAATGTTTGTCCTCAATGGACTCCTAAACCACTTAACCGATTATAATAAAATTCGCACACCATGTGCAGTTCGATCCAACTTGAGAGATAGGATAGTTTAAATCTCAAATTATAGTCGCAATTTTAATTTATTGCTAATTATTTGTCTGTTATTATTTGACAGTCACAATTATCTGTTAACTCCAAATGATTCTAACAGATGGCGCTGCTATGGTAAATCTACGAACGTGTCATATAAGCTACATTTTAACAGCATAATTACCACGTGTTGTTGACGCTATAAAATTCTCCTCAAAATATTTACAGTCTTTATTTGTAACAGATTACTTTCAACTTTCATATTTCCTTTCAAAAATGAAACGGGGAAAGTAGAGCGTGGAGCAATTACTCTGTTTCATATGAAAATGAAAGCTGAAATATGTTTGGTGCTGCCATCTACACAAAGAATCTTCAACTTTTTAACCTATTAATAAATTTCGTATAATTCAATTATTTCCACTTTTTAAATTTTTGGTGTTAGCATAGCCGGCCACGTGTTACTTAGACTGAAGTGTAAATTGAATTCATATTATAATGAAGATAATACAGTGAAATTAATCCTGTTTTTTACTTATTTGTGCTTCATCTGTATATATATATAAATTACGTGTCACGATGTTTGTCCGGGGTAAACTCCTAAACTAAGGAACTGATTTTAATGAAATTTCGCACACTGTGTGCAGTTTGGTCCAACTTGAGAGATAGGATAGTTTTTAATCTCAATTTATTGTCACAATATTGTTTTATTGCAATTATTTGTTAATTATAGACCTTTATTAAAGTTGCTCCAAAATATCTGTGAGTTCCATTAATTTAATTGTTGCCACAAAAAAAAAAAAAAAAAAATACGAGTCCATTTTCTTTCGACATAAAAATAAATACATTTAATCAAACGTGAACGTTAAAAAATTATAAAAAGTTAAATTATGCATCTCACGAAAATTGACGTCATAATCAATTTAAAGATTTTATACACATTGATAAAGTGCTAATATAGTTCTATCATAGATATAGTAATATATATAGATCTCTCATCCCCATGTTATCGTACAAAGATTTTTGATGCCGAAAAAAAAAATAAATAAAAGCTTTAGAAACAGCCATTAAGTGGTATTGAAAAAAAAAAGAAAAGAAAAGAAAGAAAGAAATATGAATTTGAAACTGTATCTGGAGTCTTCCATTCCCCTTTAGCAAATAAATTATTCATAAATTTTATTTGCTAAAATATTAGTATGTATTCCCGTGTGTATTCACTCGGGGAAAGACGGCCATATTTTGGTAAAAACGTCGTCTTTTCCCAAATGAAAAGGAATAACTTTTTTCTCCCCAATGATCACTCTATTCTATATATGCTATACTATATCTATGAGTTCTATACGCAAGCGAAGTGTGACTCACTGACCGTCTGTGCAGCCAAGAAAAAGATTTCCTATGTTAATTGCCCACTGGATTTTTTGTAAGAAATTATTAAAAATCGAGGAAATTTATTTCCCGATTTTAATCCTTATATTTGGGTATAGATATGTATTAGTTATCGCGGGTGTTAGATTGAATTATTTTGCTGTCAAATTGACAAAATTTTAATTTTAAATTTCAAAACTCTGTCGCCCTTGGCTTTTTTTATTATTATTATTATTATTTGGCGATCAAAAGCGTAACACGAAAATATACATGCCAGATGTATGCATTGTACGAAATGTAATATGTATTATTCATTGTACGTATGTATGACATGTAATATGTATTGTACGAAATACTGTTTCATATTATTCATTACTCTTTTAATATAAGTTGTTAAAATAACCATGATTTTTGAAAGGAATTAAATATTTTCGCCAGATAATTTGGCGATATTCTTTTGTTTTCGCCAAGGATGACAGAAATGAAATCTATTCCGCTGCAAAATATTAGTATCTTACATCAGATATTTTATTTAGACATTTGAAAACAAATTTGACTTCAAACTATGATAGAATATTTATCATTTTCTTTTTAATTAGTATATTATTAGTATATTAAAATTGAAAAGCATGGTATATAAAAAGTTTTTTTTTTTTTTTTTTTTTAATCTTATAATTATTTTTATCTTAATCCTCAATGTTTCCCATCTTTATTAACTTGAATTTACTATTAAAATTTTAACATACTCAAAAACTTCTCATCACTTCGTTAAAATACACTAAACTTTTCCAAAATCTTTTTCTATTTAAAATGATACATGTATTTACTTTAAATGTCCAATATTTCATAAGATTTCCAATTTTAAAGTTTTAAAATATTTATCAAATTTACTTATTTTTCTGGTTTAGCCTTATTGTTTTCCTTTTTATAACTACAGCTGTTGCCCTCTTTAAAATATTTAAAATGATGAGGTCATTTTATAGTAAAATTATCCATTATAGCATATATTATATTTCACTCCTCCATAAAAATTGATTTTAAAATCGTCTGTTTCTTTTATACTTTTATTTTAATAGAATTTTAATAGAATTTAATTTATATATTAGTCATTTTAGCAATTTTATCCAAAGTAGCATTGGAAATAATATATATCACTTCTCCATTAAAATTTATAGGACCCTACAATAAAATTAATTTGTGCTTAATATCAACACTACGAAAATTTTTATCAATCGCTTCCAAATTTTGACCTAAGTTTCAAATCTCAACCCTGTGGGTTTTTACATCGGCTGCAACGTTTTCGTCTTTGTTCGTAAATAATAATTTTACTGTACTAAATAGTTTACAGCCGTATAATTCAACGTATAACTTAGTCACAGCAACGCGTGGCCGGGTCTGCTAGTATATATATATATATATAAATAATTTATAGAGATGCACTAAATTATGATCTCTAGAGAAAGCAATCTCACGCAGTTCTATGACATGCTTGTTGTCAATCGACGTTAGCAATCATGACAACAACTCCCCACCCCCATCCATTTGTTGAGAAGCACGACAGCGGAGGCGAGGCAAAACAATCTTCAGGCGTGTAGTTTTTTCAAAAAGAGTACTTTTCAAAAGAACTCGACAATATCTTTGAAACAAGTGATTGTTTCATTTTTAGCAAATAAAAAACAATTTGAAAAAAAAAAAAAGTTTCATTAAAAGATATTGCTAGAAGTCACAAAACTGATTTACTTTAAATTTATTTATATTGAGTACAGGAATAGATTACTACTTGCGTATTACATTTCAAGTAAATAACTTAAAATTTGTATTGAAAAACATGAAAGAAAAGTTTGTCTTTCTTTCGACATTTAGTCATATATTTCTCTGAGATGAAAATCATCTGCATTCATCATGCAAAAATAATTTTGATAAAATTTTGTGCAGGAAAATAGAGGAGAATGTATTCTGTCAGCATACATTGATAATGCATATATGTATTTTAGAAACATTTTAAAAATCAGGCTAGACACTATTTATTTATCGGTTATAGGGTGTGGGTTTTATAATTTTTTTTTTATGTTTTTAAGTATTAAAATATCCAGATTTGCATTTAAGGGATTAGAAGTAGGAATTAACATGAAAATTACAAAATTTGCAAATATTTTAAGTGATAATCTTATGCCATATGACTTCTGTTTACCTGTTCTGGGTGAATGACATAAACAGTACTATAAGTTTTGATTACGGTACATAAAGTATTGTTTGACATGAGTAATAAGTGTGCATAATAAAATTGTTAAGATGTCTGACTTTGCATAGATTAAAAAAAAAAAAAAAAAATATTTTTCAATTTTAACATATCTTCAATTTATATCATTTTCTCTCTCCCATACCTTCTACGAAAAGAGTATGTATTAGTGTAAATCAGCGGTTCTTAATCACCATATAAAAGTACTTAATAGCACAGTTATCATTAATCCGTCTTGTTTAAACAAGTATCAGCAAGTTTAAGTTTACTCTTTAGTTTCCTTCTTTTAGTCAATTTAAAAATTTTCAGTTCTTGTTTCATTGGTAGTTTGCAACACTGCTCTGAAATTTAACGAACAATACTGCAGAGAAAGCCATATGCAGGAGTCATTTTAAATTTCTTTATAGGCTCGAATGCCTAGTAACTGATTTAATGAAGCTGGTTTTTCACCTCCAAATGGGCGTACGGTTATTTTGAGCTGAAACAATTGCGGCGAGTTCATGCTGTTTGTAGTATTTACATTCAAATATATTTATTAATTTAATTAAATATTATTTGATTTTAACCAGTTAAGAAACGTATGTTTCAGAATTAAAAAAAAATCGAAAAATCAAACGCATTATATATATATATTTAATATAGTTATGATTACTATATTAAAAAAATACGTCTATTAGTAATTTTGAAATTAGTTTAGCTAATTTCAGACGAAAATACGGTGTGAACGTTGAAGGGTTAGTATGTTATACTCTGTCGTAAATAATAGAGTTTTAATCTTCCATCTTCTGATTTTCACGGCCGCGAAAAAACGATTTCATTATGCTCAGGAGAAACTAAATCTAAAAAACTTGAGAGTATTAGTGTTTTCGATTTAGACAATGATGAGTTTATTTTGTGATCTTGTAAATTTCATGTACGTGAAGCAATTTTATAATTAATTGCAAATGCAAAAATTAATCGTGACTCAGTGAGTAATATGTGTTTATAAATAGAATATATATCAGATAAAACTAAGAGAAATAGTAATATAGTAAATATTTGCAGTAAATAGAATGGATCTAGTAAATATTTTTCTTAAAGAATAAAATATAGCTAAAAATGATATATATCTATTGCCACTTCATAGTTATTAATTATTATTTCTCTTAAACTAATAAGTTAAAAAATATTCTTATGTAAATTTTCAAATGCTCAGAAAAATCGATTAATAAAAAAAAAAAAAAAAAAAAAAAAAAAAAAAATGTATAAATAGAATAATTAAAACGTAAACAAATCCTAATTCATAAAAAATCTGCGTAAAGTTCACATATTAAAAATATATATACATCTTTGAAAACCCTATACTGCAGAAGTTGC
Source organism: Salticus scenicus (assembly GCA_963930645.1). Taxonomy (NCBI): domain Eukaryota; kingdom Metazoa; phylum Arthropoda; class Arachnida; order Araneae; family Salticidae; genus Salticus; species Salticus scenicus. The sequence continues at coordinate 218,505,086 of OZ005660.1, read as the reverse complement.
TTTCCATGCATTTTTCCTTTTTCTCTTCACAGATTTCTTAGGCTTTCTTTTCTTGTGACCTAAATACAATTCAGCAAGAAGAACCAGAAAAGATATAAAGTAGCCACACAACAGGAATACGAATGCTGGAGCAACGTCCGTGAGAGTTAAAATTCGGTTGACGGTATCGGATTCTGAGTTATATGATAAAACGAACTGGTGAGCCGCAAACAGATAGTCACTTAAATATTTGAAATAAAGACCTGAAGCCATCATTCTATGTGCAAATGTATCAATCATCTCTTTGCAACAGAAACCTCGTCGGACCGGCATTGCAACCAAATTTTCGAAAAAATGATCTTCTGAAATAAAGTATTCTCCATCAAAAATTTCCGCAATGTGGGTAAGTGAGAAATAAGCAAGATTTTTCTTTTTACCATCTAGCATAAATTTGGCAAATATATTTCCGTGACTATTTTTGATGATATCTCTTGCAATCACTCTTAAATGACTCTGCTCTGAATCCCATAAGTATTCAACAATACCGTAATTTATGAATGACATACAATGAAAATCTCCTTTCTCTACGGCCGAGGCCAAATCTGACAAATCTGTTACTTTATTTGTGGGTCGAAATGAAAGGAAAGATAGGAACACCGAATCGTACGATAGGCAAAGGATCATGGCTCCAATCACCCATGAGTACAAGAGGATATTTTCTGCAAACGAGGATGGTGTTATCAGGGCACTCTGCTTCATCAGTATCGCAAAAACGTGAAACAAAATATAACTTCTGTTATGTTTCCATTTCAAGAGGAAATAATGTATTACAATCATTGCCATTAATACTGATACGATTGTTATCCAAACCGACAGTGAAAAAGTTTCAAAGATACCAAACACTCGTGGTTTGTATTCTGGTTTACGAGTTACAAATGTATAATCATTCATTTTGAAGGGGTAGCAGAAATCAATTACTTCTAAACCCTCTTCCTCCATAATCATTGGTACAATACTTATGTCAATTTCAGAACGTTTTATTTTTTCGTAAAGTTCTGAATGTGTTCCATTAGAAATTTCCCCGAAAATAATGTCAACTGTATCAAACATGTTTGTATACTGTTCGAGGTACATTTTCAGTGCAAGTAGTATTCGACCGAACATATCTCCTCTCCTATTTGAAGGATTTTTACGAAAACCAAGTTTTATTTTTTTATTTGTTTCCATATTACGCAGATGTGAAAAAAATATTTTAGTCAATGAATTTATCACAAGTAAAAAGTACAAATGTAAAAGTTTGTGCAAAATAGGGTAGCTACTTTTTAAAGTTTCAATGATTTAGGATATTTTTATGTTTTTACATCTCAAGTATCATAAAGTATCAAGTATTATTTAGAGATTTATATTCCTTCTATTTTTATAAAAATAATGAAAGAGATTTAGTTTTAACTTCTATATAGAAATGTCTTCCCAAGAAAAACATAAAATTATTCACATAAAATTTTATTTTTCAAAAGCCTATTAGAGCAGCTTTAACATAATTTGTTAGGTATTGTCTGTTTAGATAAAAATACTAAATATACAAGGATGTGTCTTTATATTATTGAAATCAATGAAAAATAAATAATCATCACTCATTAAAAAAATAATAATCGAATATCTTTTAAAATATTTTTAAAAACAAAACACATAGATATATATTATTTCTTTTTTTCTTAATTTACTAACAAAACAGTTTTACTGTGATCCTATATCATCTACTTTTAAATTTTCTTGTGTACAGTTATTTAGAAAAATAATATATTAGTATGATTACCATTCAAACGAGAAAAAATATCTTCACAATTATAGCCAAACTGATCGATTTTTCATTTCATTTTTTTAAATTAAATGGCTATAACTTGAAATGTACATTTTCATTAACGCTTGAAAAGAGAAAACACTAAACAAATCAGTACCTTTCGAGTCTATGTTTTTCTTTCGTAGCACAATGCAGGAACTTTTAATTATTGCAGGATTATTTTTATCTCAAGAAAAGAGGCAAATATATATCAGTCTTCCTTCCGATGTTAAAACGAGATTTCTACGTATACTAGTAGAGTGCCGAAAGTAAAACATTTTTTATATTTCCACAAACACTCCTGTCAGTTTCTCCAAAGATGCAGTCATAATTCAAATGCGACTCTGTCTCTCTGAACGCTTTTAACCAGTTTAGTTATTCTTTGTAAACTTCATATTATGACTACAACCACAGTGATTGGATTATTGTATCTTTAAGACAAGTTGTATGCCCTTACATGATTAGCCAAACATTCATCACATATTTTGATGTACATTTCTTGCTCTCTTATTCAAAGAGTAGATATAAAATGTACTGGTTTAAGAGAGTGTCCGCTATCCATTCAAGTAATGCAGATTACATTAATTTTTATCACAGATAAACATGTGAAACCAAGTTTCGATTTTCTGAAAATATATTTCTATGCAGTCACGACAGTAACAACGGGTGCTTTGTACCTTTGTGAATTTTTCCGCTTTGTTAAACTTTTGCAGTAAATCTTTTCAAATTCATTTGAAAACAAATATTATTTATAGTTTCAGAAAGATAAATAGGCCCACCAGCGGCCGAGCGGTTCTGCGCTCAAAGCTGGTAGATGGGAGGTGCCGGGTTCGATCCCAGGTCGCGCTCATCGACCTAGCCGTTCGGAGTTTTCCGTGGTTTCCTCCGAAACTCGCGTAAATACGGGCTAGGACCCCTTAGAAAGACCCCCACGGAGGGCATTCCCCCTATAGGCCTAGGCCACATAAGGAGTCAATCGGCCTTAATCCTCCAACCAACCAACCAACCAGAAAGATAAATATTGCGCACAGTATTCAAAAACTCTTATTTACTCTAATTTGAAACGAAGGATTAAAGTGTTGCAATTGTTACGAAAATAAACCCTCTCTAAAAGCTAATAAAGGATATATCGAATTTTGATTTTTAAAAAGCATTTAAACAAAATATTTCATTAAGATAAGTACCTAGCTCAATTGGAAAGTTGCGTGTTGTTTGCTTTAAAATATTTAGATTAAAATAGTGAAATTGAGAGTATATTTATTTAAAAAACAAAATAATTAAATAAAAAATCCTGCGAATTCATCGAAAAAATGTCGTGTAAACAGCCGACGTCATTATCGAAATTGCGCATTGCCATCCAAAAATTATAGAGTTAAATAAATAAAAATCTAATCATTAAAAATGGGCGTGTGGGATCCGAGCAAAGGAAACACGAACGAAAAATCATGCGGTTCACATAGATTACTAACGTTTTTCCGTTTGTACCGATTCGTTGCTTTTTAATTTTGAACGTATTTTGCCTATGTTATCGTACGGACAGACAAGTACACTAATTAAATTAATAATTTCTTTTAAATATTGTTGGAAAGTGTTAAAAATTCTTAACACAAAAGAGATGAAATTCCAGGAATTTCCATTTATAGCCATTTCTTTATGTGTAGGAATATTTTAGTTTATCTCTGTAAAACTTCACATTAATTGCACTTTATTCTACGTAACATCTTTTTGCAAACTTGAAAAATAAATGTCAATTTCATCGAGATTTGGGCAGTACAAATTAATTTAAATACGATTTATAAAGTTACTTCTTATTAAATGCAACGGTGTTGTATTCTTTTGGGTGTCCCTGTACACAGACTGCTTGCGCTATTTGTACCACTTTAAATAGGAGCATGACATTTTGAACATAAATAACTTATATGATTTTGAAAAAAATTCTTAGAATATTTACGGACATTGCAGTCGGCAGTAAAATTATTCAAGCTCTAGCATTAATTCCTACTTAAAAAGTAGGCACCTAGTAGTGTTTTGTTGAGGAAATAGGTGAAGGTCAGATAGTATCGGACGCTTAAGCTTCTCCTCTATTTTAAAATATTTTTGCAGCGCAATTGGACCAGATTACATTTCATACAAAATTTTATGGTTTTATAAAAATACCTTGTAAAACACCTTTTTTTATTATAAAAAATTCAATCGTTGGTTTACACTTTTTATAGACATTACATTTTTATCCATTTTATTTATGGAGGGTTGTATCGGACATGTAGAAAATATGCAAGAAGATAATTACTTCTGGATAAACAAACAAATTTTATTGAAACGGTGCTTTATTTTCAATTTTTCTGCATAGTGATAGACGAGTTTCAAAAACTCTCCCCAATTTAGGGGTATGAGATTGCTATCCAAGCTCTTAATATGATTGCATAATACAATCTCCTGTTCATCAATGAATGTTCTTGGAAAATTTTTAACATTTAACAAGCGTGGTTTTATTTCTACCACATAACTTTTTACTTTATCTCATAGGAACAGAATATATTTCGCTCGCTTCTCTAATTGTCATTTCCTTCGTTGTAACTACAGCTTCTTTCTACAGCTTCTTTCATATTATTTTCCTCCCATTTCAGACGTAGTTTATCCATATTATAGTGCAAAACAAAAGAATTCCTTGAGAATATAATTCTTATCAACCTTTAGCTGTGTCCGATACAACCCGAAACACAACTGTCCAATACAACCCGAACATCATGGAATGACACATCGGCTACCACGTAAAGCTGAAGGCGATTTGCAGCCTAAAACATAAAGGAAAACTAACGTTATTTAAAACAATGCACAAGAAAACAGTTTATACCCACTTTCAGACAAGCTATGACAATTCGAAGTTATCTTCGTTCACTAAAAACAGTGATAAACTAGTATGTTGTGGCCTCCACAAGCCTTTCTTCTATATTTTCCGATACAAATTCGCTCAGTAACAATATTAAAAAAAAAAAAAAAAAGATAACTTTGTTTTAAATTATCACATATTTTTAGTTCAACCATTCGTTTTAAAGGTATTGACGAGACCTTTCGAAAGATACCCATTTTTGAAATTTACCCCCCCCTCCCCGGGGGGTACTCCCCCCCGGGGGGGGGGGGGAAGCGATGCATCCACATGCACATTTTTTTTTCTAATTAACTACTACTATTATCAATAATTCATATTAATTTTACAATCACAGGTTAAGAATAACTCTCATTATGTACATTTATACGAAATTTTGTCCTATACTGCCATGTTAAAAATTTAGAAAAAATACGATCACAGCGCCACCTGTTGAGCGACTGATCCCCAAATCTAATTAGCACCACTTTATGTCAGGGGCCAACTAAATACCAAGTTTGGTAACATTTAGTTAAAAAAAAAATGATAACTTTGTTTTAAATTATCACAGATTTATAGTTCAAACATTTGTTTTAATGGTATTGACGAGACCTTTCGAAAGATACCCATCTACAAAATTTACTCCTCTCGAGGGGGGACTTCCCCCGCAGGGGGGTTGGCGAGGCTCCTATACATACAAAAAAAAAAAAAATTCCAGTTGACTATCTCTATTATAAATAATTCTTGTAAATTTCATAATGATTACTAAAAATAATTCTCTTTATGCACATTTATACAAAATTTTGTCCTATATCACCATGTTAAAAATTTAGAAAAAGCGTGATGGGAACGCAACCTGTAAGACAATTTTTACTAAAAGTCGATAGGCACTAAATTATGTCAAGGTTCAACTACATGACAATTTGTATGAAATTCTGTGCAGTAGTTCCTGAGATACAGTTGCCACAAAATTTTGTCACACACACACACACATACAGACTGACAGACATTTTCTAAAAATGTTCAAATCGTGTTCTACAACTCTCAAAACATGTAAATCCATCAAAAACCCGAGGTCGAAAATTTTTACGAATCCAATACTTTCTTCTATTGAATATAGAAGAAATGAAAAATTAAAAGTTTCTGCCACGGTTCAAAAACACTGCCGCGCCTGTAAGTATGATGGTATCTCAGATTACTTCCTTCACCCAAAACTGTTTTAACAAGTGCTGCCATCTGCAGCAAACATTAGAAAAGAAACTTGTCCAATACTAGCCGCTGTCCGATAGTACCGGAACTTCCCCTACTTGTCGAGTCGTGATCTTAGTCTTATACTGTCAAAAAAAGTAAGTTGATGGTAAAAATAAGCGCTCTAACAAAAAAAAAAAAGAATAGTATAAAAAGTGTTAAATTTAAAAACTTATTTATAACAGCTATATTTATGTATAATTTTTGTAGAGTAACAACTTTTTATTTTTCATTTTTTAAATTAATTCCTTTGAAGAATTTTCTTTCTTTTTTTAATAATTTATTAGCGAAATGAAATGAATTATTTACTTAAAGAACACCAAGAGGAATCGTTAAAATTCAAAAAATTATCGTTAATAGAATGAACTAAATTCCAATTCCACTTAAAAAAAAAAAATGAATAAATAAATAAATAAATGTGTGTTGTAGATAAGTCAATTTTATATTGATATCAGAAGAAATACATTTTTTTTTTTTTTTTTCATTATAAAGGAAAAAAATCGATAACTTGTTTTTGTCACAGATCTGTGGTTTAACCATTCGTTTTAAAGGTATTGACGAGTTCCTTTGAAAGATACCAATTTTGGAAAGTTGCACCCCCTATGGGAGTACTTCCTCCACCCTCAGGAGAGTAGCGATCCTCCAGCATGCACACAATTGTTTTTCTTGTTTATTACTACTATTATCAGGAATTCTTGTTTATTTCACAAGCTTTCGTTAAAAAGTACCTCTCAGTATATACATTTATATGGAATTTTGTCCTAAACTGTCATGTTTAAAATTATAGAAAGAAGGACAACAGCGCCATCTGTCGAGAAATTGTTTCCAAAATATAATCAGCACCATTTTAGGTCAAAGTCCGACTAAATACCAAGTTTGGTTATTAGTTTGTGACATACAGCATCCACAAAAGTTATGATACATTTACTCTAACACCACACACAGACATTCTGACAGACAGGCATTTTCTGAAAATGGTTAAATCTTGTTCAGGATTTCTCAAAACGTGTCAATCCATGAATAAAACGAGGGTTCAAAATTTTCACGAATCCAATACTTTCTTCTTATAAGAAATTAAAAACGAAATTAGGACTTTACTCAAATATTTATTTTGATTCAATCCATGGTCTTTGGCTGTAAATATTCATTGATAGAAAAAAAAAAAATTCTTTTTGAGAGGAGCTGAAATTTAATGCTTTTTATTATAAGTAACTTAATAAATTTGGCTAATAAATTATTCAAATGCAATTTGTTGATTCTGCTGATTCAGTTTTAGTGTATATCGCTCAATAGATAACACTGTTGTGCAGCACATATATTTTTTTAATTGACCTGAAAGTTATAACTCAGTTTGTGTATCTTGGAATGCCATCTCCCTTCCTTTAAAATTACGCGATTTTGGTGCAGATCATTTAGAAGTTGGTGCTTCTGTGTTATGCTTTTCGTGATGAACATTAAAACTGTTTCAAAGATTCTGTCAAATAGGTAATGAGTAAATTTGCTTCTTATAATTTTTAAGAATAACACGACTTTCCAAATAAAAGTATGTTAATATTATTAGAAGATCTTATTGTGATGTCACCAGTATGTAATTTATTAAAACGTCAAAGACCATTTCAGTCAGTTTGTAATAAAAGCATTATTGTAATTTGTACATCACCGCAAGAAAAAAGTATTACAGAACGAAATTTTGTTTGAAATCAAGAAATAAGACTTTGTGTTCACAGAAAACGATTTGACAGAATATAAATTCTGACAAGATATCATATTATGGTATAATTAAAATGTTTCTAGATAGTAATGATTATTATTATATTGGGCACGTTTCGCCTTCATAAAATTTAGAAACTTGTAATTCACATTATTTAAGAATTATAATTACCTAACATTTGTTTTAGAAAATACTTATATTTTTCTGATACTTCTAAAATTTTATGAGTTCTTGAGAATAATTTTATTTTTATCTAATTCTCAAATTATATAGTTTATTTCGGAATACCTTGTATAGATCGCTGTATAACATTATACAAAAATAAAAATTAATATATAAGTAAAGTAATTTAATAGAAAAAGCTAAAGTTTTCTTCACAAAATATGACAACTATAAAAATTTCTTTTTTAGGAAAAAACACATATATATTTTTTAAGTTGTTTGATGTTTAATTTTTTTTTTTTTTTTTTTTTTTTTATGAAAAGCAAAATTTACTTTATCAAATTTTCATTTCTATACAAAATTAACAATAGTTCAGATTTCCTTAAAGTCTACTTAGTCTGTTTATTAAGACCTTTTATATTATTTCAAGAAAATCCTTTTTTTTTTCCTCATAAAAACTTACTGCGAATGAAAAAAAAAAAAAAAAATCTGGAGTGACTCCACTCGACTTTCCGAACATTGAGTAATTAACAGTTTTGTAGATAAAGTAAGAAAGAGGAGTCGTTAAACAAACAAAAGAGAGAAAACCATAATAGAGTGTTTGAGTTTTTTTCTCCATATGCTACACGATGTTTTAATTAACGCTACTGAACTTTGAGCCCATAGATCATAATGATAAAGAATTTTTCGTTGTGTCCCTGTAAAAACCTATAAATGCTAGATTCACCAAAATGCTTATAGTTAGTGCAACAGTGATTTATAATATTCATATAAATTTTCAGCTCAATTGAAAAAGGCGTTTAGATGCTATCGCAATTTTAAAAATTTCCATAATGATAAAGAACTTTTCTTTGTGTCCCTGTAAAAAAACTATAAGTGCTAGATTCTCCAAAATCTATACAGATTGAATATCTGCGACTTATAATATGTGTATAAATTTTCAGCTTAATTGAATAAGGCGTTTAGATGCTATCGCACTTTCAAAAATTTGGTCCCATAGGCCATAATGATAAAGAATTTTTCTTTTTGTCCCTGTAAAAAAACTATAAGTGCTAGATTCACCAAAATCTATAGGGTTCGTACTATGGTGACTTACAATATACGTACCAAATTTCAGCTTATTCGAACAAAACGTTTAGACGCTAGCGTGTTCACTCACAGACATACACACATACATACACACATACATACACACACACATACATACATCATCGCAAAAATAGTGAAAACGGACTCATTGGACCTTGAAACGTATAGAAACATCAAAATCTCAAATTCGGATTTTTGACATGATTACAATACTTTCCTCACGGAAAGTAAAAAAGAAAGTGTTCGGAAAGTAAAAAAGCTGCATTATATACATGTATACTGTATTCAAATAAATTTTGAAAATGAATTTTTACCCTGTAAATAAACTAATGAAATTTATATGTTTAATTTTTAACTTATTATTTTGAATCAATGAAATATATCCAAAAAACATGCAAATCATAGATATATATAAATAATGTATAATTATTAATATATAGCAATCATTATAACAATTAATATATAATTATTTTATTTATATTTACTTTCCGAACACTATAGTGAGGAAAGTATTGTAATCATGTCAAAAATCCGAACTCGAGATTTTGATGTTTCTATACGTTTCGAGGTCCCCTGAGTCTGTTTTCACTATTTTTACGATGATGTATGTATGTGTGTGTGTGTGTATGTCTGTGAGTGAACACGCTAGCGTCTAAACGCTTTGTTCAAATAAGCTGAAAGTTGGTGCGTATATTGTAAGTCCCCATAGTACGAACCCTATAGATTTTGGTGAATCTAGCATTTATAGTTTTTTTACAGGGACACAAAGAAAAATTCTTTATCATTGTGGTCTATGGGACCAAAATCTTAAAAGTGCAATAGCATCTAAACGCCTTGTTCAATTGAACAAAAAATTTATACACGTATTATAGGTCACAGTTACTCAATCTGTATAGAGTTTGGAGGATCTGGCACTTACAGTTTTTTTACAGGGGCACAAAGAAAATTTTTTTTATCATTATGGCCAATGGGGCTAAATTTTTAAAAGTACGATAGCGTCTGAACGCTTAATCTGAACAAAAAATTTTTACACGTGTTATAGGTCACAGTTGCACGAACTGTATAGATTTTGGTGGATTTAGCACTCACAGTTTAGCACTCACAAAGAATATTCTTTATCATTATGGCCTATGGGACCCAATTTTTAAAAGTGCGATAGCATCTAAATGCCTTATTCAATTGAGCTGAAAATTTATATGAATATTATAAATCACTGTTGCACTAACTATAAGCATTTTGGTGAATCTAGCATTTATATATTTTTACAGGGACACAACGAAATATTCTTTATCATTAGGATCTATGGGCTCAAAGTTCAGTAGCGTTAAATAAAACATCCTGTAATATATGGAGAAAACAACTCAAACACTCTGTTATGGTTTTCTCTCTTTTATTTGTTTAACAACTCCTCTTTCTTTACTTTATCTACAAAGCTGTTAATTACTCAATGTTCGGAAAGTCGAGTGGAGTCACTCCAGATTTTTTTTAAACATCATCTAGAACAGAAATTTAATATCTGATAAAGTTTACTTACGATTTCATCAATTTATCAAATGTGTATAAATATCTTTCTTTGTATGACAAATAGATAAATAAATAAATAATAATAATAATAACAATAAAACCACGGCACTATTAATAAACAAATGTAACACAAAACGTGAAATTGTTTTAGCAAACGATGTCAGGAATTCACTCTGACGGAATAAAGAATGTGTCCAATATACCAAAAAAGTTTACTCTTAAAAAAAGTCTTTAAACAGAAAATTAAAAGGAAAATTAATTAGCTATGGGAAATTGTGGAATATAAATACGAAATATAGTTTTGATTTAAAAGCCTCAAACTTTTCGTTTTGGATTATTTAAAACAGAAAATGCGCACCCGCATTAGAAATTATTTGTGTTAGGGGCGGTAAACTCTCGAATTCTTACAACCCTATATCTATGAATTAGATATTACACCTGAACAAATAGGCCATATATATCCCTCCAAAATCTGTATGCACATTTTTTTTTCTCTCTTTAAACAGTAAATATGCATAGCTTATTGGAATTACCTCTCAAATGTTTTCTTAATATATATCGGCATGAAATTTCATGTTTTAAAACAGTAAATTTTTGAATTATTACATTAATTATTTTGTTTATATACTTGGCAAGGAATAAAATTTGATCTTCTTTCAGAGTAAATAATTAACATGCCTTTAGCCTATTCAGTATAAGGATGGGGTGGCAAGAGTACGGTCTCCCCCATACCTCTGCTACACTTGCTTCCGTTTCAACGATAAAAGTGAGACTGCGGCTGGTTCGAGAGGTAATACTAAGAGAGCATGACTCATATAGGTCGCATCTGCCGCTGAAGAAAAATAGGCTTGGGCCATAGTGGCTTGAGCCATAGACCTTATATATATAGACCACGCCACCAATAGGACTTCCCATTATAGTGAATGTCTTCAACATGAGGGTGTAATCTGAAACTTTCATCCTTTGCGGTCAGCACTGTATGTCACGTGACATGGAGTTGAGGGCGATTCTTCCATAAGAAAGCACTTACTTTTGTAAGAATTCAAACAAAAAATTCTCCCCTTCAGAATGGTTTCTCACAAAAGATTATTATTATTATTATTATTATTATTTATAATTAATCTATGACATTTTAGCTTTCCAACGACGGGTAAATCTAAAGGCTTAAATAAAAAGTATGTGTACAATACAGAAATTGAAAAACTCTAAACTACTTTCTTTCTTATGGAAAAATCACATAATATTCATTCTCGTCTCTCTCTCCTGGTCTACATCACGTGATAATTTCGCCGGGGAAGCTTCTTCATGTCGCAGACAGATAATGAGGAGGGATGCGTGGTCTATTATATAAGGTCTATGGCTTGCGCACTGCGGGGGAAAAGAGTCAGTCGTCTGAAATGGTAGTTCTGGCGGCAAAATATCAAAACTTGAGAAGAAACACATGAACATTATATTTTTCGCATATATTTAAGTAACACTGAAATATCATGACGATAACTTAAAAGCTTTTAAAAATGAGCTTCCGTTAATTTTTGGAACTAAATGATCTTAATGAAAATAGAAATGTATTTCTCAAGTAACTTCCGATATTTTCGGGAAGAAATTTTTTCACTGAAGATATTGAAAGCGAGTATCTGCCATACCTTGATACAATTTTTATGATATATTTATTCTTCCAAGAACAAAGACATAGTTTAGCTTATGAATATTGTTATAAACAAAAACTTTATATATCTATTTTTCTATCATAAAAAGCTTGAATTTTTTGTATGTTTGTAATAGTAGATTATATAAATGATTTTTACAAAATATCAAGGACCTTAAAAATTAATATAAGAGCTTTAATGCGTAATCCGATGTGTTTAATTTATCTTATCATAATTTAAATTATGTAATTATCATGAAATCTTTTTCACATTAATTCAAAAATGCAATTATTTGAATTCATTAGTGCTCATTTTTTTATTTGAAATGCATATCTATGTGTACAAATAGGTTACAAAATAACTACAACTAACAAATTTCATTTAAAGAAAAATGAATTATTTTATGGCCCAAAATAATAAAAGAGTTTCGTACAATGTCACATAACGATGGTACGTGTGTATACTTTTCTGAAAAATTTGAGAAAAGGATAGAGCTCAAGAATTACTGCATAACAATGTGTAAAAATTTATAAATAGAGGCATCGTGACATACATTAGGGTTTATCGATTCTTGGTTTCAATTGCTCAACAGGTGTGCTATGCAGTGAGTTTCACAATTTGAGGAAGAGCTATATCTCAGGAACTACTGAGGAAAATTGCATAAAAATATATATGGGGATGCACCTTGACATAAATTAGTGTAAATCAACTTTTTGTACTAATTGCTCAACAGTTGGTGCTGTTATACAACGATTTTCTCAGTTTAAGGGACGATTATATGTCAGGTTCTAATGTGTAAAATCAAACAACACTTGATATGTTAGAAAACCATTATGAGACATTATGCCTATTCAGTTTGGATGTATATCTACCAATAGATTGTGCTGTTATAGCGCAAATTTTACGGAAAACGGGAATGCTATATTTCAACTTTTATGGCATTAAATGTGCGAAATTCGATACATGAGATAACCATTATGAAAACGCATTTTTTAAGTTCATAGTTAAACTATCTTTCTTTTAATATTTACTGATATACAACTTCTCTAGAATGAAAATCGTTTGCATTCATCATGATAGAAAATTTTTAAAAATTATAGTTTTTATAAATTATTTGAACAGAATGAATTCATATAGGAAAATATAGAAAAAAAATCTATGTGATGGCGACAACATACTAGTTTTTATTTTTAATACAGAAAAGTTGGATAAATATTCGTATTTATGTGCGTAATGAGAATTATTTTTATCTTTCCAATTTGAAATTAGAATATATATATATATATATATATATATATATAATTTTAATAGCTATAGTCAACTAGGAAAAATATCTATATGTAGAGGAATCACTTCCGTGAAAGCTTTCGATATCAGTATGTTTTAAAAGAACTCGTCAATATTTTTAAAACGATTGGCTGAACCATTGATCTGTGATTATATAAAGCAAAATTATCAATTTTTATTTATCAGTTTCTACAAATAAATAAGTGAATAAATTAAATAATAATAAAGAGTAATAATAATAATAATAATAATAATAATAAGGCAGGAAAAAATGCACTTTCCAAAATATTTTTTAATTTACAAAGAAGTGACTTTAATTGGGCATTTAGTATTGTACTCCTCAGCGAAGAAAATCACCAGCATTCATCATGGAAAGTAATACGGTTAAATATTTATTTTAATAAATAATTTAGTTTACAATAATTAATGTAAAATAATTAATATGATAAATAATTTTTTTTTTTAAATAATTAAATAATTATTAAAAATAATACTTTTTAATAACATTTATTTTCATAAATAATATGTGCTACGTGATATGTAACTGGAGAATGTAGGAAAAAGTTAAGTGTAGGCCAAATGATACATACTCGATATGTGTAAGCATTTAAAAAATAGGTATAGAAAATTAAACATTCAGTGTAAACATTGTTTTCAGTAATTTAAAAAAAAAAAAAAAAAAAAAAAAAAAAAAAAACACGTTTATCATTTTTATTTACGTGTCAATGTATATCACTACCAGTTTTTCTTTCAATGCGCCTCTCGATGCAACTGATTAGAGTTCTTCTTCTGGGTATTTTAACATAAAAGAGCACAGTTTACATCAAAGCATTTTCTCAATAGTTAAAAAAAACTTCTATTGTTAATAGACAGAGAATGAAAGCACCGAAATAAAGCAAAATATAATTCATTTGTGCTGCGTTATGCTAGTGTTTTGAAACAAAATAAATATTAAGTCCAGAAAATAAACTAAATCACGAGCGCTTGTATTGAAATTTATAGAATTGTATGTGCATTTTTAATAAACTTCTTTTGCAGGTATTTACAATATATATATATATATATATATATTACCTGTATAAGAGGAAAAATAGTGTTGGAAAAAAAGGTATTTTTGTACGTGCTTCTTGACATCATAAAAGACTTATTTTCTAAAGCGCACATTATCCATACTTTTTAGACGTTACTACATTTAAGCTACTACTCTTCCATAAAATAAGTTTAAAACATACGAAAAATTTCATGTCTGTGTATTAATATATAGATAATTTAATAGTCATTTATATACCAGCACAGCTGCCAACATTTATTTCGTAGCACTGTCTTTACCCGTCTGTTTTTAACCCCACAATAAAATAGTAAAAATGGGTTATAAGAATTGTGAAAAAAACATGATATTTAATAATTACGTTAAATAAAACATATAGATTTTTTGTGACATTATAAATCAGGCTTTATATTTAAAAAAAAAATACTCATGTGGAAAATATATACTTCCAAAGTGACTATTATTATAATAAAAAAAATTGATTAATTTTACTGAATCTGGTCTACCTGAATTATTTATCTGATTGACTGAAAATTGTCCTCATAACACGATTTTTTTTTCTAAATTAAATATTATGAAAATAAGCTTAAATTCAGTCCAGCAGTTGAGAAATACGCAACAAACTTGGACAGAATAAAGTGTGATTAGCGTGAAGATTTACAGGGCTAAACTAAAGCATTCAGATACATAAAGGGCTATAAATGAAAATTGCTGGAAATTCATCTCTTTTGTGTAAAGAGTTTATTTGCACTTTCCAATAACATTAAAGGTGATTATTAATTCAATTAGTCTACTTCTCTGTCCGTCGTTTGATGACGTAAACTAAGTACGTTCACAATTAAACTGCAAACAGTAACGCACAGTTGGAAAATGTTAGTAATCTATGTGAAACGCATGATTTATCGTATTTGTTTCATTTGTTTGGAGCATGCAGATCGATTTCTAATGATTAGAATTTTATTTATTTAAATTATAGCTATTGGATGGCAAAACGCAATTCGGTTAATGACGTCGACGACTGGTACGACAACTTTTGATTCGCAGAATTATATATATATATATATATATTTTTTTTTTTTTTTGTATCCAAAATAAATATACTCTCTATTTAAATCTGAAATATTTTTAAGTAAACAACATGCAATTTGAAAATTTATCAAGGCCGTTAACTTAATCAAATATTTTATTTCAATGCTTTTTAAAAAAGAAAATTTTAAATATCCAATAATTGCTTTTAGAGAGGGTTTACTTTCGTAACAATTGCAGTAATTATATCTTTCGTTTGCAGTTAGAGTAAGTAAGAGTTTTTTCAATACAGCGGGAAATGTTTGTTTTTCTGAAACTATGAACGATATTTGTTTTCAAAGAACTTTGAAAAGATTTATTGGAAACGTTTAATAAAACGACAAACTTCACAGAGTGACAAAAGTCTGTTTGTTAATTTCGTAATTGCATAGAAACAGACTTTCGAAAAATCGAAACTTAGTTTCTCATGACTACTGTGATAGAAATTGATGCAATCTCCATAATTTGAAAGGATGAAGGACACTCTTAAGCCAGTACACTTTTTCTTTACTCTGTGAATAGGAGAGTAAGAAATGTTCCCCGAAATCTGTGATGAATGTTTGGCTAATCATGTAACCACATATACCTTGACTTAAAGATAAATTAGTCTAAATATTGTAGTCGTACTCAATATGCAGTTTATAAAGAAAAACTAATTAGGTTGAAAGCTTTCAGAGAAGCAGAGCCGTGTTTCAGTTATTAATACAACTTTTGGAAAACTGATAGGAGTGTCTGTGAAAATATAAAAAAAAATATTCTACACTTCGCACACTTTAGCATCGGAAAGAACACCAACATATTTCTGTTTCTTTTTCTGAGATAAAAATTCCTGCATTGTACTACGCACGAAAAACATAGACTCGAAAGATACTGATTTCTTTAGTCTTTCCTCGTAGTTTAGTTCTTCTTTTCAAACGATTAAATTAATGTGTGTACATTTCAAGTTATATCCTTTTAATTTAAAGAAGTAAAATAAAAAAATTATCCTCTTGGTTAATATTGAAAAAATATATTTTTTTTCTTGTTTAAATAATAAAATTACTACAATATAATTTTCCTAAATAACTGAATACAAGAGAATTTACTAATAGATAATCTGAAAACAGAGTTAAACTCTTCTGTTAGTAAAATGATGAAAAAATTATGTTTTCTCTTTAAATATATTTTAAAAGATAATTCTTTTTTTTTTTTTTAAATGAGTGATTATTATTATTATTTATTTATTATTGATTTGAATAATATAAAAACACATCTTAGTACAATTTTTAGTATTTTCACTGGAAAGACAATATCTAAGAAAATCATTTAAAGCTGCTCAATCAGGCTTTTGAAAAATTATATTTTATGTGAATAATTTTATGTTATTTCCTGAGAGAACAATTCTGCATAGGAGTTAAACTAAATATCTTTCATTATTTCTATAAAAATACAGAGAATATAAAAACTACAAAGTACACTTGATACTTTATGATACTTGAAAAGTAAAAATATAGAATATCCTAAACCGGTAAAACTTTAAAGTGTAACTACACTATTTTACTCAAAAATTAAAATTTGCACATTTTATTTGTTATAAATTCAATGACTAAATTATTATTTTAAATTTAGTAACATGGAAACACAGCTTTATGTAAATACAGCTTTATGATAACAAAGTAGCAATTAATCACCGTAATTAAATATTTCGACTGAGTTTCATATGATATGGAAGTAATAAAAATGTGCTCACATTTTATTCTGTGTGTAGGAAGTAAATCACTGCCGCTTTGTTGCTTTGATTCCAGTACTCATTTTATTCGCTTGACGATTGTTCGTGTTTTATTTCGACTCGAAACAATTGTTGCGAGTTTTAACAATTTATGGTATTTATTCAAAGTTTTGTACTTGTTGCCCTATTTGGCTATATAAATATAAAAATATAACTACACGAAATATTATACGATGTAATGTCCTTCCAAGTTACATAAGTTTTTTTTTTTTTTTCCTGAAATTCTACTTATTTATAATTTCCCTGTTATAGATGATAGTAAAAGGGATAATTTGATAAATATAAATTAGAATGAATTTAAATAAAGTTATATGTGTAGTTTTATTTTTAGATAATACAACAAATGATTGAAAAAAAATAAAAAGATTAAAAAAAAAAAGGTTACGAAAACGATATAACGAAATTCATTTAAGTTTTATCCATATAGCACACCTTCCCTCACTGCAAATAAAAGGGTCTTAAAGTAAGACATAAAAACAACTGAAATGGCATTTAAGACACGTAAATGTCTTAAAATGCAGACGAAGTGTTTTTTTCGATGTCTAAGGGATGTATCATGTTTGATCAAAATAAGATTTAAATATATTCATTATTTGATAGATCTAATAAGTCCAATTATTGGATATTTGGAGATTTTTGGATGTGTAACAGACATCTGATGGATGTAAAAAAAGAGAGACATTTGTCATGCTAATAGTAATTTTCTCTGTAACTTCAGGATTTCTATAAAATGCATCCCAAGTTTATTAGATCTTGGTGCATCTTGATATGACATTCATCACAGTTGCACAACATAGCCATCTGCATATTTGAATATTGTTATAGAATAGTACAATAATTGAATTTAGTTACTGGTTTTTATAAACATCCAAACAGTTGTTTTATTTTATTTATTTATTTATTTAGTTTTAATGAAAAATAAAGTTAATCACTGTAAAATTTATATTCGCTTAAAAAAAAAAAATCTCAAAATAATAGGCCTTATATAACACACTTAGAAAATAGCATGCTGTGGACATCACAAAACTTTTTTCTGTAACTTCCTTTACAAATGTGCGCAGTACAAATTGTTTATTATATATATTTGTTATTTAGCAAAATTATTTTCTAAGAATAGATTAAGGATTTTTTATCTCAGAAAAGTATAACTCAATGTCGAAAGAAAATGAACTTTCTACCCTCCAGATGAAATCTTAAGAAATGCATATTTTATTTTATTTTATTTTTAATCAAAAAATAGATAATTTTGTTTGTAATGAACCCAAATAAAACTGAGCATATGATTAGTGTGATTTATAAGAATGTCTGTCCGAAAACGCCAATGCAATGACAGTTTTTGGGCATTCCTGAACGCAAATCAGTTGTAGAAGAGCTATTAATGCCATTTTAAATAGGAAACATTCCATAGTGAACCTGAATAACATATATCATATTTTAAAAATTCTGAAAATATTTACGTGCGCTGGGGGCGGGCAGACGGACGGTTAGTCTGACAAATACGCAAATTGAAATCACATTCACAGTTTAAAATGTTAGAAAGTATTAAAAACGCTTAATGTAAATGAGAATGCAATTCCAGCAAATTTCCAATAATAACCCTTAACGTAACTGAATATTTTTCTGAGCCCTGTAAATCTATGGTTAATCGTATTGCATAGTCACAAAAAAAAAAAAAAAAAAAAAAAAAAGAGCCACCCTCCCAGTTAATTTTGCCGTAAATTATCGTAGAAACATGCAGCGGTACCTATCGATCTGTAATAACGTCGATATTTTAATGGTATAGTTAGATTTTGCTTAAGAAGTCATCTATATATTAAAACAGGCATAAACTTTATTTTGTTCAATGACAACCCCTATTTTTGACCTCATATTCAGATTTCTGAGATCAAGGCGGTTCGGAAAACATACCTATTTATATAATTTAAATCAATTATAAATAGAGTTACACATGAAAATGTGTTAGGGGCCCGTCTATACATTTAGAAAAAATAAATCTTGATCTACCACAAAATAGACATTATTTATTAAGTTTCACACCGGAAACAAAGTACAGAAATGTTAATTATAAACAAAAAACGATGTCAATTCAATTCGAAGAATTCTCTGTGTTAGCTTATGAATTAAAAGTTTTTTATCGGTTTATATTTATTAAACATCGAATAGTTAAATACATCACTTCATACGAAAAAAAATAAATAGCTTGAGTCATATGAAACCTAGAATGTTGAATTACAAATATCTAGATACCAAGATAAAAGAATAATAGTAATAATGATAATAATATTAATACCGGTTAAAAGAAAAAAAAAAAAGTGTTTAATAATTAAAAAATAGAATTATATACTTCTGTTGGGTATACTTTTATTTTATACAGTAAGAACCGCATGAAAGGGTTACTATAAAGTTTTACATTTAATTTTAGGCGTACAAACCAACAATATATAATATACAAAAATATAGATAACAAGATTTAAGCTAAAATCCGAGAAGGATATTTAACACTTTCGCTACAGCTGACGATGATCCACGACATTGGAAATCTGAAACTCCTCCAGTGGGCGTTTCTTTCACAATTTGTGTGTTACTATATTTCTTAAGAATATTCCTTATATTCATATTTATATAAACAAAATAGTATGAAAACGAATACTTTCAGAAGAAAGAGTATAATAATTATGTATATTCATTTGTAAAATAAATATGGATATAGAAAACCTCATTCTGATATAACGTAGTTTGAATGAATAACGGCCACAGGCGGAACAGACTATCTAAAAGACAAAAACATGCGGTCGCGAAAGTGTTTATTATTCAATAAAAAGGAGATACTGTTCAAAGTCATTTCTGTTTTAAGTAATACGGCACGTCTTTATACGTGACACTAAATTAAAACTTAGATGTCACGTATAAACTTAGCATTAAAAGTAATAACGCATGTTACTTTGTTTTAAATTCTTTTTCCATAATAAATCTGTCGCCAGTTTTACGCCGTGATTAGAATAATCGAAAATAAATAATATTGCGCTTTGTTTCAATAATAGATTTTAAGAACTTAAAAAAAAACTATATTATTATATTTTCCACTATATTATTTAGTATTAAAAAACATTTTAAAAAAATTTAATATTTTATTACAAATGCGAAAATGTCACAACAAGATTAAAACAGAAAAATTGTTTTCAAAAATCTGGTAAAAATAATAAATATTAATTATATTAATTTAAAAAAAGAAAAAAAAAAGTATTGTTCACTGCGTATCCTTGTCTTACCGCGTTTTCTAAATCATGACATTGAACTCGAGGTGCACGAATCCTAGAATGTTCAAGTAAAAAACAAGAAAAAAAAAACGACAACAGGGATAAAACAGAATTTTAGCAGTGAGAAACTAGGAAAAGTTATGTAATATTTAAGAACAAAGACTTAACATTTCAGAATCGAGTAAACTGATTTTTGCAATGAAAGCCACGCCTTTACACAATTTTTCTAAAACTTTACATTATAAAACAAAATTATTTTACATACTTCCAACAAAATAATTTAAATTTTGTCTTTAGCATTCAATGTAGTGAATACCATTGGCATTTATGCATACCAGCGTCACATATAGAGTCATATACGCGTATGCTAACTAGTTTTTTTAATACTGTTTCCGCAATATAGAGGCGGGGCTTCATTTCTTTTGGAATTCTTTCCCAATCTCTTGCCTGCATTGCGATAATTTTATAAAAAATAAGCCAATTTGAACAATAAACATCGAAATGTTCTTTAGAAAACAATTAGAATAACATAAAGGTAAATTAAAATAATTTTTCGTGAAAATGTATAGAGATATTGACTCACAAAGGATACAAATTATAACAAGTGACGCCCCCTAACAGCAGTAAAAGATGAAATCACTGTAACTCAGAAAATAATGTTAGGAACGAGCTGTAAATTTGGAAACCCATATTTTTGATGATGCCTGTTCTATTCGTGCAAAAATTAACATAGGCCATAATTAATAAGTTTTTCAAATATGAATTTATTAATAATTTTCATAATTTAAAAAATGTTTTTTTTTTTAATCAAAAATATGCTTGGAATATGTTTGGGTCACTTCATTCTAACGCATAAAAAAAAAAAAAAAAAACACAGAATTTGAATATACTAATTTTTTGGGAAGATATGAATGAATGTTTGTCACATTCATTTAACATTAGCATCCCCAAACTTTGACAGCTTACAACTCCATGAAAAATTGAGCAAAATATATAAACTATACCATTTTCCGTGATGATTTGATCCAAAGCATTCAAAAAAATTAAAAAAATGGTGGTTACCATCGAAAAAAAATGAAGTTGATGCCAGCGTTATTATGCAGACGACCCCTAAGCAAAATGTAACTATACCATTATAAATTAGACGTTATCACAAATCGATTGGTACCAACCACATGTTTCTACGACAATTTATGGCGAAATTAGGTGGTGGTGGTGGTGGGGGGTGGGGGGGTTGGTGACTGTACATTATAGAAAGTACTTTGCTGTATATATGAATAACATATTTCAGTTTCATTTATATTTATGTAAAACAATTAAAATTTGGTTTATAGAAACATCTCGCATACAGTGCAATGCTTTGGAATACTTTCTGGTGCTCCTGTATACAAACCGAAAATAAGCGTGTACAGCCCTCAGTTATGGGGTGACGTCTTCACCCCATACTTGAGGGATGACGAAATATGGTTTTGAAATAAATTAAATGAACTTGAAATTTCATGTTTTATTTTATATACTGTATATTATAGTGCAAAACATAAGTGGAATTACTAATTATTCTCATAATACTACAATAAATACAATTTTTATAATATTATTTTAACAAATTCTCAAGTCTTCAGTAAAGATCTCTCCTGAATACAGCTTGGAGCAAGACATCCACTGTAGGAAATGGAACTTCTGGGTCTTCAGCTTCTGAAATTCATCCTTATAACTCACAAACAATCAGAGATCATGCGTATGCTATCTCTGTTCGTTCCAGCAATGATAAAACTGTTGCTTTCACAAACGCCGCTTGTGATAGTAGGCCTACACCAGCAATTGCTTCGACCAGCAGAACTAGAGACAGTCGACTGCCACCAGCAATTGCCTCTACCAACACAGAAAATCTATTGCCTCCATTAGCCTCGCTTTCGAATGCAAGAAATGGCAGCTTGAACAATACAATGGCGATCAATTGCATTAAATTAAATGTTGTGCAGACTAACATTCAAACTTGTATTCTTATCAATTTTAACAAAGTAAATTAAAAAAAAAAAAAAAAGAAAAAAAAAATCAATTTACAAATTTGTTTCAATTTACAAAGTTATTCTTAATTCTCAGGTAATTTTTCATTGTTTGTCTTATTTTTCTTATTTATTGTGGAGTTGCATCTTAATTCATATCTTGTGACATCCTCTCCGTATACATGGGGAAAGATGCCGTAATTACACCAGTTTATTTAACGTTAAGTCTGTCAGTTGTCTAAACACTGGGAATGGAATTAATAACCATATATAATTAATTAAACATTGAAGAACAAGGTGAATTTTTTTCATTATCCTATTATTCCAATTTTTGGTCGCACTAAGCAAAACGTCCTTAAGTATGCCGTCTTTCCCAATTTACATTACATACGCAGTCGAACCTCGTTAACGTGAATCTCAATTAGGATATAAAAAATAATAATTGCTCATGATATCAGAAGTTCATGCTATCAGTAACTAATATTTATATAAATAATCTAATCTTCATTTTGACCGAGAGTGTGGAAACAGTTCATGATAAAAATAATTCACGTTAACAGTGTTCTCTTTAACGACCTTCGAGTGTATATGTACAGTCGGTAACAAAAGTCTCCGAACACTAGCAAAAATTCCTATATAAAGAAAGTACACTTAATACAGTTTTGTTAAATAAATCCTTGTCGAATTCTGTTTTTAGACAGCAAATGCAGTAATTAATCCTGATTCAGTGAATAATACCCGTTTTTAACATAGAATCGAATTCAGATAAATCTTACAGAAGTAGGAATGTAGTAAATATTTGTAGTACATAGAATAGATCCAGTAAATATTTTCTTTAAAAAATAAAATATTAAAAACGGTATATATCTATTGCCGCTTCAAAGTTATTAGTTCTTTTTTTTTTTTTTTTTTTTTATTATTTATGAGAACATTATACTGCAGAAGATGCTTTCCATGCATTTTTCACTTTTCTCTTCCCAGATTTCTCACGCTTTCTTTTCTTGCGACCTAAATACAATTCAGCAAGAAGAACCAGGACCCCTACAACGAACATGCCGAGAAGTTTCCGTGGCGGAAACTTCCCGGTACCGAATTTCCAAGATCCCGGCACTCACGTTTTCGAGATTCATACTTTGCCCTACAACGAACGTATTGGAAGCCGGTAACGGAAGCCCAGTGCGGAGATATAAAACTTTATCGGTACCGGATACTTTTGACCAATCACAGCGAGTAGGTGGTCAAAAGCGAATATATCCAACGTTGTCAGCCATTTTTAAATAAGAACTGATGAAACAAAAAAGCAAAAAATATGCACCAAAGTTATACTTTTTGAAAAGAACTTTCAAAACTATTAATTTTTTGTGTGAACACTATATTCGTATAATCATTACTTTTAAAGATATTCGATTAGAAAGTTCACGAGTGACAAGAGGAACATCGCTTTGACAACTGCATTTTTAAGCGAAAGAAACAGTCTAAAATTAAAGGCTAAAGAATAATTTTCTGAAAAATAATCAATTTTGGAGTATTTAGAGCTATAAATTCTAAGCTAAACCATGTAAAATTCATAGTTTATAATGAAAGAATTGTGAAGATTCTATTTAAGAGCTGTAAAATATAATTTAAGACTGAGGGAGAACACTCTGCAGGTAGCCAGTGGCACTGTGGCAGAGTAACTTTCTGCTGTCTAAGAGTTCCTCGGTTTGATCCTCGTTTAATCCACATGTTTTTTTTTTCTTTTCTCCGTTTTAGAATATTTGCTTAAAATAAATAATTTGTCATCAAAATCCAAATGTTTATTACTTTTTATTTCACTGAAAAATAAATAAATAAAAGAAGTTGAGTTAAATTTAATGAATTATGAAACAGAAAATAATCACTAAATTAAATCAGGGATTACACAGATATTCAGTGCCAAGGAATAAAAAATAAATAAGTAATAAATAATTTATTTACATAGAAGATAAATCTTTAAGGTTAAGAGTTTAATCTTTGATTAATAATGATTTTTTATTTTAAAGCAAAAGAATGATCAAGCATTTGTAAAATAATTTATTTCGAGTGGAATTTTTATTTTTTGTAGGGGTGTGTAGTTAAATTTATTTCATAATTTACCATAAAATAATTTAGCATCAACTCGAAATATATATATATATATATATGTGTGTTTATAATATTTTCTTTATAATAATTTAGCAAAATATTATAAAGAAATTTAAGAAATTGTATTTTTGAAGTTAAAAAGTTGCAATTTATTTTTTGATTAAAAATGACTGTAGAAGTAGAGATATTATTGAAGTGAAAGCATTTCATTTCTTAAATATTTTATAATAATAATAATAATAAATTCTTAGTTATTTTTTCTAATTATTAAATTAATTATTCATATTCTCCTTGTTAGTAATACTTAAAATAAATAAATTAAATAATTAAAATTAAATAAAATAGAAAGAAAATCAGGGAGTGTTACACATATATTCAAAGGATATATTTTTAGGGCATACTATGTTTAAAAAATTTATATATTAAGAAAAATAAAATTGAAATATGCTTTTGCGAGCTTTGACTATTTTATTTCAACTGAAAATAACTTTTTTTTCTTTTTGTGTTTGTGTTGAATTTAATTATTAATTTATGAGAAAATAATTATTAAAACAAATTAAGATCTATGCACTCGTCAACAAAGAATAAAAATGGAAAATAATTTGTTTAATTAAAGTAATTTATTTATTTCTCATTAGTAATGATTACAATCAGAAGTAAAATAAAATTATCAAACACTTTATTTTGAAATTGTTGTTTTGCAATTGAAATCTATATTTATATACATATTTATTTATTTTATAATTAATAAATTAAATATTCATACTTCCCTTCTTAGTAATATATAGATAGATATATATTAGAAAGATTTTAATATTTGCAGTACTCTTCTTAAAAAAAAAAAAAAAAAAATTAAATATTTGTTTGCCTTAAAAAAAAAAAAAAAAAAAAAAGAAGTCATAAAAAACGTAGAATATTTGCTTAAAATAAATAATTTTTCATCAAAATGTTTACTTTTAAAACATTTAATTTATTTTGTAAATACTTTTTATTTAACTAAAAAAAAAAAAAAAAAAAAAAAAAAAAAAGAAAGAAAAAAGAAAAGAAAGAAAAAAGTTAAATTTATTTAAATATGAAATAGAAAATAATTACTAAATTAAATCAGGAATTACGCAAATATTCAGCAAGGAATAAAAAATAAATTATTAAATAATAAATTATTTATATAGAAGAAAAATTTTTAAGGTTGTTAAAAGTTTAATCTTTGATTAATAATGATTTTTTATTTAAAAACAGAAGAATAATCAAGCATTTATAAAATAATTTATTTTGACTGGAATGTTTAATTTTTATTTTTTCTAGGGGAGGGTGGTTAAATTTAATTAATAATTTACCAGAAAATAATTTTTCATCAACTCGAAATACATTTGTGTGTGTATGTATTTATAATATTTTCTATGTAATATTTTAACAAATTACAAAGAAATTTAAGAAATTGTATTTTCAAAATTAAACCGCTACAATTTATTTTCTGATTAATAATGACTATAAAAGTAGAAATATTATCGAATGGTAAGTATCTCATGTTTTAAATATTTTATTACAATAAATAAAAGGGGGGGGGGGGGTATTTATTTTTTCTAATTATTAAATTAATTATAATCGCTGATTAATAATGGCTATAAAAGTAGAAATATTATCGAAAGGAAAGTATCTCATATTATAAATATTTTATTACAATTTGAAAAAAAAAAAAAAAAAAAAGGGGTGTTTTTATTTATTTTTTCTAATTATTAAATTAATTATTCTTATCCTATTTGTTAGTAATACTAAAAAAAGGAAGGGGGGGGAGGAGAAAGAAAATTAGGAAGTGATACATATATGTTCAATATTGTGTTTAAATATATATATATATAATCTATGCCTTTGTAAGCTTTGATGACTATTTTATTTCAGATGAAAAGAAGCTCTTTTTTCTTTGTGTGTGTGTGTGTTAAATTTAATTAATAACTTATGAGAAAATAATTATTAAAACAAATTAGAATTATATGCACTCATCAGCAAAGAATAAAAACGAAAAATAATTTATTTATTTCTGATTAGTAATGATAACAATCAGCAGTAAAATAAAACGATCAAGCTGTTTATTTTTAAATTATTTTTTTGTAGTTGAAATATATATATACATATTTATTTATTTTATAATTAATAAATTAAGTATCCATACTTCCCTTGTTAGTAATATACATATATAAGGAAAATCCTAATATTTAAAGTACTCTTCTTATAAAATAAAATAAAATAAAATAAAATAAAAGGAAAAGAAAAAGAAAAAAATATTTAAATTGTTTGCCCCCCCCCTTTTTTTTAAATTATTATTATTATTAAAAAAAAAAAAAAACAAACTGAACCGCGCGCGGATCGAACCCGAGCACTTTGGGTCAGCAATCAAATACGCTGTGATCGAGCTACTGACGGAATAGTGTCTGGTAACTAATTTATTATAATATACTATCATTAAATTAGAATCGTATTTTATTATGAATGATGAATTTACATAATTTAGCTTCCAATTCATAGCTTTGAGGACTTAAAAACTAATTAAATTTAGAAAGTTATTCTTTAGTCTTCAATATTCGATTGTTTCTGTTAATAGTGTACTTGACAAAAGGGATACATCTCTTGTCACTCGTGAACTTTCTAATAAAATATCTTTAAAAGTAATAATTATACGAATATAGTGTTCACACAAAAAATTAATAGTTTTGAAAGTTCTTTCTAAAAAAAATAACATATGTATACGTTTTTTACTTTTTAATTCATCATTTTTTATTTTTTTTAAATGGCGGACACATTACATATATTTCGGTGCCGAAAACTCGTTCCCACAAGCTCTGCGCTTGGTGATATTTTTTCGATAAATCTCGGCAGGAGTTTCCGAGACCGAAAACCAAGAGAGAGCTTCCGTGAGCTTCGTTGTAGCACATTTTTTGACACTCTCGGAACATGACGTCACAGCCAAGAATTGCCGGGAGTGAGACAGTCTCGGTAGGTTCGTTGTAGCACCCCTGGTCTACATCACGTGATAATTTCGCTGCGGAAGCTACTTCATGTCGCAGACAGATAATGAGGAGGGGTGCGTGGTCGATTATATAAGGTCTATGTCTGCTACACTTGCTTCCGTTTCAACGACAAAAGTGAGACTGCGGCTGGTTCGAGAGGTAATACTAAGTGAGTATGACTTATATAGGTCGCATCTGCGGCTGAAGAAAAATAGGCTTGGGCCATAGTGGCTTGGGCACTGCGGGGGAAAAGAGTCAATCGTCTGAAATGGTAGTTCTGGCGGTAAAAGATCAAAACATGAGAAGAAACACATGAACAATATAATTTTCACATATATTTAAGCAACACTGAAATATCTTGGCGATACCTTAAAAGCTTTTAAAAATGAGCTTCCGTTAATTTTAGGAATTGAATGATCTTATTAAAAATAGAAATGTATTTCTCAAGTAACTTCCGATATTTCGTGGAAGAAATTTTTTCACTGAAGATATTGAAAGACAGTATCTGTCATAGCTTGATACAATTTTTATGATATATTTATTCTTCCAATAACAAAGACATAGCTTATGAATATTGTTATAAACAAAAATTTTATATATCTATTTTTTTTTATCATAAAAAGCTTGATTTTTTTTGTATATTTGTAATAGTAGATTGTATAAATGATTTTTACAAAATATTAAGGACCTTAAAAATTAATATTGTAGCTTCAATGCGTAATCTGATGTGTTTAATTTATCTTATATTTTAAATTATGTAATTATCATGAAATCTTTTTCACATTAATAAAGTTCGATATTCAAAAAATGCAATTATTTCAATTCATTAGTGCTTATTTTTTTATTTGAAATGCATATCTATGTGTACAAATAGTTCACAAAATAACTATAATTAACAAATTTCATTAAAAAAAAAAAATGAATTATTTTATGGCCTAAAATAATAAAAGAGTTTCATACAATGTCGCATAACGAAGTGTGTATACTTTTCTAAAAAAAATTGAGAAAAGGATGTAGCTCAAGAATTACTGCATAACAATACATAAAAATGTATAAATAGATGCATGCATCTTGACATACGTTAGGGTTTATCGATTTTTGGTGTCAATTGCTCAACAGGTGTGCTATGCAGTGAGTTTCACAATTTAAGGAAGGGCTATATCTCAGGAACTACTGAGCAAAATTGCATAGAAATATATATGTGGATGCACCCTGACATAAATTAGTACAAATGAACTTTTTGTACTAATTGCTCAAAAGTTGGTGCTGTTATACAACGATTTTCTCAGTTTAATGGACGATTATATGTCAGGTTCTAATGTGTATAATCAAACAACACTTGATATGTTAGAAAACCATTATGAGACATTATGCCTATTCAGTTTGGATGTATACCTACCAATAGATTGTGCTGCTATAGTGCAAATTTTACGGAAAACGGGAATGCTATATTTCAACTTTTATGGCATTAATTGTGCGAAATTTCATACATGAGATAACCATTATGAAAACGCATTTTTTTAAGTTGATAGTTAAACTATCTTTCTTTTAATATTTACTGATATACAACTTCTCTAGAATGAAAATCGTTTGCATTCCTCATGATAGATAATTTTAATAAATTATAGTTTTTGTGAATTATTTGAACAGAATGAATTCAAATAGGAAAATATAGAAAAAAATCTATGTGATGGCGACAACATACTAGTTTTTATTTTTAATATAGAAAAGTTGGATAAATATTCGTATTTATGTGCGTAATGAGAATTATTTTTATCTTTTCAATTTGAAATTAGAATATATATGTACATATATATATATATTTATATATATATATATATATATAATTTTAATAGCTATAGTCAACTAGAAAATATATCTATATGTAGAGGAATCACTTTCGTGAAAGTTTTCAATATCAGTATGTTTTAAAAGAATTTGTCAATATTTTTAAAGCGATTTGCTGAACCATAGTTCTGTGATTATATAAAGCAAAATTATCAATTTTTATTTATCAGTTTCTACAAATAAATAAGTGAATAAATTAAAGAATAAATAATAATTATAATAATAATAATAATAAGGCAGGAAAAATGCACTTTCCAAAATATTTTTTAATTTACAAAGAAGTGACTTTAATTGGGCATTTAGTATTGTATTCCTCAGCGTAGAAAATCACCAGCATTCATCATGAAAAATAATTCGGTTAAATATTTATTTTAATAAATAATTTAGCGTATAATAATTAATGTAAAATAATTAGTGTGATAAATAATTTATTTAAAAAAATAATTAATTAAAAAATAATAATTTTTAATAATATTTATTTTAATAAATAATATGTGCTACGTGATATGTAATTGGAGAATGTAGGAAAAAGTTAAGTGTAGGCCAAATAATACATACTAGATATGTGTAAGCATTTAAAAAAATAGGTATAGAAAATTAAACTTTCAGTGTAAAAATTGTTTTCAGTAATAAAAAAAAAAAAAAAAAAAAAAAAACACGTTTAGCATTTTTATTTACATGTCAATGTATATCACAACCAGTTTTTCTTTCAATGCGCCTCTCAATACAACTGGTTAGAGTTCTTGTTCTGGGTATTTTAACATAAAAGAGCACAGTTTACATCAAAGCATTTTCTCAACAATTTATAAAAAAAACTTCTGTTGCCAATAGACAGAGAATGAAAGCATCGAAATAAAGCAAAAAATAATTCATTTTTGCTGCGTTATGCTAGTGTTTTGAAACAAAATAAATATTAAGTCCAGAAAATAAACTTAATCACGCGAAGTTGTATTGAAATTTATAGAATTGTATGTGCATTTTTAATAAACTTCTTTTGCAGGTATTTACAATATATATATATATATATGTATATTACCTGTATAAGAGGAAAAATAGTGTTGGAAAAAAGGGTATTTTTCTACGCGCTTCTTGACATCATAAAAGACTTATTTTTTAATATGCACATTACCCATATACTTTTTAGACGTTGCTACATTTAAGCTACTACTCTTCCATAAAATAAGTTTAAAACATACGAAAAATTTCATGTTTGTGTATTAATATATAGATAATTTAATAGTCATTTATATACCAGCACAGCTGTCAACATTTATGTCGTAGCATTGTCTTTACCCGTCTGCTTTTAACCCCACAATAAAATAGTAAAAATGTGTTATAAGAATTGTGAAAAAAACATGATATTTAATAATTACGTTAAATAAAACATATAGATTTTTTGTGACATTATAAATCAGGCTTTATATTTAAAAAAAAAAAAAAAAAAAAAAAAAAAACTCATGTGGAAAATATATACTTCCAAAGTCACTATTATTATTATAAACAAAAATGATCAATTTTACTGAATCTGGTCTACCAGAATTATTTATCTGATTGACTGAAAATTGTCCTCATTGCGCACAATAACACTATTTTTTTTTCTAAATTAAATATTATGAAAATAAGCTTAAATTCAGTCCAGCAGTTGAGAAATATGCAACAAATGTCGATAGATTAAAGTTTGATTAGCGTGAAGATTTACAGGGCTAAACTAAAGCATTCAGATACATAAAGGGCTATAAATGAAAATTGCTGGAAATTCATCTTTTTGTGTAAAGAGTTTATTTGCACTTCCAACAACCTTAAAGGTGATTATTAATCTACTTCTCTGTCCGTCGTTGATGACGTAAACTAAGTACGTTCACAATTAATCTGCAAAGAGTAACGCACAGTTGGAAAATGTTAGTAATCTATGCGAAACGCATGATTTATCGTTTTTGTTTCATTTGTTCGAAGCATGCAGATCGATTTTTAATGATTAGAATTTTATTTATTTAAATTATAGTTATTGGATGGCAAAACGCAATTCGGTTAATGACGTCGACGATTGGTACGACAACTTTTGATAAATTCGCAGAATTATTTACTTTTTTTTGTATCCAAAACAAATATAATCTAAGTTTCTCTATTTAAATCTGAAATATTTTTAAGTAAACAACATGCAATTTGAAAATTTATCAAGGCCATTAACTTAATCAAATATTTTATTTCAATGCTTTTTAAAAAAGAAAATTTTAAAAATCCAATAATTACTTTTAGAGAGGGTTTACTTTCGTAACAATTGCAGTAATTATATACTTCGTTTCCAGTTAGAGTAAATAAGAGTTTTTCAATACAGCGGGAAATGTTTGTTTTTCTGAAACTATGAACGATATTTGTTTTCAAATAACTTTGAAATGATTTATTGGAAACGTTTAATAAAGCGAAAAATTCACAGAGTGACAAAAGTCCGTTTGTTCATTTCGTAATTGCATAGAAACAGACTTTCAAAAAATCGAAACTTGGTTTCACATGACTACTGTGATAGAAATGAATGCAATCTCCATTATTTGAGAGGATGAAGGACACACTCCTAAGCCAGTATAGTTTTTCTTTACTCTGTGTATAGGAGAGCAAGAAATGATCACCAAAATCTGTGATGAATGTTTGGCTAATCCTGTAACCGCATATATCTTGACTTAAAGATTAATTAGTCTAAATATTGTAGTCGTAGTCAATATGCAGTTTATAAAGAATAACTAAAGAGATTGAAAGCATTCAGAGAGACAGAGCCGTGTTTCAGTAATTAATACAACTTTTGGAAAACTGGTAGGAGTGTCTATGAAAATATAAAAAATATTTTACATTCAGCACACTACTAGTATACGTAGAAATGTTGTTTTAGCATCGAAAAGAACATTAACACATATTTTTTTTTCCTTTTCTGAGATACGAATTCCTGCATTGTGCTACACAAGAAAAATATAGATTCGAAAGTTACTGATTTGTTTAGTCTTTTCTCATTGTTTAGTCTTTCTTTTCAAAAGTATAAATTAATGAATAAGTATATTTCAAGTCACATCCTTTTAATTTAAAGAAGTGAATTAAAAAATCGATCCTTTTGTGCAGTATTGTAAACATGATTTTTTTCGTTTAAATAGTAAAATTACTACAGTATAATTTTACTAAATAACTGAATACAAGACAATGTAAAAGAAGATAATGTAAAAGAAAAGTAAAACTCTTTTGTTAGTAAAATGATAAAAAATTATGTTTTGCTTTTAAAAATATTTTAAAAGATAATTTAATTTTTATTTATTTTTTTTTAATGAGTGATGATTATTTATTTTTCATTGGTTTGAATAATATATATATATATATCTTTGTACAATTTTCAGCATTTTCACTGAAAAGACAATATCCAACAAATTTATTTAGTACTGCTCAAAAAGGCTTTTGAAAAATTATATTTTATGTAAATAATTCTGTTTTTTCCTGAGAGAAATATTCTGTATAGGAATTTAACTAAATCTCTTTCATTATTTCTATAAAAATAAAAGAAAAAAACACTATACTTGATACTTTATGATACATGAGAAACAAAATCTGAAGAATATCCTAAATCATTGAAACTGTAAAGGTAGCTACACCATTTAACTCAAACTTTTAAATTTGCCCATTTTATTTGTGATAAATTATTAGACTAAAGTATTATTTTCACATCTGAGTAATATGGAAATAAAGAAAAAAATAAATCTTGGTTTTCCGAGGGATCCTTATATGAATGATTTTTCTGAGAGAGGAAATTTGCACGGTCGAATATTACTTGCGCTCAAAATGTACCTCGAGCAATACACAGACATGTTTCACAGAGTTGATATTTGTTTCTGGAGACAGTATAATGGAACATATACAGAACTTGAGGAAAAAGGAAAAGGTTCTGAGATTGACATACATATTATACCAATTGTTATTCATAGACAGAACGTAGATGTATCTGATTTCTGCTACCCCTACCCAATGAGTGATGTCACATTTGTAACTCGAAAACCAGAATACAAACCACGAGTGTTTGGTATCTTTGAAACGTTTTCGGTATCAGTTTGGACAGCAATCCTATCAGCATTAATGACAATGATTGTAATACATTATTTTTTCTTGAAATGGAAACATAACAGAAGCCATATTTTGTTTCACGTATTTGCGATACTGATGAAGCAGAGTGCCCTGATAACACCTTCCTCGCTTGGAGAAAATATCCTCATGTATTCATGGGTGATCGGAGCCATGATTCTTTGCCTATCTTACGATTCGGTGTTTCTATCTTTCCTCTCATTCCCACCAGTTACTAAAGTAAAAGATTTGTCGGATTTGTCTTCGGCCGTAGAGAGAGGAGATTTCCATTGCATGGCATTCATAAATCACGGTATTGCTCAATATTTGTGGAATTCAAAGCAGAGACACTTACGAGTGATTGCAAGGGACATCGTGAACAATAGTTTGAGTTACGGAAACCCCTTGGCCAAGTTTGTGCTAGAGGGTAAGAAGCAAAATCTTGCTTTTTTCGTTAAAACTGAACTTGCAGAATGTTTCGATGGAGAATATTTTATTTCAGAAGATCATTTTCAAAAACATTTGTCTGCAATGGAGATTCGACGAGGTTTCTGTTGCAAAGAGATGATAGACACATTCGTGCATAGAATGATGGCTTCAGGCCTTTATTTCAAATATTTTCGTGACTTTCAGCTTGGATCTCGTCACTTGTTTTCATCATATAATTCGGAATCCGATACCACTAACCGAAAGTTAACTCTCACAGACGTTGCTCCAGCATTTATATTTCTCTTGTGTGGCTACTTTATATCGTTTCTGGTTCTTCTTGCTGAACTGTATTTAGGTCGCAAGAAAAGAAAGCCTAAGATGTCTGAGAAGAAGAAAAGGAAAACTGCATGGAGAACAACTTCTGCAGCATACGGTTCTCAACGATAATATTCTTTTTTTTTTTTTTTTTTTTTATATATATATAAGTGAGCAATACGCAGTTTTTAATGAATTATGATTTGTTTACTTATCATTTATTTTATATATAAAATATAATTTTATTTAATCAATCAGTTTATCTGAGCATTTAAAAATTTATTTAAGGATATTTTTTTAACTTGTTAGATTGAAAAATAATAATAATATTAATAATAATAATTATGAAGTGGCAATAGATAAATATCTTTTTTAGCTATACCTTCTTCTTCAAAGAAAATATTTACTACATCCATTCTATTTACTACAAATATTTACCACATTCCTACTTCTGTAAGTTTTATCTGAATTAGATTCTATCTGAAAAACACGTATTACTCACTGAATCACGATTAATTTTTGCACTTGCTTCGCGTGCAATTAATTATACAACTGCTTCACGTGCGCGATATTTACAAGATCGTAAAATTAACTCTTTGTTCTCTACATCCAAATCGCCAATACTCTAAAGTTTTTTTATATTGAGTTTCTTCTGAGCATAATGACATCGCTCTTTCGTGGCAGTGAAACTCAGAAGGTGGAAGATTAACACACTGTTATATACGCGAGGGTGTAACATACCAACACGCTTGCAACGTTCACTCCTTATTTTCGTTTGAAATTTGCTAAACTAATTTCAAAACTCGCTATTAGACATGTAGCTCATCATAACTATATTTAAAAAAAAATTGTAATAACATTTTTGATTTTGGGATTTTTTGGTTCTGAAAGAGCTATTTGTTAACTGTTTAAATTTAAATAATAATTAATTTAATCAATAAGTATATTTGAATGTAAATACTTTAAATACGATTGTTGTTGTTGCAGTTGTTTCACCTCAAAATAATAGCAAGTCCATTATGAAGTGAAGGAAAACAGGCACGAGCGTATCATTAAAGCGGTAGTTGCGTACTCGAGCCTAAAAATCAATTTAAAGTGACTCCTGTGTATTGGTTTCCCTGCACTACTGCTGCTGCTAACTACCAATTAAAGAAGAACCCAAAAATTTAAAAAGCGATTAAAACAAGGGAAAGTAATGCATAAAGAGTAAAGTGAAACTTGCAGATACCCGTCAGAACTTGGGATACTTAACTGTGCTACTAAATACTTTTATATTTTGTCTCAGAACCACTACTTTAAACCAATATATATATATATATATATATACTGTTTTGTAAAAGATAGAAGGTAGAGGAAAGAAGAAAACTGATATAAATTAAAGATATGTAAAAACTAAAAACTAACTTTTTTTTATCTATACAATCAGACTTCTTGACCATTTTATTAAACACACGTATTACTCATGTCGAACAATACTTCATGTGCCGTAGTAGTGCTGTTTATGTAATGCACCCAGAATATGCAGTCAGGAATCATGTGGTTTAAGATTATTACTTGAAATATTTGAAAATTTTGTAATTTTCATGTTACGTCCCTTTCCTAATCCTTCAAATGAAAATTTGGTTACTTTTATTAGTCATTCCCCCCCCCCCCCCCTTTAAAAAAAATTATAAAACCCACACACTATAACAGTTAAAAAAATTGTTTCTAGCCAGTTTTTTCAAACGTTTTAAAAGCGCATAAATGCAAAACTTAACTGCTGTGGCTATCACAAAACATTAGCCTCTATTTTCCGGCAAAATTTTTATCAAAGTTATTTTCTCATGATGAAAGCAGATGATTTTCATTACAGAGAAGTATAGCACTAACTGTTGAAAGAAAGTCAAATTTTTCTTTCATGTTTTAAATACAAATTTTAAGAAATTTACATGAAAATGTAGTAACCAAATAGTAATCTAGTCATGTGCTCAATGTAGATAAATTTTAATTTAGAAAAGTGTAAGCTTTGTTGTGGAAAGAAGTCAGTTTTTTGTGATTTCGAGCGACATCTTTTTAATTTATTATTACTATTATTATTATTACTTGTTAAAAATGGAACAGCCCTTTGTTTCAAAGGTATTGTCGAGTTCTTTTTAAAAGTACTCTTGCTAAAATAATACACTCCCGAATATTGTTTTTTCTCTTATTCACTGTCATGTCCTGCAACAAATGCCGAGATTGTAGTTGTGATTGTTAATGTCGATTGAATACAAGTTTGTCGTAGATGTGTGTGGGATAATTTTCTCTGGAAATCATCACTTGGACCATTGCTTAAATTGTTCATTAATATATGTATATTGGAAATGGTGGAACTTCATTATCGGATCATCCAAAAACTAGAATGATATGATAATGAAAAAAAAAATGCACAATATTCTTCAATGTTTAATTAATTATGTATACTTATTAATTCCTTCTTCAGTATTTACACAACTTATAAATTTAATTTTAAATAAACTGGTGTAGTTTCGACATCTTTCCCTATATATACGGGGAAGATGTCACTTCTCATGAAATAAGATGCAAAGCCACAACATATAAGAAAACTAAGACAAACATTTTAATATTACCAGTGAATTAAAAATAACTTTGTAATATGAAACAAATTTGAAAATTGATTTTTTTTTTTTTTTTTTTTTTTTTACTTTGCTAAAATTAATAAGGTTACAAATTTGAATGTTAACCTGAACAACATTGAATTTAGTGCAAATGATCACCATTGCATTATCTAAGCTACCATTTCTTGCATTCTACGTGCAACGTTGTGGAGGCAATAGCTTTTTTTGTGTTGGTGGAGGCAACTGCTGATGACAGTTGATTGCCTCTAGTTCTGCTGGTGGAAGCAATTGCTGATGTAGGACTATTGTCACATGCGCCATTTGTGAGAGCAACAGTTGTGTCATTGCTGGAACGAACAGAGATAGCATAGGCATGACCTGTGATTTCTTGTGGGTTATAAAAATAAATCGCAGTTGTTAAAAACCCAGAAGTTCCATTTCCTACAGTGGCTGCCTTGCTCCGATCTGTATTCAGGAGAGATACTTACTGAAGACTTGAAAATTTGTTAAAGTAATATTATAAAAATTGTAATTATTGTAATATTATGATTATAATTATAAATTTCATTTATATATTGCACTATAATATACAGTATATAAAGTAAAACATAAAATTTAAATTTTATTTCATTTAATGTATTTCTTAATCATGTTGTGTGTTTCCCCAAGTATGGGATGAAGGCGTCACACACGCTTATTTTCCTATTGCTGCAAGGTTAAGGCCACTTCTGTTTACTTTGTGTATGTAACAAAATAAAGAACTCACTCATATTGCATATGTATTATTTAAAACAAAACATTTGTTTATGAATTTTAAATATGATAAACCAAATTTTAATCACAAGGTTAAATCTTCACGAGATCCCCCCCCCCCCCAAAAAAAAAAAAAAAAAAAAAAACGGCAATTAAAGGCGGTAAATTAATATAAGTTTACAATCCATGCGATCACTGGGACAAGACTTCTGACATATGTTGTCAGTATTACCATCTGTTGATTCATAAAAGGTCTAGAAACAAACACGCGTCTTCTCCCGAATTACCTTATATATATATATATATATATATATGCGTGTGTGTATGTATCTATGTAAATACATATATTATATATAAATATGTATTAAGGTGTCCCATAAATGAATGGATATATATATTTTTTTTATCCTATACGCGTACCCACTAATTTTTTTTCTATTTGGTCCTAAAAACATTTTAGTACAATATCAGCTCTGTGGGATAATGTTATCCCATGCCGAATTGATGGGAATATCCCAATATCTATATTAGATTTTCCCGTCTAATATACAGGATGTCCCAAAAGTCTTAAGACATTTTTAAAAATCATAACTATTGAATGAATTGATAGAATTGAACGTGGTTTATAAAACAAATCATTCTCGTGAAAGTTTTCTTTTCTCTTGTAAATTAAAAATTAATTAAGTTTATTTTTTTGTCGACGATAGTTAGACAAACAGCTAAATTTTTCGCAATTTTTCGCACGGATGAAATAGAAAAATATGCAAATGAAAGTCGTATAAATTGCACAATTTTGCGATTATAACTGCTTATTTCTTATTTTGCCTCCCACTAGTGGATAAATGAAGTTTTAATTGCGATGCTGACTTGATGGATAATGCTTTGTTGGTGAAGGTGTTTTACTTCAGGTAAGAACCGACGACTGAAGCTGAAGTTAGCAGTATTCTGCAAACTGTAATTTGTGGTGATGTCAGACACATAGAATGGGATTTATGCGCCTGTAAAAATTTGCATGCGAAAAAGTATAGCTTTTCTCATTAGATGTGTGATCTGGTCACGCACAGCGCCCTCTATCGGCAAATAGCTTAACGATATTTTTTATTTAGTAAAAATATTCCCCCTTCACGAGAATATTTTTTTCGGAAATCGCGTTCAATTCTATCAATTCAATCGATAGTTATGAATTTTTAAAATGTCTACAAACTGTATACAGGGCACCCTGTAAAAAAAAATCGGAAAAAAATTAATTACAAAAGTTCAAATTCGAAATTCGAAAAAAAAAATCAATAAGGTGCACACCTGCAGGGTCTCAGATACCCATCTATCAAGTTTTATAACTCTGCGATGAGTAGTGTGAGCACCAGAGCGTAGACAGACAGACAGACACATACACAGAGATATACACGCACGCAGACACTTCTCTTTATTTATATAGATTAAAGCGCAAAGCTCCTATTACTCCAAAATGAGGTCATTTGCTTATGCTCGAAAATATTTAAGCCAATCAGAAATAGTCACATTTCTGCCACTTGTATGGTGTCAAAATTAAAGTACTTTTGTAATCGAAAAATCATTAAAAGTTATCATTAAAAGTTAAGTGTGGAGACGTCAGAACGTCACCACAGTTGTTTCAATTAAGCTGGATCCAGCAAAGTAGAAAGTGGGGACGGTTAAAATCGCTTCTTCGCCAGTGACTCGGCGAATGTTGAGGTCGAAGTAGTTTTGTGTCAGCAGGGAGCTGCATTGAAAGAATTAGTTTCCGAGTGTTAGATAAACTAGAAGTCATTTTAAAAGGATGGATTGAAATGTAGTGAAAGGAGGGTGTAGGAAGAAGTATAAAATGGAGATGGTTTTAGTAGTTGGGTGTGGATGTTGGAGGATATTATAGCGGATGGTCGGAGTATATTATAGAGTGGATATTGGAGTATTATAGTGGATTGGAGAAGGTCTTATTCTGGAGAGTTAGTAGAAAGTTAGTTGTGATGAGAGTTAGTACGAGTTTTTGTTAGCGCTCGTGAAAGTGACTTTCGACCTGTAGGGAATCCTCTGATCGAAAGGGAAGTTAAAGCAGTGGAGTTACGAGTGCAACCATCGCTACACCTTCAATTGTTTGCTGGGGTGAGATATTTAAAATTATCTAACTAAATTGTTGATTCATATATCTTGATTAAGTAACATGCTGACTGAGCTAAGTTAATTGCCAGGCCACCCTCCCATCAATCTGCTTAAATAAACTTTAGTTAT
The DNA here is from genome assembly GCA_963930645.1 of Salticus scenicus. Taxonomy (NCBI): domain Eukaryota; kingdom Metazoa; phylum Arthropoda; class Arachnida; order Araneae; family Salticidae; genus Salticus; species Salticus scenicus. Next base: position 218,465,210 of record OZ005660.1, on the reverse strand, counting down.
TGTTATTTAAAGTCTTGTGTTCGCTTAGTAATCTAATTAAGTAAGTTAAGATGGAGTTTGCATCGACGCAAACTTCACAATATAACTTTATAAAGAGAAGAAATGTCTCCTTCTGAATCTGTATACGAGGTCGGATAAAAAATACGGTGAAAACTTTTATTACGTACAAAGTGCAGTCGGTAGCAAAAGTCTCCGAACGCTAACGAAGAATCCTATGTAAAAAATGTACACTTGATACAGTTTTGTTAAATAAATCCTTGTCGAATCCTGTTTTTAGACTGACTAAGAACAGGATTCGACAAGGATTTATTTAACAAAACTGTATTAAGTGTACATTTTTTATATAGGAATTTTTGCTAGTGTTCGGAGACTTTTGCTACCATCTGTAACAGCTTGCATAAAATTTTGTTCAATCTCTTTCAAAATACTGTCCTTCGCAAGCCATACACTTATTGTTAATTTCTTTTTGGAAGCATTTCTGGAAGGCCCCTTTCAGAAGGACCTTCAGCTGCTCTATCGTGGCCCTTTCAATCTCGGAAAAGGTTTTAAAACGCTTTCCTTTTAACACGGTTTTTATTTTTGGGAAGAATCAGAAATCGCATGGTGCTAAGTCCGGAGAGTAAAGGGGATGTGGACAGACAGCAAGGCATTTGTGGCTAAAAACTCATGAATCAGAATCAAGGTGCGATATGGCGCGTTATCGTCAGGAAGCAGAAAGCCACTGGCCCTTTTTTTGGTCTTGTGCTTCGTATATCTTCTCACAAACGTTGTCAAAAGCCCTCGTAATAATCAAAGTTTTCATTTGTTCCCTTTGGAACAAACACTGATCTTACCATGCCCTCACTATAAAAAAAAAGAAAAAAAAAGATTATTTTCTTCACATTCGACTTTGACAGACGTGTCTCTTAGGGCGAAGACAGCCACTCGATTTCTATTGGGAACTCTGCATTTTCGTTTCAGGGTCATAATCATACACCCAACTTTCATCTCCGGTTATAATTTTGGACATGAAGTTCGAATCTACTTCAAGACGTTTCTTTAACTCCGTGCAAATTGACACACGAGTTTCCTTCTGTTCGTCTTTCAAAAGTCTGGGAACAAATTTCGCACTGAATCATTTCATTTGTAAATCATCGTCAAAGTGCCTTGCACGGACCCATACGAGATGTCCAGGTCCTCGGCAAACTCTCTAATTGTCAATCGTCGGATTATACGAATCATTTTTGCCCCTTTTTATACGTTTTCATCTGTTTTTTACCGTTGCTCATCTTTAATCGACCCATTTCCGCTTTTTAATCGCTGATACCACTTACAAACAGTCTTCAGAGTAATCATATTATCGCCATACACTGATTTTAGCATTTCATGAGCTTCTTTGGTACTTTTTTGCAACTTAAAACAAAATTCAATGTTAGCGCGTTCTTTAAAATTCATGATGTGCGACAAATATCGTAAACACAACCTCACTATTACTTCGGAAGCCGACAGAAAAGTTACAACTTGTTACAAATTTGGCTCAGATTATCTCATCTATTCAGACTATTGAACGTATTACTTCAAATGGATGTAGCATCAGCTGTTGCTAGCATAAAAAAAATTCCCACCGTATTTTTCGATCAGACCTCGTATATCGTCCATAAAGTGTTCATTTCTGGGCATTTTTCCACCCTTTCCAGGAGCAATAAAACATTACACAAAATTTTTTTTTCGTGAATAATCTTTAAGGAACATTTTTCTATATAATTGATTCGAAATTAATTTATTTTCATTAAATACATTTAACAAATTACAGTCTTATTCTATTTATTTATAAACGTGTAAATTGAAATTTAGTGATTGTATTATACAACGTATAATTTACAGAAAAAATCTTTAACTGAAGTAAATTTTTATTTAGACTTTTATTGTACACTATATATTAATATTGAAAACATACATAAGAATGCAGTTTTTTATTATTAACATTTTATTGAATGAGTTGGATTAAATTTAACAAAACTCTTTTGCATTTCTATGTGCTAATATAGTTATAAAAACAATTAATACTAAACTTAAACTTTAACAAGAATTAAGCTCCCAATTTAATTTTCTTGTACAATTAACGACGTTTATTTATTTATTTATTTACAAAAGCTATTGACACGCTAATTCATGAGAAATTTTATTTATATTTTTTGCAATTGTAACTTAAATTCTTAAACAAGCAGCATTTAACTCATATTCCTTAGACTTTCTGTTTCTTATTTTTAATTTTTATGTAATTCAAAAATTAATTTCAGAAAGTAATACGCATAATACATATTTTGTGTAATATTATTTGATTTTTAGTTGCTTTTTAAGAGAAAATTCTAGTATAAAATAAAAAAATGAAAGCAATTATTTAGTTCAATACCATGCTACTTTTTATTTCAGAAGAGAAAGCATATAATAATAATAATAATGATAATAATAATAACAAAAAGAAAAAGGAGTGAAATGAACAACATCAAACGAGAACAATTTATGTTGAAAAGATATCTGTTCTTGAAAACTAAATACATGAATAAATAAATAAAAATATGACATTCCGGTAAACACTTTAAACAATTACTTTAATGTAATTTTCTGTTTTTTTTTCTTTCTTTCAGAGGACATATGTTAAACTATTTTTATAACATGCACATAGTGTGTGATATTTTATTTTAAAAAAATGTACTGAAAAAGTGACCTTTTTTCTTGGAAGATGTGCTTTCTGTTTTGAAGATGATAAGTTTTCGATATTCTGCAGTTTTTTTTCTTTTCTTCCCTTTTTCTTTTCCTTTAAGTATTTTAACATTTATTTTGTAAATTTTTTTTATGTGTTTCTTTAGTGTAATACAGTTATAAGCATTTTTCCTTCATTCAAGTAAAATCAAGCATTATTTATATATATATTAAATATTTGAACAAGTAAACATATTCCATGCTGTGAACTTTTAGTGTTGTAGCAAAATCAAATGCACTGCCCGACATAAAAAATTAAACATCATGAAAGATTGCGGTGAACATGCTGAAAATTGATACAGAGACAGAGAATGCATATTGTGATAAGTGATTTTATTGACAAGGAGATCACTTTAATACAGCGATGAAACACAGGGTGATCAGAAGGAAGTAGGACCGCCTCTCACGGTAATGCAAGCAGCAACTCTGCAAGGTACTAATTCAATTAGTGCGCGGATAGCGTCCTGAGTTATGAAAGCCCATATGCTCTCAGCGATCGTCCATAGTTCATCCTCCGAGTTAGGTTGGGGCAGAGCAGACAAACGACGGCTAATCATATCCACACGTGCTCGATGGGTGTGAGACATGGTGACACTGCCGACCTAAGAAGGAACTGGACATGTTGCAAGGCTTGTCAGCTAATGATTGCCGTATGTGGTCGCGGATTGTGCTGCTGGAAAATACCATTTTGCAGCCTCTGCATGTAGGGTAGCACCAACGGCTGCAGCACCTCAACAACATATTTTCGTGCCGTCTATGTGCCTCTGGTGCATACCAGGGGTTACCTGCTGTCGTGACTGATGGAGCCAGAAACCGTTATACCACGCTGATAAGAAGTATGGCGTTCAACAATAGTGGTCAGGTTGGTTCTATCTCCCCAACGCCTTAGACTCTTACCCGAGGACTGTAATTAGACAAGCTGTGCCAAGACTCGTCGCTGAGCACTACACTATGCCATTCGGTCGTCAATGTGGCTCGGTCCCGACACCATCTAAATCTTTCACATCGGTGAGTCGTAAACCGCTTTCCTCCAATCGTGAAACCGTTCTCCCATATATTGGAGTGTCCAAAACTTCCTGAACGTTCCACAAAATCAAGAGAGTAGATGAATGAGGGTCCGTCTTCGCCTCTCTTTGGATGCGTCGATCTGTGCGTTCTGTTGTACGCTTAGTTGGACCTTTTTTCCCCCGGTGACTCACATTTCCTTCTTTGATCCCTCTGGTCCAAATTCTGTGTACAGTGGAAGCACCACTGTGCATTTCAACAGCGATACGACGGTAAGACCAACCTGCCTGACTTAAACCTACAGTTTAACTCCTCGTAAAATCATTCGATTGCCGAAACTGCCCTTAGTGTCGTCTTCCCGGCATCTCTTAATCCACTCGTACCTTCAGAAAAAAGAAACTTATCAAACTTCTGGATTCTTCAGTCGACAGAGAGAAGCGACTGTTTGTTCATCCACCGTTTCCTAACATTTTTTATCCCGTGCTATAATCACGTGATCAACTTGCACGTCGGGCCATCTGCAAAAATTGTTCAGCTGCGAAATTTGCATATTTGTGCGACTGAATCTTCATGGTGTTGCATTTTCAATGTCGGGCAGTGTACGTATATTTCAGATTTGAAAATGTTTTGTGTTTTTGCTTAGTATATAATCAAGTAATAACCAGTATACTTGACAGATTTTATATAAGGGAGAAACGTTTGAAACAAATCCATTGAAAACCGGAAGTCGAAAATTTTTACGAATGCCATACTTTCTTCTATTGAATATAGAAGAAAGTAAAAATAAAATATAACAAAATAAATGATAAAAATTTGCTATATTATAAATTTTTTATGTGTGTTTTTATTACATATATACCCTTTATTTGCGTTCATCTATTTATTACTTTCTTTTATATTCAATAGAAGAAAGTATGGAATTCTTAAAAAATTTTACACCTCGTATATTTGATGGATTTACTCGTTTTGAGAGCTGTAGAGCAATTTGACCATTTTTATAAAAAAATCTAACTGTCTCTCTGTGTGTGCCAAAATTTTGTGGCAACTGTATCTCAGGTAATACTGCACAGAATTTCAAACAAATAGGTATGTAGTTACACATTAACATAAATAAGTGTCTATCAACTTTTGGTAAAAATAGTCCAACAGCATGCGTTGCCATCCAGCTTTTTCTAAATTTTGAACATAATGGGATAGGACAAAATTTTGAATAAATGTGCAAAAAGAAAATAATTTATTAATAATCATTATGAAATTTAAAAGAATTGTTTGTAACAGAGATAGTCAACAACTGATAAAAAAAATTGTGTATGTAGGAGCCTCGACTGAGGGGGGGGGGGGAAGCCCACCCCTCGAGGGAAGTAAATTTGTGTGATGAGTATCTTTCAAAATAGCTCGTCAATACCTTTAAAACGAATGGTTGAACCATCGATCTGCGATAATTTAAAATAAAGTTATCATTCTTTTTTAACAACAACAACAACAACAAACTAGTATGTTGTGGCCACTACAAGACTTTCTTCTAAATTTTCCTATACAAATTCACTCAATAACAATATTAAAAAAAATATATATATGATTTTTTCGTGAAAAGTAAAAAAAAAAAATCGATAACTGTGTTTTAAATTATCACATATTAATAGTTCAACCATTCGTTTTAAAGGTATTGACGAGACCTTTTAAAAGATACCCATCTTGAAAATTTACCTCCACCCCGGGGGTACGTCCCCCCAGGGGTGGGAAGCGATGCCCCCACATGCACAATTTTTTTTTACTAATTAACTACTACTATTATCAATAATTCATATTAATATTACAATCACAGATTAAGAATAACTCTCATTATGTATATTTATACGAAATTTTGCCCTACACTGCCATGTTAAAAGTTTAGAAAAAATACGATCACAGCGCCACCTGTTAAGCGATTGATTCCCATATCTAATCAGCACCAGTTTATGTCAGGGGCAAACTAAATACCAGGATTGCTTAAATTTCGTAAAAAAAAAAAAAATACGATTTTTTTTTCTGTTTTTTTTTCGTTAAAAGTAAAAAAAATCGATAACTTTGTTTTAAACTATCACAGATTTATAGTTCAACCATTCGTTTTAAAGGTATTGACGAGACCTTTTGAATAATACCCATCTTGAAAATTTACTCCCCTCGAGGGGGGACTACCCCCCCAAGGGGGGGGGGTGGCGAGGCTCCTACACATACAAAATTTTTTTCCCTGTTGACTATCTCTATTATAAATAATTCTTGTAATTTTCATAATGATTACTAAAAAATAATTCCCTTCATGCACATTTATGCAAAATTTTGTCCTACATCACCATGTTAAAAATTTAGAAAAAGCGGGATGGCAACGCAACCTGTAAGACAATTTTTACCAAAAGTTGATAGGCACTAATTTATGTCAAGGTGCAACTACATACCAACTTGTATGAAATTCTGTGCAGCAGTTCCTGAGATACAGTTGCCACAAAATTTTGTCACACACACACACACAGACTGACAGACAGACAGACAGACAGACAGACAGACATTTTCTAAAAATGGTCAAATCGTGTTCTACATCTCTCAAAACGTGTAAATCCATCAAAAAACCCGAGGTCGAAAATTTTTACGAATCCAATACCTTCTTCTATTGAATATAGAAGAAAGTAAAAAGTAATATTGAGAATAAAATTGACTTTTTTGGGATATTTAGTGTTATACTACTTCTCTAACATAGAAATCGTCTGCATTAGCATGGAAGATAATTTTTTTTTAAATAATAATGTTAATGAATTATTTTTACTGAGGGAATTTGTATAGGAATATATAGAAGAAAGTCATGTGGTGGCCAGAACATACTATTTTTTTGTTAATATTTCATAGATTTTCTGGAAGTGTCCTGTAAAGAGAGAAATTTTATGACAATAATCTGGTCATAAATTAGGCGTAACAAATGACGAATGAATGGGGTATTTTTGTCGTTAACTGTACTTTCTAGGGGCAAAATACATTTAATGACTGTTAATTCGGCACTTTGAGTATACCAATGTATGTATTTTATGCTAAATTATTTATAAAAGTATATTGCAAATAAACATTTGTCTATAGAAAAATTATTTTCCCTAAAACAAGAAATGTGTACGTAAATTAATAAAAAGGAAGCTACATAACAATGATTATTAATCATACACATTTTTATTGTATTAAAATATTACATTTCTGTTTAACATTTAAGCACTTGGTTATATAAATGAAGCAATTATCCTGCAGCATCAGCAAAAGAAAAATCGACCCAAAATCAAAAAAATTCTAATTCGTTATGTGTTTGTGCACCTGGGCTTGTCAGTCATACCAACCGATAAAAAGGAGTGGACTGGACACTAACTAATCTTCTTACGTACCTAGTACCCACCATTTCGTCGAATTGAAATTTCCTTTCCTTTTGTTTTCCCCATTCCTATAGAACAAATCCCTAAATATCTCAAAAGGGAAGCTTGAATGGAAAAAGAAGGGGGTAGGAAATTTCTTGTCGGCGAAACGGGGGTTACACCCCTATAACATACGTACCAATTTTCAGTTCATTTGAACAGAACATTTAGACTTACATGTATATACACACACATACATATATCACTGTAAAAATAGCAAAACTGAACTCATGGGACCTCAAAACGTATAGATATACCAAATGTCGAATTTTTTTTCCTTGATTACAATACTATCCTTACATATGTATAGATGGAAAGTAAAAATTAAACAAATTTAAAGTGATTAAAAGTATTCACAAACGGAAACTTTTGAATAAAAATAAAAATCAGTATGAAGAAAGCAATTACAGCTTTCACTGGACGTCGATGCTAAAGCAATTGATTATTTACGACTCTAATTTCTCATGAGACTTCACTTCATTAATCGTCATTGGATTTGAAATAATTCGTGTTAATTTTGGTTTTATAACAAAAAGAAATTGCATTTGGAATTTAGAAGTGATGATTAATTCCTAAATACCTTTATAAATTAAAATCTACTCTAATTTGTATTTTACAAATTATACATTTCCGGTAACTTAATAGACTTGTAGAAGGGGAAAAAAAATCCCTCCATTTTTTTCCCTTCCAACAATATGTTTTATTTATGGTCAAGCTATTTCACATGTTTTATGCTAAATAAATGCACCAAACTTATTTTGTGAGATACATAGTAATGAAATTTATTTTTATTAAGTTTTGGTGTGTATAAGCCGAAAAGTGGCGGTGCTGTTACTTCAGGAGTTTCCCAGATGGCTATACGTTAGCATCTATTATTAAAAATTGCAATGAACTGCATATGTAAAACAAATTGTGAGAAGATATATTGATTAAATTGTTCTTCATTTTAACCGGTAGGTGCCACAGTTTTATAAAATATTGTTAAAAAAAAAAAAAAAAAAAAAAAATGGTCGGATTAAAAAAGAAAAAAAATTCGACTTTCGGTTTTCGATGAAATTGCACATTTTAAGATATCCTGAACATGATTCAGCCGCTTTTAAAAAATTATTTTCTGCTGGTATGTGTGTGTAAGCTGCGTTAGTAAGATTTTGTATCTCAAGGACCAATGGAGGGATTTTGAACAATATAGATAATTCCTTAGCCTTTGACTTAAATTACTGTTGATTAGTTTTTGAAGTATATCACCCAATAGATGACGATGCTGTTCTGTGATTCTTCCCATTTATGTGAAGGCTATATCTCAACAACTTTTGTACTATATAAACGAACTAAACTAGGTATATGAGAGGGATAATATGTAAAATTCTGCAGCTTGAATGAAGTTGCAGAACAGCTGATAAATGAAATTGAAATGTTTCAATTTAATTCTGTTTACGAGAAAACAATATATATATATATATATTTTTTATAACACATAATTGCACCAAACTTTGTATGTGAGATGGACAGTATGTAAAACCACTGTGACACAATTTGGATGCATATCGGACGAATGGTGGCGCTGCTATGATGCAATTTAATTACATTTAAGGAAAGTCTATATCTCAGCTTCTATGTTATATATAGACATCAAATTCTCTATGTAAGCTATACATAAGGAACAAATATGCTAATTTAATTTAGGTGCATATTTCCCGACGGGTGGTTCTGCTATTACTTTCTACGATTTTCTAAATGGCTGTATAGGAGCTTCTATTAGTAAAATTTGCACTAAATTTCATGCATAAATTGTTTATAGTAAGAAAAGTAATAACAGCGATACGTTTTAGCTAATATATACGCAAGATCAATCAGCATTATTTTATTAATTTCTATCTCCCATAACAAGTTTGGTGTATTTTTATAACATAGAATCTAAGCTATGGCGCTCCCGTGAATAGGATTATATTTCAACACAACAGAGTCGCCTATAGTTTGATATGCACTTAAATGGAATCAGAAGTTTTATATATCCATTTCAGTTACCAAGTTTTGGTTCATTTTTGCGCCGTAGATGCAAAAAAATGACTTTCCTTTAAATGGAGGAAATTGCAGCAGAAAAACATCACAAGTTGGGTGATAGTTTCTTCTTAAAAGCTTATCAGCACCAATATTAGTTAAACGCGTTAGCAAATATCAAATTTTGATAAAATTACGTTCATTGGTCCAGTAGTTATAGCGTCCACAATATTTTACTTATATGTACACAGACAGACATAAAAAAAAAATGTTGATTAGTGTTCAGAACACCGGAAAACGCATAAATTTATAGAAGACTATAAGGAGAAAATTTTTAGGTATAAATTTTTTTTTCTCCCCAACGTTCTTTTATCATTCGCCGTTTGGCAAGAGAAGCAGAGTATATTTTATATGAATAGTATAATAAAATGTATATTGTGAAATGAACAGAAGAATTTTGATCGGTCGAATTGAGAGGCAAATAAGTACTGAAGTTTACAGGGATATGCGTCGTTGCGTAAATAAATATGCTGATAGTGATTTTTTATTAATTCGTTTGTTTTTCTTTAATTTTCTTTTAATTTATTTCCTTTTATTTATTTGTTTGAAGATTAGAGTAATTACTAAGACCATTGTTTTCACGTAAATTTTAATTTCTCAATTTATTATTTATATGCTTAAATAGACAAATTGGTCGAGTTCCGACCACTGGATAGTACTAGATATTATTATTACTTTGATATTCATATAATATTACATAATGTTCTAACAATTTTACTGTTTTCAAAATATTTATATTTTCCGTGTAAAAGAAATAAAGAAAAAAAAAAAAAAACTCCGAATTAATAGTCAGCTGAATAACCAAGTTAATGTATGAAAGTTGCGTCGATAATTTTTAATTTTTCTGTGCCAATGAAAATATATTTATAACTCTTTAACTGTCACTGATTTCTCTCGAAAACCCATCACTTACAATTTTTTTATCAAAAAAATTATCATTATTTCTTCCAAGCTTTTTCTCGACTTTAAAACTTTTTTTTCCTCTCTGACTGATAGTAAGCAGCACTACTCCAAAATTTAACAAACGATGATGCATAGAAAGCAAAGTAAATATCTTTATTTACTTAATTTTCTTGTTTCTTCTTTATATCTTTATTTATTTAGTTTCCTTGTCCTCTTTATTTATTTTCTTGTCTTGCAGCTAACGAAACGATATTTATAAGTCTTTAACTGTCACTGATTTCGCTTTGACACCCAACACTTAACATTTTTTCATCAAACTATTTTTCATTATTTCTTCCAAGTTTTTGTCGACTTTTAAACTTTAGCTTCCTCTGTGATTGATAGTAAGCAGCACTACGCCAAAAGTTAACAAAGAAGGGATGGGGAGAAATCAAAATGTAAGAGTCACTTTTCTTTTTATTTATAGACGCTAGTGAACAGTTCCTACTTTAATAATACACTAGTGACTAGTTTTTTCACTTGATAATGGACGTCATATTTTTTTATTTTTTTTTAACTGAAACAATTGTTGCGAGGTTTTTCTTTCTTTCTTTCTTTTCTTTTCTTTTTTTTTTTTTTATCATTTACTTATAAAAATATTTATTCATTAAATTAGTTATTATTTGATTTAAAGAAGAAATATTTTCCGAAAACCAAAAATGCTAATTTTATCTTTATGCATAGTTATAATGAGCTATGTTTCTAATAGCAGTTTTTGAAATTAGTTTAGAAATTTCAAACAAAAATATTGAGTGAAAGTTGAAGAGTTAGCATTTTCTACTCTGGCATGGATACACTGAAGGAAAAAAAAGTACATGTTACTGACATCTAGACACGGATTTGTTGCTGTTGTAAAAATAGTTCCATGTCATTCGTATAAATTCTAGTTCACTTTACAAGTCCGTTCTAAAACACCTTATTGGATTTAGAGCGTTTTCCTATATTATCGTAGTCGATGTCATTTAAAAGTTTTTTTCAAATAAAGGCGAACACAAGAGGCGAGTTTTAGTAACTACAGTTTTGTTTCATGGCCCATATTTAGGAAATCAAGAGAGAACATCTCGCAATACAAAGGTTTCACGATACTGCCAACATTTATAATATTGTTACACCATCTAGAAAACTGTAGACTGGAAATTATCGATCATTTCGTCTATACAGGTTATTTATGTATTTTATGTGCAAAACTTGGAAATCTATATTTATCGTTTAGGTATTATGAAAATGACTACTTATTCGTCCTAGATGAAAGCTGATATTATTTTTTTTATGGTGTAATACAAATTTAATCTGACATCTTCTGAGTCTCACGATCACGAAAAAATGATATGTTATGCTCAGGAAAATTGAATCCAACAAACTAGAAGATATTTTTATTTTGGATCACTGCGTAGACAACAAAGAATGAGGTTTGGGATCTGTGAAATTTTATGCAGAAGAAGTAACTGTATGCACGTGAATTGTAACTGCAATAACTATCAATTTTGACGTCACGTGAAGCAATTGCAAAAATTAATTGTGGTACCTTGAGTAATATGTAATTTTAGACAGAATTGAATTCAGACAAAAGTTACACATTAAAGTAAATTAAAAAATTATCTTTAAGAATCATACAGCAGAAGCTACTTTCCGTAAATATCTTCTGTTTTTCTTCTGGAATTTCTTGCGCTTTCCTTTCCTGCGACCTAAATACAACTCAGCGAGAAAAACCAGAAATGATATAAAGTAGCCACACAAGAGGAATATAAATGCTGGAGCAACGTCTGTGAGAGTTATCTTTCGGTTAGTCGTACCGGATTCCGAATTATATGATGAAACGATGTTGTGTAACGCGTGCTGAAAGTCGCGTAAATATTTGAAATAAAGACCTGAAGACATCATTCTATGAACGAATGTATCTATCACCTCTTTGCAACAGAAATCTTTTCGAATCGGCATTGCAGACAAATATTCGAAAAAATGATCTTCTGATATAAAGTATTTTCCATTGAAAGTTTCTGCATATTGAGTATTTACTAAATAAGCAAGATTTTGTTTCTTACCCTCTCGTATAAAATTGAAAAAGACAGGTCCGTAACTCAAACTATTGTTCAAGATGTCTCCTGCAATCACTCGTAAATGTGTCTGCTTTGAATTCCATAAATGTGCGGCAATACCGTGATTAATGTATGACATACAATGGAAATCTCCTTTCTCTACGGCCGAAGCCAAATCCGACAAATCTTTTACTTTAGTAACAGGTGGAAATGAGAGGAAAGACAGAAACACTGAATCGTAAGATAGGCAAAGGATCATGGCTCCAAACACCCATGAATACATGAGGATATTTTCAGCAAAGGAGGAAGGTGTTATCAAGGCGCTCTGCTTCATCAGTATCGCAAAAACATGCAACAATATAGGGCTTCTGTTATGTTTCCATTTCAAGAGAAAAACATGTATTAGATACATTGCCATTAATACTGATACGATTGTTATCCAAACCGACACCGAAAACGTTTCAAAGATACCAAAAACTCGTGGTTTGTATTCTGGTTTTCGAGTTACGAATGTGGCATCACTCATTGTCAAGGGGTACCAGAAATCAAATACTTCTACACTTTTTTCATCCATAATGATTGGTGGAAAAATTATGTCAATTTGAGAACGTTTTACTTTTTCCTCAAGTTCTGAATATGTCCCATTAGACAGTCTCCCGAAAGTAATATCAACTCCATCAAACATGTTTGTGTGTTGTTCGAGGTACATTTTCAGTGCAAGTAGAGTTCGACCGTGTATATTTCTAGTGTGTGATAAATAGCTAATCTGTTTTTCATAACTTGCATTTGCAATATACTCGAAAAATGGAGTAAGTGGAAAACCAAGTTTTACTCTTTTCTGGATTTCCATACCACCCAGATGTTAAAACATTATTTTAGTTTATGAAATGTTCACACTCATAAAAAGTTACAAATTTAAAAATTTGAGCAATATGGTGTAGTTCCTTTTTAACGTTTTATTGATTGAGGGTATTTTTGTATTTATATTACTCAAGTATAGATACTAATCTTTATATATTCTTTGTTGAAGAATTGTTTGTCCTATTATTTTTTAATAACTATGTTTTTCTTTATTAAATTTTGTTTGCATTTCTTTTCTTTCTTTCGCTTGCTGCTGAAAAACAAGTTAGTGTTTTCATATTTCGTCTATTCTTATAAAATTAATGAAATAAATTTAGTTTCAATTCCCACTCAGAATTGTCTTTTTAAGAACTGACGTAAAATTTTTCGCATTAAATATAATTAAATGAAAACTTTTGAACAGATTTAAATAAATTTGTTCGATATTCTCTTTTTATATGAACGTACTAAAAACTGTACTTTTAGAATGTTTGACACATGAATGCAAAATAAATAATCATCAAGCATAATATATATATATATATATATAATTTAATCGAATTATCTGTGATGATATATTAAAAACAAAAGATATATATTTTTTTTCATTTTACAAACAAAAAATATTGTACTCTGTTTTAATGTTATTTACTGGAAAATTCTCTTCTATTTATTTATGTAGGAAAATCATACTGCGGTATAATTATTAATATTTAAACGAAAAAATTTATTGTTACTAAGTCCCATAGAATTATCTATATTTTATTTCCTATTTTTAAATTTAAAGTTTATAACTTCAAAAACAACTTATTCTTTAATTTTTACGTTTGAATCATTAAAAAAAAAAAAAAAAAAAAAAAAAAAAAACATACTTTTCCAATCTTTGTCTTATTTCTGTAGCACCATGCAGGAACTTTTAAATATTGAAGGATTAATTTTATCTCAGGAAAAGATGCAAATATACATTAGTCTTATCTCCGATATTAGAACACGTTTTCTACGTATACTAGTAGTGTGCGAAATATAGAAGATTTTTTATATTTTCACACACTGCTGTCAAAATTCCAAATGATGCAGCAATAATTCAAGCGCGATTCGCCTTGTCTCTGGATGCATTTAAACAATATAATTATTCTTTATAAACACTATATTGTGACTACAAATAGAGCAATTAGACTAATATATCTTTAAAACAAGATATATGCTGTTACGTGATTAGCCAAACATTCATCACAGATTTTGCTGAACATTTCTTGCTCTCCTATCCAAAGAGTAGAGAAAAAAGTGTACTGGGGTAAGAGAGTGTCCTTCATCCCTTCAAATAATGCAGATTGCATTAATTTTTATCACATATAATTATGTAATCGATTTTTTGAAAGCCTGTTTCTATGTAAACACGACATTAACAATGAGTTTTTTTTTGCCCACTCTGAAATGTTTCGCTTTGTTAAAATTTTGGAGTAAATCCTTTGAAAGTTATTTGAAAACAAATATTATTCATGGTTTCATAAATTTAAATATTTAATACAGTATTGAAAAACCTTGTTTACTCTCATTTGAAAGGAAATTGTCATGGAAATAAACCCTCTCTAAAAGCTAGTATACGATATCTCTAATTTTCTATGCAGTCACGACGTTAATAATGGGTCTTTTGTCCCATTTTAAAGTTGAAACTTTATTATGATAAGAAAAAAATATGTTTGACACTAGCATCACATTTCTATATTTTTCACACGCATAATTATTCCTCTAAAAACATTTGCAGACCATTGTCTTGATAATTTTACTGACCTAATTAATAAATTTTAATGTGTATCTGTTTTAATTTTTTATTGAATTTTATAAAATACTTCATTGATCTCATACTTTATCGTGAGAAAAAAATATATATATATATATATACATGTATATATGTATATATATACCGTCTTTATCTAGGACGAATAAGTAGTCATTTTCCGAATCTCTAAACTAGGAATATATATTTACAAGTTATGTGTGTAAGGTAAAAATATAAACTGGATAGACGAAGAGATCGAGAATTTATAGTGTATATTTTCTAGATGATGAAACAGTATTTTGAATATTATGGATTCTACGGGGATTTCTCGTTTAATTTATTAGAACTGGATCATAAACCAAGATTATATTTACTAGAACTCGCTTCTTGAGTTTGCATTTATTAGCAGAGATTTTAAAAGAAGTTTGATCTCACGGTAATACAGAAAAACGCTCTAGAAGTCTAACAGGAGTTTTTAGAACTCGCTAGCAAAGTGAGCTAGAATTTATAAGGATGGCACGGAAATATTTTTACTATAGACACAATTTAGCTTCTAAATGACAAACGCAGATTTTTTTTTTTCTAGTGTATATTTTCATATATATATGCCCTCTCTCCTTGTTATCCTTGTTGCTGTTTTCTTTTCCTTACCCCCACCCCCTTTTTTAAAAAAAGTTACTAAATTCAATACAATCCTGATCGTCCGGCTGCGTTTAAAATTTTTGGCTATTTGTAATCTTTAAAGAATGATTTCTTGAACAATTTGAGACATTAAAAAGAATATAATATTTAGCGTTATCTGACAAGGTTCAAATGTTCATGTTTTTAGTTTGATTGTCTGTCTGTTTTGTGAAATTTTTGAAGTTCTTTTTGTTATAGGGCCGCAGTAGCTCAGTCGGTAGAGCGCGAAGATTGTAACTGGAAGGTTGCGGATTAGGTACTCGAGTCGGCCATAGACCGTCGAGTAGATTAATGAAGGCTGGTGCACGTAAAACCTTTCGTGACCGCAATGTCCTCCCTGTTCACATCAAAATAATACTTCTGGGGTTTACCGAAGCGGGGAAGTCATCCCCTCCGCGGAATATCGAAATTGTGATGGCATGTCTCCAGAGCACCTCTAGGGGATGAGTCACAGACTGTGGCCAATTTCTCATTGTGGAGCAGTAGTGCGACGTAAAACCCAACCAACCTATCTTTCATTCTATGGAATTATTCGTAACAAAAACATTTTCGTTTCAATTTTAAATTTGTAGTTATTTATAATCTTTTAAGATTTATTGCTTAAGAGATACTGGTAATAAAATTGTGTTTAATCCAACCCAAAAGGATTGAAAATTATTAGGACTAGGAGTACTAATAGTTTCAATCTGGGTAAAAACGTTCTCGCCAGTTTTTGTAGGTCAGTTTTGTGTAGCACTAAAATAAATTAGAAATATCAGTCCTAGTGTTACAAATTGGGTATCCAATGAAAGGGGCGATTTTTCTGAATCCAGGGGTGCAAACAATTTTTCCACACGACAATTAAATTTTTAAAATTAACTAAAGTATGAAATTTAGTTGGCAACGTTTCGTTTTAATTCATTTCAGTCATTTTAAAAAGTACGGGGCTCAGGTTTACGGTCAAAAAATGCGAGAAAATATAAATTAAAAATTTAAATTAAAGTTTAAAAAAAAAAAAAAAAATGTAGCTTGAAATGAATAGTCCTCCGTACTAAACTAAATTCTGTCTTTGACAGAATTTTTACTTTTTTATTTATTAACTGACTAATTATTATTATTTTTTTTTTTGCATTTTATTTGTGAATTCAGTTTTTCTGTCTGTCTACTCTTCTAAATTTACGAAATTCTTTTACAATTTATTGTTTATTGATAACACATATACATCAGATTTGTATGCTTGACTCGTAGTCCGCTTGTAAATCTTCGTCATATTAAGACAGACATCACATGACAGAATTACAACACGAAGAAAACGAAAAACAATCAGGGCCAGCGCGGGAATCGAACCCGCTCTCCTACGCCCGAAGGCAATTAGCAGTGTGATGGCACAACCACTTGTTCATTTTTGCAATCTAAAGTTGACACTAAAGCTGTAAATCGGTCAGATTCCCTATTTCTTCCTTCTCACGTTATCCAATGGGATTTTCGTTGCTTCGTATTATAAGAATTTCTCATTTAAAAATGAAGTAATTCGAATTCTGTTTTTTCAGTATTACTCTTCGAAAATTTCACCTTTTAGCTTAGCGAAAAATTTTTTGAAAAAAAAAAAAATTCTAAATTTTCCGCTTAGAGATCGAAACTTAAGGGTACTAAATATAATTAATGAAATAGCATATTTAAATTACTATTATTATTATTATTATTTTATTTATTTTTTTATTTTTTCAAAAAATTGCTCATTAAGCTAAAAAGCGACATGTCAGATTCCCTCTTTCTTCCTTCTCACGTTATCCAATGGGATTTTCGTTGCTTCGTATTATAAGAATATCTCATTTAAAAATGAAGTATTTCGAATTCTGTTTTTTCAGTATTACTCTTCGAAAATATCACCTTTTAGCTTAGCGAAAAATTTTTTGAAAAAAAAAAAAAAAAATCTAAATTTTCCGCTTAGAGATCGAAACTTAAGGGTACTAAATATAATGAATGAAATAGCATATTTAAATTACTATTATTATTATTATTATTTTATTTATTTTTTTATTTTTTCAAAAAATTTCTCATTAAGCTAAAAACCGACATGTTCAAACGACAAGTAACATTCAAAAAACAGAATTGAAAAAACTTCATTTTTATATCCTTATTAAACGAAGTACCAAAAATCCCATGGGATAACATGGGAAAGAAGAAAGGGGGAATCTGATGTGCAGCCTTCTGTAAATAAACACATTTAATAGAAAATTGCTTTTTTAATGTTTAAATTTTTAATTATTTGCAATCTGTTGAGGATGATTCCTGAGATAACTGCAATATTAACAAGTTTTTTTTATAACGATAACAAAAGTAAATAAATAAATATATAAACAAAATTAAAATTAAAATAAAAAATAAAAAATAAAAAATAAATACTAAAAAAACCACACTTTTGACATGTCGTCTAGCGTGCTCAAAATTGACTCTCTTTTTGCATTTAGTGGTAAATTTCTTTGTGATTTAAATCGTCTGAATTCACCATGGAAAATTTAAGGAATGATAATTTTAATAACTGTTTTGTACAGCGTGGATTTTTATAGAAAACATAGAAAGAAGCTTTGAGATAGTCAAAACATACTAGATATTTTTTTTTCAGCTCCGTGACGTAATTTAATAATAATAGTCAAGAGCATTTAATATTTATAGCCAATCCCCTTGTTATTCTATGCGTAATTATAATGTATAAAAGTGTATAATTATAACGTATAATGTACATTATATTGTAATGTTTGTATAATTATTTATTACGGGATGTATTTTCTCAAATTACATTTTTATATTCTGAAAATTCCCAATTATTAAATTTGTTCACGTTTTTTTTTTTTTTCTTTTTACATACTTTTTTTTTTCTTTTTTAACACGCTTTTAATAGCTTCACCTGTATGCATGTTTGTATGTAGGGGAGACCCGTGTACCTAGGGCCATCATGTACCTAGGGCCACCCCACTTTATTTGAATAATATTTAATTTTAAGTTTTAATACTCAATTGGGCGAGTAACAACACCAATTGCTACTTTTACAACTACTTTGGAACATTTGAGGAGAAAGTTTTGGCAAGTTACATGTAGGAAACGAATTGACATGGTTTGAAGTAAAATTTTACAGCTCATCTCTTTTGCTATTTTACAAAGGCAAGTTAAATATTTTTCTTTTATTTTTAGTGAATAATGTTGCTTGTTATATTGAGTAATAAATGAGATATTTAATTAGCCCTCTCTACATGTGGATTTTTTAGTGGAAGGCATTTTGAATGAAGTTACCAAAACTTGTACCTAGGGCCACATACCTGCCTTGTACCTAGGGCCAGTGTGTTTGGACCTTTTAAAACTTTCGCGACAGCATGCTTTTGTCTTTTTGACAGTAATGTCCGCCTGTGAACGTTTTTCTCATAAGTTACAATTTTTCAAAACAAAATTTTCCGTATTTACGTTTATATTACAAATGGATATGCATTACAATCATACTCTCTCTAATCAAAGTATATGCATCCATAGTATACTGATTATACAAATATGAATATTGTGTATATTTTTTAAAAACAAATAATATACAAATCACAAAAGAAACTCCCACTGGTGGAGTTTCATATTTTCAAATGACGTGAATCTACGTCAGCGGTCGCAAAAGTGTTAAGAAACACCGTATAGCCTATAGTAATTGGATGCTGGAAAACTCTGGTAAACCAATCACTACATATGATGTTGCTAAAAATGTTGGCAAGTCCTACCCTACGGCCTTTACTCCTATAAACATTCTATCAGGCTTTCGTGTATCCGGTATATGGCCAATGAATCAAAACACATTCACTGAGGATGAATATTTAAGTTCAAATGTGACTGAAAGACAAAATCCCTCCATAAATTAAAAAAAAAAAAAAAAAAAAAAAAAAAAAAAAAGATTTTCCAGGAAGAAAGGGAACCAACAATGATAGAACTGGATGTCTCTGTTTAGTGTCCAGTTGAAATTTAGAAACCTTCAACATCTAACATCTTTTCGTGTGTCATGCTTTAACAGGTACGAACCTAAGCAAAACCTTTACCTAAAGGAAAACGTCCCACATCAAAGAAAAGATGTGACCAAAAATCGGACAGATCTAGAAATCAAAGAGACACTCCAGAAAAAAAAAAAGAAATTGAAGAAAGAAAACGTTCTGTTAGAATATCCCAAAGAGAAAAAAAAAAAAAAAAAAAGAAAAAATTCGTGTTTCAAATTAAGGCAACAACATGATAATTATTATTTGATAAATAAATATATTACTTGATATTCTTTTTTTTATAAAATATATGTTTATATGCTTATTTTCTATTCATTACAAAGTGAAGCATAAATTTGAGAGAATGGCCCTAGGTACAATGAGGTTGTACCTAGGGCCACGAGAGAAGTTTTTTTTTAAACCTTCTGTTTGTCGGGATTTATTATTTTAGGTATTTATATTAATCCCAATTGGAAGTAATTAGTCCTAAAGATATGCACATATCAGTTTGATAATTTTAAATAGGACAATGGCTCTGTTTTTGGGCATTGAAAAAAAGCGGCCCTAGGTACACGGGTCTCCCCTATGTATCAATGTATGTTTGCAACCACTCTGGGAGCAAACAAAAAATCTATATTGTAAAAAAAGACTTTCCCTACGTGAACGCTGTGGCTGTGAGCCTAATGGTCTAGCGTTCGAGCCCAGTCAGGGGAGATTTTTTATAAATGGTTTTTGTTTAATTCTAAATTATTTTAATTAATGATCTAAATGTATGTAAATGTTATGGTGTGTCACTCACAAGATTTTTTCTTACCCTGCATTTTAATACTAAGATAGATATTTTGTGCTTAAAGTTCACATTTCTATAAAAGCGTGTTCTTTCATTTTTTAAAACTATAATATTATTTTTTTAATTTTCAAAATTTTATTTTTATGGTAACAAATGTAAAGAACTAATTGTGCATTTTTCTCCTCAATATATATATAATAATAAATAAATAAATAATAAATTCAGAACATACACTATATAAAATATAGTGTAATCATGAAGAATTTGACTTTGATATTTTAGTTTATCTATACGTTTTGAGTTCTCCTGAGTTCATTTTTATTATTTTTATGGTGAGTATGGATGTGTGTGTATGTGTATGTATATATGATTAAACACGATAACGTCCAAACAGTTTGATTGATTGAGCTGAATGTTGGTGGATATGTTACAGATTACCGGCCGCGAACTGCATAGATTTTCGTAAGCCAATTTTTTTTTTTTTTTTTTTTTTTTTTTTTTAACAAGGTTACAGAGAAAAGTGTTTTAGTACTATGGATTATGGACACAAATTATTTAAAGTGTGATAGCATCTAAACGTCTTATTCGATTGAGCTAAAAGTTATTAGAAATGCTGTAGGTGACTGTTGCATGAATTGCACAGATTTTTAAAAATCTAACACTTGTAGATTCTTTTTTTCTTTTTAATCACGCTCTATCTCAAGAACATACGGACGGAATTCAGTATAAGTTTATATTTGGTTGAACCTTGACTTATAATGATGTTGATTAGTTTCTATGCTATAACGCTCAGTCGTGGCGCGGCTATGCTGCAATGTATCCCCTTTAATGAAAGCTATATCTCAGCATCTATAATAAATAAATGCTCGCAACTTCATATACATGAGGACCAAAGACTATGTTGATTCAATTTTAGTGCATTTTGAACAGCAAGTGGCGCTGCTTTGCCACAATTTAACTTCTTTCATGCGAAGAATATAGGTGCTACCATAAATATACAGCAAACTTTTGGCAATGGAATGCGGCGTCATGCTGGTGTAACTATTTTTGTTTTTGTTTTTTCGTACACTGTAAAAAAGTTATGATACTAAACTTTCTCGGCGTAGAAAAAAATTAAGAGATTAATCATATCAATTCGTTGTGGAATTAGTGAGTGAAATAGCTGCTAAAGTAGTTTTTGTTTTATAATTTCCGAAAACATTTTTTATGCGCTATTCGGCAATCGAAACATTTCGATATGTTTGAAACGTTTCGATATGTTCCCTAAGTTACGCTAACCCGAGGGTGGTGGTTTTCAGCGAGATATTCTCGGACAACGAGAGAGGGTCGTTTCAGAGTGTAGGTTGGGGGATATTTCATCTTTCCTCTATGAATCGATTAATTGCCCCTCCTCAGTTCGTGTAAATTACAGATTACACTCGTCGTAATTCCACCTACTGTTTAGGTTAACCCAGTGTGGTGAAAAATAAATAAATAAATGAGCAAAATAATCGTCAAACGGTCTGATTTTTATTTTTATTTATTTATTTATTTATTTTTTATGAAACTACCAATTTAAAAAAAGAAACATATTTTCACGATTTAGAAAAATTTATTTCTTTTGCAGCGAGATAGTGATTGGTGCGTGTGTGTGTGACAAATATTTTGTGGCGACCTGTATCTCCGGAACTATTGCTCAGAATTGTACATAAATTTACATGTAGATGCACCTTGACCTAAATCAGTGCCTATCAACTTTTAGTGTCAACCTCTTACCAGGTGGCACTGCTACACAGCTATTTCCCCAATTTAAGGGAAGGCTATATCTCAGGTTCTATTGCGTATCATCAAAGAAAACTTGATATGTGAGAAAGCAATTACGAGATATTATGCTAATTCAATTTGGATGATTAGAGGCCAATAGGTGGCGCTGCTATACTGCAAATTTCCTTGATAATAGGAAGGCTATATCTCAACTTCTATGGCATATGCATATCTGTACGAAACTTGATATGTGAGATAACCGTTAAAAAAACGCATTTTTTACGATGTTATTTATAAACAATAAAACTGTCTTTCTTTGGATATTCAGTGTTAGTTTTTTCTAAGATAAAAATCATTTGCATTCATCATGTTAGATAATTTTGATAAATAAGAGTTTTAATACATTATTTACACGTAGTAAATTTGTATAGAAAAATATAGAAGAATGCATTGTGGTGGCCACAACATACCAGTTTTTTAAGTGGAGGAACTCAGGGTTAATATTGTTATCTTTCAATGCATATACACTAACCGTCACTTAATAAATTTATTGGTTAATAAAATCAGCCGCTTAATCTGATCAAATTGCAAGGACCGGAATCAAATCAATATAAACTTCTTTTTTAACCGTCGCTTAATAAAATCAACATCGCCGGTTAATAAACTCAAAAAAAAAAAAAAAAAAAGTCTCTACAGCAGCAAAAATGTCATCTACACACACTAAATATATATATATATATATATTTAATTGGGTTCTTTTTATTTTTTAAATAAAATAGAAAAGAAAAGGAAACACAGAAATCTCTCCGTAATTTCTCATTGACAAAAAAAAAATTACATTTGCTGCATAGTTACAAATTAAACAAGCTCTATCTCTTGTTTTAGTAACAAGTTCAAGGAACATGTTCTTTAAAATGCGGTAATAAGATACAAATCTGATTTGATTCACAAGTGATTTTTTTTTTTAATACAGTTTTTTAGAATGCTGTTTTATTCAGCAGGGTTGTTTGTCATTCTGTCTGTCATCGAGCCATTTTTCTGCCATAATTTGAGCCTAAGGAAGGAGAAATGTAACGAAACCGCTTTCGCCAGTGAGCGCCCTGGCTGTGACGCAAAACGCTGGGCTGCGAATCCAAAGGTCGTGAGTTCGAACCTACTCGAGGGCAAGTATTTGAAAAGGGTTTTTATTTATTCTAAATTGTTTCTTACTTATTAAAAATAATTCTTTTTTTTATCGGCGTCCTAAAAAGTAGCAAATAAATAAGGCAAAATGTTCTGTACTCAAACCGATTAAAAGATAAAAAGCATTCATTGACGACTACATCCTACTATATAATAAAGCACTTTGTCATCAATGAATGCTTTTTATCTTTTAATCGGTTTGAGTACAGAAAATGTTGCCTTATATTCAGCCGGGTTGTCTGTCATTTTGTCATTCTGTTGGTGTGTCATCGAGCCACTTTCCTGCTATACTTTGAGTCAAGGGTCATCCCTATGAATACAAGTGACCATGAGTGAAAATAAGTGACCCGTGAGTGACCCATGATTGGCCACCTTTTTAGTTACAAATAAAAACATAATATAATAAATAGATTTTTGAAAAGAATTATATTTTATCGGCGTCCTGAAAATTAGTAAATAAGGCAAAATTTTCAGTACTCAAACCAATTAAAAGATAAAAAGCTTTCATTAATAACTACATCCTTCTCATAAAAACACACTTTGTCATCAATGAAAGCTTTTAACATTTTAATTGGTTTGAGTAATTTTGCTTATTTACTATTTTTTAGGACGCCGATAAAAAAGCATTCTAATTCAAAATCCTTTTTTTTTTTTTTTTTTTTTTTTTTTTTTATATATTTTAGTTCTTATTTTGAAATAATTAAGAAGCAAGAGGTTTAAATGGAAGTATTTTAAATTTAAACGGAAAGCGTGAACTTTTGACAAAGTAATTATGATTTTTCTGAAAGGAAACCGACAAGGAATGTAGTATGTGTTTAATTTACTCATTTTGAAGAAATAATTAATTATCTTTCAAAAATCAATTAATATTGCTCATTATTTCTATTATTCGACATATTTTGAAATTTCTTTCGAAAATCAGGGACGAAAGCTTTCTTGAGTGTAGAAAGTGTCTGTCTGATATAAAAATCAGCCGCTTAATAAAATCACTTTGACTAAGAACGAATGTGATTTTAGTAAGCGGCGGGTATTGTATGAGCAAATTTTCAGAAGTTCAACATTGTAATTAAAAAGAAAAGGATAAAACTCCCGCTATTCCTTTAAACATAAAATTGAAATATATTTAATTAAAAAAATAAATGAATCAATAAATAAACGAAACATATTTTTATTTTCGAAATATTAAATATAAATTTTCGAGCAAAACAGAATTTAAAAAGTTTTAATAGTTTTATTAAACTGTTATCTAGTTATATATTACGTTAAATAATATATATACATATATAAAATAGTTTATTATTATTATTAAAAGTAGTAGTAGTAATTAGAGAAGTTGAGGTCCACTGTATTTTAAGTCACACTAATGCTACGCTATGGCCAAATGACGATGGTCTGGGGCTTATTCCTAACGTTGGTCCAGAGCCATACCATTACTGTTTCGATCCTCCCCTAAGGAAATGACTCCCCCGCTTCAGTGTCCCCGAGAGATTTTTTTCTGGATGGGTAGTATTATTTGGAGAAATGTTAGTTAGTATACTGTACGCTGGCGTAGATAACGGAGTTTTAGTCTTCCATCTTCTGAGTTTCACTGTCACGAAAGAAAATGATTTTATTACGCTCAGGAAAAATTATATCATAAAAACTTGAGAGTATTGGTGTTATGGATGTAGATAATGAAGAGTTATTTTTGTGATCTTGTAAATTTCATGTACGTGAAACAATTGTATGATTAATTGCGCGCGAAGCAAGTACAAAAATTACTTGTGAGTCGGTGAGTAATGGGTGACTTTTAGATAGAATCGAATTCAGATAAAACTTAGAGAAGTAGGAATGTAGTAAATATTTGTAGTAATGGATCTAGTAAATGTTTTCTTTAAAGAATAAAATGTAGCTAAAAATGATATATATCTATTGCAAATTCATACTTATATATATATATATATATATATATATTTTTTTTTTTTTTTTCTAACTTTTTTTTTTTTTTTAAAGTAAATTTTCAAATGCCCAGAAAAATCTATTAATTAAAATAAAATAATATTATATAAATAAAATAAATAATACGTAAACAAATCATAATTCATAAAAAATCTGCGTAATTTTCACATATTAAAAAAAAAAAAAAAAAAATATCTTCGGGAACCATATACTGCAGAAGATACTTTCCATGCATTTTTCTTTTTTCTCTTCTCAGATTTCCTAGACCTTCTTTTCATTCAAGCTAAATACATTTCAGCGAGAAGAACAAGAAACGCTATAAAGTAGCCCGACAAGAGGAATATGAATGCTGGAGCAACGTCTGTGAGAGTAAGTTTTCTGTTAGTGGTATCAAATTCCGAGTTATATGATGAAACCAGAGGGTTTAACGCAAGCACAAAGTCGCGTAAATATTTGAAATAAAGACCTGAAGCCATCATTCTATGCCCGAATGTATCAATCATCTCTTTGCAACAGAAACCTCGTCGAATTGGCATTGCAGACAAATGTTCGAAACAATGATCTTCTGAAATAAAGTATTCTGCATCAAAAACTCCCACAAATTGAGTTTCCACGAAAAAAGCAAGATTTTGCTTCTTGCCTTCTAGCAAAAAATTGGTTAAGACAGGTCCGTAACTCAAACTATTGTTCAAGATGTCTCTTGCAATCACTCGTAAATGGCTCTGCTTAGTATTCAACAAATATGCAGCAATACCGTGATGAATGTACGACATACAATGAAAATCTCCTTTCTCTACGGCCGAGGCCAAATCCGACAAATCTTTTACTTCAGTAACGGGTGGAAATGAGAGAAAAGACAGAAACATTGAATCGTAAGAAAGGCGAAGGAGCATGACTCCGATCACCCATGAGTACACAAGAATGTTCTCTGCAAACGACGAAGGTGTTATCAGGGCACTCTGCTTCATCAGTATCGCAAAAAACGTATAACAAAATATGGCTTTTGTTGTGTTTCCATTTCAAGAGGAAATAATGTATTACAATCATTGCCATTAATACTGATACGATTGTTATCCAAACCGGCTTCGAAAACGTTTCAAAGATACCAAAAACTCGTGGTTTGTATTCTGGTTTTCGAGTTACAAATGTGGTATCACTCATTGTAAAGGGGTAACGGAAATCATATACTTCTAAACTTTTTTCATCCATAACCACTGGTGATAAAATTATGTCAATTTCAGAAAGTTTTACTTTTTCCCCAAGTTCTGAAAAAAAATAATTAAAATCTCTCCCAAATCTAATATCAACTCCACCAAACATTTTTGTGTATTGTTCGAGGTACATTTTGAGTGCAAGTAGTATTCAACCTTTCATATTTTCTATTTGAGATAAGTCGCTAATCAGTTCTATATAACTTGCAGTATCCTCTCCATATTTCTGTAAAGCAAGTTTTATTTTTTTCTTTATTTCCATATTACTCAGATGCTGAAATAAGGTTTAGTCTATGAATTTATCACAAATAAAAGGCGCAGATTTAAATTTTTAAGTGAAATGGTGTAGCTACTTTACGTTTTACTGGTTTAGGATATTCTTATATTTTTACTTCTCAATTATCATAAAGTCTCAAATATACTTTAGAGTTTTTATACCATCACTATTTTTATAAAAATAATGAAAGAGGTTAAGTCTTAATTCCTACACTGAATTGTCCTCTCAAGAAATAACATTAGATTTTTCACAGGTATAAAATAATATTGCAAAAGCGTATTTGAACAGTTTTAAATAAACTCGTTAGATATTTTCTTTATATGTGAACGTACTTTAATATTTGACAAATGAATGGAAAATAAAAAATCGCACACATTTAAAATTAAAAATAAAATTATTTTTTAAAACATAAGATACATATATATATTTCATGTTACTAACAAAAAGAGTTTTACATTTTTTTTTTTTCTTTGTGTCACATTCTCAAAAATTCTCTAATCTTTAGATATTTAGGAAAATTATACTGTAATGTATTAACGAAAATATTTATTGCTATAAAGACACATGTATTTTTTATTACTCATTTTTAAATTAAAAGTCTATAACTTCAAAAAGTAGGTATTCATTAATTTATACGTTTTAATCATTGAGAAAAAATAAAGTCACATAAAATTGTCGGTTTTTCATTTCGCTGCTTAAATTAAATGCCTATATCTTGAAAAATTACTCATTCATTCATTTATACGTTTGAATCAATGAGAAAAAACTAAACTCAACAATACTTTTCGAGTCTTTGTCTTTATTATGCAGCACCCTGCAGGAAATATTAATTATTGCAGGATTATTTTTTATTTCAGGAAATGATGGAAATATATATTAGTCTTCACTCCGATGTTAAAGCAAGATTTCTGCGTATACTTGTAGCGTGCCAAACATAGAAGATTTTTTAGATTTTCACAGAAGCTTCTATCAATTTTCCAAATGATGCAGCAATAATTCAAGCGTGATTCGCCTTGTCTCCGAATGCATTTAATCAATAAAATTATTCTTTATAAACTGCATATCGTCACTACAACTACAGGAATTAGACTAATATAGACTGTTACGTGATTAGCCAAACATTCATCACAGATTTTGCTGAACATTTCTTGCTCTCCAATCAAAGAGTAGAGAAAAAAGTGTACTGGCGTAAGAGTGTGTCCTTTCCTTCAAATAATGCAGAGTGAATTAATTTTTATCACATATAATTATGTAATCGATTTTCTGAAAGTCTGTTTCTATGTAATCATAACATTAACAATGAGTCTTTTGTCCCACTGTGAAGTTTTTCGCTTTGTTAAAATTTTAAGGTAAATATTTTGAAAGTTATTTGAAAACAAATATTATTCATACTTTCAGAAATATAAATATTTAACGCAGTATTGAAAAGCTTTATTCACTCTCATTGGAAACGAAATTGTTATGAAAATAAACCCTCTCAAAAAGCTAGTATACGATATCTCTAATTTTCTATACAGTCACGTCGTTACCAATGGGTCTTTTGTCCCATTTTAAAACTTTTGAAACTTCATTGTGATAAGAAAAAAATATGTTGACACTAGCAACACATTTCTATATTTTTCACACACATAATTATTCTTCAAACAACATTTGCAGACCACTGTCTTGATAATTTTACTGATCTAATTAGTAAATTTTAATGTGTATCTATTTTAATTTTTTATTGAACAAATGTTTTAATAAAATACTTCATTGAGCTCATATTTTACCGTGAGAAAAAAAAAAATTATACTGCCTTTATCTAGGTCATCATAAGTAGTCATTTTCCGAATCTCTAAACAAGAAATATATATTTACAAGCTATGCGTATAAGGTAAAAATATAAACTGGATAGACGAAGAGATCGAAAATTTCTAGTGTATATTTTCTAGATGATGAAAAAATATTATGAATATTAAGGATTCTGCGGGGATTTCTTGTTTAATTTCCTAGAACTGGATCATAAACCAAGTTTATAGTACTAGAACTCTGCATTTATGTCCTCGAATCTCTAGGACATTCCCCAAATCTCGAGGACAAAACTACCTTCGTCCCCAAAAATTACAACACATTAGGGGACGCCAGTTATAAAATTATTCATGTTTTATTATAGTAATTTATTATATGTATAATAAATAATCTGAAAAAAGTTCTTTTAGGTGCTTTATACATAAAAATCACTAAAATTTTAATATTTAAGGTGATTTAATTTTTTTTTTTATTATTTTGTCCTCGAAATTGGAGGACACCGCCATCTTTCTCCCCAAATTCAATGAAAAAAATATGGTCACTCTACCTTACACCCACCCCGTTTTTTTTTTTTAAGTTTCTAAATTCAATACAATCCTCATCGTCCTTCTGCGTTTTAAATTTTTGGTTATTTGTAATCTGTAAAGAATGATTTCTTGAACAATTTAGATATAAATAAGAATATAATAACTTAGCATTATCTGACAAGGTTTAAATGTTCATGTTTTTAGTTTGTTTGTCTGTCTCTTTTCTGAAATTTTTGAAGTTCTTTTTGTTACAGGGCCGCAGTAGCTCAGTCGGTAAAACGCAAAGCTTGTAATTGGAAGGTAGCGGATTCGGTACTCGAGCCGGCCAAAGACCGTCGAGTAGATTAATAAAGCCTGGTGCACGTAAAATCTTTCGTGGCCGCAATGCCTTCCATGTTCCCGTCAAAATAATACCTCTGGGGTTTACCGAAGCGGCTGAGTCCGTGGAGGGTCGAAATTGTGAGGGCATGTCTCTGGACCACGTCTAGGGGGTGAGTCCCAGACTGTGGCCAATTGCTTATTGTGGAGCAGTAGTGCGACGTAAAACCCAACTAACCAACCTTTTATTCAACGGAATTATTCGTAACAAAACCATATTTGTTTCAAGTTTAAATTTGTAGATATTTATGATCTTTTAGGATTTATTGCTTAAAAGGAGAGAGATCCTGGTAAGAAATTTTTTTGTTAACACAATCCAATAAGAATGATAATTATTAGAACTAGGAGGACTAATAGTTTCAATCTGGATCAAAACGTCGTCGCCAGTTTTTGTAGTTCAGTTTTGTGTAACACTAAAATAAATTAGAAATATCAGTCCTATCGTTACAAATTGGGTATCCAATGAAAAGGGCATTTGAAAAGGGCAATGTAAGAAAAAAATTTACAGATTGAAATGAATAGTTCTCCGTACTAAACTAAATTCTGTCTTTGACAGAATTTTTATTTTTTTATTTATTAACTAATTATTATTATTATTATTATTATTATTATTATTATTATTATTATTATTATTATTGCGTTTTATTTGTGAATTCAGTTTTTCTGTCTGTCTACTCTTCGAAATTTACGCAATTCTTTTACAATTTATTGTTTACTGATAACAGATATACATGAGATTTGTATGCTTGACTCGTAGTCCGCGCGTAAATCTTCGTCAGATTAAGACAGACAGCACATGACAGATTTACAATACGAAGAATACGAAAAACTACCAGGGCCAGCGCGGGAGTCGAACCGGCTCTCCTACGCCCGAAGGCAATTTATCAGTGTAATGCCATAACCACTTGTTCACTTTTACAATCTAAAGTTACCACTAAAGCTGTACATCAGTCAGATTCCTTCTTTCTTCCTTCCCACGTTATCCAATGGAATTTTCGTTGCTTCTTTTTGTAATAATATCTCATTTAAAAATGAAGTATTTCGAATTCTGTTTTTTCAATAGTACTCTTTGAAAATTACCCCTTTTAGCTTAGCGAGCAATTTTTTGAAAAAATAAAACTAAATTTTCCGTTTAGAGATCGAAACGTAAGGGTACTAAATATAATTAATGAAATAGCATATTTAAATTATTATTATTATTATTAATATTATTTTGCAAAATATTGCTAAATTAAGCTAAAAAGCGACATGTTCAAACGACAAGTAACATTCAAAAAACAGAATTGAAAAAACTTCATTTTTTAATGCTATATCCATATAAAACAAAGTACCCAAAATCCCATGGGATAACATGGGAAAGAAGAAAGGGGGAATCTGACTGATTTGCAGCCTTCTGTAAATAAACACATTTAATAGAAAATTGCTTTTTAATGTTTAATTTTTTTATTATTTGCAATATGTTTAGGATCATTCCTGATAACTGCAATATTAACAACATTTTCTGTTTTTCTATTTTTTTTTTTTTTTTTTTTGTTTAACGCTAACAAAAGTAAATAAATATATATATAAACAAAATTAAAAATAAAATAAATATTAAATGCTAAAAAAACCCACACTTTTGAGATGTCGTCTATAGGTCTCAAAACTGACTTTCTTTTGGCATTTGCTATTATATTTCTGTGTGATCTAAATCGTCTGAATTCATCATGGAAAATTTAAGGAATGATACTTTTAGTAAATGTTTTGTACAGCGTGGATTTTTATAGGAAAATATAGAAAGAAGCTTTCTGATATTCAAAACATACTAGATATTTTTTTCAGCATCGTGACGTAATTAATAATAATAATGACCCTCATCTGTCATGAACGATTCCGGTTACACCGCTTCAAAACAAAAAAACTTTTGGCCTGAAAATATTTGTAAAAACATATTAAAGTCTTTAAATATTTTTATCAAGATTCATTGTTTGTTTAAATTGTAAGGTATGATTGGCGTCGAATTCAGTACTTAAATGTCGCCAGTTGATTTTAGTTTTCAAATTTGTGTAAAGTTATAGTTGGGATAGAATGTTTGGTTGGGCAAGTAAAGGTCACCAGTTGAAATGAGTATTGAAAGAAGAGTAGTCTAAGGTGATAATGTCGAGTCAAGATAAAATGTTCGGTTGAGAGTGAGAAAGACCCTAGCTCGATTCTGGATATTTTGGCGATGTTGTGGGTGAGATAGCTGGTTGAAAGTATCGAGTACAGGTGCATTTGGGTTAGCATAGAGTGTTTGTAATTATTGGATATTTAGAAAATACGCAAGCAAAGTGATAACGTCACTGGCCGTCAGTGGATGTAAGAGAAATTATAAACTCGGTATTCTAAATGTGTATTATATAGGGATGCTACAGTAAGCTTTTCGTTAAGATGAAGCAAATGGTTCGTGTACAGGCACATTCAAAAGTATTCAAATACATTACGTCTATGGGGGAAATTTCAGGTAAGTAGAATTTAACATCTATAGACTACACTAAACCAAATGAAAGGAATGTATATTTTTTCTAATAGAGATAGTCAACTGGGAAATTTTTTTTTTGTGTATGTAGGAGCCTCGCCGCCCCCCCTCGAGGGGAGTAAATTTTCATGATGGGTATCTTTCAAAAGAGCTCGCCAATACCTTTAAAATGAATGGTTGAACCATCGATCTGCGATAATTTAAAATAAAGTTATCGATTTTTTTTTTCATTTTTAACAAAAAAAAAAAAAGTTTTTTTTTTTTTTTTTTTTTTTTTACTTTGGATATTTAGTGTTATACTACTTCTCTAATATGGAAATCGTCTGTATTATCGTACAAGATAACTTTTCAAAGAATAATTTTAATAAATTATTTTTTAAAAACAGAATTATTTTTTAATAACCTTACTATTTTTTAAATTCTATATAAATGTAGGTGCATTAATGAAACGGGGGGTGGAGAGGGGGGGAGAACTAATTATGATATATAACTCTTCCGAAGCCTATAATTTGAATTGTTTAACATAGGTTTACATAACAGTATTCGTTATCTTACCTCTTAATCTCCAACCTCTACTTATAGTATTAAATTTCAGGGCAAGAGAAAGTCGTGTGAGTGACACACCAGATTATTCTTATTATGAGGACTTTAAATATAACACTTAACGGAACATTGGTACGTGTTGTTGCTGTTGTTTTGTCGGGCCTATATTCTTTGTCAACCAGCAGTTTTTTTATTCCCAAAATTATTAAGAGAGCAATGAATTATATGAAACAATATTTCGTACAATACATATTACGAAAATAAACATCTGGCATGTATATTTTCGT
The DNA here is from genome assembly GCA_963930645.1 of Salticus scenicus. Lineage (NCBI taxonomy): Eukaryota > Metazoa > Arthropoda > Arachnida > Araneae > Salticidae > Salticus > Salticus scenicus. The sequence goes on along the minus strand of OZ005660.1, from coordinate 218,432,557 downwards.
ATTATGTTTTTAATCGCCAAATACAAAAAACGCCAAAGATGACACAGTTTTGAAATTTAAAATTTTGTCAATTTGACAGCAAAATAACTCAATCTAACACATGGATACGATAGCATATCTATACCCAAATACGGGTATTAAAATCGGGAAATAATTTTCCTCGATTTTTAATAATTTTTTACAAAAAATCCAATGGACGATTAACATAGGGAATCCTTTGCTTGCATCCACGGACGGTCAGTGACGTCACACTTCGCTTGCGTATTTGAAAACAGGATCTTCGATAGTCTTAAAAAAAAGTATTTTGGTAAAATGAAGTGAATCTTTTTTTTCTTTCTCTTACCCATAGGGTCGAGAAAGTATTGTTTTAGGGTCAATTTTTCCAACGTGAGTTTATGTTATACTTACATATTCTGAGGTTCCCTGAATACGAAAATCATGTTTTTAGCGAATGGTCTCTGTGTGTCTGCCTGTCTGTCTGTGTGGATGTCTGTGTGTCTGGATGTCTGTGTGTCTGTTATCAGCATATCTCAAGAACAAATAGTAGCAGAAATTATAAACTCGGTATTCTAAATGTGTATCATATAGGGATGCTACAGTAAGCTTTTCGTTAAGATGAAGCAAATGGTTCGTGTACAGGCACATTCAAAAGTATTCAAATACATTACGTCTATGGGAGAAATATTAGTTAAGTAGAATTTAACATCTATAGACTACACTAAACCAAATGAAAGGAATATATA